>CM069904.1:42739682-43352197 GCA_036172215.1 Camellia granthamiana
AGCACCCCCAGAGCCTTGGACAGGGGCATGTATAGTGGAGTGAAGGTTCTGGTGTTTTTGGGTGGGTATTTGGCTGTTGATGGGTTGCTTCCGGACGCACCGGAGAATGGCGCAGCTGTCGTGGTTCTCGGAGGGGGGTTGGTGGTGACCATGCTCACTTCGGAGGCTCTTGTAGTTGAAGTGCCGCTCGGGCCCGTATTAGTGTTGCGGTTGAAAGTTCTTCGGGGTTGCTCCCGGTCATTATCAATTAAGCCTTGCTTCAAGGCATCCTCAATCTGCACCCCCATTTCATGTAGGTCAGAAAAAGTAGGAAAGGGAAGTACAATCATCTTCTGCATCAACTTCGGCTGAAGATTGCGCACAATCATCCGAATCTGGTCTTTGTCTGTAGGCCTTAAGGTCATCATCGAAGCCTTGGCCCTCCATCTGGTCACAAATTCTGAAAAACTCTCTTTAGGCTCTTGCCTTGTTGTCTCAAGATCACGGGTTGTAATCTCGATCTGTGTGTTGTATGAGTACTACGTAATGAAGGCCTCAGCCATCTCGTCCCAGTTTCTCTTAACATCATCTTCTAATTTGGCATACCATATGGCCGCCACACCCGACAGGGTCCGGCCGAATAAAGACAGCTTCTGAAGTCTGCTGAGGCCCATTGGCCTTAAGATATCTGAAAACAGTCTCAGGTGCACCATGGGGTCCCCGGACCCGTCAAATCGATCAATATGAGGCATTTTGAATCTGTCAGGCAGCGTCACAGCTGCGTCGGTATATCCGTCTTCAATATCGGGGATGGTCTTGACTCCCTGGGATCTTTTGAACAGCTTTTCAAGCTTGCTCAACTTTTGTGCGGTAGGATCGGTCTCGGACTCAAAGGGAGAGTCCGGTAGGCTGGTGGGTGTTTTTGATAACTGGGGTTGGATTTGGGGTAGGATCGGGGGTGGAGGTGGTCCTGTGGGAAGTTCTGTATCATTCTGAACATTGGCTGTCTCCCCGAGGTTTGGAACTCCTGGTGGGGGAGGAACTTGCTGCGAAGCAGAGGCCCCGGTTTGCTGCTGTAGCCTCACAATCAGCTCTGCCTGTTCACTCATGACCATGGCTTGCTGCTTGGCGAACTCTGCCTGTCGGACAACATCCTGCTGCATCATTTTCATACTCTCTTGGAGTTGGCGCACCATTTCCTCTAAACTGGCCATACTGTTCTGCTCTGGTACTGGTATATATTCCCTCTCTGTGGGAAAAACAGAATCCTGATCCCTACTATACACAGGTGGGGTAGACAAAGCTCTTTGTGCCGACTGCTGAACTGATGCCCTCTGCCTAGCTGTCCTCCGTCTAGTAACCGGGGGTAGAGAGTAGTACACTGGTTGTCCGTCTACCAGATCCTCAGATCGATGGAGTCGACGACCTCTAGTCCAGAGTGCTTGGGGTATATCTACTGGGTTAGAAGCAATTGTGCTTAACAACCTAGCAAAAAGATAAATAAAACGTATAAATAAACAGACAATTGGACAGCGTAACGGCGTAAAATAAACATACAACACATGGTTGGGTATCATAATATGCTGCCAATAAGCCGATCATACTGTTCCTGAAACACTGATCACTGTTTCTGAATTGTTGCCCCTAAGTCTGAATCTGATACCCGCGGATATAACTAATTCTCAAAATACTGATACTGGTGCCCGCAGGCCGGATACCCAATCTTGCAAACTGATATATGCATTCCCTGTAGAGATATACTCTAAAAGCACGTAGCAAGTAAATGAGAGCCAATATACCCCTATGTTGGGGTAGAGTTTCCCTGTCCTATTTTGTCATGAGCTAGGGTTTCACTACGCACACAGCGGTTTCAAACAACCTATGATCGGGTAAGCAACCTGTCCTAACTTGGAATGGTCACTATGGATTTCGATATGCACTAGGTTGAATGGTCAAAAAGGGTGCCCCGGTAAAACCGGGGTTTGTGTTCCCATGCTGTCAGGGCCCATAACCGGTCAGCCTTATGGTCATGCCTTGACAAGACAAGCCTCCGGCAAACCGTTCAGGAATGGCAGATGGCAAACACGGTGTCCTAGGCGCACCAATGCACATGCAATGCAAAGAGACACATAAATGAAATCAAAACAAGATATCACGAGTTCGAGTCAAGCTCTCTAATTTCCCCAGCAGAGTCGCCAGAAACTGTAACACGTCCGCGAGGGACCCCGCGCTGCACGCTACAGTTCGGACTCGATTTGTGTCACGGTTCTTAATCTGAACCAAAGAGTCCAAATCTGGCAAATCATTTTGAGAAAACAGATTTGTTAAAAGAAGTGCCAAACATGGACTGCTTTGCCAGATACAGAGTCGCCACCTAAATATTTTATTTTGGGAAATTTAGGAAACCCTGACTCGGTGCCAAAGGCCACGTGTCCGTCATCACCAAAGTTGCCTCGGCTCGAGAGCTTGGGTACGATTGGGGAAGGTCAGCTATGAGCACCCCCTCTCGCCCGGTCCGAAGACCAGCCTCTACTAACCATGATATCTTGTTTTGAAAACATTATGTGTTCTTATTCCGGTTATTAGCCTAGAATTACTATGTTATGCGCACAGCAAACAAGTATAGATCAAATCACCTAAATTGGAACAAAACATTGCATGTTTGTTTTGAAAATGGTTTGCTACTCGCAAGTAGGCTAAAATGTAGGTTTTGCCACCCTCAAGTGGGCTTTAGAAAAGAAGGTTTTGCCACTATCAAGTGGGCTTAAAACTCACAGTTTTTAATGCATTATTCCAATTTAGGCAATTCGACCTCCATCCACAGGCATTCAAGCAGTTATATCCCATAAGCAGCTAGCCTCATGGTAATCATGCCATTATGACAACACTCACACGCATGTGGTATGCTAAAGCATAAAAGCTTACCTAGTACTCCGTGCCAAAACAGAAACTAGTTAGTAATCATGCATGATCCTAGTTCATGTTAAAAAAAATGGCTAATGTATCACATACAGAATGTTACTAGAATAGGCTCGGCTAATCTATAATGACATGTGAAATGCTACAACTAACATGTATTCAATTTGGAATTGAAATACAAATGCAGTTAGAATGATGCGTCGAGCCTGGTGCATGCAAAACAGGTGAATGCAAACATGCTATCATACTGTATGCTAATTTGAATATGCCCTGAACTAACCACTGAAAGTTGGTAAATAAAAGGGAAGAAAGACGTGGGGTTGGAAGACATACACACACTCACACACACTTATTACAAATACGCCCTCACTCGGAGGGACCAAAAGAATATACAGGCCGAATGAATAATACTGAATTAATTATTACAAAACTCCTAATTAACAAATAAATTTAATGCAAAAATAAAGGTGACCGCAGCCCCCGCCTTGGAATGCGTGAATGATGCATGCTCGTGTCCGCCTTGCCCAGAAACCCACACCATGCCACTGTTGCCTCTGTTTTTATTGCCCTGCTCTTCTGGAAAACTGCCAAAGTTTCAGATAATGACCCCTGCACTCTGTAAAACACTATCGGCCAAAGTAAATATCCACCGGCCATGAGGGGAGTCCATCGGCTGGATTTCATGCCATCGGCCACACATCTATGGCCGGTCGGCACTTCATACTGCCGGTCGGCAAAAACTTCCTGCAGAAGACAGTTTTGACAGCAACAGAGGGCAGACAGTGGATGGCATGTAATTTCAGGCAAATGTAAGCATAGCCATGCTCCCTATCACGTATCAGACTCAAGAGAGCATGGCCCTCGATCCTCGGGCCATCAATTATGCATCTTGATGCATGATGGCCTAAGAGGTCAAGTTTGTAGTTCAATGACTATGCATGCAACACACAAATGAGTACTAGGACCCTATCATGTCAAGGTCAAGGGCCTTGATGACCGAGAGTTGAGACAAGTTGCATCACTTGTAGTATGTACTCTTCTCAACCCTCACACTTGGCTTGACATCCCCAAACCAAGTAATGCAATGCACATTATGCCAACATGACTCAAAATACAACATGAGATTAGGATGCAAGGCATGCCAAATACAATGCAACCTATCATGGCAAGTATGCAATGCTAGACATGCAAGATGCAAAAGCAATGCAAACATGGACAATTTAAGCAATAGGGCCAACATGTTACAACACCTAATGAATCAATCATGCAACAAACGTGTAGTAAGCATGCAATGGTGGGCTTAAACCATAAT
This sequence comes from Camellia granthamiana, assembly GCA_036172215.1. NCBI lineage: Eukaryota > Viridiplantae > Streptophyta > Magnoliopsida > Ericales > Theaceae > Camellia > Camellia granthamiana. The sequence goes on from CM069904.1 coordinate 42,743,893, forward strand.
GGGGCAGACCTCAACCTACCCCAAAACAGTGGCCAAAAGGGGCCCGAAATGGTGGACAATTACACAACAAACATGCAAGCTAAAGGGCCCAAAGCTAAGGCATAAACAAGGGGTATTCCACTACCACTTAAAATGACCACACATGGTATAAATCAAGCAACCAAAAAAACAGATTTTCAGCATGCAAAATGAGCCCCAAAACTCACACACATGGCATCCCAAATGATCCAAACACATAGGCATACACAACGCGCATTTCGAGGCATAAGATGGCACATCTTCGAAGCATGAGAGAAGCGATGGATGTAAGCCTATAAACATGGTTTAGGGACTGAAATAGCATGCTAAATGATTCCAAATCTCCTAAATAGCCTAACCAATGCATGTTCATGGATTACATACTCAGGGCTTACAAGCCATAATGCAAAGTAACTTCATCAAGCATGCCAAACATGGCAAAATCAGTGGTCAATAGACCTAAAGCATGCCAAAACAATACTAATACCTTCATGAAGTTAGGCTAACACATGCAAGAACCATGGCCTAACCACAAGATGCATTTCTATGCCAAATAGAGGAATGCCAAGCAAGTATAACATGCATGAAAGAGGCCAACAAACCCTCATGAGACAGAGGTAAAATATGCTCCAAAACACCCAAACAAACTCTGAAATGAAGCCATACAAGACTAGATATACATGCTACCTTGTGAGCCAAGAACAAAGGTCAAAGAGGGACAAAGGGGAGAGGGGTGTCCCTCCCCTATACAAGACTTCAAACCACCTCCCTCACCACTGAAAACCCACTGGTTTTCAGTGGTGAGAAGGCTAAACCACTCAAGCAAACAAAGCCTCACAAAGAGAGCTCCAAAAGGGCCAAATAAGGCCTAAGAGGGTGAGTTTGAACTCGAACCACAAAATGGCCTTAATGAAAGTTCTTAAGCATGAAAATATAAGCCTTTTTTATGTTATACACAAAGTCTAAATCAGCAAGCAAGACAGATAGAAAACTAGTGCAAGTTTGGGGAAACTAAAGCAAAGTGATTACCCTTGAAGAACACCTCAAGAACAGCCAATGCAGCCCTTTTCTTCTGATCAAAATCAGTTCAAAAGCTCAAGAATCAACCCTCCAAGCCTCTTAATCTCGGAGCAAGGTGTAATGGTGTGTGTGTTAGTGCAATAGTAAGGTAAAAATGCACTTTTGGGCCTAAAAACACACACAAAAGGGGAGAGAGAGGGAAATGTAGAGAGAAAGGATGTATCTAACAGATATATAGATATAAGCTCTGGTTTTTTTCTCTCAAAAACACCAACCCTTCACAATGGAGGAGGAGGGCTCTTTAAATAGGCAAAACAAAAGGGTCTAGGCTTCTCCAAGAAGCCATATGAAAGGGGCAAAGGGTGCAAATGGTTCTTGGCTTCCTGAGGAAGCCATGACAGTTGGCCAAGCTTCCCGAAGAAGCTTGGCCAAGGGTTCAACCTTCTAGAAGGAATTAGAGGGTCAAAGGCTCACAAAGGTCATCCCCGTGTATGGGAAGTGGTGATGGTGCATTCCAGCTGCCACAGCTGGCATGCACCATGCCTCAGAGGTGCAAAGGGTGCAGGTCAGCTAGCAAAATGATCACCGGCAAAACAAAGTGCCGGTCGGCCAACTATAGTGCCGACCGGCCATGGGTTTTAAGAAAACACTGCCGGTTGCCTCAATTAACTGCCGGCGTGGTGTGGGGACAGCCGGTGGGCTTTGGGGATGGCCAACAAGCCATTCCCTGCCTTCCAAGGCAAAAACACAAGTGTTTGGTGTAAAACCAGACACCGAACAAACGAGTCGAGAGATTCCGAGGCAAGGCGCGCAACCGAGACCTCCGGGAACTCAAGATGAACACAAACAAGGATGATCACCGGGTGTTCAAACGGTGACGTCCAAGTCTTGAGGACAGTCAAAAATGGGGTGTCTACACTATTAGTTGTATTTTTTCATATGTTGCATTAGTCATTTGCATTGTTAGGATCATGCATTTTGTCTAACTATTTCCTCTATTTTTGGCTCGCCTCGACTATTTGGGGTAAGCATTTTTTTGCTTTAGCATATCTCATGTGTGCGATTGTTGCCATGTCAAACATATTTTCCATGAGGCTAAGTTCTTAAGTAATATATTTGTTTGACTGCCTGTAGATGAAGGCTAATTGCTTAAGTTGGGATTATTTGATTAAAGTACATATGCGATCACTTTTTTAAGTGGTACACATTCAAAACACTTTTTCAAACATAAAATCAAAATGTTCCAAATTGAGCAAACTAGTCTATACATGTGTGCGTCACGTAGTAAAGATAGCCTAATAATCGGAACATGAGCATATAATGTAAGCAAAGATCACGTCATGATTAGTAGAGGTTGATCTTTGATCGGGTAAGTGGGGTGCTCAATTCATGACCTTTCCCTCTCATACCAAAGTTCCCGAACCAAGACACTTTGGTGATAACCCATAAGTGGCCTTTGGCACGGGTCTTGGGTTTCCTAAATTTTCCAAAATATTTAGGTGGCGACTCTATAATCTGGCAAAGTGGTCCATTTTTGGCATTTTTGATTCAAAATTGATTTTCCAAAAGATTTGTCGGATTTGGACTCATTTGTGTTTATCTATTTCACATTACACTTGTGAAATTAGATTTAGAATCATAGAAGTTTGAACTATAGGGCTGTCATATCTGAAAGGAGCACGAAAAGCAAGCTACACAAACCATTTTTTGGACCAAAAAGGAAAATTTTCAGTAGTCACAACTTTAATTACATGATTTCAAAATAAAGAGTAGAAACAAGCACACCATCCAACTCTCAGGCCAAATCAAAGTTGCTTTTACATCATAAAGCTTTAATGGAAAAGAAAAGTCAAAGAAATGAACTAAGGGCATAGATGAGTCAAGTAGTGATCCTCTGTCTCTTGCTTGCACTTTCAAAAGTCTCTGCCGCCAAGGATGGCCCAACCTGTGCCTCATCCTCAAGCCAAGCATTCTCCAAAAAGGCATGACAGAAGCTAACAATAGGGGCCAAAAGCTCTCTCGTCCTCCAGGCAGTTGGGTACCAAGCAAAGTGTGAAGCACAAATAAAAAATAGAGCCGGATACTCAATCTCCTCAGTAAGGCGAGTTTGATCATGCTCGAATGGGAGATAGAAAACACAGTGTGTCAGGCCAATCAGTTATGTACCTTGTTGATAGGACATGCTATAACTTATCTCGGTTGAGTTAAGCCAAAGGCATCACCAAGCAATGTCAGTTGCAGATTTGCAACACATCCAATCACACCACAACCCCTCTGTGGGAAAGCTCACTAGAAGCGAGCGAAAGAAGTAGGATCTGGCAGAGTACTCGGGGCAATGGTCCACAACTTTCAGCTCATCCATCAACCACACCTGGGAAAGGATAAAAAAAATATAAGAGATTAAAGAATAAAGAGACGTGTGTTGAGAAGAAAAAGTAAGGAAAGGGTTTTTGAGAGAAAATAGAGATTGAGTGCCAAAGTGATGTGAGAATCATAAATAAGAAAATGTAGGAAACAGTACTAGAAGAAGCAGTGGGCTTCTTGCAAACCAAGAAGTCTCCTGCCGGTGGAAAGCATCCAAGCCCATTAAGGTTTCAGCTAGTGTCAACCTTATGCAACTTTGTTTCTCCTTGAGGCGTTGGGCCACTTCAATCAGCCTAATGCTGGCTTCGCTACAACTAGGGGAAATTAGGAAGTGTGTAAGCAAGCATAAGTAGAGGGCGTGTTGACGGTAAACTCACCAAAAAAGGTCACTCCTATCCCCTATTCAAAAAAACTGATGAATCAAGCTAGGTACATCTAACTCTTCATCATGAGCCAGAGACTGAGCCTTGTTTAAAGTAAGACCACACATTCGTTCAAGAGCCCTGCATGGCCAAAATGGGATTGGGGCATTGTAGGCACCCCATTTTGACCGCCCTTAAGACTTGGGCACCTCACTTTGAACACTCGAGGATGAAATGTTACGCTATGCAAATCGTTCAATTTCTTTAGCAAAAGGCTTCGATTTTGAGTTTCAAAACCTAAACCTTGTACCCCTTTTGGACCAAAACCTAATTTTTCTAGCCTAAACACCTAGAGAAAAGCTGACCAACAAGTGGCCGTCAGACCATTTTTAATTGGCTGGTTGTTCTTCTTCATGGCCGACCGGCCATGTTTAGTGTAGCAGATATTTTGACAGCTGCAAGTTGTCCCCATGTGCATGCTTTGCACCAGCTATCTCATTACCAATATTTTTGACATGAGAATGTGTTTTTCTATAAATACAAGCCCTCCCCTCATGGTTTAGGGTTAGAAAATTTTGCCAAGAGCCATAACTTGTCAAACACTCTTCCTTCCTCTCTTGCAATATACATACACCATACATACTCCTTACAAGCTAGAACTTGGGGCCTTTTTCTTGAGATTCTTGAACACAATTTCAACTCTTGAGAGTGTTCAACTTGTGGTTTGTGAACTAGAAGAGCATCCTCTCTTTTAAGAGGTATACTTCGAGCTTTTGTATCATCTTTTCTCTCTCTTTTCTTTGCTTTTTCATACTGATTTCAGAGTGTTTCGAGGCCTAAAATATGTGATTTTAAGTCACAAAAAATAGGAGGGGTTAGACACCCTTCCTTAGGCTTGTTAGTTGGTTGAAACCCCTTGGCTTTATCCCATTTTTGCTCACTTTTTTCACCTTAAAAACCTGATTTTTAGCACTATTTCAGAGCTTTTTAGTGTGTTAAATTATGCTTTGAATATTGTAGATGTGTTGTTGTAAGTCCTCATGGATTGGTATATTGGCTTTGGCTTCCAATCCATTTGAGTTGATAGTATTTTCTTGTTTTTTTATACCTTTCATACATACTCATGTCATTATAATCACCCACCTTTCCATTAGCACTCTGCAATCTCCCTCTTTGCTTTGTTTCTTTTGATTAAAGAGTTGTATCAAACTAAAGATTGTTGCTCAAGGCATAACAAATAGACCCTTCATGCTAAATGGTTTAATCTCTTCGGAAGTTCATTATCAGGGCATTATATCTCTCTTATGCTAAGCACAATCTCTTGTTTGATACCTCTCTTTATCATCGCTGTATTTACTTTTAAGGGGACTAATTTTCTAATTAGACCATTGGAAATCACAAAGGAAAAGTTCATTATAGCTTATTATCGAGTTTGGATTTAGAGTCATTATCGCTCATTTTGGGTTTGACTAGTCATTATCACTCTTTTCGAGTTTCACTAGCCATTATCGCTCATTTTATGTTTGACTTAGAATTCATTATCGCTTGTAAATGAGTTTAATTCTTCCTTTGTAATTTTCCCCATAGAAAAGGGCTTGAAAAGCTCATTTCACGGGTCAAGTCATGCTTGCTATTCTTCATTGCTTTTGGACATAGTGGACGTAATCATCACCTTTTGAAAAAATGAAGAAAAGATAAGAAATTGATAGGTAATGTAAAAAAGGGCTAATCAAATTAAAGTAAAAAAAGGTAATAAAATTGGGTTAGGTTCAATCGGACATTATATTGAACCTATTGCGTCTTGAATCATTGTATACTTTTTAGTGATATTTAATGATTTGTGTAGTAATGTCTACCCTTTCCATTTAGGTAACTCCATGATAGGGAGAAGGTATTATCTATCTTTTGTTTAATTTCTTGAGCTCTTGTCCTATCGGTTCTAAGATCATCACGCAACAAATTTGCGACAATTAATGATTTGTGAATCGAATCTACTCCTCCCATGATCATCTTCATGATAGGGAAGGGCATAAAGGATAAATATCTCTTGGAAACACTCTATTTTTGCTCTGTTTCAGCTCTGTGGTAGTTGGGTATCCTCGAGAAGCAGTGGTTGATCAGCCATAATTCTGTATGGCTGACTACTTTTCAAGGCCGATCGGCCACCTATTTTGTAAAAGCAGTGGCATTCTTACAGCAGAACAGAGCAGAACTTGATGCCAAAATAGAATAATTTTCTAACTGCAAACAGAGCAGATTCTGGTAGCAAACAGAGAGGTTTTCGGGAGGATGTTCTCGATTGTGCGCATGCAGCTCCTTGCCTCCTGTTCAAGTCTATTAAATTAGTACTTTAATATTAGATTGTGTAATTAATTAGTTGGCTTCGTTCGAATTTGTAATAGCTAGTGAATTTAGTTAATTCATTTGGGGTTCGTAATAATTAGCTTAACTAGGACATTCATTTAGACCCTCTTGTGCGAGGGCAAACTTATAATATTTGTATGTCTTCCAACCCCCATTTCTTTCTCCCTTTTACTTACATGCTTACCGTGGTAGTATCATGTTTTGATTTCATATCATTACCATGCGTTGTTTTCATGTTTACATGCATTGGGTTCGGTTCATCATTCTAATATCATTGTCATTTCCTACTTACTTGAATACGTGTGTTGCCGCATGCTTTGAGTTGATCCATATGACATGTTAAATAAACCAAACCTAGTAGTTACATTTTGTATGTGTTGTATTAGTCACTTACATATTAGAGCTTGCATTTTTTTAATTATTTTCTTCTCTTTGGCTTGCCTCAGTTGAGTACTAGGTGAGTATTTTTGCTTTAGCATATTGCATGTGTATTTTTGTTGCCATATCAAGCATACTACCATGAGGCTACGTGCTTATTTCAAATACCTCTTTGAACGCCTGTGGATGAAGGCTATTTCACTTAAGTTGGGATGATTTTGATTAATGTACATATGAGCATGCTTTTTCAAGTAGTACATATTCAAAAAAAAATTTCAAACAAACATGAAATCAAAGCATTCCAAAGTGGGTGACGTATTTTATATTTGTGTGCCTCACATAGTAGTGTTAGCATAATAATCAGAACATGAGCATATACTTTACATAAAAATCACATCATGATTAGTATAGGCTGATCTTTGATAAGGTGAGTGGGGTGCTCAATTCATGATATTCTCCTCTCATACGTAAGTTCTCGAGCCAAGACACTTTGGTTATAATGGACAAGTGGCCTTTGGCACAAGTCATGGGTTTCCTAAATTTCTCAAAATATTTAGGTGGCAACTCTGAAATCTGGCAATACAGTCCATTTTTGGCATCTCTGATGATTAAATGGATTTTCTAAGATTTGCAGGATTTGGACTCTCATTTGTGTTTTTCTATTTCAAATTGCACTTGTGAAACCAGATTCAGAACCACGGGAGTTCGAACTATAGGGCTATCGTATCCTAGGAGACTAAACCCCTTTGAGGAGTACGAAAAACCAGTTACAGTTTCTGGCGACTCTGCTGGGCAAATTAGAGAACTTGACTTGAACTTCATAATGTGACATTTTATTTAAAGATATATGTTCATTGCATTACTTTTTCGTGGTGCTGTAAGTCACTGCGTTTTCCATCTGCTATTTTTGGACGGCTTGCCGGAGTCGTGCCTAAAAAGCTTGCCCAAAAGCTGGCCAGTCGTGGGCTCTACCATATTGGAAACACAACCCTTGGATCTGGATTATTGTCATACCGCTTGATCCTCCTTTCACTTTTCGATGTTAGGTGTGAAAGGTCTATTAGGTAGTTTTGTTGAGGTACCCTTTCGACCATTTGGCCTAGTGCGTAAAGTAAAGCCATAGTGACTATTCCAAACATAGGACTGGATACTTACCCACATGCAGGATTTTGTGAAACTACTTGCTCGAAGTAGTGAAACCCTAGATCATGCCAAAAACTAGGATAGGGTAATCCTACCCCTTCATAGGGGTGTTTTAGCTCTCTTTACCTAGTATGTGCTTAATAGTGAAACTGTACAGGAATGCTTCATATTAGTGGTATAGTTGATGTCAGTTTGTGGGGCAGAATTCAGTGGAGAGTATAGTTTTACCAGCTATGATCACGTCTGTTTTGATAGAATTGTGGCTAAGGTGCTGTCTGATTTTTGATTTTATTTGCCTTTTCTTTGTTTCTTTTGCTAGGTAGTCTAAAACCATAGCTTCAAACAATTATAATATCCCCCAATTACTCTGGACCCGTGTCGGAAGACTTTGTAAGGTCGGAGATCATGTTCGGGGACAACCAATGTTTGCCTCACTGTCACCAGTTACAAGGCGAAGAAGGGTTAGACAAAGTTCACTAGTTCAGTTATCTTAGCAATCACCCCTCAGTGCATCTATTTTCAGTTCACCTCAATCATAGTCACCCACTTCAAGAATGGCACAATAACCCTCATCAGATTTGGAGGAATTACTAATTTGTCTACAGCAGTCATTCGGCTTACTTCAGCATGACATGGCCGTCAAGCCAAGGTCAGGACTAGGTTGCAACAATAATAACAGCAACCAGTTGCTGCTTTTGCTTCGCATGCACCTAACATGGCCATCCCTATACTCAACACCACTGCCAATGCTGCTACAACTCAAGATCAACAAACTGAGGGTGTTCTGGTTTTTCCTCTCCAGGCAAACCTAATTCTAGTGCAGATGTCTAGAGCCCCAGTTTACCAGAGTGAGGCACCTTTTGAATTTGAGGTTGACCCAACCATGCTCAAAGTCAACAAACTGGAAAAATTGTTCAAAAAGGCACAGGGGGTTAACTCCAGTCTAGATATAGAGGATGGGTATACTGAATTTGTCATTACTTTGCCGGAGCGGTTCAAAATGACTAATGGTACATCTACATCTGTTTTCTGATATCCTGCGACTAATGGGTTTGACCAAGCTTCAGAAGTTGTCTCTCTTCGGCCGAACCATGTTAGGTATAGCTACCATCTGGTATGCTAAGTTGGAGGACTCAGTGAAACAGAGCTGGGAGGAATTGGTCGAATCTTTCATTGCTCAATACTCCTACAACACAGAGATCGAGGTCACAACTCATCATCTTGAAGCGACGCGTCATGAACCGAAGGAAGGCTTCTTCGAGTTTGTAACTAGATTGAGGGCTAAGGCATCAATGATGACCACTAGACCCTCAGAGAAAGACCAAATCCAAATGGTTGCCCAAAATCTTCACGGCAAGTTGCTGCGAAAGATGATCATTCTCCCTTACTCACATTCAAAGAACTTCATGAAATAGGAGTTCAGATTGAAGACGCAAATGAAACAGGGCATCATCATAGATGATAAGGAGCCAACCAAGAGGCCTTTTATTCACAGTTCCAATGCTACCTGGGGTAGCACAACTGCGAGGCCTTCAGAAGTGAGTGTTGTCATCACCACCAAAACTGCTGACCCTTTTGCCAATATGAGCCCACAAACTGGCAACCCTACCCAACCTCTAGATAGAATTTTCAACCAGCTCTACATGACTCTATCTCGAGCCATACAAGTGTTAATCAAAAAGGGGCATCTGAAACCCCTAGACCCTCGACCATTTCCAAACCCTCTTCCACCCAAGCACGATCCTACCAAGTATTGTGCTTTCTATCAACAACATAGCCACGAAACAGACCGGTGCTTCCACTTACGTTATGAGATTCAAGATCTCATCGGCAACAAAGTCATAACTTCACCCTAAAAGCCCAATGGGGGCACCAACCCACTCCCTATCCATAACCAAGTCCCCCCATTCAGAAACATCAACCTCATCCATACACTACCACTCACCTTTAACCCCAGGGCCTATATTACCCTCTCTCATCTACCAAAGATGGTGTTGTTCATCCCTGATAGCACAGACTTATGCATGATGAACACATCCAACCCATAATCTGAACCCCATAAATCTATGGTGACAACACATGAAGAAGATGAGGTTTTAACCTTGGAAGGAAGTGCCAGTCTGTCATTGAAAATTTCTAGGGAATTATCTGAGGGGGAGTACGACCCAAGCCACTATATTGTTCTTGTTACTCGAACCAAGCCTAAGGTAGTATTGTTGACCTCAGTTGACTTTAATGTGGTTAGGGAAGACGGCCCAAGCCAAGGGCTGGATGATCTTGCAGATCTTGAGGAAGATTTGGGCAACCTCCAATTCTTCGAAGGACAAGACCAGGACAATGTCCAAATCGGTTAGTTTGATCTAAGCCTGATGATTGATAATTGGGGATGGCTGAGTAATGAATTCGATAAAAAAAAGAGGAAACCAGAGTTAAAACTGAGGAGAAAGAAGTTGCGGCAGCTATGGTAACTGGAGAAGCCAAAGAAAAAGGGAAAGTGCCAGAGAGCAGTAGTACGAAAAAGCAAACCCAAGAATTGGGTGTCGTTGAAATTGCAGACGCCGAACGAGAAGCTGTACTGGGGCAGTTTGAATGGGAGAGGATCGAAAATAGTCGGAAGGATGTAATATCTTGTCGCCCTGAGAGAGATACTTGTCCTGAGGGAGTGATCCAAGTTGAGCTGGACAACTGTTTGTCGGCGGCTGAAGGTGAGTGGTGGGAAGATAGCAACTTGCATCTTGCCCATAAAGATAAAGACTGAGAGATCATATCCCGGATAGTACTTGGTATGAGAAGGAAATAGACGACCTCATAAGGAGTGGACAGTATTTCCAACCTCCACATTTGGATCAGGTTGAACCCTTAGGAAAAGACTGGGAGGCTGAGAAGGAAAATGAGAAGAAGCTGGAGGAGGAGCTAGTTCTGAAACAACTCAAAAAGATCTAGGCTGACATTTCCATTTGGGCCCTCATTATAGCTTCACAAATACACCGATGGGTAGTATTGTTGGCAATGTATAAAGCCAAGCAATCCATCGATACTATGCCAGAACAACTTGTCGGCCTAATCTTCCTAGGTAAGCCACTGTACATATTTATTGAGTGCAGAGGAAAGTGGGTTCCAGTGGTTCTAGTGGACACTGACTCTGTTATCATTGTTTATCCTTCTCACACCGCCTATGCAATAGGCCTGAAGCCTGCATACTTCGTTCCTACAACCCAAGTGATTCGAGCATACGACAATACGAGTAGAGAAGTCATGGGGACAGTGAAAGTACAAATCCAAGTGGGCCCTTCTGAGCATGAGATTGAGTTTAGCTACCTTCAACTTACATCTAGGGAGGCCCTAGTTACATTAAATGAAGGTTGTGTCCTCCACCTTGCACCAAATGTTGAAATACCCTCATGAGGGAGGGGTGGCTACTATTTTTGAGAACTCATCTATTCATCCACCGCTAGAGGTTACTACACCTTTGCTAGAAATCAATCACGGTGACGAAGATGTGTTTCTTTCTGGATTCACTCTAGCAGAAGCCCAAGTGGTACAGACGATCTTAGCCGAGGATGAAGGCATGTATGTTAGAGCTCAGTTCATTTACTTCATGAACAAATTACGGCATATTCTTAGGATGGGGCTCAGAAGGAATGACAAAAAAGGTGTTGCGGTGCTAGCTGAGGTGCCACACAATCCACATGTCGTTGGCTTGGGCTATGTGCTCACCAAAGATGACTGGAGAAGGGAGGGAGAAGAGATGAGCGAAAATGCCAAGGCTAAAAGAGTCAGGAAACACTATGAGCTGGTTCACAAGCTAATCTGGGGAACGTTGAATAGGCACTTTGTCAAAGAATGAGAGGATTTCCCCTTCTGTGGCTATCCCAAGCCTTGGGTCGATTCCTCAACAAAAAAGCATTTCCTCAAATTTGAAATACTTATCGACCACCAATTTCAAGACAGTGATGAAGAGGGGGTTGATTCGAGCATCAACGCCAGCCAGAATAAAGATGATGATTCAGATAGCAGTGAGGTTGGAGTAGAAGCAACATTGGTTGATATCCTGATAGATCCTATGACCAGTACGGGAAACTTGGGAAATACCTTTACTATTTATATGATCGGAGAGAAACTGGTAGTGGACTCCACCAGTTGCAATCTGGACGCATTGAGGGCGCTATGCCTCACTTGGCAGTTGGAGAAGGGCTTTATTGACAGTTCTGAATTGGATGATGAGCTTGAGTTTGGTTCTACCGAGTCTGTTGAGTTAGAATCAGATTCAAGTCAGTCTGGTGAGTCGGAGTCTAGCACTTTCGAGGGTGGTAACCCGGATGCCAAGGCCTTGTCTAGGTCTTTTTTTGCATTTTCTTTTGAGTCTATTGTAACCGAGGAGACAAAACTTCTGAATGAGAATGCTGCAGATTCGTTTACTTCTCTGTGCTGTTAATTTATTGCATTGACCATGATTTTCAAAATTTTAATGAAAATGAAGAGGAAGAAATTCCTCGGGCTTTGAAAAACTTGATTCACCAAGAGAAGGAGAGACATGCTAAGCCCTACATAGATGAGATCATTGTAATTAACATGGGTAGTGAGAAGGATCCCCGCTTAGTCCCGATCGGGTCTACGTTGTCTTTGGAGGAACGCAAGTGTTTAATCGCTTTATTAAAAGATTTCAAAGATGTTTTCGTGTGGTCCAATGAAGACATGCCTTGAATCAATCCTGAGATTGTACAGCACCAAATCCCTCTTGACCTTGAAGGCCGACCAGTTAAGCAGAAACTCTACAGGATTCGTCCCAATTAGGTGCTGAAAATTATAGAGGTAGTCACCAAGCAGATCGATGCAGGGCTCTTGATAGTATCTGAATATCCGACTTGGGTGGCCAACATTGTTTCAGTTCTAAAGAAGGACAGCAGAATCAGAGTTTGTGTCGACTTCCAGGATCTGAATAAGGCTAGTCCTAAGGACGACTTCCCACTTCCGCATATTGATGAGTTAGTAGACGTCACTGCTGGCCATGCTTTGTTATCATTCATGGATGGGTTTTTTGGGTATAACCAGATCCTGATGGCGCTTGAAGACAGAGAGAATACTGTATTCACCACACCGTGGGGTACCTACTGCTATAGGGTTATGCCATTTGGTTTGAAGAATGCTGGGTCTACATACCAGAGATCTGCAATCACAATCCTACATGACATGATCCATAAGGAGTCAAGGTGTATGTGGATGATATGATTGTAAAATTCAAAGAGCAGAAAGGCCACTACATTGCGTTGAAAAAATTCTTCGAACGGATCAGGGAGTACAGACTGAGGTTGAACCCACAGAAATGCACTTCTGGGGTGACTATAGGGAAACTGTTGGGTTTCTGATTATGTAGAGGGGAATTGAAGTAGATCCATCCAAGATCAAGGCCATCTTAGAAATGCCGTCACCAAGGACTAAAAAGGAGGTGCGCGACTTTCTGGGTAAAGTCCAATTCATAAGATGGTTTATCTCATAATTAACATTGACTTGTGAACCACTATTTGGTCTCTTGAAAAAGGGGAAGAAGTTCTGATTGGATGATCGATGTCAGTTCGCCTTTGAATAGGTCAAGCAGTACCTTCAGAATCTACCTGTATTGTCGCCGCTAGAGCGAAGAAAGCCATTGATCATGTATCTATCTGTGACAGAGTCGACCATGGAGTGCATGCTAGCGCAAGAATCAGAACCTAAGGTGGAAAAGGCTATTTACTACCTGAGCAAGCAGACGTTGGATTACGAGACCCGCTACACTTATCTGGAGAAAGCTTACTTGGCTTTGGTTTGGGCCACTAGGAAGTTGAGACACTACATGTTACCTCACTCTGTAATTCTGGTTTCGACATTAGACCCCATCAAATATCTCTTTGAGAAATCGACACTTACAGATAGGCTAGCTCATTGGTTGCTTCTTCTCTCCGAGTTTGACCTCAAGTACGTCACTCACAAATCAATCAAAGGAAGAGCAGTAGCGGAATTTCTGGCAGACCACCCAGTGGAAGGAGATGAAGTAGCAGAGTACTTGTTCCCAGATGAGGAGATTCTGCAGGTAGAAGAAGAGACATAGACAATGTACTTTGATGAACCCGTTAATCAATACAGTAATGGGATAGGCGTGTTGCTTATAGCACCCGATGATTCCCATATACCCCTAGCTTTCAAACTCCGGTTCAAAGTATCTAACAATGAAGCAGAATACGAGGTGTGTATCGCTGGATGGGAAACTGCCCTAGAACTAGGGGCAATAAGGTTAGACATCATTTGAGACTCAAACCTGGTCGTTTCTTAAGCCAATGAAGATTGAAAGGTCAAAGAAGAGAAAATAAAGGTTTATTATTAGACCCTGGACATTTTTATTCCAAGGTTTGAAAAACTGACATTTACACATCTGCTAAGAGAGAACAACCGGTTTGCTGATTCGCTGGTAACTTTATCCTCCATGGTAGACATACTGCTTGGGGTTAAGATGCATCAAATTATCATTCAATAGAAGTATGCGCCTGCTTACGAGACAATGGCCGCAATAGATGAAATTCAAGACAAGAACCACTGATATTACGACATTTGGAACTTTATGGAGAAGGACGCGTATTCACCAGGGGCAATGCCAAGGATAAATGGAGAATACGACATCTAGCTATCCAGTTCATCATCTACGGAAATAAGTTGTACAAAAGGGGGCATTTGGGAACGCACAACCTCTATGTCGAAGAAGAGGAGTCGAGACGTTTCATTGAGGCCATCCATGAAGGAGAGTGTGGAGCACACATGAATGGTGTGATGCTATCTAGGAAGATCCTCAAGCAAGGCTATTATTGGTTAACCATGGAGAAGGATTGTATCAACTTTGTTCAGCGATGCCAGAAATGTCAAATCCATGCTAATCACATGAACATCCCGCCGTCAATCTATACATGACTTCACCATGGCCTTTCTCAATCTGGGGATTTGGCGTCATTGGACCAATCTCACTAAAGGGTTCGAATGGACACAAGTTCATTTTGGTAGCGATCGGCTATTTTACCAAGCGGGTGGAAGCTTAATCTTATTCTGTGTTGAAAGTGTCACATGTAGCCAAGTTCATCAGGAATAACATCATCTATAGGTATGGAGTTCCAAATGAGATCATATCAAACAATGGCTCACACTTCAAAAAGGAGCTGGTAGATTTGCTTAAGAAATACAACATGGCTTTTCATAAGTCATCAACATATAAGCCCAACGAAGTCGTTGAAGCCGTGAACAAGAATGTCAAGAACATCCTGCGAAAGATGATGAAAACCTATAACGACTGGCTAGATAAATTGCCTTTTGCACTCTGGGGATATAGAACATCAATTTGAACATCTACGGGGGCTACCCCTATTCTTTGGTGTATGGGATGGAAGCTGTTTTGCCGATTGAGATCGAAGTACCGTCACTAAGAATCATGGCCGAGTATCAGATAACAGAGGTAGATTGGCAGCAGAACATATTCAAAGAATTGAGGTTGTTTGACGAAAGGAGGTTGAAGGCGTTGTATCACATCCAAGGATATCAACGCAGAATTGCAAAGGCCTTTAACAAGAAAGTCAAATCTAGAAACCTCAAAGAATGAGATATGGTGCTCAAAGACAACTGAGCTCCCATTCATGACCCTAGGGGCAAGTTCAGACCCAATTGGACCAGTCCATACATCGTCAAATCTATTTGGTTGGAGGAAGCAATCATCCTTATAGATTTAGATGGCTTAGAGTTCTCGCAACAGATCAACATGGACAAGTGGAAGAAATACTATCCCAGAGAGGCTCGCTAGGCCAAAAACCCGAAAAGGTGACCTACGTAAAAGTTAGAGCATGGAAAAATTAGAAATAAAGAAAAATAAAGCTCGCAAGGTTGAAAACCCAAAAGGGCAGCTTTGGCAAAAGTTAGAGTGCAAAAGGAGACAGTTAATACTTGAGTGAACCCTAATCGAACTACGTAAGGCCTGATTCCTATCTTTAGATACATAGGCAACTTCATCCCGCAGTTCGGCCATAACCATTTTCAACTCAACTGTCCAATCCATTTGTTGGATCGGTCGATCTTTTTCCGTCATCTCTTAGCTTGGTTGTGTTACCTCCATTTAGCAGAAGGGCTAGTTGCAAGATAGAGTAGTGGCAAAGGTAAATGCAATTGTGGGGCACTTATGATCATCTTGATTTGGTGTTGTATGTCTTAAGGATTGATTCCAAGTGTGTCAGGTAGTGACCGTTTGCGAAAATCATTTTGAAGGGTTTTAATAAAGTTAATTTTCTCAAAGTTTTACTTTCTACAACATAGACCATTCTTTTGACGAAAAAGGAAAATTCTCAGTACTCACAACTTTAATTACATGATTTCAACACAAGTACATTCTCAAACTCTCAAGTTAAATCAAAGTTGCTTTTATATCATAAAACTTGAAAAGAAAAGTCAAAGAAATAAACTAGGGGCATAGATAAGTCAAGTAATCATCCTCTGCCTTTTGTCCGCACTCTCGGAAATCTCTGCAGCCAGGGATGGTCCAACTTGTGCCTCGTCCTCAGGCCAAGCGAAGTGCTCGCCAGAAGGGCATAACTAAAGCTAACAGTAGGGGCCAGAAGCTCCCTTGTCCTCTAAGCGGCGACGTACTGAGCCAAGTGTGAGGCACAAACTAGAAATTGAGTAGGATATTCAACCCCCTCATCTAGACGAGTCTGATCATGCCCGAACTGGCATCTAAACTGGAAAGGGAAGTAGAATACAAAGTGTGTGAGGCCGATCAACTGTATACCCAGCTAGTAGGACATGCCATAGCTCATCTCGATCAAGTTCAACCACGGTGTAGCTCGCCTTTTTCGCGCCCCCTTTTGGAAGTTCAAAAGAAACCCTACAGTTCGAACTTCCGCAGTTTTGAATCTAATCTCACAAATGCAATGTGAAATTGATAAACACCAAAGAGTCCAAATCCCACAAATCATTTGGAAAATTGATTTTGAATCAAAAATGCCAAAATTGAACTGCTTCGCCAGATACAGAGTCGCCACCTAAATATTTTATTTTGGAAAAATTTAGGAAACCCTTAACTCGTGCCAAAGGCTACGTGTCTGTCATCACCAAAGTTACCTTGGCTCAGGAACTTAGGTACGAGGGGGGAACGTCACGATTTGAGCACCCCGCTCGCCCAACCAAAGATCGGCCTCTACTAATCATGATATGATTTTTATCAATATTATATGCTCTTGTTCCGGTTATTAGGCTAGCATTACTATGTGATGTGCACATACAAGTATAGACTAGTTTGCTCGAATTGGAATAATTCAATTTCATGTTTGTTTTTCAAAAAAGGGTTTGATTTTGTTACCTCAAGTGGGCTTAAAGTTTGCGAATTTGCCACTTGAGAAAGTGGGCTTAAATGTACATTTCATTGAATCGTTCCAATTCAAACAACAAGCCTTCATCCACATGCACTCAAGCAGTTCAACAAGTAAGCATTTAGCCTCATGGCAAGCATGCTAGACATGGCAATCACTCACACTCATGTAAGTATGCTAAAGCGTTAAAAACTTATCTAGTACTCCAAGCTAAGATAAACAAAAGAGTTAGAAAAAATGCATGATTTTAACTATACAATTATGACTAATGCAACACATGCGATATGCAATTACTAGGCTCGGCTACTGATTTGGCATATGAATTAATTCAAGACATGTGGTCTAAGCACGTATTCAACAAAGTATTGAAATGACAATGCAGTTTGAATGATATGCCGAACCTCGATGCATGAAATACAAGATGAATGGATACAAGCATAAGGTATGCTAATTGAAACATGTCACTAATCTAACCATCAAAAGCGGGTAAATAAAAGGGAGAAAGACGTGGGATTGGAAAACATACACATTATTACATTATGCTATCATGAAGGAGAGTCTGAATAAATAGAAGCTAACTAGCAAGTAATTAAAGCTGAGGTAATTAAGCTAATTATTACAAACCGAATAAATAGCTAAACTAATTAACTAATTATTACAAAATTTGAATTAATTAACTAACTCTAAGCTAAGAATTTAACTAGGCTAAGCTAGTTAAATATTACAAAACGAACTAATTTAATTAGTCAAAACTAATTAAATAAGTAAACTAATTAGCTACAACTAATTAAACTAATTAAATATTACAACACAAACTAATTAGCTACAACTACTTAATTACGACAAATAGATGATTAACTAGTCTCGGGAAGTGAGGGAGGCCCATGCATGCTCGGTTTCCACCCCAAAGAAGATCCGTTGTTTGCTCCTGAAAGTCTCTGTAGCATAACCCTTGCACTGATTTCCTTTTCCAGATTAACTCTGCCATGTTTCACAAGCACACAACTCAAAATTCACTGGTGGCTGGTAGGCCAGAAGTGGTGGCCGGCCGGCCACTATTGAGGGGTTGTCGTCCAACAGTGATGGCCTGCTGGCCAACAACAATGGCCAACCGGCCACTAATGACACACCTTTTTTTTTTTTTTTTTTTTTTTTTTTTTGCTGCAACAGAGAGCAAACAGGGCAAAGAGAGGATATTCTCATAGGTTGTTTGTACTGTGTATCCCTCCTTATCATCAAAACATCTCAAAGGAGTGATACACTTGGTCCTCAAACCATCAATCAAGCAATTTCATTGCATGATGGCTAAGGAACCAAGATCTACAAGTTTAATGAATGCATAAACAAGACTAAACACCATCACCCTATCATGCATGATCAAGGGCAATGGAGACCTAGGAAACTTGGCACATTTCATCACTTTGAGTATGAAACGCCCCAATTTTCCTTGTGTTCAATTAACGTCCGATTGAACACATCAAAACAAAACCAAATTCTTATCTTGGCACAATCTTAGTTTCAACTTTGTTTACCCATTTTAACTTACTATTCCATTCTTTAACCGATTAGGTCCATTGGTGAGAAGTCTTCTAAAGAGAAGGAAGTGTCAAACAAGAGGTAGTTTAAGGCAAGAGAGAGGTGTTATGCCGTTGATAATGAACCCTCAAAAGAGGATTAAACCATTAAGCAATGAACCTCAATCTCAAGCTTAAATTATTCTAAGGTTGAAGCAACCCTCAAAACCAAATAAAAAGTCAAGAAATGAAGGAGGTTGCAGAAATTAATAAGTGCTGAAATTAAGTGAGAAAAGCACTAAAACATGCAATCAACTCAAACAAATGGTGCCTAAAGGCCTAAAACACCAAGCTTGTGAAGACTATTACACTAGAGGCATGCAAAACAAGACTCAAATGTAACAACCAGCCAAAAATAGAGACAAAATAGTTCAAAATAAAGCCTAAAACATGCTGGAATTAAGCTACAAATGGCTAGAAAAATAAGCTAACACATGGAGCTAACTAGGCTAGCAAACATGACACAAAGAGGGGAGGCTAACCCTCCAATTTTGGACTTCAAAACATAACTTTTACCACCGAAAATACTCTGAAATTCAGTGCTCAAAAGCCCTAGAAAAGATAGTTTGAAGGTAGGAAACGAAGGTGGAAAATCCTTACAAGTAAGGAATAAAGAAGGGTGAGATACCCCCCAACCTTAAATGGCCTAAAACATCAATTTCAGCCCACAAAAATAGTGTTTTTTATGGCCCAAAAACAGCTCAAAAACAGTAGGAATAGATAGAAAAACAAGTGTACAAAGTAAGCTTAAAAGGGAAGTAGTATACCTCTTGAAGCAAAGATCAACTTTAGGCACTAATTCAAGCCAAAACCACCTTCAAAAGCTCCAAGAAGGCTTTAAGAAACCTCAGCTCAAAGATGATTAACTTTGGTTAAGGAGGTGTAGGGAAAAGTGTAGTGTATCTAAGCTAATTTGCACGAATTTACACAAGAGAGAGAGAGAGAAATGTAAAGAGAGAGAGATTTTTGTTCCAAATTTCTAACCCTCAAAAATAGGGTAGGAAACCCCATATATATAGAAAAGGCATGCACTTGGCTGAGAGAAATCCCTCCCTACACGCATATGGAGATGAAGCCCATTATGCCAACAGCTGGAACAGCTGTCAACAAAATATCTGCAAAAATGTCACTTGTGGCCGGTAGGCCACCAATGATGGCCAACAAGACACTTAGATAGCCGGCAGCCTCATTTGGTGGCTGGCAACCACCAGGGGTTACAGGCTTGATGGGTTTGAAGGCTCAAAGACAAGGCATTCCATAGAGGACTTCAAGCACCAAAATGAGAACAAACAATCATAATCATTGAGTGCAAGAGATGACATCCAAGCCTTGAGGACGATAAAAAATGGGGTGTCTACACAAGGGCAACACCAAGCAATGTCAGCCGCAGATCTGCTGCACATCCAATCACACCACAATCCCTCTGTGGGAAAGTCCACTTGACGCGGGCGAAATAAGTAGGATCTGGCGGAATACTTGGGGCAAGGGTCTACGACCTATACCTTATCCGTCAGCCACACCTGGGAAGGGATAAAAAGAAGAGAAATTAAATAATAGAGAGATGTACATTGAGAGAAAAAGTAAGGAAAGGGTTTTGCAAGAAAATAGAGAGTGAGTGCCTAAAGTGATGTGAGAAATCATAAATAAGAGAGGGTAGGAAACAATACTTGGAGAAGCAGTGGAATCCCCACAAACCGAGAAGTCTCCCATCGATGGAAAACATCTAAACCCATTAAAGTTTTGGCCAATGCCAAACCTATGCAACTCTGACCCTCCTTGAGGCGTTGGGCCACTTCGATCAACCTAATGCTAGCTTTGCTACAACTAGGGGAAAGTAAGAAATGTGTGAGTAAACATAAGCAGAGGGCGTGTTGACGATAACCTCTCCAGAGAAGGTCACTCTTGTCTCTGACGCCAGAAAATTGATGAGTCAAGCTTGGTATATCCAACTCCCTGCCATGAGCCAAAGATCGAGCCTCATTTAAAGTAAGCCCACACATCCGTTCAAGAGCTCATGCATGGCCAAAACGGGGTTAAGGTATAATCTCCTTATCCCGCCGGTACTCCATTAATGCTTGAAACTCTTCGAGAATATGACATAACTCTTGTGATCCAAAGGAACGGAAAACAAACGGCATATGGCCGAAAGAAAAAAGAGCGTTTATGTCAAAACCATTAAAATTTACCTTTTTCGTGCCATCCAAAGTGGTTGTCCAATCCTTGAGCCTCTCAACAAGAAAATTCTCCGTTTTCAGAGAAAATAATAGAAAAGATGAGGTTTTTTCGAAGAAAGGGCAAGACAAGACCTTTATAGAAGATAAGGTTGTGTGAGTGGTTGACAGCTATCCAGCCGCAAGTCTTGGCCAGCCGGCCACCTCACTAGCTGGCCGTCTATTCTATTAGTCAACCGACCAAGTATGCTGGCCAAGTAGCAGTGTTATGTTGGCCCTTGTGGCTCGACTTTTTGTGCTCCTTCCGGAAGACGAATAGCCCCATAGTTCAAACTCCCGCAGTTCTGAATCTGATCTCACAAGTGCAATGTGAAATAGATAAACACAAAAAGAGTCCAAATCCAGCAATTCTTTTCGAAAATCGATGTTTGAATCAAATGCCAAAAATGGACTGCTTTGCCAGATTTTAAAGTCGCCCCCTAAATATTTTTGGGAAATTTGGGAAATCTAAGACTCGTGCCGAACGCCATTAGTCCGTCATAACCAAAGTGTCTCGGCTTGGGAATTTAAGTACGAGAGGGGAAGGTCATGAATTGAGCACCCCACTTGCCCGATCAAAGATCGGCTTCTACTAATCATGATGTGACTTTTATTTACATTATATGCTCTTGTTCTGATTTATTAAGTTTAACATTACTATATGAAGCACACACAAACATAGATTAATTTGCAAGAATTGAAACATTTGATTTCGTGTTTTATTTGAAATAGTTTTGTGAATTTGCCATTTGAAAAAGTGGGCTTAAAATGGACATTAATCAAACTATCCTAACTCAAGCAACTAGCCTTCATCCACAGGCATTCAAACAGTTATATCATTTAAGCAATTAGTCACATGGAAGTATGCTTTGACATGGTACACCCATACATTCGATGCAAGATGCTAAAGCTCAAAATTACTCACCTAGTACTTCGAGCCAAAACAAAGCAAGATTATTAGAAAAATATGCATGTTCTTAATTAATGCAATATGCCTAAATGCAATGCACACATTATGTATTCTATAGGCTCGACTATGAGCATGGCATATGATTTCATTCAAGATATGCGATAGAGCACATATTCAAGTAATGAATTTGAACATTGATATTGGGTTAGTATGATGAGCCGAGCCTTGGATGCATGCAAGACAACGGATGCAAAGCATAAGAATGCTAATTTGAAAAATGATGACCTATACTAACCATCGTAAGCAAGTAAGTAAAAGCGAGAAAGACGTGGGGTTGGAAGACATACAACTTATTTAATAATTGCCCTCGTGCAAGAGGGTGTGAATCAAAGTTCGAAAGTCCGAATTAAACTAATTATTACAAAACCGAATGAATAAATAAGCAAAGAATTAACTAGCTAACTACTCTATTACAACAAGGATAATCATGATAAATAAACTAACTATTTAAGCTAACTGGCTATAACAACTACAAATAAACAGTAATAATAATTACAACACTAATAATTAACAAGACTAATTATAACAACAATAATAAATAAGTTAATTACAATAATGCATGCAGCATTAATTGACAATAATGATGTTAGCAAGGATGCACAAGGGTTGCATGCACAATGTCCAAGAACAACTCTGTTTGCTTGGGCTTGCTCTGTTTCACCTTTAGCCACTGCCCTTTGTTTGCTGCAAAACACACTGCTGACCAAACATTGATGACTGGCCAGCCCTCAATGAAGCCCAGCCAGGCCTAAAGAAGGCCGGTCGTGCCTCAATTTCATGCAAAATTCTATTTTGTGCTCTGAAGTGAAAACAGTTCAGACAGAGTGTTTTGAACTCTGTTTGTCCCTCTCACACTTTTCTGTTATGGGAAAGCCTCGAGAGAAGGTTGGAATCGTTTCCAAAACCATCAATGAGCAAGTTGATTGCTTGATGATTTCGGGTACAATTTGGACAAAAATCAATAATTGAAAGGAACAACAACCACCCCTCCCTCCTATCATAGAGTAAACTCAAAGAAGGAGGTAGAGACGCCTCAAGATTCTTCAAAACATCATGAATTGATGTAAGACAACCTTGACACAATGGATTCGGCATAACATCCGGCCGAACCCTAAGCAAAATTCATTAGTCTTTACCGTCCTTTAATCCATTAAGTCCAAGATCATTGTTACGTCCACTAGAGATTACATCCACTAAGTGAGAAATATGTCAAACGGGAGGTGATTCGCAACATGAAAAAGAGACTACACCGTTGGCAATGAACCTCTGTAGAGATTAAGCCATTAAGCATAAATCACTAGTTCACATTTTGAATAACTGTCAACTGATTGAAACAACTCTCAAATGAAAGAAATGAATGGCAAGTTAATTATTAAAATGAGGTTCTTAAACATAGAAATTAGACAAGGAAAAGCTTAGAACATTATTCAACAAGCTATGTATGCAAACTTATAAGACAACAATCAAGCTAATCAAAGCATGAACTATTTAAACAACTTAGAACAGCCCTGAATAAGTAAAAAATAGTGGCTCAAAGTGCATGAAAAGAGCCTAAAAAGCTAATCAATAAAGAAAGAAATCAAGGCTAGTAAACAAGAATAAGGAGGGGTGGCTAACCCCACCACTTTTGAAATTTCAAAGCATGATTTTTAGCCCTTTTTAACTTTGAAAATTAGTTTAGGGTGCAAAGAAAAAGAGTGTAAAAGTAAGGGTATGAGCTATAGGTAAAGGTGTAGAAAGAGTGTAAACTCTCTCTACCCTTTTGGTAGCTCTCCAAACCCAAACTTAAACACTTGGAAAAGAATCAAAACAACATGAAATTATAAGAACTAGATAGTAAATGAAAGAACAAGAAGTAAAAGAGAGAACGACTAGCTTATACCTCTCAAAGAAGCGAGCTTTTGTTTATGAATCAAACTAAGTCTTAACACACTCTCAAGCTTGAATTATGGTGTTCAAGGCTCAACCAAGGCTCCTAGGCTAAGGTGTGAAGGTGTATATGGTGTATGGATATAGGTTCAAGGTGATAGGCTTGCTCAAAGTGTTGTTTGCACAAGAAGAAGGAGAAGAAGGAGCTCTCAAGAAGGTATAGAGGCTTTTTAGAAATTCTTCAACCCTCAAAACAAAGATATATGGCCATTTTTATAGAATTTGAGCAAGAGAGGTCATAAATATCTTCAAAAATGGATTGCTGGCGGGCTCCCGCCTAGAACAGTGTTTCTCACTACTAAGGCACGACTGGCCTTCAATAGCCACGGCTGGGCCTCAACGTGTTCCTTTGTTTTTGAACTTCAAACTCAGCATAAGGTGGCACAATGTGTAAAAATGGATTTCTTGGGTCTAATCAGTGGAAATATGGAAGGTTTGGTATTGTTTTGGAGCTTAAGCATGGCCTATTCATTGAGACCTCGAACTACGCACAACACCACTTTCATCATCGAGTGTACCAGGCAAAGCGCTCGAGTCTTGTAGGCGGTCAAAAAGGGGTGTCCACAACCCTTTTTGCTTTTGAGTCTTGTTTTGGGTCTTTTGTTTCTAGCAAGTGTGAATAGATGTGTTTAGGTTGTTTTTGCTTTGTTTTCCCTTTATTGAGTTCTATTTTATATTTTGGTCGGTTGTAGGCTCAATATCCGGGTAAGAACTTATTCAAATGTGATCATGTTCCATTCAGAAATACAATCATCAATTTTATGCAAGTGTGGTGCCATTCTCGAGATGCTGTATGAAAAAATAAAACTCCTTCTTTTTAAAACTGTAGGGTTTGACCCTGATCATAGTTTTACAAAAGAGAAAATACAAGTTTTCAAAAGAAAAGTAAAGATATTTCTGAAGCTATACAAAGTTTTAAACTACAAAGCAAAAAGAAAGAGAAAAGAATGTAAAAATCGGTGTCAGTTGCATCAGGTGCATCGAGAGGCCCTCTTTATTCTCTTCCAAAAAGGGGACTTAGGAGCACTGTCACCATCAGCACCGTTGTCATCGAAGGAGTGGGACTCAGAGCTTGCATCATCCTCTTCGCTCTCTGACCCAGAACCAGCCTCATCCTCTCCACTTCTAGACTAGAGTGCCCACTCATCGTCTTCTCAGTGTCGCTAGTCTTGGCATCGTCCCTACTCAAAATCGGCTCTGAAGATGGGGAAGTCTCTTGTGCCTGCGACTCTTCACTCTGACTCCGGGCACCCATACCTCTACATCGACCTCTACCCTGACCCCTGCCATATACCGGAGCCTGTCTACCTCTCCTTCCTACAGTCAGAGGAGGTACTGTTGGTGCCACCGGTGCTGCAGGTGCAGGTGCAGGTGCAGGTGAAGGTGGAGGCTGAAAGCAAGAAATAAAGCTTCAGTAAAGTTTAGTGCAAAATCAGTATAGCAAGAAGAGAATTAGAGCAGTTAGATGATGAGAAAAATAAGGGTACCTGATGGCCATAGTAGGCAAGCAGGGTCTCCCTCCTCAGTACCATTTGGACTAAGGAGTCGATGAACTAAATGAGGCCGTCTACATACTCCACAGGCACCTGTAAATGAGTTTGAATGTCAGTATGTCAAAAAGGAAATATGAAAGACAAACTGTAAGACAAAGTACATACCTACTGCACGTCAGGATCCCTAACGTACTCTCGCTCCTCTGGATTAGTCAACTAGGATCTGGTAGGCCGTCCCACCCGACCGCCAGTATGTGATCGTGGTTGGGATCACAGGCAGACCTGGAACATGTACAACGCGAGCAGTTCCTCCAGCATGAGGCTTAGCCGTAGGAACAGCACCTCCGGCAGCAGGAATATCTGCAGCGCCTCCCGTACAAGCTCTGGTCAGAGGGGGCATGAGATGGGTCTGGATGAATTCGCTGTAATCCCCAATTGCAAGAAAGAGATCGGCATCCTACCTCACTATGAATTGTACGATAGCCTCGACCGGTAGACTATCAGCAATCCTCATTGATGTAGGGGAGGAGCAGGAACGATGGGGGCTAGAAGACCTGGGGGCTAGAAGACCTAGGGTCTGGCACACAAATCTCTCTCTTAAGTACCAGGTTCCATAGAAAGGACCCTCTAGCAGGATCTACATCTATGAGGTATCCCAAGACCCGGTGTACTCGTTCCTCGTCCCAATCGGCATTGCTACCCAGGGTTGCCACACCACTTACGAACAAAGCATTCACAGTTGTTAATTGCCGTCAGTTGTCAGAGAATGGAATGGGTCAAAGTAGTTGCAATGGAATGGAGTGGGTATGAGTTTTAGACTACCTCGCCCGTCGTCACTATGTCAAAGAAAATGGCGATAATAGGTGAAGGTGGTAACGCTACATCGCCGAGGATGGCATCTGTTGTTGTATCATCTAGAGTAGGGGACTGTTGTCCTCATCTCGTGGAACCAAGGCGAGGGCAAAAAAATAGGCATAGACCTAGAGCTGCAAGAAAAGATCATTTTATGAGTCAACAAGCAAAAATAGAATGCAGAAAGTGCAAAGTAGAAAGCATAATGTACAAATAGAAAGTGCAAAATATAAAGCATAATGTACAACAAAAATGAAAATAAAAAGTGCAGTGTATACTTCCCAGGCTCTCTAGTAGTCTCTGACTTTGTTCCTCTTTTTGCGGGAACCGGAGCTCATGTAGCCGTACAGAGTGGTGAGGCCAGCACCACCCCAATTGTAGAATCGCACTCAGGGTAACCCCATTAAAGCGCTGAACAGATTCGAACCTACGGTATTACACCTGTTCGCAAACAAGGTGGTATTGAGGAGATAAATCAAGAAGCCTCGAGTATATTGCTTGACCTGCTCCTAAGTCTCTGGTTGACTCTCATAGAAGTGGTCATAGAACTAATTATATCTGACCATGGCCGGCCGGCCCCTCTGAGGGAGGACGTACTCCGAGCCGATAGATCCAAACTGCCTTCCACTGGCCCATGTTGATGTCAAAGGGGATCAGATCACCTCTACTCGTAGCCCCGTAAGCATGGAGAAATCATTTGGGGTCATCATCATCTCCCCCCGTGGAGGAGAAGTGGAAGGAACTGATGCTGTCCCGCCCCCTCTTCACTAAAGCACCGGGTAGGGATCTACTGGCCTATAGTCGTGTAAGCCCCGAGAAGAATAGGTCGAAGCCTGCCTCATCAACTAGCTCTTGAACTCGAGCTGGGAGCTCCTGGTACCAATCCCTCACAGTCATTGCCCCATAGCTACTCTAGGCAAAAGCGTCACCCTGTGTTGAAAAAGAGGAATTTTTTAAGTACATGGTAGATGAAAGATTATAAATGAAATATCAAAGCAAACAAAGTGCATGAAAAGGACCAAATATTCTTACATCTGAAGCATCGTTAGAAAGATGACAAGTGCGCTCTAGCAATAAGAAGTCCTCGGGTATATCCCGAGCAAATTCCTCAAATCACAGCATGCCTCCGGAAGCCATCGCATGCGTGCATGGATGGTAGGTGGCAAGGTCAAAAGGCCTCACCCTCAACGGCGGTAGCTCGGGCTCAGGCTCTGGAGGGTAGATCTCCTACGCAGCAAAATCGATGGCAATGTCCTCTGTTGCTCCGTTAGTTTCCTCAATCATCGGCTCCTCAACACCCGTAGCGAGTGGGAGCATGAGCACCTCTGGAAGGGCACCATCATGTGGAACATCATTACCATGGAAAATGTGGTGGGTGGTGAGAGAAAAGCAACAAAAATGAGGAAAATAGGTGAAAAATCCCAAAATCAAGCCCTAGAAGAGAGAAAAAAAGAGGAAAAAATCAAAACTCGAGAGAAAGTACCAAAGGCCAAGAAAAACCCGCGAGAATGAGCCAAAAACAATAAGAAGCCCAAAAACTTGATCAAAACAAAATCCAATCGATGCAAAACGTAGAGGGCCAAATGGGTTTTATGAATAAAGTTTGCGTGGATTGTTGGGCAATGCGAATAAAGTGAAAATCTAGAGAGAGAAAGAGCACCTAGAGGGAGGGGGGAGGTTTTTGGAATGAAAGGTGTGTGAAAATGAGGCTTGTGTGATGTTTTGAAAGGCCTCGGGTGCGAAATCCCGAATCTGCCCTTGATATCAGCACGGGTGGCTGGCCGTACAATCAAATGGCCGGTCGACCCATCGTTTGGCCGGCCATACCATGAAGTGGGTCTTGAGGTGTTTTTTATGGTTCCATACATGGGTGGCCTTATATTCATCTTTGGGAAGGAAAATTGGAGTATTTTAGTGTGTTTCAACTTTATAAAGTCTCAGAATTGTGTTTCGAATGCACCATCCCAGGTACTATCATTTCTCTGAAGAGGGAAAGTGCCCTGATCTCAAGCTTGAGTAAGTTGTATCCTTTTTTGAGCATTTAAGGACCTCCAAACTGTAAATCGAAGATCATTCTGAGGTGTTTTCCAAAATACCGCTTTCTGCTTATCTTTTCAAATTTTATTGCTTATTATGTCACATGGAGCTTGCATCGCATTGTTTCTCGCATTAACCATAGTAATTACATTGCATTGTGTTGTATCGATGTGTATCATGCTTTTCATTTATTGTGCTTACCTTTGTCACACAAGTGTGGTTTGGCTTATACCTCATTACCC
Organism: Camellia granthamiana; assembly: GCA_036172215.1. NCBI lineage: Eukaryota > Viridiplantae > Streptophyta > Magnoliopsida > Ericales > Theaceae > Camellia > Camellia granthamiana. Next base: position 42,772,220 of record CM069904.1, read on the forward strand.
TTTCTGTGCGAAGTGTATTTTGGCTTGTACCTTTTGTCTCACCTCCTCTCTACGTGAAATGTAGTTTGGCCTCGCATATTTTACCTGGTTAAAACCTTTCCTCTCTCCGTATGAAATACAGTGAGAAACGCCTGTTGGTTACACCATCCTTCCGTCCTTTTGCGTGAAATGCGTTAGGACGTTGCTTTTCACTTGGTTAAAACCTTTCCTCTCTTCGTATGAAATATGGTGAGATACGCCTATTGGTTACACCAACCTTCCGTCCTTTCGCATGAAATGTGTTAGGATGTTGCTTTTCACTTCGTTAAAACCTTTCCTCTCTCCATATGAAATATGGTGATATACGCCTATTAGTTACACCACCATTCCGTCATTTCATGTGAAATGCATTAGGACGTTGCTTTTTACCTGGTTAAAACCTTCCCTCTCTCCATATGAAATACGGTAAGATATGCTTGTTGGTTACACTACCCATCCGTCCTTTCGCGTGAAACATATTAGGACGTTGTTTTACCTGGTTACAACCTTCTCTCTCTTCGTATGAAATACGGTGAGATACGCTTGTTGGTTCCACCACCCTTCCGGCCTTTCACGTGAAATGCGTTGGGACGTTGTTTACTTGGTTACAATCTTTCCTCTCTCTGTATGAAATTCGATAAGATACGCTATTAGCTGCACTATTTTGGAATTGTTATTTGCTTTCTCCTTTTCATGTGAGGCACAGATAGACTTAATTTGATTTAAGGTTGAGGTTTGTTTCATTCATATGCTGTCATCTTGTTATTCCTTAATGCATTGTCTTGCATGATCATGGATTTTCAAAATAACCGGCTTCGCGAAGCGAGCAAGTCCAACTTTCAAGTGTAGTCTTGAGCATATCATTTGCTTCTTGTCCTTGAACTACACTGGTTTGATTCCTTGCAAAGGGATACGTAGGCAATTTTTGAGTTCAACCAATGACATTTACATTTTGACTGTCTGCTCAAGTCTTACGGGCTTGTCAAATGGGTTGTCTTCGGGCTTTGACATTTACTCACGTCATTTAATGAGTTCGAGCTCTATCAAAGATGGGCAACTATAGACACTCCATTTTGATAGCCCTTAAGACTTGGGCGCCTCACTTTGAACACTCGATGATGAAATGTTATGCTATGCAAATCGTTCAATTTCTTAAGCAAAAGGCTTCAGTTTTGAGTTTCAAAACTTAAACCTTGCACCTCCTTTGGACCAAAACCTAATTTTTTCTAGTCTAAACACCCAGAGAAGAGCTGGCCAACAAGTGGCCGGCGGGCCATTATTGATTGGTCGGCCGTCACTTTTCATGGCCGGCCGGCCATGTTTAGCGTAGTAGATATTTTGATAATTGCCAAATGTCCCCATGTGCATGCATTGCACTAGCTGTCTCATTACAGATATTTCCGACGTGAGAATGTATTTTTCTATAAATACAAGCCCTCCTCTCATGGTTTGGGGTTAGAAAATTTTGCCAAAAGCCATAACTTGTCAAACACTCTTCCCTCCTCTCTTGCAATATACATACACCTTACAAGCTGGAACGTAGGGCCTTTTTGCTGAGATTCTTGAACACAATTTCAACTCTTAAGAGTGTTCAACTTGTGGTTTGTGAACTAGAAGAGTATCTTCTGTTTTAAGATGTATACTTTGAGCTTCTGTACCATCTTTTCTCTCTCTCTCTCTCTCTCTCTCTCTCTCTCTCTCTCTCTTCTTTGCTTTTTCATGTTGATTTCAAAGTGTTTTGAGGCCTGAAATATGTGATTTTAAGCCACAAAAAAGAGGAAGGGTTAGCCACCCTTCCTTAGGCTTGTTGGTTGGTTAAAATCCCTAGGCTTTATCCCATTTTTGCTCACTTTTTCCACCTCAAAAACTTGATTTTCAGCATTGTTTTTGTGCTGTTTCAGAGCTTTTTTCTGTGTTAAATTATGCTTTGAGTATTGTAGATGTGTTGTTGTAAGTCCTCATGGATTGGTGTATAGGCGTTGGCTTCCAATCAATTTGAGTTGATAGTCGTTTCTTACTTTTTTATAGCTTTCATATATACTCATGTCATTGTAATCACCCACCTTTCCATTAGCACGCTGCAATCTCCCTCATTGCTTTATTTATTTTGATTAACCAGTTGTATCAAACTAAAGATTGTTGCTCAAGGAATAAGAAATAGACCCCTCGTGCTAAATGGTTTAATCTCTTCAAAGGTTCATTATCAGGGCATTATATCTCTCTTATGCTAAGCACAATCTCTTGTTTGATACCTCTCTTTATTGCCTGTGCGTTTACTTCTAAAGGACTAATTTTCTAATTAGACCATTGGAAATCGCGAAGGAGAGATTTATTATAACTTATTATCGAGTTTGGATTTAGAGTCATTGTCGTTCATTTTGGGTTTGACTAGTCATTATCACTTTTTTCAAGTTTGACTAGCCATTATCGCTCATTTTGGGTTTGACTTAGAATTCATTATCGCTTATAAATAAGTTTGATTCTTCCTTTGTAATTTCCCTCATAGAAAAGGGCTTGAAAAGCTCATTTCTCGGGTTAAGTCGTGCTTGCTATTCTTTATTGCTTTTGGACTTAGTGGACGTAATCATCACATTTGGACAAAAAATGATGAAAATATAAGAAATGAAAATGTAATGTAAAAAAGGGCTAATAAAATTGGAGCTTAAAAAGTAATAAAATTGGGTTAGGTTCAATTAGACGTTATATTGAACCTATTGCGTCTTGAATCATTACATACTTTTTAGTGATGTTTAATGATTCATGAAGCAATGTCTATCCCTTCCCTTAAGGTAACTCCATGATAGGGAGGAGGTGTTGTCTATCTTTTGTTTACTTTATTGAACTCTTGTTCTGTTAGTTCTAAGATCATCATGCAACAAATTTGTGACAATTGATGATTTGTGAATCGATTCTACTCTTCCCTTGATCATCTTAATGATAGGGAATGGAAGAAAGGATAAACATCTCCTAAAAACACTCTGTTTTTGCTCTATTTCAGCCCTATGGTAGCGGGGTATCCCCCAGAAGCAATGGTCGGCCGACCATAATTATGAACAGCCGACCACTTTTCAAGGCCGGCCAGCCACCTATTTTGTACAGGCAGTGGCATTTTTACAACAGAACAGAGCAAAACTTGAGGCCAAATTAGAATAATTTTCTGACTGCAAACAGAGCAGATTTTGACAGCAAACATAAAGGTTTCCCGAAGGATGTTCTCAATTGTGCGCATGCGGCTTCTCGCCTCCCGTTCAAGTCCATTAAATTAGTACTTTAATATTAGTATGTGTAATTAATTGGTTGGCTTCATTCAAATTTGTAATAGCTAGTTAATTTAGTTAATTCATTTGGGGTTTGTAATAATTAGCTTAATTAGGACATTCATTCGGACCCTCTTGTGCGAAGGCAAACTTGTAATATTTGTATGTCTTCCAACTCCCATTTCTCTCTCCCTTTTACTTATATGCTTACCGTGGTAGTATCATGTTTTGATTTCATATCATTACCATGTGTTGTATTCATCTTTGCATGCATTGGGTTCGGTTCATCATTCTAATATCATTGTCATTTCATACTTACTTGAATATGTTCGTTGCCGCATGCTTTGAGTTGATCCATATAACATGTTAAATAAACCAAACCTAATAGTTGCATTTTGTATGTGTTGCATTAGTCACTTACATATTAGAGCATGTATTTTTCTAATTATTTCCTTCTCTTTGGCTTGCCTCGATTGAGTACTAGGTGAGCACTTTTGCTTTAGCATATTGCATGTGTGCTTGTGTTGCCATATCAAGCATTCTACTATGAGGTACGTGCTTATTTGAAATACCCTTTTGAATGCCTGCGGATGAAGGCTATTTCGCTTAAGTTGGGATGATTTTGATTAATGTACATATGAGCATGCATTTTCAAGTAGCACATATTCAAAACTTTTTTCAAACAAACATGAAATCAAAGCATTCCAAAGTAGGTGACGTAGTCTATACTTGTGTGCCTCACATACTAATGTTAGCGTAATAACCAGAACATGAGCATATACTATACATCAAAATCACATCATGATTAGTAGAGGACAATCTTTGATCAGGTGAGTGGGGTGCTCAATTCATGACCTTCCCCTCTCATACCTAAGTTCCCAAGCCAAGACACTTTAGTTATGACAGACAAGTGGCCTTTGGCACGAGTCACGGGTTTCCTAAATTTCCAAAAATATTTAGGTGGCGACTCTGAAATATGGCAATGCTGTCCATTTTTGGCATCTCTAATGATTAAATGGATTTTCAAAGATTTGCCAGATTTGGACTCTTATTTGTATTTTTCTATTTCACATTGCACTTGTGAAACCAGATTTAGAACCACGGGAGTCCGAACTGTAGGGCTATCGTATCTGAGGAGACTAAGCCCCTCTGAGGAGCACGAAAAACTAGCTACATGCATAATCTCCTCATTTTGATGAGACTCCATCAATGTTTGAAACTCTTCGAGAGTGGGACATATCTCTTTCGTTCCGATACGAAACACATGAGTGAATGGGTGCTAACATTAGGTAGTGGCATGAAGGAATGGAAAACAAAGTGGAGTACAGCTCAAAGGAAAAAGAGCATTTATGCTGAAACTGTTGAAGTTTACCTTTTTCGTGCCATCCAAAGTGGCCATCCAATCCTTGAGCCTATTGCCAAGCAAAATCTCCATCTTCAGAGCAAAATATTAGAAGTTTGCTGTTTTGCTGAGAAAACAGTGAGAGGGCACCTTTTATAGAGATTAGGAATAGGTGAGTACATGACAGCTGTATCCCATTGCCCAGCCACTATTTGGATTCGGTCACCTTTATTGAAACCTGGCCATGTGTATTTAGACCCAGCAGGGTCTCAATTCCTACTAAACAGAATAGTGGCTACAAAGGCAGCAAATCTCAACGCAGTGTTTCAAAGTCTTGTTTTAGGTCTTGCCTTGGTTCGAACAAGTGTTTTTATGTGTTATTAAGTAGTTGTTTTATTTCTCTTTTATCAAGTTGTATTTTGCATTTTGGTCGGTTGAAGGCTCTTTATCCGGCTCAAAATCAATTCAAAAGCAATCATTCTCAGTTTCAAATTCTTGTAAAATCCTTTTATGTGCAAGTGCCATGCCATTCACCACATGTTATGTAAAAAAAAATTCATTCTTTCATAAACTGCCGGGTCCAACCCCGATCACACTTTTCCAAAAGAAAACACAAGTTTTCAAAAGAAAAGCAAGGCAAAAAGGACCTATCCGAAGCTACATAGGTTCCTGACAAAACAAAAGCAAAAGAAAAGAAAGGAAAAGCAAAATTAATCTCTTATAGGCCTCTCTATCCTTAATCATGGAGGGGACTTATCACTATCGCCGCTGTCTTCGGTAAGCAAGATATCGGCACTAGCATCCCCCTCGCCCTCAGAGGTGGTGTACTCAACATGGTCGTCAAGGATCTCCAAACAAAAAGGGGAGCGTTGTCCCACTCCCACTCTGTCTCGACCTTGTCCCGCTCCGCTTCTGCAACGGCCATGAGCATCCCTATCTCTCCTAGGGTCAGCTCGCCGTCTACCTTTCACCAGGGCTCATCTCTCTCTCTCTTTCTTCTAGCCGGAGGAGGTGTCACAGGCATAACTGATGCTGGCTCAAGCTGAAAAGATACAGGGCATTAGAGCAAACGTGACATAATTGTGAACAGGATATTAAAGTATATCAGGGCCTCGGAATGAATGAATTGCTAATGAACTATTGGGAAAGTGGGTAAGTGTACTTCGATCCCATGAGCAACCAAGGCAGTCTATGTCCTCCGCACCACGAGAATTAGACGGTTAACTGTCCGAAGGAGATCATGAGTATGTAGAACAAATTTGTGAAGCACAATGGGTAGAAACAAAGAAGAGATGTTTCCCTGCTCAACATCAGGAGCAACCACCAACTTACGATCCCTCTCCTCAATATGTTCAAGAGGGATTTGCTCAATCACCCCATCCGGTCGCATGTGTACGACCTCAATAAGGATTATAGGAAGCCTAGGAATGAGAGCTGCAGTGGGAGCACCTCTAGTAACAGCAGTAGTAGCGTCAGGGAGCACATGGGCCACACCCCAAGTGAGTTGATCCATCTTACGTGTCTACAAAAATACGATGAAGTTGCCAGCTCCATGGTACAAATCGTTGTCCTTCCCTAGAATATGGTGGTCAATCATGTGTCCATCGTGAATATCATCAGTAATCCTCATGCCCAAAGGAAGGGGATGTGGAATGTCAGGATCAACTCAGTCCCGGGTCTGATGAGTAAATCTCTCTCCTAAGAAATAGGCCCTACCGAAAGGACCCTCAAACAAAATCCGCATTGCGAAGGCATCCCATGCAACAACATAGGTCACCCTCGATACTTGGGGGATGTCTGCCCGAGGGTGCCAATCAATCTACAGATAAAGAATGCAAGTCATATATCAGATATCAAAATATAGGGGTTGAATAGCACAAAAGCAAAAGAAAACAAAGATTAGTATGAGATTTTGTTACCCTCTCAGTGGTGACCGTATCGAAGAAGTGGTAGAAATAGGCAAAGTCGCGATCCGTGCATCTCCAACGCTCGAGTCTGGAGTTGTAGTACCGAGAGTGGGGCACAGACAACTCAAGGGGTTGCACTGGAACAGGGGCGATAGATGTGAAATAGGTGTAAACCACAACTGCAAAAGGAAAACAAGGTTATAAATTAAGTGGGCAAATGAAGAATATACAAACATAAAGTGCAAAGCAGAAAGCATGGTTGATAAAAGAATTGAAAACAAAGCGTAAGGTGTACCTCAAAGACTTTCCAGTATCCGCCAAGTGAGTCCACCTTTCAACGGGATGTCAAAGTCATATAGTAATAGAGGGTGGCCAAGCTAGCACCACCCTGGTCATACTCCACCACCCACGAGAGGTGCACTAGTGCTCCCAAAACGTATAGCCCCACGGTATTCTCCCTGTTCATAAACATGGTAGTACCGAGGAGATACAAGAGGAACCCACGGGCGTACCGTGCGACCTCATCGGGAGTAACAGGTTGAAGGGCAGAGAAATGGTCTAAGAACTAGCTATGGTGTACCATCCCGTGGCCGACAACATCTGGGATCCCCACAAGAAGATAAAGTTGTGCAACTCTCTACTAAATCATGTCAAGATGAAATGGGATCGGGTGGCTAAGCCCTACCTATAAACCGGTAAGCATCAAGAAGTCATAGGGAGTCATGGTCATCTCCCTAGTCAATGAGAAATAGAAGGAGTTGGTGGTGTCCCACCACCTCTCCACCAAAGCACTATATAAAAGCGGCTCGGCCTTCATTATTATGAGCCATGAACACAAAGTTCCGAAGCCGGCATCATCAACCTCTCATATCAACATTGCAGACTAGAAATATCCCGTAACCACTTATCTTCCTGGCCACGACTTGAGGCAAGAAGTGTTGTTAGCATTTGAAACATGAGAGCAGCAATAAAATTAAAACATACCTAAGAGAAAGATTTCTTATTGTGGAAGCATCAGCAGATAGGTGCTCCGTCGGCTCCTATATAAAGACGTCCTCATCAGCTTCAGGAATGAGGCCCTCAAATGTCAAAATGCCATTGGGAGCCAATGCATGTGTACATGGCTAATAGGTGGCCGGATCAAAAGGTCTATCAGCAAGGGGAAGTAACTCAGGCTCTGGTGCGGGACGAGGAATGTCCTTGGCCATCAAATCCTCGCTAAGAATAGGCCCAATATCCGCAGTAAGCTCCATGATGGGGATGTTAACATTAACCAAGGGAACACCACCTCTTGGGATGGTAGGAGACACATCGCCCTATGGAACATCATCGGCCATGGAAAATCTGATGGGTGGTGAGAGAAAAGAAAAATGAGTAAAATATGTGAAAAACCCAAATCCAAACCCCACGAGAGAGAAAATAAAGAGAAAAATGAAAAAACAAGATTGGGTAGGGGAAATCTCAAGCAAACCCGAGAGAATGAGCCAAAAAACCTAGAGAAACCCAAAACTCAACCAAATCAAAATCCAATCGGTCCAATGTAGAGGATTAGAAGGAAGAAAAACTTCACAAAAACCATTGAGTAACACAAGTAGAGTGAAGATCTAGATATAGAACACCTAGAGAGAAAGGAAGGGAGTTTTTGCATGGGGTGTGTGTGGAATAAGAGCCAAAAATGTGTTGTAAAGAGCCACAGCTTGTGAAATGTCGTAACTGCCCCTGCCGCTAGCGTAACCCGGCTGCCTTTGTTTTGACCCAGTCGTGTGTGTTTTGGGCCTGACCGACTCTCAATGTGTAGCAATGTGTTTTTGGGTTCAATTTGGCCTTGTGCATGGGTAGGCCCATTTCCCAACTGGAGGAAGGTGTTTTTGCATATCAGATCTTGTTCCAGACTTCGAGAATTTCGGAGTTGTCATTCAGATTGGGTTGCTGTGTGTCTCGTCATTCTTTCCAGTAGTGTTATTACACATAAACCGAATTTCAAAGAAATACCAAGTGAGGTACTCACCAAAGTATCATCTCAGCAGAGGTATTTTTCCTAAAATGCCACATCTCGACAATGTGGTATACGTAAGTCCAAATTCAATTCTCATACCAAACAAGGTGCTCTCTCTGAACACCACTCCCCATGGAATTTTCAAAAAAAAATTGTTACTTATTTTTGCTTCCCGAAACAAGATGGGTTCATACATCGGGCTCCAAAAACCTTCTTTTTTTTTTTTCCTTTCATGTTCGAAGAGCATTAACCCCCAGTATAGCTTTCACTCTTTTCACAGTAAGCGCGTCTAGGCATGTTTTCATACCATTTCATTACCCTCACCCTTTTTGCAAGGAAAATATAGTTTGGTCTGAACTCTTCCTTTTTCTACATGAAAACGTAGTTTGAAGGGATATCCCCATCAGAGTAAGGTGGTTCATTGCCACTTGCCCCGTAAGGTGCCTTCTAAGGTGCCGCTTTGCTTGTTTATTCTATTGCATTGCCTAAACATCATCCATTACGTTGCTTGTCACATGTACCACATTGTCAATCACACCTATTACATCTATTTGCACTATGCGTTATTCTGTAGCATCAATCTTTTTGCGCTGGAATGCATTTAGGATCATTTTCCCTCAAGCCATTTTCTCAAGATACGTGAAACGCGATCCTAAGTGGTCTTTATCTCACAGCGTGCAAGAATACGACCCTAAGCGGTTTTCTCAAGACGTGTGAGATGTGCTCCCCAGCGGTCTTTATTTCAGGGTGTGCAAGAACATAAACCTGAGCAGTTTTCTTAGGACGCGTGAGATGCATTCCCAAGCGGTGTTTATCCTAGGACATACAAGGACATAACCCTAGGCAATTTTCTTAGGAAGCGTGAGACGCGTTCCCGAGCGGTCTTTATCTCAGGGCGTGCAAGAACATGACCCTAAGCGGTTTTCTCAGAACGCGTGAGATGCGATCCCGAGTGGTCTTTATCTCATGGTGTGCAGGAACACGACCCTGAGTGGTTTTCTCAGAATGCGTGAGGTGTGACCCTAAGCAATTTTCTTAAGATGTGCAAGAACATGTTCCCGAGCAGTCTTTATTTCAAGACGCATGAGATGTGTCTTCTAAGCTTCTCTCTCTCTCTCTCTCTCTCTCTCTCTCTCTCTCTCTCTCTCTCTCGGAACGTGTAGGAAGGCGACCCTGAGAGGTTTTTTATCTCAAGATACGTGACGACGTGTCCTCAATAGGGTTCATCTTGGGACATGTGAGTTTATGTCCCAGTTTTTTTTAAGTCTTCGCTATATCACGTAGAACGCATGTTTAAAGTTTGCCTTGTCGCATTATTGAATTACATCTTCAATAGTTACATCTTGTCATAAGCATCATGAAATCAGCTACGCGATATGTAGTTGGCTTATATCTTTCACCCTCTCTACGTAATATGTTGTTTGGCTTGTACTCTCTCTCGTCTTTGTGATTTTTGGGCGGTATGCTCGTTTATGGTTTTATTGCGTTGCATTGCATAGCATTTGTATCTTGCCCCTAAACTACGCTGGTTTGATTCCTTGCAAAGGGATACGTAGGCAACTTTCGAGTTGAACCAACTGTATTTGCATTTTGTTTGTCCACCCAAGTCTTACGGCCTTGTCAATTAGGTCGTCTTCGGACTTTGACATTCACTCACGTCATTTCATGACGTACCGAGTTTTGTCAAAGATAGGCAACTGTAGACACCCCATTTTGACCGTCCTTAAGACATAGGCACTTTATTTTGAACACCCGATGATGAAAAGTTACACTGTGCAATCTTGTGAATCTTCACCAAAGGAATCCAGGTTTGAGCTCTAAATCCCAACCTTACATCCATTTTGACCAAAATGTTTTAGACCTTTAAACCCTATTTTCAAGGCATTTCTCCAAACCTACACTGACCATACAATAGCAGGCCAGAGGAGAGCTTTGAGATCCAACCATGGGCTGTTTAGCCCGACTGTGGGTATTTGGACTCGGCCAGCTCTCATTAGTGACAGACAGTGTATCTGGTGGGATTTCACCAGTTGTCCTTTTTTGAAGATATTTTCGACCAAAACATTTTAAATTCTATAAATAGACCCTCTCCCTTCAGAATTTGGGGTTAGAAAATTTTTCCAAAGGCTTTGAAGGATATTGAGAGCTGAAGGCACCCTTCTTCCTTGCAAAAGTTTGCTTGACCTCCATATCGCATTTAGCTATACATATACCATTAAAGCTTGTTCTTGAAGCTTTTTGCTAAAGTTTCAAACTATATTTCAGATACTTGAGGGTGTTCAGATTGAAGTTTGATAACTAAGAAGTTTTTCCTTTTGCCAAGAGGTAGAGCTTTGCATCTCTTTTCCTCTCTTTTTCTTGTTTTGTATACTATTTTTGAGTTATTTTGGGGCTGAAATATGTGGTTAAGGTCACAAAAAGTGAAGGGGCTGGCCACCCTTCCTTAGGCTTTGATTACTAGTTGTTAACTATAGCTTCTCTTTACTTCTTTCTTTTTCTTGTTTTCCCTTAGTGTGTGTGTGTGTGTTTCTTTTTTCTTTTTCTTTTTCTTTTTTTTTATTTATAAAATTTGTGGGCTATTTAGTATGATTAAATTAATTATGCTTTGAATATTATAGTTGCACTGTTGTAATAGCGTAATAGTCCTCGCGGGTTTGGTGTTTTTAGAACATAGCTGCCAATCCGTTTGAGTTGATAGCCTTTCTTTTGTTTTTATAGCTTTTCTTAATAGCGTAATAGTCCTCGCAGGTTTGTTGTGTTTAGGATGTAGCTACCAATCCGTTTAAGTTGTCGATATTGTTGCTTACCTTGAAGCTAAGTGATAGCTTCCGTCTTAAAAATGTTGAAAAACTTTATTCTCGATCATTTTCAGAACATGGAAATGGATGTCTCATCCTTATTCCATGAATAAAAGAGGACTTGTCAACAACTTTGATGAGTTGTGTGTTTAAGCTTTGATAGTTAACTCTTTTTTCTTTTTTCTTCGTCTTTTTTTTTTTTTTTTTTTGAGTTGTTCTATTTGTTTTCTTTTAGTTTTGATTTTGTTCTCTTCAAAGCAAAACAAGAGCTTTTTCATCAAAAGTATTAAAGACTCTCTTCTACTTCCATTTTGAAGCATGGAAATGGATATTAATTCATGTTCTATGAGTAGGAAGAGGAGTCTCTAATTCCTTTCTTCAATGATGCAACATCTTTTTTCTAAGGCTTTTACATGAAATGATTCTCATTAAACTATTCTCTCTAATTCGAGTACTCATTTAGTCTTAATAGGTTTGAGCCATTTCTTCATTTGAAGTTTCTAGCTTTAATTCTCATTTTTGCCGCCTCTAAGATCATTATACAACAGCCTTGCGATGGTTGATAATTTAGGAAACAAATCTACCTCTCCCTTGAGTATCTTCATGATAGAAATGAGTAGAAAAGGCAAACATCTTTTGGAAACACTCTGTTTGCACTGTTATTACCTCACTGCACAAAACATATTTTCTGGTTGAAATTGAATCATGGCCGTATTTTATTAGACTAGGTCAGGCCTTATTTTGGAACGACCAGGTCTGAAAGTGAACAAACAGAGCAGTGGCTGAGAGTAAAACAAAGCAGTTCCCCTAAAAGCAGAAAGAGTAATTTCTGGAGGATGTTCTCATTTGCGCACGTGTGGCCCTTTTCTTTTGTTTTCTTTTATTTTATTCATTATAGCTATAAATATTTGCAAATGTAATAATTTGGTGATGTAATAATTAGTTGATTAGGATATTCGGACCCTCTTGTAATAGGGAAAATTTGTAACACTTGATGTATGTCTTCTAACCCCCATTTCTTTCTCCATTTCATTTACATGCTTATCTTCGTTGTTTATAGCATCATGTTTTCCCTTATCATTTCCTTGCTTTGTATCCATTTTTGCATACATTAAGGTTCGACTCATCATATATAGTGTTCTTACCATTTCCTACTTGATTATGCGTGCTGCCTCATGCTTTGAGTTGCTTTACATATCATGTTAGTAGCCGAATTAGTAGTTGCATTTTGTATGTGCTGCATTAGCCATTTTTCATACTAGGATCATGCATTTTTCTAAATTATTTCTTTTTCTTTGGCTTGCCGTGGTTGAGTACTAGGTGAGCATTTTTGCTTTAGCATATCATATATGTGTGTATTATCATCTCAAGCATATTACCATGAGGCTATTTGCTTATTTGAAATATCTCTATGAATGCCTGTGGATGGAGGCTATCTATAATGTCTATAAAATTCACATCATGAGTTAGTAGAGGCCGATCTTTAATCGGGTGAGTGGGTTGCTCAATTCATGACCTTCCCCTCTCATACTTGAGTTCCCAAACTAACACAACTTTGGTTTCAACAGACAAGTAGCCTTTGGCATGAGTCATGAGTTTCCTAATTCTCCAAAAAAATATTAGGTGGCGACTATGAAATCTAGTAATGCAGTCCATTTTTGACATCACTTGCAATTAGTGGATTTTTCTGGGATTTGCTGAATTCGGACTCTCATTTTCTTTTGTTTCACATTGCACTCGTGAAACCAGATTCAGAACCACGGGTCTCTGAACTATAGGGAATCACATCCGAGGAAACTAAACCCCTCCAAGGAGCGCAAAAAACCAGCTAGTCTAAGTCAATGTGTTATTTGAGATTTTTACAATTTTATGGGAAGTTTAATTAGAATTCAATTCAGAATAAAATAATTAGAATAAATGGATTAGAATTAATTAAGTTTAACCAAGCTTAATTAGGCCAACTTAATCAAAGCCTATATAAGTCACTTAAGACTCATCCTAAAACTTTCTACACATTTTTTCATCATCTTTGACATTAAGAGAGAGAGAGAGAGAGAGAAGGAGAGAGAGAGAGAAATCAAGAGAGAGGAAGAAAAATTTGGAAGAAAGTTGGGAGTATTGGCTTGCTAGCTCAAGAATTAACAACTTAGAGTCCAATTGAAGAGAGTAGGTAAGAATTTCAACTCTTAATTTTTTGTAGTTAAATCACCAAATGTAAGAATTTAAGAGGAAGTGGAGGTTAATCAAGAGAATTGAGCTTTGAATGTGGAATTAGGAATCAATCCATACATGCATGCATATGACATCACATTTTGAAGTTGTTTTCCAAAGGATTCTCACATGCATGTAACTATTTTGGCTTTGTTTTGCAAATTCATAATGTTTCATACCATTTCATCCTAATTGTTCATTATTTAAAGAGTTTGAGCTCAAAACAATGCATGCATTTGCTATACATTAAGTTTACGGTTTGGTTTTGAAGAATTCACTTGCTTTTGCTCCTTGATTTTGTAAATTAAACATCATTATCATGGTTTTATACAAGTTTCATGGTTTTATAAAAGTTTCAAAGCGTTATCTTGAGTTTTGGCCCAAAAGAATGAGTTTTGATGCTTTGGATTTGAGTTTTGGAGTTGAAGTCGAATTCTAGAAATTCCAGAATTTGGTTTTATCTCTCGAGTGATCAAACTGTCGCTGAAGCGTACATTTCGAGCTCTTAGAAGTTTTGCAGAGATCGATGGTTGGCTTGAGCGACAAAAAGACCACTAAAGCGACCACCCTTTATTTTCAATCTTGGCTTGAGCAACTAAGAAGTCGGCTCGAGCGTGAAATGTGAGCTCCAAGCACTTTTGCAAACTTTGCAAACCGTTGTTTTCTGAAAATTTTCTAAGTGCTTCAAAGTGCATAATTGCATCATCATCCCATCCTAGGCATTCTTAAGCCATGGTTTAGGCTATCATAATGAGGATATGAATTAGAAACACACTAAGGAAGAAATGTAATAAGTTATGTATCAACGAAACGTGTGTTTCAATGTGAGTCTATTATGTGTCTGTGTAGGTCACATGCAACTATCCATCTGATCGTTTGATTTGTCTCTGGAGCTATCTATGAGTAACAACTTTGTAAAGATATGTTTGATTGTATGTATTTTCTAATTATATGTTAAACTCTATTTTCTGAAATGTTATTTTTTGAATAGAATGAACGATTGTCCAATCTTTGAAATGTAATCGTGGCATTCTTAGCATTATCTGTATCTGTTATCTATTATCTGTTACCTGGTACCAAGGTTTCATGTGGGTTCCATTCATGGAACTAATTATGCATAATCAATTATCTGATCTGCACGTGGGTCTATATGACCAATATGATCTGTTACCCTACACGTGGGTCTATGACCAATCTGATCTATTACTTTGCATGTAGGTCTATATGACCAATCTGATCTATTACTCTGCACGTGGGTCTTTATGGCCAATTTGATCTGTTAGCTAATAGATGTACCACGTATAACTGTTTACAAATCTGAATATGTATAAGTATCTATTTTTTATCTAAATTTTGATTTCTGAATCTGTTATGGACATCATTCATCAAAGCCTTTACTTTGATGTTATTCACTGGACTCCAACTCATTATTTCTATTATGTATGTAGAAGAGCAGGCTTGAGACTCCCAGTCTAGATCTGTTTCTGTCAAGGCAACCAATATGCCTCACGTGGAGGTTTCTGGAAGTCTTTTGTGTTTAAGGGTTATGTCAAGTGAACCACCTTAAGTTTTATTTACTTATGTCTTTTGGACAAGTTTTTGTTTATCTATAATAGGGCTAAGTCCCTTTTGTTTTATCTATTACGGATGATGTAAGACTGATGTGATTATATATGCATATAAAGTTTAAAATTTTTGCCCTATCTAAGTTTGCACAACTTTATGGACATTGTATATTTATTATTTGCTTCCACTAGTCCCTTATTTTGCTAGTCTGTTTCAGAGGCCTTCATTAATCTTAGGATTACTGGCAAGTTACGACGCTAAACCTATAGGGGCGAGTTTGGGGCGTGACAGAGTGGTATCAGAGAACGAGTTATACTGTACGCATGAGTCCAAATGAGCTATAGGATGTCGTAGAAAAGAATTACTGACATTATATCAGCATGTGCGAGTGTGTGCATTTATGACATATCTGAAACAATATGAAATGAAATGAAACTGAACATTGTGAAAACTGTAAAAGAACTATTCGTCTATGTTTATTATTGCTCTATTTACCTATAGCAAATGGAGAGAACAAGAAGTGATGATGTAATTGAATCATCTAATGCCCAAATGGACCGAATGAAACGAATGCTAGAAGCTCTCACTAAGTCCATGAGACAACAACAAAGGCAACAATCATTACCCCTTCCACCTTCTTCGGTACACGTTGAGCCAGTGAACAATGACATCATTAGTTTGACTCAGAAGTTTAGTAAGATGAAGCTACTGACTTTTCTGGGTGGCATTGAACCATAGACAGCTAAAACTTGAATGCTTGGGATAGAGAAATTATTTGAAGTGTTCCCATGTTCTAAGAATCAAAAAGTTTTGTTGGCCACCTATACTTTGAAAGAAGAAGCAAGGTGTTGATGGATGTTAATATGAAATAACAATAGGGCTATGGCATGGAATCAATTCAAAGAGATATTTTATGAAAAATACTTTCCTCAGTGCTTTAGGGATCGTAAAGTCTCCGAATTTGAACAGCTAAAGCAAGACAACATGTTTGTGGCTGAGTATGTGGCCAAATTTACTAAATTAGCTCGGTTTGCTCCACATATGGTAGACACGAACTACAAAAAGGCCAAAAAATTTGAAGGAGCCTTAATCTAGATGTGCGTGACCGAGTTGGAGTTTTGAAGTTAACCAGGTATATGGATGTACTAGATAGAGTCCTGATGTCTGAAGCCAACTTGGCAGCTTTGAAACAAATCAAAGCTCCGACAACTGAATGGAGAGGTAAAAGATCTAGGTTTAATTTCAAGAATGGCCGGTCATTCTCAATGAACAAGAAGAAAAATATAGGATCTACAAGCAGTTCAAGTTAGGGAAGTGGATCTGCACCTACTTGTCCGAAATGTGGAAGGAAACATAAGGGTGTGTGTTAATGTACGATGGGTGCTTGCTTTCGGTGTGGCAAGACTAGCCACATGGTAAAAGATTGTCCAATGTCCCAAAATTCCAACCATCCTCCAGCAAGTTTGGCTCGGTCTATGCCAGGAACCAATGTAAGAACCAATGCCGGGAAAGAAACCTTGAGACAAGGGAGAGTGTTTCCACTTGTGCCTGGAGATGTTCAGAACACTGAATCTGTGGTATCAGGTTACTCCGTATCTGTGCTCAAAATGCATGTGTTGATAGATTCTAGATCCACTCACTCATTTGTATCATATGTTTTTTTCTCGGAAATTGACTAGGCCTCTAGAACAAATGAACTATTTATTACCTATATCTACACCATCTGGTGGTTCTATGACGTGTGCTTATATATATCCTGCATGTGATGTTATGATTGGGGATGTACTCTTATATGTTGATTTGATGCCGTTGGGGTATAGATCATTTTGATTGTATATTGGGTATGGATTGGTTGACAAAATATCATGCTACCATTGATTATGCTGCTAAGTCTGTTGTGTTTTGACCTCTGGGGTTGCCTGAATTTGTATTTGTTAGGGATGATGTAGTTCCTCCTCCGTATTTGATTTCTTCTATGAAAGCTAATAAACTGTTGAGAAAAGGTTGTCGGGGTTACTTGTGTAGTGTGTGTAGACACCCCATTTTTGACCGTCCTCAAGACTTGGACGTCACCGTTTGAACACCCGGTGATCATCCATGTTTGTGTTCGTTTGGAGTTCCCGGAGGTCTCGGCTACGCGCCTTGTCTCAGGATCCCCGAACTCGACTGTTTAGTGTCTGGTTTTGCACCAAACACTTGTGTTTTGCCTTGGAGGGGCAGGGAATGCCTTGTGAGGAATCCCCACACATCACCGGCCATTTCTAGAGGCCACCGGCTAGTGTTTTGTTGCCATCGGCAATGCATATTACCGGTCGACACTCTTTGTTGCCGGTCGGCAGTCCATTTTGTCAAAATGGCAATTTTGAGCAGCCGACTACTGTTCATCTGCTTTTGCAGATATTTTAGCACAACTATCTTGCATTTGCTTCCCCTCCATACACGTGTATGGAGGGATGGCCCTCTTGATAGCTTACCTTGTAAGCTTTACAAGATTGGCTCCTCTATAAGAGGAGCCCTCCCCTCTTGGCTTTAGGGTTAGAGAAGTTGGAGAGGAGAGTTAGAGAGCTCTAGTTTTAGGGTTTAAGTTAGTGTATCTAACCTATATCTATACCTCTCCCTCTTTTGCCATTGTGTGTGTTTAAGCTTACTATTGCACACAAACACATAGTGCTACACCTTTCCTTGGCTTTTGAAGGACCAGAGGTTTGTTCTTAGTGCTCTTGGCTGGATTTGAGCTTGAAGGAGCAACAAGATCACCATTGTTGAAGAAAGGCTTCAAGGGTAAGAAACTAGTCCTTTTTACCCCATTTTTGCATCCTACTTTTGACCATCTTGTAACTGTTTTTGTGTTTAGTGTATAACATAAAAAAGTTCTGTTTTTGGGTCCTCTAAATAGTTTGTTTAGAGTGTTTTGTGGTTTGAAGGTGTTTGACCCCTCTTAAGCCTTGAGAGGCCCCATTTTGTGCTATTTTGAGTGAGCTCCGGGACTTTGGTGTTTGGGCCTCCTCACCACTGAAATCTTGAGGGATTTCAGTGGTAAGGATGGTACCTTGAAGTCCCAAGAAGGAGAGGGCCACCCCCTCTCCTTGTTGTCCTTGAAAAGGGCACTTTTTGGCGTCTTGAGGGAGCATCATGTTTGAGTGTTTGTTGATCATGCCATGGCTGTGTTTTATGCTTATTATGCCATGATATAACATTGTTGTGTGTTGGTTTTGGTACACCATGCTTGCTTTGCATACCTACCTTGTAATGTCATGATTTGCCTCAATACATGCATAGCATTTAGACTATCATGCTTTTGTGTTTTGGCCAAGCTTTGTGAAGCTTATTTGCATGATTTGGTGTGATAAGGGACTGTTTTAAGTCATTGGAGTCATTCATTCCTTGCTTTGTATAGCCACCATGCAATACCTCTTGTATGCCTTAAGCTTTAACCCCTCTAGCATGCCTTACTTGCATGACTTGTTTGATTGGGCACCTTTTCTAGCATGTTTCTAGTGTCTAACGTGTTGGTTATATGTCCATGTTTGTGCCTTTTAAGTGTGCTTAAAAGTTGCTTTAATATGCCTAAATGTTGGACCATATTTGCATGCATGTGTGTGTGTGTGTTTTGGACCTCACTTCTATAGCTTTGGCCACTGTTTTGGACCTGATTTTGGGCTGTCCGACTAGTGTAAGTCCCTCCCTTAGCTTGTGTTGCATGCTTACTTTGTATATTGTTACATGCTTGGTCCCATTTGTGTGATATTGCATGCCTTGCATATTTGTACATTTGGATCACATCTCACATGCTTGATATTAACATGCTTGCCCTATGTCTTGCATGATCGTTGTCCATACCTTGCATGATTGATGTATGTTTTGCATTGCTTGCTTGTATGCTCATGTTGCATGTTTAGATTGCATGCTTAGGTTGCATTGCATTGGCATGCATGTCTTGCCTCTTGATCAAGTGATAGAGGTTGGGCCATTTGTTTGTTGGTTTGCATCGCATTTGAAATCAACATGCACAACTTGGTCTCTTGGGCCATCACGCATTGAAATGCGCGATTGATGGTCCGAGAACCAAGGACCATGTCCCTTTGAGTCATAAACATGATAAGGGGCTTGGTTGGTGCATACATTGCTTGAATTGCATTGCCATGCAAAGCTCTATCCTCTGCTGCTGTCAAACAGGTTCTGCAGGAACTTTCTGCCGATCAACTTCACAGAGTGCCGACCGGCAATCAATTGGTGGCCGATGGATTCATTCTCTGCCGATGATCACACCATACTGCCGGTGGCAATTCCACTCAGCCGGTAGTGTCTCCCAATGTCCAGGGAAGCAATTCAGAGACTTTGGCAGTCTTCAGAGGGGCAGAGCAGGGAAAACAGAGGCAGTCTATGCATGACAGTGCACTTCCGAGCAAGACCGAGCATGCATTGCATTGGACTCTCTTCCCGAGGCAGTTTACTGTTTCTTCTAGCTTAGTTAATTTATTAATTAATTAGGTGATTTGTAATATTTAATTAGCTAGAATAGTTAATTATTTATTCGATTTGTATTATTCTTTCGGTCCCTCCGAGCGAGGGGCGAATTTGTAATAAGTGTGGGTGCGTGTGTGTGCATGTCTTCCAACCCCACGTCTTTCTTCCCTTTTATTTACCCGCTTATGATGGTAGATTAGGGCATATTTAAATTAGCATACCTTATGCTATGCATGCGTGCATTCATACATTTGTCTTGCATGCACCGGGCTCAGCGCATCACGCTAACTGCATTTGTACTTCAAATTTAACTTGAATACGTGCATCAAATGATTGCATTTCACATGCCATTTTAGGGTTAGCCGAGCCTATCCTAAGTACATTCTGTATGCGTTGCATTAGCCATTTTTAACATGAATTAGGATCACGCATGTTTTGCTAACTAGTTTACTGTTTTGGCACGGAGTACGATGTAAGTATTTATGCTTTAGCATCTTGCATGTGTGCGAATGTTAACATGACAGCATGCTTACCATGCGGCTAAATGCTTATGTGATATTACTGTTTGATTGCCTGTGGGTGAAGGTTGGATTGTTTGAGTTGGAAAAACTCGTTGAAATCCGTATTTTAGCCTACTTGCGAGTAGCAAAATTCAAAGTGTTTTTTCAAGACAAACGGATATGCAATGCTTATTTCCAAATTAGGCAATCTAGTCTATACTTGTTTGCTGTGCGCATAACATAGTAATTCTAGGCTAATAACCGGAATAAGAACACATAACGTTTTCAAAAACGGATATCATGGTTAGTAGAGGCCGGTCTTCGGACCGGGCGAGAGGGGGTGCTCATAGCTGACCTTCCCCGATCGTACCCAAGTTCCCGAGCCGAGGCAACTTTGGTGATGACGAACACGTGGCCTTTGGCATCGAGTCAGGGTTTCCTAAATTTCCCCATTAAAAAATATTTAGGTGGCGACTCTGTATCTGGCAAAGCAGTCCATGTTTGGCACTTCTTTCAAAAAAATCTGTTTTTCTCAAAACGATTTGCCGGATTTGGACTCTTTGGTTCAGATTAAGAACCGACAACAAAAGGGAGTCCGAACTGTAGTAGCGAAGCCCTAGGGCGCGTCTACAGTGTGTTGTCTGTGACTGTAGATACTGCTAGTGTGGAAAACATTCCTACAGTTAATGAATTTCCCGATGTTTTTCCTAATGAACTACCTGGAGATTTGATTGATAGGGAAATTGAATTCACTATTGAAGCAGTACCTGGAACGCAACCAATTTCTAAAACCCCATACAGAATGTCAACCACTGAACTAAAAGAATTAAAAATTCAACTACAAGAACTGTCAGACAAGAAATTCATTCGCCTGAGCACTTCACCTTGGGGTGCTCCAGTCTTCTTTGTCAAAAAGAAAGATGGGACTTTGAGGTTGTGTATAGACTACTGGGAATTGAATAAAGTGACCGTGAAAAACAAATACCCACTGCCCTGAATAGATGATATGTTTGACTAACTGTAGGGAGCCTAAGTGTTTTCCAAGATTGACCTTAAATCTAGGTACTATCAGTTGAAAGTTAAAACGGAAGATATAGAGAAAATCACTTTCTGAACTCAATATGGGCACTTTGAGTTTCTGGTAATGCCATTTAGGGTAACTAATGCACTTGTCGCGTTTATGGACCAACATATAGGGTTTTTAAACAATTTCTTGATAAATTTGTTGTTGTATTTATTGACGATATTTTGATTTACTCCAAAAGCAGGGAAGAGCATGAAAATCATTTGATAATTGTGTTACAGCCATTAAGAGAGAAGAAACTATATGCAAAACTATCCAAATGTGAATTATGGCTTGACAGTGTGACATTTTTAGGGTATGTAATCAACAAGGAGGGCATATCTGTTGACTCGCAGAAAATTGTGGCTATTCTAAATTGGCCAAGACCAACCACAGTGATAGAAGTTCGTAGTTTTCTGGGACTTCTGGTTATTACAGGAGATTTGGGAAAGACTTCTCCAAACTTGATTTTCCACTCACTCAGTTGACACAAAAAGTGTGTCGTTTAACTAGAATGATCAGAGAGAATTAGTTTGTCAAGAGTTAAAGACCAGATTAGTGACTGCACCAATTCTGACACTGTCTTCTGGTATTGATGGGTTTCAAATCTACAGTGATGCTTGGGGTGTGTGTTAATGCAAAATGGAAAAGTGATAACGAATGCTTCTTGACAACTCCGACCTCATGAAAAGAATTATCTGACCTATGATTTTGAACTTGCAACTATAGTATTTGCTTTAAAAATCTGGCACCATTACTTGTATGGGGCAACTTGTGAGGTGTACACAGACCACAAAAGTCTGAAATATTTCTTTACCCAAAAGGAATTGAATATAAGACAAAGAAGGTGGCTAGAACTGATAAAAGACTATGACTTGCAAATTTTATATCATCTAGGAAAGGCCAATACCGTTATAGATGCTTTGAGCAGAAAATCCGTTGGGAACTTGGCATGTTTGCTCACAGGACAAAAAGAGTCATTATGTGACTTAGAAGGAACTGAAATTGAGATTGTCTTGCGTAAACAAGGTGGAACTCTGGCTGCCATTTCTGCACAGCCAGCAATCATTGACGAAGTTAAAGAAAAGCAACCAAAAGATAAGTTTCTAAAAAAGATTGTTGAAGAAATTGATGCGAAACTGAGACCGGGATTTATGTTTGAGAATAATGTGTTGAAATTTTAAGGTAGGCTTTGTGTACCGGATTGTTTAGAACTGAGAAAGCGTATTATGATAGAAGGCCATAGTTCCAAATTTGCTATGCATCCAAGAAACCTGAAAATGTACAAAGATTTGAATTAGAATTTTTGGTGGCCTGGAATGAAGAAATGTGTTTGCCAACTTTGTGGCTAAATGCTTGCATTGCCAATAAGTGAAAGATGAACATCAACGACCTGCTGAATTACTTCAATTGCTTCCAATACCGGAATGGAAATGGAAGCATATCACAATGGACTTTATTGTCGGTCCACCTCACTCATCAAGAGGTATGGACTCTATCTGGGTTATTGTTGATCGTTTGACTAAATCTACTCACTTTTTACTTGTTAAAACTTTTTATAATGTGGACAAATTAGCTAACATTTATGTGAATGAGATTGTGAGATTGCATGAAGTGCCAGTATCTATATCTGACAGAGATTCCAAGTTTACTTCAAGATTCTAGCAAAGTTTGCAACAGGCCTTGGGAACTGAACTGAGACTCAATAGTGTATATCATCCACAAAAAGATGGTCAATCAGAATGAACCATTCAAATGTTAGAAGATATGTTACAAATGTGTGTGTTGGATTTCCAAGGAAATTTGGAGACCTACTTGCCTTTGGCTGAGTTTGTATACAACAACAATTATCATTCAAGTATTGGTATGGCTCCTTATGAAGGTTTGTATGGAATAAAATGTTGATCTCCAATCTGTTGGGCCGAAGTAGGAGATAGACCTTTATTAGGGCCTAAACTTGTGCAAGAGACGACTGAAAAAGTGAAATTGATTCAGCAACGGTTGAAAACCGCACAAAGTCGTCAGAAAAGTTATGCTGATGTTAGAAGAAGAGACTGAGAATATGAAGTAGGCGACCATGTGTTTATTAAAGTGATTCCAACGAAAGGGCAAACCCGATTTGGATCAAAGGGCAAGTTGGCACCGCGTTATGTTGGGCCGTATGAAATTATTGAGAAAATCAATTTGGTAACATATCAAGTAGCCTTACCTCCAGTCATCGAACATATGCATAATGTCTTCTATATCTCAATGCTTCGAGATTATTTGGGAGATTCGCTACATGTTATTGAGCCAATTCACGTGTTTTTGAAAGATGACTATACATATGACGAACAACCAATCCAAATTGTTAACTACCAAATCAAACGATTGAGAAACAAAGAGATTAAAGCTGATTGGCAACAGCATGGAGGGACATATGCGACTTGGGAAATGGAAGAAGACATGATGAAGAGATATCCAGATTTGTTTCCATTTGATCCTATGTTTTTCGAAACTGAAGGTAATCCCAAGTTTGGAGGACTAAACTTTTTAAGGGGAGAAGACTGCAACAACCCCACTCTGTGATTAACTATTGATCCTTACTTAAGAAGGCCTAATAAGTATTCAAGATTAAATTATGAGTTAATTGTGCATCTTATGTGATCCTTGTGTTTCTATCTGTCTGTTGTAGGAATATTTGTTCGAAATTCTGTTTTGATATGGAAATTAAAGGCTTAGCAGCATCCGAACATGAAATTGACTAAGTCAATGTGTTATTTGGGATTTTTAGAATTTTATGAGATTTAATTGGAACTCGATTCTGAATTAAATAAATAGAATAAATGGATTAGAATTAAGTTTAACCAAGCTTAATGAGGCCAACTTAATCAAGCCTATATGAGTCACTTAAGACTCATCCTAAAACATTCTATATATTTCTTCATCATCTTTGACATCAAGAAAATGTAAGGGAGAGAGAGAGAGAGAGAGAGAGAGTGAGCAAAAGATTGAAATCAAGAGAGGAAAAGAAGAATTTGGAAGAAAGTTGGGAGTATTGGCTTGCTAGCTCAAGAATTAACAACTTAGAGAGTCCAATTGAAGAGTGTAGGAAAGAAATCCAACTCTTAATTTTTTATAGTTGAATCACCAAATGTAAGTCATCAAGCGGAAGTGAAGGTTAAGCAAGAGAATTAAGCTTTGAATGTGGAATTGGGAATCAATCGATACATGTATGCATATGTCATCACATTTTGAAGTTGTTTTCCAAAGGATTCTCACATGTATGTAACTATTCTAGCTTTGTTTTGCAAATTATCATGTTTCATACCACTTCATGCTAATTGTTCACGATTTAAAGAGTTTGAGCTCAAAACAATGCATGCACTTGCTATACATTAAGTTTAAGGTTTGGTTTTGAAGAATTCACTTGCTTTTACGCCTTGATTTTGTAAACTGAACTTCATATCATGGTTTTATACTAGTTTCAAACTGTTATCTTGAGTTTTGGCCCAAAAGAATGAGTTTTGATGCTTTGAATTTGAGTTTTGGAGTTGAAGTCGAATTCTGGAAATTCCAAAATTTGGTTGCATTGCTCGAGCGACCAAACCGTTGCTCGAACATACATTTCGAGATCTCAGAAGTTTTGCAGAGATTGATGGTTGGCTCGACTGGCAAAAGACTGCTCGAGTGACCACCCTTTATTTTCAGCCTTGGCTCGAGTGACCAAGAAGTCAGCTTGAGCGTGAAATGCGAGCTCCCAGTACTTTTGCTAACTTTGCAGACCACTCGAGTGAACAAAAGTGCGCTCGAGTGAATTGCCTTGTTTTCTGAAAATGTTGTAAGTGTTTCAAAGTGTAGAATTGCATCCTCATCCTATTCTAGGCATTCTTAAGCCATGGTTTAAGCCATAATAATGAGAATATGAATTAGAAACACACTAAGGAAGAAATGCAATAAGTTATGTATCTACAGAACGTGTGTTTCAATGTAAGTTTGTTATGTGTCTGTGTAAGTCACGCGCAACCATCCGTCTAATCTGTCAGATTTGTCTCTAGAGCTATCTATGAGTAACAACTTTGTAAAGATATATTTGATTATACATATTTTCTGATTATACGTTAAACTCTGTGTTTTGAAATGTTATTTTCTAAATAGAATGACTGACTGTCCAATCTCTAAAATGTAATCGTGGCATCCTTAGCATTATCTGTATATGTTATCTGTTATTACCTAGTACCACGGTTTTACATAGGTTCCATTCATGGAACTAATTATGCATAATCAACTATCTGATCTGCACGTGGGTCTATATGACCAATCTGATCTGTTACTCTGCACGTGGGTCTATATGACCAATCTGATATGTTACTGTACATGTAAGTCCATATAACTAATCTAATTTGTTACTTTGCACGTGGGTCGTTATGACCAATCTGATCTGTTAGCTAATGGATGTACCATGTATAATTGTTTACAAATCTGAATATGTACAAGAATCTATTTTTTATTTGAATTTTGATTTCTGAATCTGTTATGGACATCATTCATCAAAACCTTTACTCTGATGTTGTTAACTGGGCTCCAACTTATTATTTATATTATATATGTAGGTGACCAAGCGTGTGACCAGGCTTGAGACTCCTAGTCTGGATCTGTTTCTATCAAGCCAACCAATGTTCCTCACACGGAGGTTCCAGGAAGTCTTTTGTGTTGAAGGGTTATGTCAAGTGAACCGCCTTAAGTTTTGTTTACTTACATCTTTTGGACAAGTTTTTGTTTATCTGTAATAGGGCTAAATTCCTTTTGTTTTGTATGTCATGGATGATGTAAAACTGATGCGATTTTATATGCATATAAAGTTTAAAATTTTGTCCTATCTAAGCCTGTACAGCTTTATGGACATTGTATATTTGTTATTTGCTTCCGCTAGCCCCTTATTTTGCAAGTCTGTTTCAAAGGCCTTTGGTAATCTTAATATTACTAGCCGGTTATGTCGCTAAACCTATAGGGACAGGTTTGAGTCGTGATAATGATAAAGAAAACATGATGCAATACCGAAAGCAAGTAAATAAAAGGGTTAGAAAGACGTGGGGTTAGAAGATTATTACAACAATTCGAATAAGAAAAGGGAGAGAGAGATTATTACAATAATGAATTAATTCAGTCTAACTATTGCTAAATCTAACAAATCACATTAAATAAAGAAAAGAAGTATTCCAGGGTTTCCAGAACTGCCCAGGGGATCATTCCCCAGTAACTGTTTGCTTTGTTCTTGGGAAAAAATGATCGATCAAACACTAGATAAGCCAACTGGAGTAGAAAGTAGCCGGCCGAATTCCTTCTTCGGCTGGGAATTAGGTCAGTGCAAGATTTGAGGACAAAGGTGTAGACACCCCATTTTTGACTGACCTTAAGACTCAGACGTAATCCATTGAGCGCTCGATGATTGTGCATGTTTGTGCTCGTTTCGAGTTTCCGGGGTTTTTGGCTGAGTGCCTTGCCTCTGGGCCTCTGAACTCTTTGTGTTTTGGCTTGGTTTGTAGACCATGCCTTGTTTTCCCTTGCCCGGAGGGAGAGAGAGGTCTATAGACCACTTTTCCCTCTTGTAGGCTAGTTTTCGGTCTCTGGAGCCTTCAGTCGAGCGCCTTGTCTTGCTTCCTTTTTGGTTTGGTTTTGAACCAAACCTTGTTTTCCCTTCCCTGGAGGGAGAGAGAGGTCTTGTAGACCCACTTTTTTGTGGTCGTAGACCACTTTTCCCTCCTGTAGACTGGTTTCTGGTTTTCGGAGCCTTCGGCCGTGCGCCTTGTCTCGGGACCGCTTACCGTTCTCCTTTTGGCCTGGTTTTCGAACCATGCCTTGTTGCCTTGGTCTACAGGGACACAGAGGTCTTGGAGACCACTTTTTGGTGGTCATAGACCACTTTTCCCTTGTAGACCACTTTTGGTGCCCGTAGACTAGTTTTCGAGGCTTCCGGCTACGCACCTCGACCCCTGGACTCTTGTCTTGCATCCTTTTTGGTTTGTTTTTGGCACAAACCTTATTTTCCTTGCTTGGAGGGTGGAATGAGGGTTGGAGGCCAGTTTCTCTCCCTGAAAACCACTTTTCTTCCCCGCCAGCTAGTCTTCTGGTCGGCCAACTGGCCTTGGTGGTCTTTGGACCACCAAAAGTGGTCGGTAGCCATGCCACCAACTTGCTTTTTTGGTGCAGACCACCTCTCCCCTGGCCGACCACTTGGTCTTCTTGCAGACCACTTTAAGTGGTCAGCCGACTAGTGTAAGTAGCTGGCCGACGACTTCAAGTGGTCGGTAGCTTTCCTACATCTTTTTGAAGATATTTTCTTACCAGCTGTGACAGCTAG
Source organism: Camellia granthamiana (assembly GCA_036172215.1). Taxonomy (NCBI): domain Eukaryota; kingdom Viridiplantae; phylum Streptophyta; class Magnoliopsida; order Ericales; family Theaceae; genus Camellia; species Camellia granthamiana. The sequence continues at coordinate 42,799,685 of CM069904.1, forward strand.
TGAGCACAGAAACCATCCTCCATACACGTGTATGGAGGGATTGCATCTAGCTTCAAGCTTGTTCAACAAGCTTGAGGCTTGTTTTTCTATAAAAGGGAGGCCCTCTCTCCCTTCTCCAGGTTCAAAAAAATTTGCTTGAGCTATACATATCATCTATATCTATATTTCTTCCTTTATCTCTTGTTTGTTGCTTAAAAGTCCCTTTTCTTCTTACTTTTGCACACAAACACATAGTGAAACACCATACTCTTGGAGCTGAGGCACTTAAAAGCTGGTTTTGGGTGTTTTTGGATTGGTTTTAGCTCAAAAAGGTTGCTGGAGTTGCAGCCTTGAAGTTGTTCTACAAGGGTAAGTTTCTAACCCCTTAAACCTTGGTTTTTGTTTAAGCTTTTGGACCTATTTGCATGCTTATTTTGGCTTGTCTTTCTACTGCAAAAAGTTCTAATTTTTAGTGCTTAGCATGTTTGTTTAAGGCTTCTTTGGTGTTGGGGGTGGTCTACCCCCTCTTGTGCCTTGTTTGGCTTTGTTTTTGTGCTATCCTTTTAAGCTATTGGGACTAACTCCTTTTAGCCTTCTCACCACTAAAACTCAGAGGAATTTCAGTGGTGACAAGGGTGTTTTGAGGTCCCAAATAGGAGGGGGTCATCCCCTCTTCTTGTATCTTGGATGCTTGCCTTATTGGCCTCATGTTTGAGCATGGTTTTCTAGCATGTATTGGCTTGTTCTCAACTTGTTTTTGGTGTTATTTTGACATGGCATACCTCTGTTTTAGCTTGGTTGAGTCACCACTTGCATGCATTCTACACTTGTAGTGTAATCTTGTAATCTAGCCTAACATGCATCATGCTTTTGGCCATCATTCTAGCATGATTTTGGCTCAACTCCAACAAGCTTTTGTTCATGTTTTACCATGCTTAAGCTCTTATTCATATTGTTTTGGTCATGCATGCATTGCTTTGTATAGCCATAATGCATTCTTGCTTACTAGCTTGTGTATTGAGTCCACTAGCATGCATTGCTTGGGCTATTTGCATGATTTGGCATCATTTGTTATGTGATTTCAAAGTCTGTTTCATTGCCATGCCCTCACATCTTTCATTCATTCAATGCTTTGGAGAGTTCATGCTTTATGCTTTAAACATGAGCCTTTGTGCATGCCATCTTGCCTAGCCTTTTGGGCCACCATTTTAGTGTGTATTTGGTCCTATTTTTCCATGATACAACTCTGATTTTTGTTGGTTAAGTCATCTCATGCTTGGTTTTGGTAGGTGTAGTGTAATCCTCCTTGTTGGCCTTGCATGCTTGTTGTTTTGGCTCTTCATGCTAGCTTGTTTTGGCTCTTCATGCTAGCTTGTTTTGGCTACACTCCGTGCATGTTTTAGCCTTGATTTGACATGCTCTAGGACTGTTTTGGGTTGCATTGGTCATATGCTTCATGTATTGCATAGCTATAGTGCAAGTGCCTATGCTAGTTTCAAGCTTTGAGTCTCCTAGCATGCTTCATTTGTGACATGTGCATGATTTGGCATCATTTCACATGTTATTTCAGAGCATATAGCATTGCCATGTTCCCATTTATTTCACCCTTTGAGTGCCTCTAAGGGTCATGCATTGTTGCCTTGTTTGTGGCCTAGCTTGTATGCATGCATGCCTAGACTTTCGGGCTCCCATCTTAGCACGTCTTGGTCTTTGTTTTGACCTATTTGAGCTCTGTTTGTGGCTGGTTCATTCATTTGTGCCATGCATAGTATGCCTCTTGTGTAGTCCCTCTTGGTAGCCTTGTGTTTAAGGGCTCTTGCATGCCGTACTTGTGTTGTTTGAGTGGTTTGGCACCATTTCATACATGATTTCAGAGCTTATAGTGTTGTCACACTTCCATGCTTTTCACTCTTTAAGTGCTCTTGAGAGTCACATCTTAATGACTTAATTCTTGAGCCAATTGGCATGCATGCTTGTATATGCTTTTGGACTTCATTTTTAGCATGTTTTGGCCATTGTCTTGGCATGCATGAAGCTTGTTTGAGATTGGTTTGGTCCATTGAGTGTTGCATTACATAGCCCTTGCCATGTCCATTATGTTTGCATGCTTGTTGCATTGCATTATGTTTGCATACATTGCATTGAATTTGCATGCCATTAGATTTGATAAGTTGATCATGCATGCATTGCATTGTGTTTGGATAGGGTGTTAGTCCAAACACGAGAAACGAGGGACGTTTCATAATGCAATGCAACAAGCATGCAAACGAGGGACGTTTCATTTGATGAAACGTGCCTCATTTCTCGGTCGCCGACCCTCTTGATCATGCATGATGGAGGTTAAGGCCCTTAAGTGTTATTTGTGCATTCATTTACATTGAATTGTGCAATTTTGGCTTCTCGGCCATCGTGCATTGCGAGGCTCGGTTGGTGGCCCGAGAGTCGAGAACCGCACTCCCTTAAGCTCATGAAATGATAGGGAGGGTAGTTGTGCACACAAATCTTGCAAATACACTGTCGTGCCCCTTCTTGTTCTTTGTTGCAGTAAACTGGAGAAGTGCAGAATTTTCTGGTCGACAGACTAGTAAAAGTGGCTGGTCGACGACTTTTTCTGGTCTGCTGCAAAGGTAAGTGGTCGGCAATGCTCCTGGAGGTGCCCATGATATAGTAGAAGCTATCTGGAGCTTTGTGCAGTGTCTTGAGAACAATTGCAAACAGAGGTAAGTTGGGACATCGTAATGGATTTCCGAATGAGGCGACCGAGCATGCATGCACTTCTCGCCCTGAGGACATCTCTTTACTGCTTTACTTAGCTAGTTAGTGCTTTGGTTTTGTACTTAAGTAGTTAATGCACTTAGCTATTCATTTGTGTTGTAATACCTAGTTAGTTAACTTGTTAGTTAATTAGTTCTGTTTTGTAATAATTAGTTTAATTAGCTTAGATTAGCTAGTTAGCTTGTTATTCGGACCCTCCGTCGAGAGGGCACAATGTTGTAATAAGCATATGTGTGGGTGATGCATGTCTTCCAACCCCCATTTCTTTCTCCATTTTACTTAACCGCTTTCGATGGTTAGTTTAGGGTCATGTTTCAATTAGCATCCTTATGCTAGCATGTTTGCATCCATCATTCGTCTTGCATGCACCGGGCTCGGCGCATCATACAACCTGCATTGTATTTCAATACCAATTTGAATACATGTTATCAAGTTGCCTTCACATGACATCTTAGAATAGCTGAGCCTATTTTAGCTGCATTTTTGCATGTGTTGCATTAGGCATTTCAAACATAGCTAGGATCATGCATTGATTGCTAACTAGCTTTTGTTTTGGCTCGGAGTACTAGGTGAGTGTTTACGCTGTAGCATACTGTATAAGATGTGTATGTTGCCGTGTATAGCATGCTTGCCATGAGGCTATTTGTGTAACTGATATAACTGCATGAATGCCTGCAGATGAAGGTTGGATTGCTTGAATTGGAACAATTCATCAAAATGCGAGTTTTAAGCCCACTCTACGAAGTGGCAAAATCATATTTTGTAAGCCCACTTGAGGGTGACAAAATCCGCGTCTTAGCCTACTTGTGAGTAGCAACTTTCAAACCATTTTCAAACAAACAAACATGAGATGTTTTGTTCCAATTTGAGTGATTTAGTCTATACTTGTATGTTGTGCGCATCACATAGTAAGCTAGCTAATAAACCGGAATAAGAACGCATGTGTTTTCAAAAACAACATATCATGTTAGTAAAGGCCGATCCTTTGATCGGGTGAGTACAGGTGCTCATTGCATGACCTTCCCCTCTTGTACCCAAGTTCCCGAGCCGAGGCAAGTTTGGTGATTACGGACACGTGACCTTAGGCACGAGTCAGGGTTTCCTAAATTTTTCCAAAATAAAATATTTAGGTGGCGACTCTGAAATCTGGCAAAGCAGTCCATGTTTGGCGCTTTTTTGATTAAAATCGATTTTCCAAAAATCGATTTTCCAAAACGATTTGCCGGATTTGGACTCTTTGGTGATTTATTAGTCTCACATTGCACTTTGTGAGATTAGATTCAGAACCGTGACATGAGTCCGAACTGTAGTAGTTAAGAACAACGATTCGCGCCCTCGCACGCGGAGCGGAGTTCCGGGCAGTCTACAAGAGGCCGATGGAGGACTTTTTTGTGGCGTTCTCACACCTTCTACCTCCTCTGTTGATGGGGATCACTTGCAGAGGAGATGAATGGACCATAGCCCTCAACAATAGCATAAACAGATATATACAACAAATATTTTTCTTAAAGAAACAAATTAAATGGATCAAAATCAAGAACAAATTCAAGCCTAAGAAATAGATAGGAACCTACATCTTCTCTTTGTGAATAAGGGCAAATTAATACCCAAATCCATGCTATTAAGTGGAGAGTGTAGATTAATGCAGATCATTTCTTGGTGGAAGCTTTGCTTATTAAAATAAGATATTCATCAAATCTACTGAAAACTCCTCATCTAGTCATAGAAAAAGGATGTCAACATTCCTTTCTATGTTCACAAATGATTGAGAAGTGAGTTTCAACTTCCTTTGACCTAAAATCTCTTATTTTACTTCCAAAATACTTAATGAAAAAAGGGAATACAACACTCATCCACACGAAATCCCATGGATCGCCCAAGCAATCTCATGAAACAACCCCTAACACTCATTATCATTGAGCAAAGAGTTGAAACACATAGATTAGCACACATAAGAGAGAGGATAGGTGAAGATAAGAGGTGTAATAATAACAATAATAAAAAAAAAAAAACTACTCTACTTATTGAACTCGTGAATGGATGGCTAAAACTACTCCCAAGCAATCCACAAGGGTCCAAAATTCATAAGAACTAGATAGTTAGAGCCAAGGAAAGCAAGAAAACAAAGAAAAAGGCTATCGACTCAATGGATGGGTGGCTAAGGCTACTCCCTCCACATTTATGAGGACTTACAACAATTACATAATGCAAATGAGAGTTAGAATTAAAGAAAAGGCAAGAGGATAAGATCAAAGATGCTAAGGATTCACCTCTTAAAGAGGATGGGCCTTTCTTGTTCACAAACACCCTTTTAAGGTCCCTCAAGAGCTTCAAAGGGTGTCCAAAATCCTTTGTCTAGAGCTTAGGATCAAACTTTAATAGAGAAATTAGTGTTAAGGTTAAAGGTGCTAGGTGGGAGGTAAAGAAGGCAAGTTTTTTTCCAACCCTTTGAAAAGAGTTAGCAAGCTCTATATATAGAGCCCAAGTCATAAATATCTGAGATATTTGTGGTAGGTAAACAAAAACAAAAGCTGAAATCCCCGAAAATGCTCTATACCCAGAACATTTAGTGTCATGACCCGAACCCGCCCCCATGGATTAAGGACATAACCGGCCAGTAATCGAGGGATTACCTGCGGCCTCAAACCAAACCAGACATAAATCATCAGAGTAAAGGGGCCAAATGGAAGCAAAATTTAAAACTTTGTCCATAGAGCTGTGCTTACATGGCACATCATAACAAACCATACGCATACATATTAATAACTCACATCAAAATACAGTGACGTAAAGTTCTGTACAGACAGGATCATTCACATCTAGGTCAGCCAATCAAAACTATATACGACAAATTCCAAAGTCTTCGCCGACACGACAAAATATCATAAGACAGCAAAAGGCGAAGACGTGTCTCGTGCGTTAGACGTAAGGGCTGACTCTCCAAAACCTTTATTGTTCCACATAGACTTCACTGGGGCTGGGTCTGGACCTCTCTTGGCTCACCTATAAACACATGAATGAGCGTGAGCGAAAGCCCAGTGAATAATATCAAATAAAGAAGAGACATTGGAACAACATACATCAAACAGCCTCGAGCCCAATCCATATTTCTATCTAGTATATATATATCAAGTGACTATGGTTCCAAACACATCGAACGGCCTCAGGCCTAATTCATTCATGTCAAACCGGCCTTTGGCCCACTCAAACTTTCGACTATGTCAAACTGGCCTTTGGCCCATTCAGACTTTCATTCATGTCAAACTGGCCTTTGGCCCATTCAAACTCTCTTGTCAAACTGGCCTTTAGCCCATTCATTTATTCTTGCCAAACTGGCCTTTGGCCCATTTATCTATCATTCAAACTCATACTGGCCTCTGGCCCATTCATTCTATCATTCAAACTCAAACTGGCCTCTGGCCCATTCATTCTATCATTCAGATCATACTGGCCTCTAGCCCATTCATTCTATCATTCAAACTCAAATTGGCCTCTGGCCCATTCATTCTATCATTTAGATTATACTGGCCTCTGGCCCATTCATTCTATCATTCAAACTCAAACTGGCCTCTGGCCCATTCATTCTATCATTCTAACATTTGTCCACCATTCAAATTTACAACTTATAAGACTTACATGGAAGTAAGCAATTGGACAAACAACATATATCTTTATTAAGATATTACTCACAGTGATCGGCTGGATGATTTGCCTTGGAGCTCGACCCTACACATTTTATGAACACAACGGGTCACAAACAATTCACATTTTTCTCTTTAGGCTTCATTCTTATCCTTCTAACTCATTTACAATGCTCAATGTATGCCTAAGAGTACTTAAAAGTGAAAGAGAACAGAAAACGGAACACAGAATGCATTTTCAAAATTTCAGAAAACAGGGTCCCCACTCGAGCGTGGACTTCCCCGCTCGAGCGGACCCGTGAGGCCTGTAAAAGTACTAGTTACATCAAATTTACGCTCGAGCGTGAAGTCGGGCGCTCGAGCGCGAACTCGGTCTACATGGCTCCCCACTCGAGCGGACGTCATGTCTACAGAAAATACTGGGAGCTTGTATTTCCCGCTCGAGCGGCGGTTCCCCCGCTCGAGTGAACATCAAAATTTCTGGGTTTTCCAGCAATGTTCTTGAGCTCAAATTCAACCTTCAAATCAACACATCTTGCATTTTATGGCTCAATCTTCACATAAACATGTACTAACATGGTACAAACACCAAATTACAACATTATGAAACTCAATTCTATGAATTACTTACATGCATGTCCCAGATTACACCAAACTTGCTTTCATGATAACAATTCCATGTATTTCAAACTCATTTCCTCATAAATTGTACATGCATGTGGAATATAACTCCAATTTCAACTTAAATGGTGCAAATGGTGATCACAAGCATGAGTTCTAACCAAAATTCTACTCGGATCATATTTTTCATACTCAACTATACAAATTCATGCCAATTATACACATGCATGCATTCCATGACTTCAAACTCAACAAAACCAACTCAATTCCATCACAATCAATTTAACTCATGCTCTTGATCATTATTCAACCTTGAATTCACAAAATTACAAGTTAACATCCATGAATTTACTTACTTAGAGGTTCAATTCTTCACAATTTCTAGTTGAATCTCCAAGTTATTCAAGTTCCTTGCTCAAATCTCCAATTGCTTCCCTCTCTCTCTCTCTCTAGCCGACCCTTCACTCTCACAAATGTATAATTCAGATTTTGAGCTCAAAAAGAAACAAATGAGAGTGTATAGTGGCTTTTTATAAGCCCCCTCTCAAATACATTAATTTAATATTGAATAATTGAGCACCAATCCATTAATTTAATCTAATTAATTCGATCCGAATCAATTTCCAATTAAATTTCACCGTAGGCTCTAAAAATTACGCTAATCATAATGGCGTAATCAATTTCGGGTTCTGTGGCCGATAAGGCCTCCAATTTAATTCCCAAAGCAGATAAGTCAACAGATAATCCTATAGTGAACAGATAGAAATTCAAAACCACATATTTTCACATAATAGCACACAAAATCATATCAAACACATAGTCACATTCGTAATAAGGACCAATTAACATAATACGGAACAGGGTTATCACATTTAGCCAACCGAGCTTCCTGATGATCGGCCGAACGCTTTTGTGGCCGATTATCATTTGGTGTTCGGTCAGCTAGTGGGCACATCGTCAGATCAACAAGGCAAGGTTAACCTGAATTGAAGGGAGAAACATGCATTTTAGAGGATTTTATTTTTTCTATTCACTTCCACTATATTCTTTGTTCCGTTTGTTTGAAAGAATACAACGTCTTGACTTTAAAAATATGAGCCCCGAAACATTGTGGTAATGCCTGGAGTTGCACCACTAAAACTCATTTTGAAAGAGGTTTCTAGTTTGGTCAAAAAACATTTTGTCCAACACAGGTCGTTGGAGGGTTTAAAGCTTGATCCTTAGAACTCTTGTTGTAGAACTTACAAAAATTAATACCTCATTTTCATTATCGGGAACTCAAAAGGGAGCACCCAAGTCTCAAGGCTAATCAAAAATAGGGTGTCTACAAGTCTTTAGCTCCATGATCCTCCGAAGCTAATTCCTTGGTGGAGGCATACTATCAGCACCTGAAAGTTGGTTTCCACACAAGGTGGGCTAATGCCTAGTAGAGATAAATTTAATGTTCTGTATGATGCTTAACAAGGCCATATGGTAAATGTATATGAATGCCATGTTCCAAAACAATATACGTTTTCTCTTCCAAACATTATAATTCAATTGATAAGCCGTTACTTCCAAAAATAGAAAAAAAGGCAATGGATACACACACTAAGAATCTCTAGGTACATATCTGCCTGTAGGCTATACAAGTACTACCAAAAACCATTTTACCAGTAGTAGCCAAAAGGATTGGCACCTAACCGTGCGGGCTCTTGGACTTTTACCAAGGACATATAGGCCAATATAATAATAACCATAACCAAACTTCCTAACCAGATTCACCAAGGTATTCATCCATTTTTCTCAAAACGATACATTTTCAATGTATAAATATGAAACAAGTATTCAAATGCAATGTACAAGTGGTTTCAGTTAACCTAATTCTCATGTAATTTGTACAACAATCAATGTTATCCTCCACTTATAGCCAAAACAGATATCTCTATTTAAAAGATAAATTTCAAGAGACATACATAATTTCATAGTTTTGATATAGGAGTAACAATACATATTCAACTACACTTTCCAACCGAACAGATATTACCAAAATATCATTTCAAAGATCTCAACAACTTCTCATTTTTCCTTAGTTCAAATCATGAATCGCTAAGAATTTTTGAATATCACAAACATATATTCCTTTCAACATTTCATCTTTCAGAAGCAATATTCCCAAATTTCAATGCCATAAGCAATTCTAATGTCATTTCAAAGAAAACGCCTCTTCTATAACCCAAATCCAAACTCAAAACTCTCAAAATACTACTTTATTCAAGAGCACATAAAAAAAACTAAGAACCATGCAAAACATTAAAGAAATCTCTACCTCGATAGAAGAACCCGAACTTTTCAAATTAAAATGACCACCTCCTTGTGCTCTACCTTTTATCCCAAAGCACCAAGGTGGTGAGATTCACGGATTAGAGCGTATAAGGACATTTATGCAAGAATTTAGAGAGAGAGAGAGAGAGAGAGAGAGAGAGAGAGAAACACTAAGCAACCAAAACTAGAGAGAGAGAGAGAGAGTCCAAAAACACTAAGCAACCAAGAATTTAGAGCGAAGAAACCAAACTCCCAGAGGATTAACCCTGTAGATAAAGTCACTCAAGCAACCAAAACAATACTCGAGCGAAGAATAGAAACTCTTAGTTTTTAGACTTCAACCAGTCGGCTCGAGCGAAAAAAAGATTGCTCGAGTGAAGAATGACCCCCTTCTAGAATCGCAGACTGCAAACACAAAATTTGGGAGAAATGAAAGACTGCCCAAGAGATCAACTCACCACTCGAGCGAACACAAGAACAAAGAGACAAAATCTCCCTAGAAAATACTAAGCCTAATCTATTCAAAACAAGCTCAAAACCACATTCTCAACTCCCACTAGATAATATTAGACTAGAAGGTGTAAATAACAATAATAGATACCAAACTCCAAATCAAAGAGTATAAAAGGGTCGAGTCTTAACCCGGGACGCTATAGGTCATGGGTTAGGGAGTGCAAGCATTTAGGTGGTTTGTCAAGGGTGGGGAGGTGTTCTCCTATAAGTGCTAATCTAACAACTAACAATTAACATTTTTCGATCAAAAAAAAAAGACACTTCATTTTGATAGTGACAATCAACACAATATAATGATAAGTGTAGCAGTAAATAACATATTTTAAACTTAGTTGAACAAGTTCATTAGGTTTACTGGACAAAGTTTCAAAAATCTTTCCCTTCTTTAAAAAAATAAAAAAATAAAAAAAAAATTATATAATGCTTAATGTTTCATATTGAAGCGAGGAATGGCTCCCCTTCCCAAAAAAAAAAAAACAAAACAAAAAACAAAAAAGTTTTGGTGTGTTTGAGCATTATTGTTTTAAAAGCTTGATTAAATCACCTAAAAGGCTTACAATAAACACATCTTTATTGTACTCTTTACCACGTTAAAATTTTTAACAGAGCCAACACACAAACTAATCTCACTCTTGAGAGGTTGTGTTCGTAAGGAGTTTCTGTTACTTTTTCTCTTTCTTCCAGTAGATCGGGGTGTAATTAGGGTTATCCTTAGTGGATAGTTTTGTTCGTGAGAGATAAGCCGTGCTTCTAGAGTCATCTATCCATGGTTTCTTTTTGATTTGGTTAGTAGTATGGTGTTGCAGGCTCCGTGGTAGTGGGTGAGCTATGTGTAAAAGTGGTTGTCACACCTCAGATTTCCAAAGTCCAACCCAAGTGAATACAATAAATAATAGATAAAAGGAAAATTATTAAAAGAAAATATAAGGGTGAACTCTTATACATGCTTAATTAACATTATCCATGCCATAACATAATTCCATTACATACATCATATATTAAGATTTTAGGTGAAATGAATATATAGTATGTAAATCAAGCTATTGGAGTTAAGTGCACAGTAAAGTTGCTCTAAGGCTTACAAGACAAAAAGAGTTCAACCCTTGATCAAAAATGGCTCTCGGCCTAAATAAAATAAGGGCCCTGGGCTTGAATATCAGAAGGCTCCTCAAGCTCAAGTTCAAGCACACATTCTGGCACATTGCCTCAAAGTCGAGGCATGCAATTAACACCTGAGAAGATTTCAACCGTATAGAGTGAACATATAGTCTAGTAGGGAACATTTCATAAACCAATACAAATCCACAAGTATAGATGATCATGATACTATACACATATAACATGTTTAAAATGTTTTGATTAAACCACCAGTTTCCAATATCAACACCCAGACTCGAAAAATCCTTTCGAGCCCATGTATCTGCTATTAATCATCGCTAAGCACCACCTAATTTACTGCATTATAAGAAGTTACACTTTGCCAGTGACCATCACCAAGTGTCACCTAAACCACCAAATATACCGAGTACTAACCGGAGGACCTTGGCACCTAACCGCACAGGTTTTCAATCTTTTACCATGGACTATAGAGCCAAATTAACCAATCATCATCCCAACCATATATGACCCAGATTCACCGAATCTATTTAATTAAAAGCATGTTGTTTAACATTTTCAATGCAATAATAATAAGATGATTTCTTGCAAAATATGCCCAGTGCACCACCATTCAACAATGGGTTCTCATTCTCAACAACATCTCAAAAAGTATGAAATGATAATAGTTAACAACAATTAATTTCACCATCTTTTCCAACACACCAACAACCACTTCTCAAATCCCAAATTCACAAATTTATTGAGTTTTCATATACCATTTAGGGCTTACTCAAAATAAAGTCAATGTCCCTATGCATACTGTGAAAGTGACTGCCATTTGTCAATGTTTTATGTTTTTTGTTTTGATTTAGTATCGGATATGCATAGAGTTTCCATTCAAGGTCCTTATGCTATAGAAGTTACACTATTAGTAGCTAAGTATTGGAGGTCAGGCTTGGGACTTAATCAATGCACCATAGCTACTTTCATAGTATGAGTTCGTCTTGTAGGTCTTCTTCTACAATGCTATATAAAGGAAGATGGTTTTAGTCATGGTCAACCTATTGGTGAAGTGATCGGGGTGGATCTAGGTGTTGCTACTTCACGTAATATCCGATTTCTGTGTATAAAAGTTTAGATCCCAATAGACACATCGATGAATAGCGGATTTTTCCAACAATGCATAATGGACAAGTTCGATAGATTGAATGTCAATATGAGAGGGTGTTTAAGGTTTGTTATCACTATGGACGGGTCGACTACACATTTAACTAGTGGGAAACTCCATTCGAACTGACCCAAGAAGCAATTGATGCACAACTTGATGCGCAGAGTTGATATTTGGATATTGTTGTTATCAACCATAATTGAAGCCCAACGTATACCTCCCATGTATGTGCCTACGTGCACCATGAGAAGTAACACACTTCACCTTTGCTTGGGCCTTTGAAATTCTCATTGATCATCATGTCGATAGTGAAATGTCCATGAATGTGGATGAACCAGAGACGGTGCCCTAGCAGATCAACTTCGATGAATTTCTCGATGTGTACGAACATAATTGGGACCATACGTTAGAACATGAGCATGACCAGTTGTTTACATTAGGGGTAACTACACCGATGGGATCATCGGTATCAGATCATGATGATTAGCTGGAAATTGACTATACAGTGGATATTGTTCATAGTAGGATTCTTTGTAATCCTCTACTTTCATCCACATTCAATGGTCATAATTATGGCGTGTTAATATTGCTTCACTTAGTAGGTGGCTCCTCATTGACCAAGAGGAGCAATTTTCAAAGATGACGATGGGGTTCGGCGAGAAAGTTGCTTTAGCTTTAAATTTGATTGGCCTTAGTCTTCGATGATGGAGGCAACATATTACATAGTCTCTTTTTCGATTTCAACCAGATTTCTTGTCTCCCTAGTTCGGCCCTAGCCTATAGTTTCCTCTTTTACGCATGCCACCTCCGAAGGTGAATCCAACCCAACTTGAATTGGGCCCAAATTTATGTCTTTCTTAGTCTACTCCCACTGGGTTGTTATTAGAGAGCGCAATAGTATTTGTTTACCTAGCCCAAGCTAGCATAGTATTGTTGGGCAGTTGAGCCTAATTAAAAGCAAGTATCCAACCAAGTCCAGTGGAGATAGGTTTTAGGAGGACCAAGCTCATAGACCTCTCAAGAAACACATGCTTCAAGCTTTTCTTAATGAAAGTTGTGTTTTACGTACCTCAAGATAGTTCACTCCAAGCTTAGCCTTGTCCGGTGATCTTAGAGGCTCAATTTGCTTCTATTTCATCTCTTACTACTGTGGGTTGAGGTTGTCAGCGACGATGGTGGTCAACTTCAAGATGCCGATTCAAACTAGTGGGGGCGCATTGTTGACTTCGTTTTGAAACCCAAATAACTACTAATCCATACTCATCCATCTACCCTAGCTCAAACATAGGGTATTGTCAGCGGCGGAGGCAGAAAGTTAAATTAGAGGGGGCGCTTACTAATTACAATATCGAAAATTTTTACAAAAATATTTCACGTAAATTTTTATAATTGATTTCGCGAAACATAAAAAAAAAATAATGTTATTTGTAACTAATGTGTCATGGATAATATAAAAAAAAAAGTATGGATATAAGTTCTAAAATAAATTATATAATGATAAATTATTTTTTTTACAAAATTTGATTAAAAATTCAATATAATGGTAATATCACGTCATCACTAGTATGAGATATCACCAACTAATAGTAAATAAACACATAGAGAGTGAACCTCACATATCAAATGTAACTAACAATCCAATAAATTTCATATCTTTATAGTGAGATTACTTATACTTGCATGTCAATAATAATGACATCACCATTAGATTTAAAATTTTCGCAGACAATATAGTTTATAGTAGTCTCTTCATTTTCAATCAAAACAACCATTATTATTTTCATAATTTTTAAAATGTTATTGACATTTCAATCTAATAATATTTTTATAATTCTTTTTATTCAAAATATTTTCTTTATATTTGTAAAAAAAAAAAAATACAAAATTCAAGGGGCACGTGATCCCCCCGGTCCTTTCGTGGCTCAGTAGTCATTCTCTGAAATGGAAAAAATCCCTAGAAGACCGGCATGGAAGGTTATGATACTCTTGAAGGTGGCAATGAAGGTGAAGATCGGGCTCACGTGGCCACTGGAGAGGGGCCATGACCATCAGGAAGAAGAAGGTGATGAATATGACGGCAATGGGGACTATGAGTTTTGGGTTAGGTCCATTTGAGTCCAAACATGGATGATGATGATGGTTAAGGTCACTAACTCTGTAAGTGTTGCTCTCTACATCTGAAAGCTTGAAACAAATTTCACAAAAGTTTCATTTATTGCTATCTAATTGCAATGTTTTCTGTATTTTCTGTTTCTAATTTTATTTTTTATTTTTTATCTTTGTTTGACTTTATAGAACATGACAATGTTTGTAAAAGTATGCACAATCAAATTTAATATATAAAAAAAAATTATGAAAATATTACAACCAAAAGAACACAAAAACTAAATAAAAATTAAAAACCAATCTACAACATGCTGCTTTGAGAGTACAAATTTAGTTAATTTGCAGATTTTAAAAATAAATAAATAAATAAATAATGCATTTGGGCTAACAATTAACTTTGTTAATTTTTAGATTTAAAATAACACCAATTACCTAACCTTTTTAAAATCCTATCCGGATACAACTATATCAAAACTATTGGCTAAATTTGAAAAACCCGAAAGCTAAATTTGTTTATTTTAACTTTTAAAAAATTAAAAAGAATACCTATTGACGAACCTCCTCATTAGTTGTAGATTTATCCAAATTATATAGTAAAATTTGTTTGATTTTGAATTAAAAAATCAAATACAATGGCTAAGGTCTTATCTTACTCAATTTCATGGCAAATTTATTACTTTTGATTTTTAAATAAATAAATAAATAACACCTATTAGATGTCATTTTTTTTAAAAAACATTACATACACTACAACAAAAGTTGCCTATAACCACGTTTTTTAGACAATGTTTTTGACAAACGCTGTGGAAGGTGTAAAGTGAAATTAAAAACACGCATTATCCTCTTTTAAGCACGCATTTCACTTTATAACGGTGCTCCGTCTCCTTTTTTCTTTCCATCTCTGTCATTCTCTCTCTATCATTTTCTCTAGATCTAGGGTTTTCTCTGTCTCTCCTCATGCTCCTTGAGAGATTCATCAGGTTCGATTTCGATTACTTATTCAAATCTAATTCTAAATCCATCGATTCTTGAATCGATTTCATTGAAATTTCTTGACGATTTTTTGTTTTTCTTGATTCTGATTCTGATAATTTTGCAGAGGAAGATGGACCAGTTGAGTTGCACGAACGCGAGGTTACGAGACCGAGGAGTGAAAAAGGATTGAGATCATGGATCGGGATCGAGACAGGGATTGGGACCGAAACTGGTCAAGTCGAAGCAAGAGGAGGAGACGAGATCATGAATACTGGGTTTTTGGAGGGATTCTATCTAGGGTTTCGAGTGTGATGGCGTTGGATACGCCCTACCTGTTGAAGCTCCTCCTAAGGTTAGTCCTCCCGTCGCTATCGTACCTCTGGTCTCGTCCTCTCTCTCTCTCTCTCTCTCTCTCTCTCCATCAGATCTGGTCTCAAACACATGATTTACTATCTTCCTTGCTCTTCGATCTAGCCTCTCTTCAATCGAATTGTACTCTTTTTAATCTTTTCAGTTGCTATTTTTGGTCTGATCTCTTTTCAATAGAATCTCATTCACTTTGATCTTTCTGTTTTTCAATCTCATTATTTTCAATTTTTTCAATCTATGTTTGTATATTGGTGGAACATAATTTTATGTATTTCTAATGAACATAGGTAATTAGACTATGTTATTCCTTTTTGTCTTGAAGGAAGAACATTAGAATCCTTGATTTTTTATTTTATTTTTTTAAATTCAGATTAAGGGTAAGAATGAGATTCAGCCCAGTTGATGTGGGAGCCATGAGAAGATGATAAATTGATTACTAGTATGAAGAGTTAGTCTTGTTAGTATAAATCGGGTATTGCATCATTTTTTCTATTTATCTTAAATTTTCCATTCCCTGAACATGTTATGTATGAACCAAGACTGCACTGCATGAAAAAGCAAGAAAATAAATGACCACATTCAAAATCAACTTGATTCTGAATGAAAGAGGTTCACTGACTTTGTAAACATCTAAGGGAATTTCTGACTTCCTTTAGTGTGATTTTGACATATTCTATGATGTTTATAAGATATGGATGATTATTGTAAAATAGTTTGACATACCTGGAATGAATGGTACATTGTATTTTCCTAGAATGTAAGTGCTTATTTACTTTGTATTTTCCTTGAATGCAAGTGCTTGAAAAATAATCTCAATATTTGTAGAGGATGAGGAACTTGTCGCAAATGCCCTCGAGACAGTTGTGAATTTGGCTCCACTCCTGGATCTTTGAATCTTTCGTTCATCAAAGCCTTCATTCATCAAAATTACATAAGAATTGACTTCTTATTTTTCTTTACATCATGCAACTATGATTTCCAATTTCAGAATTGCTTGTTCCAACACATTTGCAGAGATACGAGCCCTGTTTTGTGGATTGAATGATAGTTTAAAGGTTCTGATCTCTTCCATTTTAAAAATTTATGAATTGGTTTTGGTAAATGAAATAGCGTTTACACATCCATGCCCCATATACTGCAGGATTATTCAGTAGCTTCCTTTATCTAGTTCTTTTTAACTCATTTGATTTTTTTTTGGTAAATGAAATAGCCTTAAAATTAAATTTTTTTTTTGGGTCAACTAAACCGCTCTGAGCAGAAATGTGATCTCCAGGAAAGTTCTTTGGCAAAAGTTGGGAGTCAAAGAAGGAATGCTTCGAATTTCCGCTGCCCGTCCCAGATTATGAGACTAAAGAAATAAATAATATATACGTGGACAGTAGGTATTTATTTTTACATGGAAGTTGCTAATTAGGGTTTAGCCAAAAATGTCTTTATATTTGGATTTCATTTTCATTTATTTGAATTCATCTATTGGCAATATGGTGTTGATTGAGAGGTTGGAAACATGATGATCGAATCTTCTGTTTGGTGTTTATAAATTTACATTAATGTCTCTAATTGTTCTGAACCGATATCAATATCTTACATGTCCATTGATGTTATCGTATCTTTATGATAATGATAAATCTTCATTATGATATTATATTCCTTGGGGCCACACTTACAGAGAAAAAAAAAAATCTCTACATAAATTTTTTGCATCTTTCCGTTCGTTGGATTTTTAACATCAAGTGTTTCTGCCCTTGGAATTATTGGCATCTAGTTTTAATTCCTTCCCTGAAGCAATATTCCTTCATTATATGCTTTTCCTATATGATTTATTTCTGCCTCAGTCCCTTATGTTTGGGTATTGATCTCTGCTGATTTCATAGACATACTTGATCTTTTTGTCTGTCAACTTGATCAACCAGTATCAGATTCGAAGCTAACCTGTTCTAAACTGATAGCACCTTTAGCTGAACTTTTTGCTCATTCCATTATATTCTCATTGTTGCTTTGTGTGATTTTCCTCTGGAAAATGAAATCTAGGGATTCTTTACCAATTGTGTTAATAAACCTATATTTTGAGATTGAAACTTTGCTTATAATTTCAGCATATTGGTTCTATTTCTAGAAGTTGTTTAATTTTTTCAGAAAGAAATGGGAGATTACTTGATGAAACTTCTTTCTAAATTAATTTCTAAAAACTGTTTGTCAAAAAGTTTTTTGAAAACTTCATTTCCTTTCCAGTTTGAAATTCTTCAAAAGAAAGACTAATATAGTGAAACAGCATGTTCTTAAACTCCATGTCATTCCAATATTTCCTGAATTCTCTTACTATTTTCCATTTTTGAATTTTTGGCAAATCAATGCCATTTATATTCAAGCCTTATATAGAATTTTAAACATTGTTCCCTACATACATTTTAAATTTGATTTCTCCTTCTTCATGTTAAATCCTATGAGTTCAACAATAGATACACAACCTATGAGCCTTTGATTACATATATACGTTATTATAATAATAATCTGTTGCTCAAAATATTGATTTTTTTTCAATTATTTGCAGGTAATGAGTCCCTCAATGGCACTGAAGGGACAAATTCAGTTAAAGTTGTGAATGGAGGTCTGCTATCAAATGCTATCTACACAGTTTTTAAAGACGCGTTTGATAGAATCTAATTCATTTAGAAATTTTCTTTTGGCAGTGGCAGTTGTACAAGGAAGGACACGCACTCTGGTTGAGAGGTTTGAAAGGAGAGAGGGAGATTAAATAGTGATGAAGTTCAGGCACCTGATACAACCCGTCAAGTAGTACTTGAGATGGCTAAAATATCCCCCATGTTGGTATGGTTTTCCCTCCTAAAATAGTTATCTTCTGTGGCTATTATGCATAGATAAATTGATATGTAATTTGGTTTCAATTTATATGACCTCTCACTCACACAGGATATTTTGAATTAGTAGACTACATTATTTTGTTATATGCAGATCCTAATAGTCCAAATTCGGCTACCTTCACCTCTACCGTGTCTAGTTGTCGTCAATTTTCACCATAAAGAACTGGTCACTAAACCATAATTATTACAAGATATCAACAAAATCAACCTTTAATGAAATATTTATACATTTTCTAACAAATAGCTTTCTCTTTCTCTCATCCCTTTGTTGGACCCGAACCTCCATCAACCATGAAAGCACCACCATTCCCTTTGCAACCCCCTCTGTTACAGATAACCACTATCTCACACTAGTTCCCTCACCCAAGACAAACCAACACTAGCTTTCATATCTACCATTCATAGCTCTAATCGATCAACTCCATTGCAAAATATTTAATCAATCCTCAACTTACATATCTATAGATATAATGAAACCATAGGCTACAACTCAATTGAACTAAGCCTTTCTCCCAATTACTTGGGATTGGCATGGATCCTATTAAGCCATTTCACCAAAGTTATACATTAAAAGGATTGACCGTGTAAAGATAAAACAGTACTGACAGATAAATTGGCCAATGTTAATGGCCAGTTGTAATGAGAATGGTGTTCTATTCTGGACTATTTAAAATAAAACCTTATACTTTAGATTTTTTTTTTTTTAATTTTTTTTTAATTTCAGGGTTTTTCTTTTATATAATGCAGACATATTCTTAGATTTTGTCAAGTAGTCTTTTGAATATTTATCACGCTACTTGGAAACTTACAGAATGAACATCCACAAATTACTGAAAGGGAGTTGACATCTGCAAATGATGGTAATGTTGCTGAAAATCTGATGCAGAATCATGATGTATTCTTAAGTACCCTTCAGTCTCACTTGACAAAATTACAGGTCTCTGGATCTCATTTATTACTATTTTGGCATTATTGTTGATTGCTGAAATGATCTCATCTATTAAGCAGTTTTCCTGCATAGAAAATTACTGGATGTTTGTAATAATTGACAAACTTTTGCCTCTGATTTTCCGTTTTGAAGAAAATTGCTATTCTCTCGTATGTGAATTGCATTCAAGCATCTTGTTTTATGTAAGGATGCAGATAATATAAAATTCTAATGAATGTAGGTGGTGCGCCATTTTTGGGAACGGAATAATATCAAGGGTGCTATAGATGCTACGAGGAAGTTGTCTGATCATTCTGTGGGTATTTTTTGGAGGATTTCAAGCGTGGTGCTTGTTCGTTTCAGATGGTTCCTATTGGTAACCAATTTCTTCCTTGTTTAATTTTATGAAGATTGTATGTGGTGTAGGTACAAGCAGACATGATCAGTATTCTCATGGAGAAAATAGAGATTCTCACCTTAGGTTTGCACTAAACATGGGGGGCAGATTTGAAGAAAATTCATACTGTTTGACAGTATATGATTGAGATTTGGAAAGTTGTAGGGTTAAATCTCCAAAGGAGATAAACTAAAATTTTTATGGTCTTTAATTTGGCATTGTAATTCAAATTTGAGCCAATCTGTGTTCTTTTATATTAATTATTAGTTAATTCACAATCTCTGTTCCTAGTTAAATTTATATAAATTCTCAGTTAATTTTCCATTTCTATACCTAGTGAGATTCTCAATTAATTGGGTTGTGTTCTTAAAAAAAAAAAAAAAAAAAAAAAAAAAAAAAAAAAAAAAAAAAAAAAACTTTTTGAAAAAAAAATGCCACTAAATGATGTCATCATGACATCACATCTGACACAAGTATTAAAAATGAAGAAAGGTGGCATTTTTCAGAAAAACGTCGCTGAATGACATCATCATTACATCATTAACGGAAAAGTAAGTGGCTGTCAAAGATTTTGCGACATTTTAGAAAACACCGTCTTATGTTTTTAGCGACGCTTTTGAAACGCTGCTAAGCTATTGCGGCGGCCGTATCTACGATGAAAATATTAAACGTTACAAAATCCTATTGTGGCGTTTTTCAAGCCTATAGCGGCATTTTTGAAATGCCGTTAAAAGTCAAATTGCTTGTAGTGATAATTACAATCTTATCAAATCTATTTACTATTACAACATTTTAAAAACATTTAAAACATATATATTGATTTTGATTTTGATTTTTGATTTTTTGATTTTTAAAAACAAAAAACGACTAAATTTGTTTTTAGTGGCTAAAAATTATAAAAAAAATAATTAAAAAAAAAAACTAATTTTATGAGCATTATAAAATTAGAAAAGGTATTAAATTATTTGTCAATTAAACTCTTACTTTTCCTAATTTTATACAACTCTTAAATATAAATTAGACACATGGTAGTTAGCCTAGTGGTCCATGTAACTGCTCATGTGACTCAGGTCCTTCGTTGTAATTTAACTTGCTAACTCCTAACATTCTATCGTATGAGTGTAAGGAAGTATTTTGCAAATGACGCCACGTGGCCAAGATAGCCTGAGATGTCGGCTAAGGTGCCACGTGGATGAGTCATGTTGCCAAGGTGACCACGGGATTGCCGAGATGTTCTGCAGTGATATCAGGATCCCGAGGTATCCAGATTAGGGACAAGAGTCCTAGAACATAAGAGGCTCTCAGTCTGGATAAAGATAACGCTTATGAGAAGTTTATCCCTATCTGGCCAAGAGTCCGGATGAACATTAAGCATGAGTCCAATGAAGTGAGGCTTCTAAGTGACTAGGTCACTGTTGGTTATAAAAGTGAGGCACCCTCGTGGGTCTGAGATATGTGTTCTTTGACTTGTGAGTTTAAGTACAATTTTGATATCTATGAGAGATAAGATTATTAACTTGATCTTCGGAGTGCCCCCAGGTGGACAAACCACCACAAAATTCTCATCTTCTTGTTGGCAGGTGGTTGGCTCAATCTATTCTACTAATGCTCTCCAACTGAGTTCTCCATTTGGTTGTGTGATCGGAAATCAACACCCATAATTTGGCGCCGTCTGTGGGAACTTAAGGAGAATAAATGGCCAACAACGGGCATGAAGAGGGAATTGGGGCCAACATCCACACTAAGGAGGAGGAGCATGTGGATCCTAATACCAGAGAAGAAAACTGTAATGAAGGAGTATAAGAATCGAATCATGGGGCAAATAATGCCGGCAAGGGGTGAGATGACCCAAAGAAAGAAGGCCTAGATGAGTATTACAATGAAAGCAATGTCCGAGTTGGAAGGATAGATGTTTGAGAGGGAATAAGGAGATGAAAGACATGGCGAGCAAGTTGACAAACCAGCAGACAGTGGTCAACTTCATGATGTAAAAAAACGTAATGCAACCAACATTCCCATTGCAGGACACACCGGCACTAGCAGCCAAAACTGATGCCTAGAAAGGAGGACAAAAGACAGTCCCAGTTGTCCCACAGCATGGTAGAGGACAGGAGAACTCACATCGGCCGTCACGGGATATCATGTGAACAGAGTCAGTATGAGGTGAGTCGCAGAGGACACCAAGAACCAAGGGAACCTATGTCAAGGGATCTTAGCAGATCCAAGGGAAAGACCTCTATTTTGATGCAATGGATGAATGCAAGTCCAAGAGGACGCACAATTACACCGGGAGCAGCATGTCAAAGAGGCTAAAATCTACTGATAGCTGAGCTCTCGATAGAACAAATGAGGATCTGAGAGATTACCTCTAGAGAAAGAGACTCAACACTAAGATCACGTCTACCGTCAAGCCTGGGACGCCATTCTCGGTGGAGTTGGATACATTTGAGGCTCTGAAGAGATTCAACATATCGAGGTTTCAGATCTACGACGGTAAGTTTGATCCAAACGTTCATGTTGGTTTGTATTTGAATTCAATGGCTTTATGGAGCGGGAATGAACATCTACTATGCAAAGTATTCCTATCATCCTTTGGGAAGATAGCATCAGATTGGTTCCATAAACTACCAAAAGGGAGTGTAAAGAGTTGGAAAGGCCTGGCCAAGATGTTTGTGGCAAGGTTTGTCACGAACAAGTCACAGCCACTGAGGGTAGATTCCCTATTGGCTTTGAAGATTAGCGATGGTGAAGGCCTCATGGCTTATGCCAAGAGATACTATGAGGTGTACAACCAGATTCCGGCTTGTAACTAGGAGTTGGTAGTCGTGTCTTTCAAGAATGACCTAGATAATAAATGCTCGCTTCGGAAATCACTAACAAAAACCCTACCAAAGAGCATGGAAGAGCTCATGGCACAGATTGAGAAGTATGCCAGAGCAGAGGAAGATACACAAGGAACGAGGACACCAAAATAAGAAAGGAGAAACTGCTCGCCGAAGCGAGGCAGGGGGAATGCCAGTGTTGACAGGCAAGAAACAAGAGCAAGAGCTATGCAGGCAGGCAGGCAGTTAGCATGGTATTCAGGATCCCGATCTATAAAGTTTTGAAGAGGATCAGGAACCAGCCGTACTACAGAGCGTCGGAGAATATCACTAGCGAGTTCATGGGTTGGAGCATTGGGAAGCATTGTGCCAACCATAATGAGGATGGGCATCTAACTTAGGAATGCAGGGCTCTGAAGTCACACTTGGAGGATCTGGTCAGACAAGGTCATTTGAGAGACCTAGTGGATGAGGCGAAGACAAGGAAAGAACATGCAAGGTTGCCCCAAGCACCAGTAGCACCATATCCACCACCATTACTGCAGTAGGCGAAGGGACCTCTGGTAATCAATCTGATTCACTCGAAGGTCAATGAGAATGAAGTTCGAGGGGAGACCCAGAGAGTGAGGCACCTGCAACATGTAGATCAGGTCCAGCAAAAGAAGCCCAGAACAAATGAATATCAAGGACTAATGATTTCTTTTACTGAAGCAGACTTGAACATGGTGCAGCATCCGCATAATAATGCCCTGGTGGTAACTTTGAAGATTGGAGATTGCTAGGTAAGACGCATACTGATCGATTAAGGCACCTCTTGTGACATCATGTATGTCAGATGTTACAAGGAGCTTGGCCTCTACCTGGATGATTTAAAGCAATCTGATAGCCCTATGGCCATATTCAATGGGACACTAACATGGCCTCTTGGAGCCACGAATTTAGAGGTACAGGCAAGGAGCAAAAAGGTAATAACGGAGTTTACTGTGATAGATACTCCCTCCCCATACAACATCATTTTGGGACAACCTTGGTTACATGCAATTAGGGTTGTTCCCTTCATGCTGCACCAACTGTTGCGATTTCCAACTGATTAGGGGATTGAAGAAGTAAGGGAGACCAAGTACACCTATCATATAAGGGAAGCAGAAAGTGCAGAGATTAAAAGCGAAGACCACGAGGTCTTGGAGGACGTCGGCAAAGCACCTGCCCAGAAGAGTGAAGAACCATTAAAAAAGGTTCTGGTGCAAGAAGGAGATGATAAACAATTCTTCCTCCTCAGCTAAGAGTCGAGGAAAAAGAAAGAGAACTGGAGGCTTTCTTGAGAGAGAACACAAAGGTGTTTGCTTGGACACCGTATGAGATGTCAGGGATCAGCCCTGAGGTCACCTGTCATAGATTCAATGTGGACAGGTCAGCAAAACTAGTTGTCCAGAGAGCAAGAAGGTCAACATTGATTCATGTGCAGTTGTAGACACCATATTTTTGACCGCCCTCATGATTTGGATGTCACCATTTGCACACCCAATGATGAATGTGTGTATGCCTGTTAAGTGCTCGGAAGTCCTCAGCGGAACGCCACAGCTTTGAGCCTTTCAAACCCTACACACCTCTTGCCTTGTTTTGGACCAAAACCAGAGTTTTTCATGCCTGCAACCTCTTGTGGCCTGCCAGCCCTTGCTATTGGCTACTGGCCACAGATTTGGGCTGCCAGCCACAAGTGTGTTTTGCAGATATTTTTCTGCCAGCTGTGCCAACTGTTGGCACAAATGCGTGCACCTTCTTACATGTGTATTTGTTGATATTTCTGAGGAAGTGTGATGTTTTTCTATATATAGAGGACCTCCCCTCTTGCTTTAAAGGTTAGAAAATTTTGGAGCAAATTATTTTCTCTCTCTTTATAATTCTCTCTCTTTCTCTTGCAAATTTCTTGAACTTTGCTTATACACTCTAAACCAAACCTTACCATCTTTGAGTTGAGGTACTTTTGAGCCCTCTTTGAGCTTTTGAGGGTGTGTTTGTGTTGAATTGTTACTTGGAAGTGCTCTCATCTTCAAGAGGTATAAGGCTTAGCTTGTTTCCTTGGTTTTGTTTGCTATGTTCCTATTGTTTTCCCACTGTTTCTCCATTGTTTTTGGCATGTTTAGACTATGTAATTTTGGGCAAAAACTTGTGGTTTAAGGCACTAAAGGGTGGAGGGGTGATTCACCTCTCTTTCCACCTTGCTTATCTAGCCTTTACCCTTGTGTTTCCCACCTTTACACTATCTTTTTTTTAAGCTTTTAAACACTGATTTTTAGAGTTATTTCAGTAGCTAAAATGTTGTTTTGAAGTCCAAAATTGGAAGGGGTAGCCTTCCCTTCTTGTGTCTTGCTTACTAGCCTAGCATGCTCCATGTTCTAATTTATTGTTCTAGCTATTTTTGTCTTAATTACAGCATATTTTAGACTTATTTAGCACTATCTTAGAATTGTTTTTAAGTGTTTATTGCATTTGAGCCTTGTATCGTATGCTTGTAGTGTAATTGTCCTCATAGGTTTGGTGGTCTAGGCCTTAGCCACCATCCTATTTGAGTTGATAGCATTTATTTACAACTTTTCATACTTGTGATCACCATTAATCACCTCTGCAACCTCCCTTCTTTCTTGGCTTTTGCTTTGCTTTGAAAGTTAGTTCAAACTAATTGCTTGTGCGTGAGATTGAGGCCTTGTGCATAATGGTTTAATCCCTTTGGGGGTTCATTACCAATGGCATGACATTTCTCTCATGCCCAAAACAACTCTTGGTTTGATGCTTCTTTCCATTAGAGGACCTAATCTTCACTATTGGACTTAATTTACTAAGGAATGGTTGATAAATTAAAATGGAGTAATAAAATGAGGACTAAAATGATGCAAGATAATAACTTGGTTTGGGTTCAATCAGACGTTAATTGAACCTTTGAGTCTTGAGTCGTTTCATACTCATTACTGATGAAAACGGTTCAAGAGTCATTGTCAACCACTTCCCTTGATCAATCCATGATAGGGAAGGGGGTTTGAGAGTTTTTATTTGTTGCATTTATTAAACTTGCACACATTGGTTCATAAACTATCATGCAATGAAATTGCATCGATTGATGATTTGTGAATCAAGTTTACCATTCCTTTGAGCTATCTGATGATAAGAAGGGGTAAGTTGTGCGAACAACCCTTGAGAATACCTTGTATTGTGCATTGTTTGCTCTCTGTTGCAACAAAAAGAACCAGGTAGCAGTGGCTGACAGGCCACCTCCTGTGGATAGCAGGCCATCATTTGTGGCCAGCAAGCCACCACTTCTAGCCTGCCAGCCACCTTTGCCAAATCCAACAGTGACTTGTTGAAACAGAACAGAGTTGGTTCTGAGGTGGAAATTAGTGCAAGTTTCTACTGTGCAACAGAGGCATCAGGCAGCAGAAAACAGCGGCTTTTTCGAGTGGCAATTCTGCACATGCATGAGCATTCTTCATTTCCCGAGGAGGAGTAATTAGAGCAGTTAATTTAGTTACTTCATGTTATAATTAATTAATTAGCTAATTAGAATTTTATAATTAATTAACTATTGTAAATAATTAGTTAGATTATGATGTTGTAATGACTAGCTAGAGTAGTTAGTTTCATTTAGTTTGTAATAATTAGTTAATTCGCTTTGTAATAGTTAGTTAATTAGCTTAGCTAGTTAGTTCATTCGGTCCCTCCTGTGTGAGGGCAAACCTGTAACAATGTGTATGTCTTCCAACCCCACATCTTTTTCCCTTTTATTTAACTGCATATGATGGTTAGTTTAGGGCATCATGTTTTCTTTAGCATACTCCATGTTTGCATCCACTTGTTTTGCATGCACTTAGGCTCGATACATCATTCTAACTTGCATTGTAGTTTAAATACTTCTTTGAATACGTGCTTAGACCGCATGCTATCAAATTGCTTCATATGCCATATTAGTAGTCGACCCTAGTAATTGCATATTACATGCGTTGCATTAGTCATATTGCATAGTTAGGATCATGCATTTTTTTCTATACTTTGTCATTTTTTTGGCTTGGAATACTAGGTGAGCTTTTACTTGCTTTAGCATATTGCATAAGTGTGATTGTTACCATGTCTAGCATGCTTGTCATGAGGCTAAGTGCTTAATTGATAAAATTGTTTGAATGCTTGTGGATGAAGGCTAATTTCTTGAATTGGAATAATTTGAGTAAAGTTCATATGTGATCACTTTTTCAAGTGGTTACATATTCAAAATAGTTTTGTAAATGAGCATGAGCCAAATGTTCTAATTCTTGCAAGTTAGTCTATACTTGTGTGTGTGCGAATCACATAGCAATGCTAGCTTAATAATAGGAACAAGAGCATATAATGTAGATAAGATTCATATCATGATTAGTAGAGGCTGATCTTTGATCGACTAAGCGGGGGTGCTCAATTCATGACCTTCCCCTCTTGTACCTAAGTTCCCGCACCGAGACAATCATGGTGACGACGGACAAGTGGCCTTTGGCATGAGTCATGGTTTCCTAAATTTCCCAAAAATATTTAGGTGGCAACTCTGTATCTAGCAAAGCAGTCCATTTTTCGCAATTTGATTCAAAATTGATTTTCCAAAAGATTTGTTGGATTTGGACTCTTTGATGCTTATTTATTTCACATTGCACTTGTGAGATCAAATTTAAAACCGCAGGAGTTTGAACTGTAGGGCTTATTCGTCTTCCGAAAAGGGGGTATGAAAAGTTGAGCTACAGTAGGCAGTTGAGGAAGAAGTAGACAAGCTATTTGAGGCACAAGCCATCAGAGAAATAAATTATCCCACCAATACAGTGGTGGTGAAGAAGAAGAATGGGAAGTGGAAGGTTTGCGTGGACTTCACAAGCCTGAACAAGGCTTGCCCCAAGGATAGTTTTTCATTGCCCAAGATTCATCACATCAGAGCATAGGAGGATGAGTTTTGTGGACGTATACAGAGGTTATCACCATATAGCAATGTATGTCCTAGACGAAGATAAGACAACATTCATCACCCCTAAAGGACTCTATTGCTATAGAGTAATGCCTTTTGGGTTGAAGAATGCAGAAGCGACTTACCAAAGATTAGTCACCAAGATATTCAAACATTTTATTAGGAAGGCAGTGGAGGTCTACATAGACAATATGGTTATTAAAACCAAGGAACCTGGGAACCATTTGGCCGACCTGAAGGCGGTCCTTGACATATTGAGAACATATCAGCTTTGACTCAATGCTATGAAGTGTGCATTTGGAGTTGGATCTGGTAAGTTCCTATGGTACTTGGTAACCGGGAGGGGTATTGAAGCGAGCCCAGATCAAATCAGGGCCATCCTTGACTTGAAGTGCTCAATAACAGCCAAACAAGTCCAGACTTTGACTAGAAGGGCAGCAGCCCTGAATAGGTTCATTAGCTGAAGTTCAGATAAATGCAAATAATTTTTTGGCTTATTGAAAAAGGCCACAAAGTTTATGTGGACAGAAGAATGCGAAGTAGCTCTGGCAGACTTGAAGAAATACTTGAAAACCCCACCAATGTTGTCAAACCCAGTACCGAGAAATGAATTGTTCTTGTACTTAGTAGTTTCAGACCACGTCGTGAGTGTCGTGGCAATCCAAGAAGAAGAATGTGAGCAGAAGGAAGTGTACTATGTGAGTAAAACCTTGGCAAATGCAGAAACCAGGTACCTGCCTCTGGAGAAGTTAACATTGGCCCTGGTAATGGCCTCCAAAAAGTTAAACCACTGCTTTCAAGCCCACAAGATTGTGGTGCTAACTGAATATCCACTAAAGTCCCTATTGCAGCATAGAGACCTGACAGGTAGAGTTGCTTGATGGGCTGTAGTTCTGGGTCAGAATGACTTAGAATTCAAGTTGAGAACAGCAATTAAGGGCCAAGTTTTGGCCGACTTTGTGGTAGAGTTCTCTCCAGCTGTGATCCCAAGGCGGGCATAGGTAAGTCGCAGCATAGGATGCCCTAGAGAGGAAGAAGAAAGCCAATTGGGGCCACGAAACCCCACACCGGCAGAACAAAAGAAGGAAAAAAGAAAGGCTAAAACCCTGCGATATTTACATCGGCGACTCCTTATGCCATTTTGTCAATGGTAGCTTAAACCGACAACGAGCAGGGGTAAGAGTGGTTTTGGTATCGCCAGATGGGCAAATGATAGAACAATCCATCCGTTTGGGGTTCAACGCCTTAAATGACAAGGCAGAGTACGTGGTGTTGATTGCTGGACTGAAATTGGCAGCGACTGTAGAACCTGACGAGGTGGTAGTCTTTTGTGACTCCCAACTTATTGTGAATCAAGCGGCCGGTGAGTACGCAGCCTGGGATGAGAGAATGATAGACTATGTCAAGGAGGTGGTCAAGTTGTTAACATGTTTCCAAAACTGCCAGCTGCAGTAGGTTAGCTGAGATGATAATAGCCATGCCAATGCACTGGCTAACCTTGCCAACGCGATAAAGTTAGGAAAGGCAAGGATAATAATAGTGGACTACCTATTGGGCCCTGAGTGGGAAAATAATGGTCTGGTACCGAGCCGGACAGATTTGGCCGGATAGAGTTACGCCGGGCAATATTTCGACCGAGCAGGTACTGGGTTGAGGAGGTGCTCGGTTAAGGCACCGATTTGTGTGGACCGAGCTGCGTGATTGCAGGAAGGCCGACCAGCCAAGCATATGACCGGCGCCAGGAAGGGCGTAGTCGACCGAGCTATGAGTTTGTTCGGCAGGAAGTCCGACAAAGGTGAATGCGAAATATCTCGGACACGGTCCAGCCGGGATGCTGAGTAGCCCGGTTCCCTCAAGCTTGTTGAGCGGCGTGCTTGGGCATGAAGCACAGCCCGGCTATGGATTGGGCAGCTCGGCTGCCGGGCTCCAGCGGAGAAGGCTGGCATTTGGGATTAGGTAAGGTCCAGCATGGTGTGACCTGACAGAGGCATGGTTTATGTGCTGGCAGATGGGATAGCAGAGCCACGTGTTGAGAGATCATTGGGATTAGATATGAGGCGCAGAGAGGTATATAAACAATTCGGCGCCACCCCTTACGGGGATGGACAATTTTCGCAAGTAAGACTTACACTCAAACACTCTCCCTTCTCTCTAGTCATCTTTCCAGGTGTGTGGTTCTAATTTGAACGTCGGAGGGGTTTTCCGGCCACACACCGCCGGGTAGCTCACCGCCGTTGTGCTTTCAGGTGGTCGGACAGAAACGGAGCTTGGAAGAAAGGAGTACGGGCTTGCCTGAATATTTGCTCCCCGTACAATTGGCGCCGTCTGTGGGAAACTTGCAGATAAAACCTTGTCTTCTGGGTTCATCTGATCGTCGTTCATGGCGCACAACGAGGAGTTTCCGTTGTCCGCCGTCGACGGAACCACCCCGGAGTTTGTCCGACAGAGAGAAGGACTCCCGTCCATCCTTCCGATGGCGAACCTGGAGACAGCCACCGAAGGACAGGCGGGAGACGCGCGGGATAAGCGCGGCAGAAGTCATGGCCGTTCCCGTAGTCTAGACGGTCACCGACGGCGGAGAGAGTCACACTCCAAACGCCTGGAACACAAGTTGCGGGACCAAGATGCCGTCATCCGGCGAATGGCGGCAGAGATGGAGGAGCTCAAGCGGCGTTACAAAGGGAAGGGAGTAGCTGGAGTGGGTGACCACAGTGAGCGCACCCCATCCCGCCGTTCAGCCCCCTCCCGCCGTTCAGCCAGCCAGAGTCAGAGGCATACTCCGGCAATCTCTATTACCAGGAGCTACAGAGATGATGATTCCGACTTGCACGCAGAGAAGTCCAGCACGCAAGATAGTACTTACAGACCCTCACGTCCGGGGACGACGTCGGGGTATTCCTATTCCGCCTGTACAGAGGATTTGCGGACAGTTCTAAAGGAACGGGCTCGCCGGCGGGAAGCTCAGAGGGTGCCGGCGCTCCAGCGGTTATCCTACGGAGCCCACGCCAGCGAGGAGGTCGGAATGCCTCCACCGCGTCAAGCGGCGTCACTCCTTCTAGATACGGATTTGGCCAGGTTGAGCGCCACTCCTTTTTCACTGGAGATAGAAGCAGCGCCGCTTCCGGCGGGATTCCACCAGCCGAAGTTCACCCTTTACGATGGAAAGACCGACCCGTACATGCATGTAAGTCATTTCCGACAGGTTATGGCCGGACACCGGCGGAATGATGCTCTTATGTGCCTTATCTTTCCGTCGAGTTTGGGTGAATTGGGATTGAAGTGGTTCGGAAGGCTACCGGAGGGAAGCATCGAAAGGTGGCAACAGCTGGCAGAAGCCTTCGTGACGCGTTTCACGACGAACACCAAAACTCCTAAGGAAGTTGATCACCTCCTGGGTATCAAGATGGAACCGAGCGACACACTCAAGGCGTACAACTCCAAGTATTGGGAAACTTTCAATGAGATACTGGACTGCCCGGTCAACCTTGCTATCGTACAGTATAAGCGTGGGCTCCCGGTCGGACATAGACTGCGAGACTCACTTACCATGCAACAACCTACGACCATGGGACAGCTTATGCAGCGCATCAATGAGCATATCCGGGTAGAGGATGATGCCTCGGCCTCAACCGAGAAGGCAGCCCCGGTCGTAACGCCCAAGAGGTTGGCAGGAAAAGTGCATGCAGTCGGGCAAGAGTCCAGCCGATCTAGTGACCGAGCTGAAGAGTCAGACCAAGGATCTGCCGTTCAAACCGCAAGAACCGGGGTAGGGAGCGGCGTAATGACAGGAATGATTACCGCCGGGATGACTACCCCCAAGATGATTTGGCCGAGGCAGGCAGAAGGTTGAAAGCAAGAACAGGCATCACCACGGTCTTCAAAATTCCAATCTATCGCATACTTAGTGAAATCCGTGACGAGGAGTACGTCCGGTTTCCTGCTAAGTTAGGCGACGGGCAGAGAGGCTTCAATTCCAAATACCGTTGTACCTTTCACCGGGAACGTGGCCACCGAACAGAGGATTGTCTGCCTTTGAGGCAACACTTAGAAGAGCTAGTGGCAGCTGGGCATCTTGACCTCTACATTGATGGAGGTGTTAAGGCAAAACAGGTTCCAGTTGATCCACGCGGACCGGATGACCGGGATGCACCTCCACAAGGGGTTGTGAATGTCATCCACGGCATAGTGGAACCGGCGCGTGTTTGCGAGCTTCGTGGTATGATTAAGAAGGCAGAACACATGAGGGAAGTTTTGTCAGTTCAGCCTGCGCTCAAGAGGGGGAAGACAGAAGTCAAGGATGTAATCAGCTTTTCCTCAAAAGATTTGGAGCGCATACAGACACCGCACAATGACGCTTTGGTAGTGACTCTCCGCGTCAATAATTTTGAAGTTAAAAGAATCTTGATCGATCAGGGAAGTTCGGTCGAGATCATGTATTACGACGCTTTCAAGCAGCTCAAGCTCCGAGACACGGATTTGGCCCCAGCAACTTCGCCATTGGTCGGTTTCAACTCACAACCAGAGTGGCCTTTGGGAAAAATTATCCTGCCGGTTAAAGCGGGATCAGTGGTCAAACAGGTTGAGTTCTGGGTATTACAGGTGCCATCTACTTACAATCTGATCCTTGGCAGGGGCTGGCTTCATGCTATGCAAGCCGTGGCATCAACCTTTCACCAAGTGATAAGATACCCCTCAGCTCTGGGGGCAATTGAGGAGATTGGGGGCGATCAGGTTATGTCAAAACAGTGCTTTGTGGCGGTCAATGGAAGCCGAGCTGCTAAGGGATTTGTCCAGATGATCGAGGGACCGGAGGACCAGGTAGTGCTAGATGATGTGGGCACCAAGGCAGAAGACAAAGCCGTGGAAGGATTGGTGGAAGTGCGAATCGATACCGAGCAGCCGGACAAGTTCTTCTTGCTCGGCTCCACCCTCACAGCACAGGAAAGGATCGAGATGGTGGAATTCCTTATGGCCAACATTGAAGTCTTCGCATGGTCGCCTTATGACATGCCCGGCCTCGATCCAAACTTTATCTGCCATCATCTCAATGTCTTCCCCGGAGCCAAGCCGGTCATTCAGCGAACAAGGAGGTCAGCATTGCATCACGCCGAGGTAGTGGCGGAGGAAGTCAAGAACCTGCTTGAGGCGCGAGCAATTCAGGAAGTTCACTATCCTCGGTGGATTTCAAATACAGTCGTTGTACCGAAGAAGAATAGGAAGTGGCGGGTTTACGTTGATTACAAGACCGTCAACCGTGCCTGTCCGAAAGACAGCTTTCCTTTGCCTAGAATTGACCAGCTTGTGGATTTGACGGCTGGCCATGACAGGCTAAGTTTCTTGGACGCTTACCGGGGCTATCATCAGATTGCCATGCACGGCCCCGACCGAGAAATTACTTCATTTACTACACCAAGGGGACTCTTCTGCTACCGAGTAATGCCTTTTGGTTTAAAGAACGCCGGGGCGACTTTCCAGAGGATGGTGACCAAGATGTTTGCCCCTTTGCTGGGCCGGACAATGGAGGCTTACATTGATGACATGGTGGTCAAGAACAGGCAACAAGCAAATCATTTGTCCGACCTGGCCGAGATGTTCGCCATCCTCAAGAAGCATAAGTTGCGCCTGAATGCGTCTAAGTGTGCCTTCGGCGTGGGATCCGGGAAATTTTTAGGATTCTTAGTCACAAACTGAGGTATTGAGGCGGACCCTGCACAAATCAGAGCCGTACAAGAGTTAATGCAGCCTAGCTCGGTGAAAGACGTGCAACATCTGGCCGGAATGGCCGCCGCGCTTAATCGATTTATAAGCCGGTCATCAGATCGCTGCCGTCCTTTCTTTCAGTCCTTGAAGTCCAAGTTCTCATGGGATGAAGAATGCGACCGAGCGTTGGCCGAGCTCAAGGAATATCTGTCTTCAGCGCCATTGTTGGTCACGCCGGTGCCCGGGGAAGAACTTTATCTTTATCTGGCCGTATCGCAGCATGCAGTCAGTGCGGTGCTTGTTCGGGCTGAAGGAATCAAACACCTCCCCATCTTTTATATTAGCAAGACTTTACTACCGGCAGAGACTAGGTACCTGCCTCTTGAAAAGCTCGCTTTGGCATTAATGATGGCTTCAAGAAAGTTGGCGCACTACTTTCATGCACATACTATCGTCGTCTTGACTGAGTTCCCCCTCAAAGCTTTATTTGAACGGGCGGATTTTTCTGGGCGAGTGCTTAAGTGGGCGGTCGAGTTGGGACAGTTTGATGTGAAGTATCAGCCGCGCACTGCCATCAAAGCCCAAACTTTGGCTGACTTCGTTGCAGAATTCTCACCTGGAACTCATCCGGTATGCCCGGTCGATATTACCGCGGCAGATGATGAGGTGCGCACCGGTTCATCAAAGATACTACCAACTGGTGGGATTCGCGGCGCGGACTTAGCGCGCACCACCGCAGTGGCCTACACTTCTACAATGCCAATAACCGGTGACGCGACGACAAAGTTGGGTGTTGTTACTCCACCAACTCTGCCCGGTAACGCATCACCAAGGGGGGAAGTCATGGAACTACTCAGCACAGAGCCTGCGGCCGGCATAATACCGCAACCTGGTGATTCGCCTACGGACTTAGGCGTGGCATACCAACTTGCTGAGTCCGGTGCCGAATCACCAAGGGGGGCTGGAGTGGGGCCAGGGAGCGCAGAACTTGAAACCGGACGGCCGAGCAACCTTGATTGTAGCACCCCTCACCACTCACAGGATCCATCAGTCTGCTGGAAGCTTTTTTTGGGGGAAATGTGGAAGCTTTTTGTTGACGGGGCGTCCAATCGTCACGGTGCTGGGCTGGGTATTGTTCTTATCTCCCCAGATGGCCTAACCATTGAACATTCTATCACCCTTGGCTTCCCAGCATCTAACAACGAAGCCGAGTATGAGGCCCTTCTGGCCGGGCTCAAGAGCGCAATCCAGATGAAGGCTGCCGAGCTAATGGTGTACAGTGACTCCCAACTTGTGGTTAACCAGGTTTCTGGGATTTACGAGGCAAAGGATGACCGCATGGCGAAGTACCAAGCTTTGGTCAGAGAACGCATCAAGCAGTTTCAGGCAATCAGGGTCCAACAGATCGGCCGAGAAGAAAACAACCGAGCTGATGAGCTGGCCGGCCTGGCATCGATGGTAGATAGTACGTCTCCAAATCCCTTGTTAATTGACTTTCTTCCACGACCAAGCATTGAAGATACCGGGCAGACGGAAGTACTCTGCGCCGAGTTGGGTCCGTCGTGGATGGATCCAATCATTTTGTTCCTCCGAGACCGGATTCTACCAACCGAGAAGAAAGAAGCACACAAATGCCGGGTAAAGTCAGAGCGGTTTTGGCTCTCTCCATCTGGCGCGTTGTATAAGAAGTCCTTCTCTGGTCCGTACTTAAAATGTGTGCACCCGAGCAGTGTGGATGCATTCCTGCACGAAATTCACGAAGGCATTTGCGGCAGCCACACCGGCGGCAGATCCTTGGCCTACCGAGCTATTTCACAAGGCTATTGGTGGCCGTACATGCAAGCTGACGCCCAAAAGTATGTCCGGAAATGTGAAAAGTGCCAGAAATTTGCACACCAGATCCACCAGCCGGCCAGAGAACTTCTTCCCCTCACCAGCCCTTGGCCTTTTGCGATGTGGGGGCTAGATATAGTGGGACCCCTCCCAACTGCACCGGGCAACCGCAAGTTCTTTATCGCGGCGACAGATTACTTCACCAAATGGGTTGAAGCCGAACCTTTGACAACTATCAAGGAAAAAGACGTGAAGAGGTTTGTCTGGCAGAATGTGGTAACGCGGTTTGGCGTCCCCAAGATCTTGATTTCCGACAACGGCACCCAGTTTGACGGCCGCCTATTCAGAGGCTTTTGTGAAGATTTAAAGATTGAATTCTACAACTCTACTCCGGCTTACCCACAGTCCAACGGTCAAGCCGAGGCGTCGAACAAGATCATATTGGATGGGTTAAAGAAAAGGTTGGAAAAGGCAAAGGGAAAGTGGGCCGAGGAACTTCCCAGCGTCCTTTGGGCATACCGGACTACCCCGCGGCGTTCTACCGGGGAAACTCCATTCGCTTTGGCTTATGGAATGGAGGCAGTCATTCCCTTGGAAGTCGGCTTGCCCACCCTCAGAAGTGAAAGCTTTGAGCCTGCTCTGAACACCGAGGCTATATCTCTGGAATTAGACCTGGCTGAAGAGCGCCGGGAAAAGGCTCTCATCCATGTGGCAGCCTACCAGCAAGAACTCTCCAGGAAGTACAACAAGCTGGTGCACCCCAGACCGTTCAAGGTGGGTGATTGGGTCCTGAGGAAAGTTATGGGAAATACCCTGGTGCCAGGAGAATGCAAGCTAGGGGCAAATTGGGAAGGACCATACAAGATAACCGGTCTGGCGGGCAAGGGGGCATACCACCTGGAGGACATGGATGGTAGAGCAATACCTCGGCCGTGGAACGCGGCCAATCTCAAAGTGTACTATTTCTAGCTATTGTTTTGTTTGCAAAGAAGGAGCCTTTTGCATTACACTTCAGAATGTAATTCTTTTTGTCAATATATACAAGTGTTCTTTGCCTTCGAAATTTGATGTTTTGTTCAAACTTTGGAATTCCCAACCGAGATGTTTTGCTCCGGTTGGAAGAGTTGGTGTTTTGCCCAACTTTGGAATTCCCAACCGAGATGCTTTGCTCCGGTTGGAAGAGTTGGTGTTTTGCCCAACTTTATATTCCCAACCGAGATGTTTTGCTCCGGTTGGAAGAGTTGGTGTTTTGCCCAACTTTGGAATTCCCAACCGAGATGCTTTGCTCCGGTTGGAAGAGTTGGTGTTTTGCCCAACTTTATATTCCCAACCGAGATGTTTTGCTCCGGTTGGAAGAGTTGGTGTTTTGCCCAACTTTGGAATTCCCAACCGAGATGCTTTGCTCCGGTTGGAAGAGTTGGTGTTTTGCCCAACTTTATATTCCCAACCGAGATGTTTTGCTCCGGTTGGAAGAGTTGGTGTTTTGCCCAACTTTGGAATTCCCAACCGAGATGCTTTGCTCCGGTTGGAAGAGTTGGTGTTTTGCCCAACTTTATATTCCCAACCGAGATGTTTTGCTCCGGTTGGAAGAGTTGGTGTTTTGCCCAACTTTGGAATTCCCAACCGAGATGCTTTGCTCCGGTTGGAAGAGTTGGTGTTTTGCCCAACTTTGGAATTCCCAACCGAGATGTTTTGCTCCGGTTGGAAGAGTTGGTGTTTTGCCCAACTTTGGAATTCCCAACCGAGATGCTTTGCTCCGGTTGGAAGAGTTGGTGTTTTGCCCAACTTTATATTCCCAACCGAGATGTTTTGCTCCGGTTGGAAGAGTTGGTGTTTTGCCCAACTTTGGAATTCCCAACCGAGATGCTTTGCTCCGGTTATAATCGTTGGTGTTTTATCCAATTTTGAATTCCCAACCAAGATGTTTTGTCCGATTGGATGGATCAATGTTTGTGCAAGTTAGATATTTCTTGCCGAGATGAATTACCTCGGTTGGAGATGGTATGATCTGGTCTCTCAACCGTGGTGATGTATCCCGGTTCAGTGAGTTGATGAAGCTCAAGCAAACCATGAAAAGACTTCATAAAAGTTAAGCTTTTTCATTAATTCGAAATGAGTACAAAGGTGGGGTACTTAGCCCGGTTACAAAAAGTGAGACTTAGCCCGGCTACATGAAAAACAAACAAAAGCAAGGTCAAGGAGAAACTATGCAAGAGGGGAGAGGTTGTCAAAATCATCTTCAATGTTGACCGGTGCATTTCTCTCTTGATCACCGGGCTCATTCTGGACATTCTGTTCGGGGCTGCTTCCTTCACCGGCGTCTGCAGCCGTCTCTCTAGCAAGCTCTTCTTCGGCCTCTGCCTGCAACGCAGTGAAGACGTCGTTGGCATAGGGCACAAGGTAGACCGGCAGAAAGGCTTTTGGTGTGGAGGCAAACACATCGGTTTCAGGGCCCTGGCCGAGCTGAGAGCAAGCTTCCTTCCAGCCGGCCTTGAAGTATATGTCCTGGGTTGCAAAGACCTGCTTTTTGTAGTTGTCTTCTGCTTCTTTGAAGCCTGCATTGTTGGCATCTTCGCAGTCTTTTTCCCTGGACTCTTTCAGCGCATTAAGCTCGGCTTGGAGTTCATCTCGTTTCTTCTCGGCCTCATTCAGCTGGCCGAGCAGTCTGTTGTTTTCAGTGCTAGCCCGGTCGAAAGACGCCTTTGCCCGTCCCAGCTCGGTCTGAAGGCTCTCAACTTGGCTGGCTGTATCAGTTGCCCTCTGCCTAAGTCGGTGGACGCGCTCCATCACGAGGTGCTGTTTCTGGATGGCCTGCAAGAAAAAAACTTGATCAGCAAAGAAACCGGGCAAACACTTGAAAATTCTGGGAGCAGGTTGGGATGCTTACCCTGGTCATTGACTTCACGGCCGATTTGACCAACCGGGTGTCTGGAACGTGGTCGCTTCCAACCACGTCAGACGGCAGCAGGAGAGCCTTTGACAGGTCGAAGGCCAACAGATGTTCCTTGTCGCCTTTGACCGAGGCGTTGGCCGGGATGTCAGCACCCCGGTGTTTCAGCAGCGGGCGCCAGGCCGGTACGGTGCTGGCTTGTACTGCAGGTTGCTCGGTTTCTAGCTCAGCCACCAGCTCGGCTGAGGGATCTGGCCGAGCCCTTTTTCCACCCCGGCGCTGCGCAGGTTCTCGCCGGGGTTGGCCTGTTGAAGGTGTGGCGAGGCCGATCACTGCGCCGCTGGATCGATCGGCCGCTGATGAGGGAGTGCCGACGCCCGGTAGCTCGGCCGAGGTGGCAGTTAGCAAATTTTTTATTCGACTCTGCTTGGCCATTTCCTGTTCCTCGGTCAGCCGGATTAAGGGGATGTCAGGTAAAGTTGGATCCGGAGGTGGAGTTGGCTCGCGCAGGAAGTCAGTGACTCTACCCCGGCGGGGAGCAGAGTATCTGTAAGTAGGTTGATAATCGAGCAGTTCGTTACAATCCCGGTGCCTGTATCGAAGCACGGTTCGGATTGACTCGGCGTTTGGGAACCGGTAATTTGCTTGTAGATCCTGGATTGCTGCAAAGGAAACAAAAAATGGCTAAGTAAAGAATAATCATTTAAGAGGGTTGACCGAGCAATAAAGCGCGGCTTACATGAAGAACCAAAGTTCTTGCTAATAAACCAGCCCGGTACGTCGGCCGTTTCGTAGTTACCAGACACCCAGAAAAAGTCGTCATCGTGCAAGTCTTTATCTGGGGTGCCGGTCACTATTTTCTCCTTGCCCGGTCTTATTTTCAGGTAGTAGGCAAGACCGTCCCCGGTGTGGCCCATGGTGTACTGCCTTAAGATCTCGGCTAAGCCTAGTTGAGTGCCAAGCCGGTTGTTTAATTCGTGAACACCATTGATAATCCGGTATGTATTTGTTGACACTTGGGTTGGTGCCAGCCCGGTGCGGCGTAAGAACTCTGTGATCAGGGGATTGAGTGGAAAGCGAAGGCCTCCCTCAACTATTGAGAGCACGGTAAAGGGGCATTGC
The DNA here is from genome assembly GCA_036172215.1 of Camellia granthamiana. NCBI lineage: Eukaryota > Viridiplantae > Streptophyta > Magnoliopsida > Ericales > Theaceae > Camellia > Camellia granthamiana. The sequence continues at coordinate 42,838,780 of CM069904.1, forward strand.
TCGGCTCTCCCCCAAGGAGTTGTTTGCTCGGCTGCAAGTTCGAGGTGGACATCGGCCGGGATGCCGTACTCCTCCTTGAACGCGTCTAAGGCAGCCGGGGTGTCTACCATAAACCGGTACTTCCCCATTTGAGGCGGTCCTAAGGTAGCTCGGTTGTGGTTTGGCACTGGATGTTTGCTCGGTCTTGAGAGCTTCAAAATGGTTAATGGTCCCCTTGGACTCTGCAGGAAAATGAGGGTAAGTGTGAGCGCGGTCTCGCAAAACCAAGCTTGACTTTAGCTCGGTCCGAAGGCGTGCCAAACCACCCCGGTTCCTAAGGCTGCTAGAGAGCTCAATCGCCCAAACGGATCAGATACTAGCCCGGCTGGACGATCAAGTACTCCCACTATCTCGGTTTTTAATGTCTTCACTACAAACATGTTATTTTCTCGGATTTGTGGTTATTTTGGATCAAACGGAGACCATGAGCCCGGTCCGCCCCAGTTCTTCGCTGTTCTTCAGGAGAAATGAAGAACACCATGAACTATGGAAGGTTTGGGATGTTTTTAGGTGCCTAAGTTCTAAAAGCTGTATTTTTAAACCCTAATGTGAGAAATGTGAAAGAAAATGGCAAGAAAATACAAGAACTTACCTGGAGAAGGCGAGGAAGACTTCTTCGAGGCACTAACGCAGCAACGGCAGGAAAGGGAAGGGGCACGAGCTCTGGAGCTGCTGTAACGAAGGAATGGCAGTAAGAAAGGGAAGAAGGAGAGGGTGGCCTGTATATAGGGGTGTTTAACCGCCAAAATTTTTGAATTTCGGCAGCCGGTTGGCTGCTCGAGGACGAATAAGAAGCTGCCACGTGCCCCCATTTAATGACTTCGTCAGAGTTGAAGAGACGGGCAGTTGATGCGTCAGCCGGGAAAAACGAGATGACACCGAGGTCTGATGTAGCACCAACCGGGGACCGAGGATCGAAGAAATGAAATTTTATCTCGGCTGGAGTGGGTAATCCCTGTCACGCTAGAGCGGACGGAATTAAGGGGCAATTGAGTGGGAAAATAATGGTCTGGTACCGAGCCGGACAGATTTGGCCGGATAGAGTTACGCCGGGCAATATTTCGACCGAGCAGGTACTGGGTTGAGGAGGTGCTCAGTTAAGGCACCGATTTGTGTGGACCGAGCTGCGTGATTGCAGGAAGGGCCGACCAGCCAAGCATAAGACCGGCGCCAGGAAGGACGTAGTCGACCGAGCTATGAGTTTGTTCGGCAGGAAGTCCGACAAAGGTGAATGCGAAATATCTCGGACACGGTCCAGCCGGGATGCTGAGTAGCCCGGTTCCCTCAAGCTTGTTGAGCGGCGTGCTTGGGCATGAAGCACAGCCCGGCTATGGATTGGGCAGCTCGGCTGCCGGGCTCCAGCGGAGAAGGCTGGCATTTGGGATTAGGTAAGGTCCAGCATGGTGTGACCTGACAGAGGCATGGTTTATGTGCTGGCAGATGGGATAGCAGAGCCACGTGTTGAGAGATCATTGGGAGTAGATATGAGGCGCAGAGAGGTATATAAACAATTCGGCGCCACCCCTTACGGGGATGGACAATTTTCGCAAGTAAGACTTACACTCAAACACTCTCCCTTCTCTCTAGTCATCTTTCCAGGTGTGTGGTTCTAATTTGAACGTCGGAGGGGTTTTCCGGCCACACACCGCCGGGTAGCTCACCGCCGTTGTGCTTTCAGGTGGTCGGACAGAAACGGAGCTTGGAAGAAAGGAGTACGGGCTTGCCTGAATATTTGCTCCCCGTACAGGCCCCAATATAGAGTCCCTAATAACAAAGTACGAAGTGATGTGCGTGCAGATGGGTCCAAGCTGGATGGACGCCATAGTTGTGTTCCTTAGAGATGGCAGGCTGCCAGCAGACAGAAAAGAAGCCCATAAGATCAGATTGATGTTGACCAGGTTCTGTCTATAAGCAGAGGGTTATCTGTACAAAAGATCCTTCACTGGACCACTCCTGCGATGTGTGCATCCATTCCAGGTCGAGTACTTTCTGTATGAGATCGATAAGGGAATATGTGGAATCCATGTTAAGGGCAAATCACTTGCTCACAGGGCTATATCTCTAGGATACTGGTGGTCCTACATATAAAAGGATGCTGAAGCCTATGTAAGGAAATACAAGAAGTGTCAAAGGCTTGTACCTAAGGAAATGCAAGAAGTGTCAAAGGTTTGTACCTTTGATACACCAGCCAATTGCAGATCTGAATCCAGTATCCAGCCCCTGGCATAGATCTTGTTGGGAAATTACCCCAGGCAACTAGACAGAAGAAGTTCCTACTAGTAGCAATTGACTACTTCATGAAGTGCGTAGAGGCTAAACCCTTAGCCAAAATCTGAGATATGGACATGAAGAATTTCTTCTATGTAGACACTCCATTTTGACTGCACTTAAGACTTGGGTGCCTCACGTTGAACACTCGATGATGAAATGTTGCACTATACAATCATTCAATTTCTTCAGCAAAAGGCTTCGGTTTTCAAGTTTCAGAACCTAAACCTTGCACCCCCTTTGAACCAAAACCTAATTTTTTTCTAGCCTTACCACCTAGAGACCTATTGGCCAACAAGTGGCCGACCGTGCACCTTAATGGTCAGGCAACCATGTCTAGCGGTCAGCAGATATTTTGTAGCCAATTGTCCCCCCATCTGCATGTCTTGCACCAACTAGCTTCTTACAAATATTTCTCACGTGAGATAGTGTCTTTCTATAAATACATGACCACCCCTCATGGTTTGGGGTTAGAAAATTTTGGCCAAAACCAAAAACTTGCCCAACACACTTCCTCTCTCTCTCTCTCTCTCTCTCTCTTGCATTACACATACACTATCCATACACTTCCTACACCAAAAACTTGAGGCCTCTTACTGAGATTCTTGAGCCTAAATTTCAACTCTTGAGAGTGTTCACCTTGTGGTTTGCTTAACCAAGAGTATCTTCTCTTCAAGAGGTATAACATTTGCCATCTTTTGCCTTGTTTACACTACACTTCTTTTCTCTTTTTCTTATTGTTTATACACTGTTTTGGACTGGTTTTAAGGGCTGAAACTTGTGATTTAAAAGCTATGAAAGGTAGAGGGGTTAACCACCCTTTCTTGAACCTTATCCCATAGCTTATATCCTTGTTCTTCCCAGTTGTTTATTTGCTTTTTGCCACTATTTTTGAGAGTGTTTTTAAAGCTTAAAAATGTGATTTTAAGTCATAAAAGGAGGACGGGTTAGCCATCCTTTCTTTGGTTTGTTTACTAGGCTTCTTTCCTTCTATTTTTGTACAAGTTTTCTCCTCATTTTCAAATTGATTTCCAGCACTGTTTTGTGCTATTAAGGGGCTGTTTAGTGTATTTATTTAATTTATGCTTTGAACACTATGCTTGTATTGTTGTAAGTCCTCATAGATTTGGTTGTTTAGGTCATAGACACCAATCTATTTGAATTGATAGCTCTCTCTACGTAGTTTTCATATATATTGTCTCACTTGTAAGTAATCATTTATGCAGTCTCCCTCTTTTCTTTGCTTTCTTTGATTAAGAGTTGTATCCAACACTAGATTGTTGCTCAAAGCATAAAAAATAGACTTTCCGTGCTTAATGGTTTAATCTCTTTAGAGGTTCATTACCAAGGCATTACATCTCTCTCATGCTAAGCACAACCTCTTGTTTGACACTGCCCTTTATCATTTTTTGCACTTAGTGGACGTAATTATCACTCTTGGACAAAATGAAAAAAAGATAAGAAAATAGCAAAGTAATGTAAAAGAGGCTAATAAAATTGGGGCAAAAGAGGTAAAAAAAAAAAAAAAAAAAAAAAAAAGGTAATAAAATTGAGTTGGGTTCAATCGAACGTTATATTGAATCCATTGTGTCTTGAATCATTGTATACTTTTTAGTGAAATTTAGTAATTCAAGACGCAATGTATACCCCTTTCCTTGAGGTAACTCAATGGTAGGGAGGAGTTGTTGTTGGTCTTTCATTTCCATTTATTGAGCTTTTATCTTATTGGTTCCGAGATCATCACATAACAAATGTGCGATTATTGATGATTTATGAACCGAATCTACTTCTCCCTTGATCATCTTCATGATAGGGAAGGGCAGAAAGGATAAACATCTCTTGGAAACACTATGTTTTGCTCTGTTTCAGATCTGTTGCAACAAGGTAATCCCCAAAAATAATAATCAGTTGGCCACCTCTCTGTCCGATCGACCACTTTCCAAGGCCGGCCAGCCATATTTTTTTTGTACAAGCAGTGGCATTTTTGTGGTAGAACAGAGTAGAAACTGAGGCCAAAATAGAATAATTTTCTAACTGTAAAGGGAACAAATTTTGGTAGTGAATCGAGAGATTTCCAGAAGGATGTTCTCGGTTGTGCGCTTGTGGCTCCTCACCTCTCATCCCATTAATTTAGTGCTTTACTATTAGTGTATTGTAATTAATTAGTTAGCTTAAGTTGAATTTGTAATAATTAGTTTATTTATTTATTTTGGTGTTGTAATATTTAGTTTAATTAGGACATTCATTCGAACCCTTTTGCATGAGGGCACGCTTGTAATATTGCGTATGTCTTCCAACCCCCATTCTTTCTCTCTTTTATTTACTTGCTTATGATGGTTGTATGTAGTATCATATTTTGGTTTCATATCATTACCATGTGTAAATATCCATTTTTTCATACATCGGGTTCGGTTCATCATTCTAACATCCTTAGCATTGCCTACTTACTTGAATACGTGCGTTATCGCATGTTTTTAGTTGAGCCATATGTCATGTTCATAAATCGAACCTAGTAGCTGCATTTTGTATGTGTTGCATTAGTCATTTGCATATTAGAGCATGCATTTTTCTAACTACTTTATTCTATTTTGGCTTGCATCGGTTGAGAACTAGGTGAGCAATTTTAGCTCTAGCATATTGCATGTATGTTTGTGTTGCCATATCAAGCATATTTACCATGAGACTAAGTGCTTATTCGATATACCCGTTTGAATGCTAGTGGATGAAGGCTATTTTGCTTAAATTGGGATGACTTTGATTAATGGATATATGAGTTTACTTTTTCAAGTGGCACATATCCAAAACTTTTTTCAAACAAACATGAAATCAAAGCATTCCAAAGTGGGTGACTTAGTCTATACTTGTGTGTCTCACATAGTAAGTTAGCATAATAATCGAAATAAGAGCATATAATGTACATAAAAATCACATCATGATTAGTAGAGGTTGTTCTTTGATCAGGTGAGTGGGGTGCTCAATTCATTACCTTCCCCTCTCATACCTAAGTTCCCAAGCGAAGACACTTTGGTTATGGCGGACAAGTGGCCTTTGGCACGAGTCACGGGTTTTCTAAATTTTTCAAAAATATTTAGGTGACGACTCTGAAATCTGGCAATAAAGTCCATTTTTGGCATTTCTGATTGTAAATCGATTTTCCAAAGATTTGCCACATTTGGACTCTCATTTGTTTAAATCTATTTCACATTGCACTTGTGAAACCAGATTCAGAACCACGGGAGTCTGAACTATAAGGCTATCGTATTCGAGGAGACTAAACCCCTCCGAGGAGCATGAAAAGAAAGCTACAATCTGGAAGAACATAATCACCAGATTTGAAATCCCAATAGCCATAGTAGTAGATAATAGCACTCAATTCGATAGCAAGTTGATCAAAAACTTCTATGCGAAGTACAAGATCAAGAACTATTATTCTACTCGTAGGTTTTCCCAGAGCAATGGACAAGCAGAGGCATCCAACAAGACCATCTTGGATGGAATCAAGAAAAGACTAGAGGCTACCATGCGCAAGTGGGTAGAGGAGTTGCCCAATGTCCTATGGGCATATTGGACCACGCCAAGAAGGTCTACTGGAGAATCTCCTTTTGCTATGGCATATGGAACTGAAGTAGTCATTCCACTAGAGATTGGCATCCCTGGAATCAGAACCCAGGGAGTGGTGGATGGAACGAACGAGGCATTCCTTGCCCGAAATCTTGATCTAATAGAAAAAATAAAGGAGAGAGCAGCAATTCGGCTGGGAGCATAGTAGCAGCAATTTGCAAGGGCATACAACAAAAAGGTCAATTCCAGGGAGTTTCAGATTGGGGACCTCGTCCTAAGAAAGGTTTCCAGTGATAAGAAAGATCCCATGGAGGGCAAGCTTGGCCAAAATTGGGAAGGACCGTATCGAATCATCTCGGTTACCAGTAATGGCGTGTACTGGTTAGAAGACACTGATGGCAAGGAGTTGCCAAGACCCTGGAACACAAGCAATTTGAATTTTTTCTATCATTAAATTGTTATTTTTTGATATTTATGTAAAGATTTATTAGTTGAATTATTAATAAACACTAGCTCGATTTTGTTTTTATGCAATATTGTTGAAACTTGTGCGGTAGGGCTGAACAGTCTTAAGACGATGTTCCCATGGTTAACATGACGAATAACTTAGACTTGCCATGATGGTAGGATTGAACTAAGTTTGCGATGTTTCAGCATTAAACATGACAAATAACTTAGACTTGACATGATGGTAGAGTTGAACTAAGTTTGCGATGTTTCAGCGTGAAACGTAACGAATAACTTAGACTTGCCATATTGGTAGAGTTGAACTAAGTTTGTGATGTTTTGGCATGAAACATGACGATTAACTTAGACTTTCCATGATAGTAGAGTTGAACTAAGTCTACGATGTTTCGACATGAAATAAGGCGAAACTGACCATGACTTGGTCAATTTGACAGGAAAGCCAAGGAGTATGGTACTTTTGGTGCACTAAAGTCAAGCCTTGAGTGTTCATTTGGGCGAGCCAAACATGATGACCTAAGTCAAGAATGTCTAAAAGATACTTGGGCGATAACCATCTGATGCGTCCTTAATGTGAACATAAGTGGTACTTAGATTCACATTAGGGGGGCAGGAAGTGGGAATGAGCATAACACTTATGAAAGTTTTTGAAAAAAAAAAATAAGTTGAAGTTATCTGAGATCATTAACAAGTGACACTATCCAAGATAAACCAATCCAAGATGACAGTATTGTACTATACTCGAAGTGTAATTATCCGAGATACCCAGTCAAGTTGTTAGACTTGGAAGGGTGAAGTCTTGTCAGAAGACAGCAAGTACAAGCACTACAAGAAAATGCACCTACGGCGACCAAATTGGCGACTAAAAAAATTTTTGGTCGCTAAAAGTATAGGTTTTGGCGACTAAAACAACATTAGTAGCCAAAAGTAAAACTTTTTGGCGACTAAAAAAATTTAGTAGCCAAAAGTATAGGTTTTGGCGACTAAAACTCAGTTTAGTCGCCGATTATCGACTTTCGGCTACTAAAATATTTAGTAGCCGAATGGAAAATAAAGAAATGATTTTTTTTCTCTTTGGCGACTAAACTTTGGTTGCCAAAAATGTACTTTCAGCGACAAAAAAAAATTTTAGTCGCCGAATATTGACTTTTCGCTACTAAAATATTTAGTAGCCGAATGGAAAATAAAAAAATAATTTTTCTCTTTGACGACCAAACTTTTAGTCGCCAAAAACGTACATTCAGCGACAAAAAGAAAGTTTAGTCGCCAAAACTAAAAAATTTGGAGGGATTAATTTCAAAATTTGGAGAGATTTTATAAAACTAATCGGCGACTAATTGACATTTAGTCGCTAATGGTCTTTTGGCTAAATTACACTTTTGGCTACAAAAAGTTTAGTCGGTATTGATTATTATTTGGCGACCAAATTTAAGTTTAGTCGCTAAAGGTAGAAACAATATTTTTGTTTTAGAGGGAACTGAATATTGGCGCCCGCACCCCTCTTTCACAGACACAAGGTCTCTGTTCTCTCTCATACACACACACACACACACACACACAGCTCTCTCACATACAGAACAGTCACCACCAAACCTCACCCCCGGCTCACCACCCCACCGCCGCATGTCACCCCGCCACTGCCGCAAATCACCACCGACACCGCCACAAATCACCACCTAGGTTCGCTCTCTTGCTTTGTCACTCTCTGTCTCGCTCTCTGTCTCACTCCGACTCTCTCTCTCAACCCCTTCTTCTATTTCCCCAAATGTGAAATCTTGCTCTAGGGTTGTTTATTCTACCCATTCAGTTTAATTTTGTCTTCATTTATGAAATGGGTTTGTTTGAAATGGTTTCATTACTAGAGTTTTATGGGTTTAATGTTGTAAATGGATTTGATTTTAGGGTTTGATACTTTTCCCCCTATTTTTCCTTTCTATCCCATTATTTTAAAATCTCTAATCCATTGTATGTAATCTCATGTATTGAAAAATAGAAATTATCAAATAAAAGTGTTATCAGTGGCACTGCATGAGGATGAGATCTGATCCCTTTTTGAAGGTTCTAGGGAAGCAGCTGCTTTGAACTTGCAAAGAGTTTGGTTGAGGGAGAACCGGAGGTTGTGGTAGGATAGGTTGCTATTTGTAAGGTGTATGGCTAGTAGCTATTTATTGTTTGGGAAGGGACTTATCTATTCCATAGTTCAAAAGAATAGAACCTTCTTGTTGATACTTCTTCCTGGATTTCATCAATTGCAATTACTTCTATTCATGTTCCAAAAGACAAGATTGTTTAGACCAAATGAGACAAATACTTGTTATATCTATGCTTTTCCTTTTAAGTAAATCATTGGAAACACTAAAACTCCATTGGATCATAGATTTTTTTAAACTATGGAATAGATAAAACAGTGAATTGATACAAAATCCTACAGCCTATAGGATACTGAAAACAATGAATTGATACCTTTCCCCCTGTTTTTTGTATCTCCTACAGCCTACAGGATACTAAAAACAGTGAATTGATACAAAATCCAATACCCAATTTGACAACTATAATTACAAATTAATTCAGTATTTGTTTTGATTCGTTTGGTTGTTTTGAACTCTGTGAAATGGGAAGACTATGAAGCTAAAAAAGTTAACGATTTATACGCAAACTAAGGTAAGCTTAATTGCGACAAGAATTTGAGACCTGGAAAACCTCAAGTCGTCGTTTTTCTTGCATGATACATTAGTTTGCCAGAATAAAAATTAAAAAAATTATTAATTTATATTACATTTTCCTATTATTAAATGTTAAGTTATGGCACTTGTCCATTAATATGTAATTCCCAATAGTGTTGTCATTACTTTGTGATGTTGATATTGCTTTTCTAAAATGTTAACTCTTCGTTATTACAACCTTCTTTGCTTGATTATTTTGGGCAAAACAAAAAATATATACATATATATATATATATATTTTTGGCAAAAATATTTAGGCCATGGTGATATGTAATTTTTTATAAGAGTTTATGTCAATGTGTTTAGTGCAACTTACTACTTGAGCTTATGAGAAAAATGACAAACTAATTATTGTGAATGAAATTGTTATGTAGAACGAAAAAACTCGAATTTAAACTTTTAATTGCCATAAATTCCTGTAGGTTTCAGTTTAGTTTGTTTGTTGACTGCAGCCCTTTTAATTGCCCTAAACATAACTTTTGGTATTAATTCATAGAATGGATGCTCGTCTACCAGTCAATCTATTGCTATATTTGTATTATTTAATCTGAGTTTGGGTGTCTTTGTTTCTCTCTTTGTAATTTGGTACCTGATAGTTGACAATCAATCACTTTGATTGCAGTAAATTTGTAACACACACACACACACACACACACACACTTTATTACTCTCCTTGTCTTTTAATGTTTGAACACTTTCACAGGTGCTATATGTCCTCTAGAAGTGCCTCTATAGGCACCAAACTGATATTCTATTACAACTTTTCTAAATTCAATCTACAGTTAGGGAATTTTAACCTAAAAAAACAAAGATAGAAAAAAACTAACTTGGATGAAACTCTTTTCAAAAAAACTAACATGGGTTTTATTACTTCAATGAGTTCATGGACGATCCTGCAACTATATGAAATCCAGTTGCAATGCAGAGATTCTATGCGGAGACAGACATTTTCCTGTTCTGGTCTTATGGCAATTCTGCAGATATTATGGGAACAAGGGTCACAGAGCTTGCAATGGATGCAGTTAAAAATATGGGGGGAATAGTTGACAAAATAGTTTTACAACGGCGATTCAAGTTCTTTCCTCATGTAAACAGCCAAGGTAAGCTCAATAAGTTAATGTCAAACCATTTACCATTGCAATCTTATTGATTACTAATTTTCTTTAATTTGGATACAGATATGAAGGAAGGGTTCTATGACAAAGTGGAGAGTCAACTTCAAGGTCATGTCTTGTTAGAATTTAAGGCATAAAAAAACAATTTAAACTAATAACACAGCTGTGTTCAAGACATGTCTAATTATCATTGCATATGATTCATTTTCTCTAGTTATCATCTGCTTGAGGTATAGGCTCTCTTCTAATTCTTCTTTCTTTTTATCACATTTTTTATTTTAGAATCCTTTATTGGCCCTTTCATGTGTTTAGGAGGAAACATATTCTTATGTTGTTAAACATATTTAAACTTTTTAGTTGTATCTATATGGAGCCGTGTTTGTTTTCAAGTATACTACCATATGATATAATTGGCTTTTGCATAGAGAGGGAAAAAGGAAAACAAAATCATACCACAACAACTATCCTTTAACATTAATGACTAACAACAATCAAAACAAATATGAGCAACCACATCAGAGTACTTGCATTGCAACTTGATTTTAAAATCAAAACAAATATGAACTTCTATCCGTTAATCCCTCCTTTGGGATTTTTATCTTTGGAACCCTAAATCCTAACAACTTCCAATTTATTTATGAATACTAGGAACTTAAAGTAAGAGATTTAGGACCAGTGGCTTTTTGCTCAAATTTCTTGTCCAACATATAAATATAGTAATTAATGATTTTCTATTATCTTCCTATGATATGTATATATCTGTTTGTACATAAAAGTGAATATATGTGAAAGGATGTTTACTTTTCTGCCTTGTTCCACATTAGTGTTAAAAAACTAACAATAAAAATTGTCTTGACATGGATGAAGAATGCAAGAGGAGGGTTTACCTTTTGTTTGGACTAGTTTATATGGGTTCACAAATGACCATGTTATGGAGGAGCTTGGATTGGGTCCAAATGGTGGCCTTTTATATTGCATGGAGTATCCTTTGCATTTGGGTTTTAATGTTTTTGTAAATCATTTTCTTCTCTCATCTTAGATTGTGTTGTCACTTAATTATTTCTAGTAAGGCTAGAGCCGGTTATGTCAAGGAGCATAAAGGCATTGATTGACATCCCTTGTGAGGGATAAATTTATTTTATTGTGTAAAGAACCTTCTGTTTTTTTTTGTTAATTTGATATTGGATTCCAAGTTTGTATGGCCTTAAATCTTGACACTAGGCACCTTGAAGAGATCTATGTTGATTGGCTTCTCAAATATTTTTAACTACTGACTATGCTTGGAGATTAGCTATGCATATTTCATTTGTTCTCTAAACTTAAAACAATCCCAATTCGTAAAACTCATTCTGGCTACTTTCAACTGATGACTAGAGTTAGTTATGTAAGTTACAGTCAACTAACTCATATATATGTAACATTTCCAAAAGAATATAATTTCTTGAAATTATTTACAATAAAATTTAATAATATAAATAGTTGTCTATCTTTATTTATTTATTTTTATTTGTATGGAGTATGGTGTGTTAGTTAGGATTTGTTGAGTGTTCTATTTGTTTATTTATTTGGCTGGATTATGTTTTAATCTTTGAACTTCAATTACTTTATAGGCCAAATAGAACTTTTTTCACATGTTCCTGTACTTAAGAACTTTGTGGAGCACTTGAAGTGTAAGAACTTCAATGTTTGTGCTGTGTACTTGCTTGATTCACAGGTTTGTATATGTTTTCTCCACCTTAATTTCAATTAATTTCACCATTGGTCAAGGATGCCATGTCTTTTTACTGAAGCTGAAGAGTTCTAATTTCTTTTTGTGTGCCAGTTCATGACTGATGTGACCAAGTTTATTACTGGTTGCATGGCTTCACTTTCTGCCATGGTTCAACTTGAACTGCCCCATGTTAACATTCTCTCCAAAATGGATCTTGTGACAAACAAAAGAGACATTGAAGAGTAAGTCCTTTTACATTTTGCTACTATTTTCTACTTGTTCATGTTCATCTTACTTCACTTTTAATCCTTTTGTATCGTTGTTGCTCTCAGTTATTTGAATCCAGAGTCTGATGTTTTGATGTCAGAGTTGAATCAACGAATGGCTCCTCAATTTGAAAAGCTTAACAAAGCTTTGATTGAATTAGTAAGTCATTAAGCAGATCAGAATGTGCATTACTGTTGTTTAAATCTACAGGTGGATTGTGTAAGAACCCATGTTCCCTCACACTTTGTGTTGACCTGTGTTACATCCCCTTATGAAGTTGCTTAAGTAAACTTTTTGATTTTTGATTTTTTATTCATAATTTCTCTTGCTGGAGAATAGCCTAGTCGAAAAAGGGCGTTTCGGGGGCAAAAACTGAAAACAGCCCCTGAACCTGTGTGACCGAAACGAACAGTTTTCCCATGCCAAATATGACTTGTGACAACTGACGGAATGTTATTCGGACCTATAGGTTGGGATTTAGAGCCGAATACGCTCAAAACTTAGTCGAAAAAGGGCGTTTCGGGGGCGAAAATTCAAAACAGCCCCCGAACCTCCGTGTGGCTGACACGGGCAGCTTCCCTATGCCGAATTGGACTTGTGACAACTGACGGAATGTTATTTGGACCTATAGGTTGGGATTTAGAGCCGAATACGCCCAAAACTTAGTCGAAAAAGGGCATTTCGGGGGCGAAAATTCAAAACAGCTCCCGAACCTCCATGTGGCTGAAACGAACAGTTTCCCCATGCCAAATATGACTTGTGACAACTAACGGAATGTTATTCAGACCTATAGGTTGGGATTTAGAGACGAATACGCCCAAAACTTAGTCGAAAAATAGCGTTTCGGGGGCGAAAATTCAAAACGGCCCCCGAACCTCCATGTGGCCGAAACGAACAGTTTACCAATGCCAAATATGACTTGTGACAATTGACGGAATGTTATTCGGACCTATAGGTTGAGATTTAGAGACGAATATGCCCAACACTTAGTCAAAAAAGGGCGTTTCGGGGGCGAAAATTCAAAACAGCCCCCGAACCTCCGTGTGGCCGAAACGAACAGTTTCCCCATGCCAAATAGGACTTGTGACAACTGACGGGATGTTATTCGGACCTATAGGTTGGAATTTAGAGCGGAATATGCCCAACACTTAGTCGAAAAATGGCGTTTCGGGGGCGAAACTTCAAAACATCACCCAAACCTCCGTCTGACTCTCACGGGCAGCTTTCCCATTACAAATAGGACTTGTGACAAGCTGACGGAATGTTTTAAACTTGCTAATTTTGTGAACGTACACACGCATGTTATTATTTTTATCACATGTGCTAATATCCTCTCTGAAATGGCACTGACATACATTAATAAGCACCGATGGTTTTATATCCATTCTAATGATTCAAGTGCCTTTTGCAAACAAATAATGAGGAAGTTGGTAAAAAGAATACTTTCTATTCACATTGGGCTTTGATATTGGTTTAGCCACATAATTTGGATACATGTTGCATACAAATAGAAGATTGTTACATTAGCTGTATGTTACTAATGAAAGATTTAGTAATGATTGTTCTGCATTTAACAATGTTCCTTATAACAAAAGACTTTAGAAAGACTATACAATAACTGATAATTGATTCATCATAGAAGGTTGCTTCTCACTTATTTTTATTTGTCACTTGTTCCCAAATTCATTCATGAAGTTAGGCATTTTTGGGTCCAATTCTAATGTTTTTTTTTTTTTTTTTTTTTTTGTAGATGACTTCGCTGCGTGGACTTGCAGAGATATTTTTGTGTATGGAGAAGAAATTGGACTTTCGTATAGCAGTAATATAATATTTTTGTTGTCTCCAGCTTTTGTGTGCAGTTAACTATTCCTGATACAGAAAACTATTGGCAGCGAACAGATAATTATTGGCATGGTAGATAGATCACCTTTTGACGCCGTCCACTAAATTGATTTTTTGTCATGGTACATAGATGTATTTTTGGCTTGGTACATGCGTCACCTTTTGTCGTGGTACAGACGATGGTAATTTGTACCATGCCAAATGGTCATTTCACATGGTATAGTAAATGTAATTTTTGTATATGGAGGGCTTTACTTTTTGTATGATTGTATATGTTGTATGGAATTATTATTTTAGTTTGGACAATAGTTCATTTGTATGTACTTGGACAGTTAAAGTAATTTATTTTTTATATATGGATGCAGATTGTGGAATGATTGATAATTTATGTATCATTTTATTTATATACGTATTACAGGTTGAATGGAATACAGACAGGTTATGGACACATTATAATATTAACAATAAAACATAATATGTAGTTTTTGCCGACTAAATGTTTTGTAGCCAATAAAAAGGAAAAAAAAAAAAAAACAAACAAACATTTGGCTACTACAAGTTTTGTAGCCAAAAGAAAATCAAACATTTGGCTACTAAATTTTTTGTAGGTAAAAGAAAAACAACCATTTGGCTACTAAATGTTTTGTAGCCAAAAGAAAATCAAACTTTTGGCTACTAAAAGTTTTGTAGCCAAAAGAAAATCAAACATTTGGCGACTAAAATATTTTGTAGCTAAAAACAAAAGTTGAAGAATAAATATGACTTTTGGCGACTAAAAATTTAGTAGCCAAAAATGTCGTAGTTTAGGCGACTAAATTTTTAGTAGCAAAAAATGTTGAAGTTTAGGTGACTAAATTTTTAGTAGCCAAAAGAAATAGTATTTGGCGACTAAAATTTTAGTAGCCAAAAAAGATTGACTTGATGCGACTAAAATTTTAGTAGCCAAAACACTAGTATTTGCTTTTGGCGACTAAAAAATTTTGTAGCTAAAAAGTTTTTGGCCACTAAATAATTAGCTTTTGGCGACAAAAAAATTAGTCGGCAAAAATCTATTTATTTAATTAATTTTCAAACCTATTGGCGACTAAATATTTGGTCGCCAAATGAGTACATTTGGCGACTAAATTAGGTTTAGTCGGCAATTATATTTCCCGACTACTCTTTGGCTACTAATTTCCCGACCAAAAAATTTAGTCGCTAAAGAGTATTGGCGACTAAAATATAACTTTTGGCGACTAAAAATTTAGTCGCCAAAAGTGAAAATTCTTGTAGTGAAGTGAAGAAATAGCACTTGTAAAAAGTTGATGAAACAATGTTATAAGTGCAATTCGGCCGAGATAACTAACAAGAATTGTTATCCGAGGTAGTGGATCCGAGGTGAGGAGCCAAGTTGTCAGACTTGGAAAAATTCTAAGTGTAAAAACATGCAAGGCTCAAAGAAAAGGCAGTAGACATGCAGAAGAAACATACAACACTTAGAAGGAAAAATGAAAGCTTGCATTAAAGGAAATTTGATTAGAGGAAAAGGCACATCGGCCTGACAAAAGAGTAAATTGTTCAACAGAAATGATCCTAAAACAACAAAGTTACAAAAAGTCGAAGAAAAAGTACAAAGAAAAGGAAAAAATTTCTAAGTATTGGACTCAAGGACAATGTCTTCATTCCTCTTGGCTTCGACCTTAGCTGCGACCTCGCCGTCAATTTCTTGAAGAGTTTGGTCCAGTCTTTTCTCTGCAATAAGGACCTTGACCTCAAGCGACATGGTTTTCTTTGGCGATGAGCTCTTGGAGATCTCATCCCCATCATTCTCAGTCAAGTCCAGGACTTGATCATTTAGAGTGGAGGACTTGGCCCCATCAGCAACCTCTTTGCCAGCCCATTCTTCAGCATCATTGGCATCACCCTCTTTATCTTCCTCTTCTTCCTCGGACTGGGTAAGAGATGGAAGAAATGGCACCTTGAGTTGGTTGATATAGTGGAGGGGTGAGTCCAAGGGGACAGATAGTTCTTTGAGTGCCGTCATCCAGCCGAGGTAGAAGCTTTTGTTACAGGCCATGTTCACTTGCGGTTTGTACTGGTCCCGAACATTAGCTTGCCCCTCCGCATAAGCCTTTTCGTCGGCGGCCTTTATCTCCATCTCCTTGCTCTCAATGGCTTTGGCATCGGCTGCCCTAGTGTCGATAACCTTGGCAATGGACTTTGCAGCCTCGGCATCGATATTTGTGGCTTTGGCCTTGCTTTGAGCAGTCTTAGTAGCCTTGGCTTTATTCATCAGACTCCGATTGCTGGTCTCGGCCTTGTTGAGTGAAGATATGAGGCTTGCAGCTTCTTGTGTCTTCTTGACAAGATCCTTCTTCATCGTCTCGGCTTTGACTGCATGAGAATGAGCATGCTAAATGCCCTGTAAAGGAAGAAGGAAGTTAGCGAAATATTGGCTAAGTATAAAATGAAGAAATAAGAAGATAAAAGTCAAGGGGTTTACCAAAACCGAATGCTGTATCATTAAGGTGAAGTTCTCGTATTCAGTGAACTCAGTCATGTGGTTTATGTCGGTTGGAAGGAGCACGGTCGTAGAAAAAATAGCACCGACCTCCACACTTTTAAATCGCGCTGTCACCAGCTTTCAAAGGTAGGGTCTCTAACCATGACCTCGGTGGCCCAGGTCTGATCGCGGGGGAAGCTACTCCCACCCTCTGGACACTCGCACATCAGCTTCTTAGGAGGTAGGGCGTCCGACGATGTAGCCTTGGCTGGCCTTTTCTCGGTTTCGGCCAATTTAGATATTGGGACTGAGTCTTCTGGATCTTTTTCAGAATCAGAAGGGATCTCAGTGACAGTGGCTTTTGCCTTAGCCTTTTTTACCTGTTTCTATTTGGGCTTTTGCTGGGATTGAGATGGAGAAGACTGGACCATCACAACGCTTAGTATGTCGGCTAGTAGATCTTTGAATGTAGTGGCAATAGTTACCCCAGTACAAAATCTAATGGCAAGGAGAACAATGGGTGGATTGGCTATGTTGTAGTCCGACGTCTCTGAATCTCGGCGCCTTCTGCTGCGCATTATGTCGGCAAGAGCCTTTGGAGGACGTCGGTGACGTTGATGTTGCGAGAGTGGAATCAAATGAGCTGGAGCCGATGTTGATGGCTTGTTGATTAGATTAGAGAATGAAGCATGGTCAAGCCTTAGTAAAGAAGTGGCTGGTGGAGTTGATGTAGATTATGGAGTTTGGCTTCTTCGTGGGACGTCGGGGAGCGGAGACCGGTATGTTGGGATGTAGTTTAACAGGAGTGGGGCCCTGCAGACCTCAACGAGAAGGCTAAGAAGTCGGATAAGATCTCAGCTTGGTGTATAAGACTAGCAGAAGTTCTTTGATGGCTGGGGAAGAGCTGCAGAAACAATGAGAAAACATTAGTATAGATAACAGAAATACATGGCCAAGTGCTAACAGAAATGGAACAGTGGGATGACTAAGTTCTTACCCTCATCTTCCCTAAAGACACCTCGGCTCAGAGGGTAGAGATGAAGATCGTTGTCTAGTGCGAATTCCTAGTTTCCCAAGATAATCAAATAATCATCTCCAGCTCCTTTATTAGAGTCAGGAAGTTGGCTATGAGCTTGTATTTGGTGGATCTGGGCTTGAGGTAGTAGGTATAGCCACTTTTCGATTTGAGGGCACACATGGTGTAGCAGGACTGAAGGTCAAACAGGGTTATTCTAGCTCTTTCTTGGCGTGCCAACTCGGCGACACCGTTGATAACCCTAAAGGTATAGATTGCTAGCTACATGGGGTTGAGTTTGTAAAAACGGATGACCTCTCTAAAGAAGATGTCCAGGAGGAACCTGACTCCACCCTCAATGATAGACACTACTAGAAAGGGCATATAGGTCTCCCTAGGTATCATGGAGCCCTCCTTACCAGCCAACCTGAGATTAACGTCAACTGGGATAAAGACCTCCTAGCATAAATATTTAGTTTGGTTGGGGAGTCTGCCCTCTATTTGAATATCACCATTACTTCGGCTTGGAGTATTTGGTATCAAACTTCTAGAAAAAGTGACTAGTGTGGGTTTGAAGACCTCGACTAAACCCTAATGGCACGGAGGCAAGGATTCTGGTTGCCTAGAGAGGATTGTGTTTTAATTTTCCTAAGGTAATAATGTTCAAAGTCAAATCCCAGCCCTAATTCTATAAGGAATCAACAAGATGCAAGGGCAAGAATCTGGAAGCAAACTAGAAAAGTAGGAAAAAAAAATAATAATTCAGAATCAAGAATGGCAATCAATGGCATTGACAAAACTTGTTAGCATCAATTCATGACATCTAAACGATTAAGTACAACGCAATGTATAGGAAACATGAAGAAAAATAGGGCACAAGAAAAAGAAATCAAGAACACAAAGCGTATTGAACAAATCAGGGCAAGATACAAAAGTAGATATGTTTAAACGAGTTGAATATACAAATACAGATCCAATGGCAACGCAAGCATAGGAACAGATATGGTATAACACATACGGCAAGTTCAAAAGAGAAGTTTATTGAAGAACAGTAAAGAACTGAAAGTGGAATGAAGAAATCAGAGACTTACCGATTGGAGCTGAGGAAATAGACGCCGGAATAGAGGTCACCGGAGTCAGACGACGACAATGAATAGAGCAGAACAACGAATGATTTGCTGGAAGTGGTGACTGAGGTAGTTGTAGAAGCTTGAAAACACAAAAATGGTTGTTTTCGTAGAGAGAGAAAATTTGAGAGAAGAAAGAAATTGAATTTGCAAAAGTGAAAGGACGGTAAGAGAGGAGGAGAGTATTGTCAAAATGCGAAAAGGTGACAAAACGTAATAAGGTTGCCTTGGATGACATGCCTGCCAGGTGGCGTGGACTGAAGCGACGTGACTTAATAGCGCATGCCTAGGACAAGCCAATAAGAATGGGACACGTGGAAGAAACGGTTGAAACGACTGTGCGTGATAGCTCATGCCCAGTTGAAACTCTTGAAATTCTTGAAGTAATGAGGCAATAACCTCGGCCGGAGCAGTGATCTCGGATGAGATAATTAAGGAACTTGGTTCTTGGTTCTTGATTCTTGATAAAGTGGGCCACTGAGTCTTGGTTACTTGAAGCCGACGAGTTATGATCTCTGTTGAAGTAGTGTCTGCGTTCTGGGCCGATATGTTGGATGGACAGACGATGTAGGTTCCATCACCTTAGGATATCGAGGTAATAGAACCTAGGGGGCAGTTGTGAGAAAGTATTTTGCGAATGACGCCACGTGGCCAAGATAGCCTGAGATGTCGGTTAAGGTGCCATGTGGATATGTCATGTTGCCAAGGTGACCACGGCATTGCGAAGATGTTCTGCGGTGATGCCAGGATCCCGAGGTATCCGGATAAGGGACAAGAGTCCTAGAATAGAAGAGGCTCTCAATCTGGATAAGGATAAGGCTTATGAAGAGTTTATCCCTATCTAACCGAGAGTCCAGGATGAGCATTGAGCCTGAGTCTAATGAAGTGAGGCTTCTAAGTGACTAGCTCACTGTTGGTTATAAAAGTGAGGTACCCTCGTGGGTCTGAGGTATGTGTTCTTTGACTTGTGAGTTTAAGTACTATTTTGATATCTGTGAGAGATAAGATTACTAACTTGATCGTCGGAGTGCCCCCAGGTGGACGAACCACTGTGGAATTCTCATATTCTTATTGGCAGGTGGTTGGCTCAATCTATTCTGCCAATGCTTTCCAGCTGAGTTCTCAATTTAGTTGTGTGGTTGGAAATCAACATCCGCAATAACAAATATATATATATATATATAATTTTTATTTACAAAGGAAAATATGATAAGAATTAGGAATAATTGGTGAAAAGTCTATATGTTATTGGGTTCAAGATTTGATCTTTTTGGTGAAGAACACATATTTAATGAAATTGTTTGGTGAGAATTAATTATGACAAGTCCAATTTTTTTAATTGGTCAAAATCAAAATGGACAAAATTTTCAAAACTCATGCTAAAATGTTAGAATTTAACTCATTTAAATTATGATTCATACCTAGAGCAAATGGTCAATTCATTTTGACAGTTGAATCAAGTGGTTGGTTGAGTCAACCTAAAGATGTAGGAAACAATGACACTTGCCAGAATCTTTCGATAAGTGAGATAATGGTGGAGTATTTCAATTTAAATTTAAAATCAAATCATTTCTATAAAATAAGAGACAAATTTTTCTCATTTTAAAAATTACAATCAAATTAAATATTGATTTAAGGATTTTCAAATTAGCACCCCACCATCAAAGTCTATAAATATGGACTCTTATTCATGGGGGAAAAAAAATGACTTTGCAGAAGTTTTGAAGCATTCTTCACAAGTTCTCAATGTTTCAAGTATCTTCCAAGAGGCATAGAAGATCACCAAGCATATCGACGACTTGTCGCATCTCGTGTTCAAGCATCAAACCCGCTGAAAGACTGATTCATTGTTTGTTCGAAATCAAGTTGTTAAAGCTCTCGATCAAGTATCTCTCCTCAAGCTTCTTTGTGTGAAGATTTGAAGAAATTCATCAATTGATTCGATTCAACAAAAAATATCTACAGCCGTTGGATTCGAACCATATGAAGAGATTGAATCAAAAGATCACCATTGTAATTGGTGTAATCCATAGAAAATTGTACCAATTTTATATAAATTAATAAAATTGATTATTTGTGCGTTTATTTCCTATCTCAATTACATGATACAAAATTTGTGTGTGCAAGGACAAATTATTTTTTTGAAGATATATATTTTTTTTCAATTGTACTGTTGGACTAAGCTTCCCCTACTATTGGACTGCCACCAAATCCCTACAGGCCTGTCGATGAAAAATTCGTTAGAAAAGTTGCCTGAGGTGGCAGGTGGTGGTGGTAATGAAATGAACAGATAAGTAGATTAAGTGAATATATAGGTACACATCCAAATACTAGGATGACATGTAGACAAATATGTGAACAAATAGATGATATAGAAAAATAGGTGGATAATGGATATATAGACGAACAAGCAAGGCTAAAATGCTCTTTCAAATTATAATTGTTCTTTTGACCCCAAAAGAACAGAACGTGAACCTTTTGCTTCAAAAATTTTAGAAATGAACCTTTGGCTTAAGTATCCAATAATATGTGTAACTATCATAATATTTTTTATAAGCAATATACTTTTTTATCCTATGCATATAGCACGAGTAACATATTAGTATTAAAATGATGGAGATTCTTGATAAAACTGAAAATTAAGTATTACAAATTGAATGTTAAGTTTTTAAATTAAAAAATTGTTTAATAAAAACTTTAGTACTAAGTTAAAACAAGTTGTTTAATATGTATAATATTAAATTTGAAATTTATTATTTTTAAATTTTATATTGTGATAATGAGTTAGTGATGGTGGTGGAGACAACGGTGCTTGTAGCACCAATAATAATGGTGGTGGAGATAGAGAGATAATAATTGTGCTGATGATGGAGGGCTAATGTAGTGGAGATAAAAAGGGATTGACAACACTAATGTAATGATGGTGGTTATTGTGGCGGTGGAATGATATTGGTGGTTATAACAATTGTGATAATGATTGTGAAGGTGAAGGGTTATAGTAGTTGTTGTAGTAGTGGTGATAATAACAATGTCGATTGTAGTGTTGGTAATAAAATGATGGTGATGATTATAGTAACAATGACAATAGTGATTAAGGTAATAATCATGAGTCATGACGGTATATGTTGATACTTATGTATAAGTATCTATAAATTTAGTTAGAATTAAGTAAGTTTCCTATAACTCAAATTTTTATTTTTTTAAAAATTTTTATACTTAAATATTTAAGTGCTATCATTTGTACTTATGAAACAGACTTAATTAATTTACACTTGATATATTTAAAAGGGAAAAAAAAGATTGGAAGCTCTAAATTAAGAGCTCTAATAGCTGTAATTGGTGTGTGGGTCACATGTGATGTGATGTTTCGACCTTGATTTTTTTTTTTTTTTTTGATTCTCCACATCATTAGTACTCTTTTAGAACTCCCAAATTAGATGGATGTATCATTTCTGTTTAAAAAGGGACTTATGTATAGGTCTTAATAGGTGAACTTATTGTTAATAGGTCCTATGATAATCAATGATATTTTTCATCAAACAATATTAAAAATGTCACTAATTATAAGTTTTAGCGACAATTGGAAAAAAATCGTCACAAAAAAGTCATTAATTTTCAACTTTCAGTGACAATTTGAAAATTTTGTTACAAGAAAACATTACTAATTATAAGTTTTAGCGACAATTTATAAAACTGTGAGGAAAAAAAAATCACTAATTGTTAATTTTTAGTGACATGTAAAAAATCGTCAAAAAAAATTATTTTTAGCAACAATTTTACTAGATCTTATTTTCAATATAACTTAATGAGAATTAAGTCCACCTATTATTACCTATTGATAGTTTATCCTAATTTTATATACTTAATTAGATTATCAATCATCACCTAATAGTGCATTAAAAAAAGAGACAACATTTCAAAATAGAATATGATCCAAAAAAAAAAGGAAGAAGAAGAGGGCCCAATAGTAGTGACCCATTGCTGCCTTGTAGGATGGCCTATATCTTTGTTTGGGTAAGTAGGATGGCCTATATCCATCTAGGTTTAACATATTTAAAGTAAGCAAATTCAATAATAATTGAACTTTGTGTCCATAACAAAAGTGCACAATAGAACTTCTAACAATCAATAACCATGTGGAGAGATGTACTTAGCCCTTATTCATCAATCCATTTTTTTTTTTTTTCTTTTAACTTTTTTTAGTCCGTTTTCCTTTGTTAAGGCTGGAAAAGGGGTGTCTTCAAATTGACATTATCCACACATATTTGTTTGCTTCCTACCAAAACCTCTCTCTCACGGAACCCCAATTATGATACGGACTTTTGAGTGTGATCTAAAGTCCTACAGTTTGGTAGCCCTATTAGGAAGCTACTGTAACCCCTTTGTTTATGCACATACATTTAATCCAATCAATGTATATGCGGGGGCCAAATCCAAAAGCAAGCCCATTTGGGAACAGGGCCATAGACAAGTCGGCTCAAACCAAAAGCTCGCATGGCAAGTAGGCCGTAGCCGATGGTGAGAGGGCCGAATACAAGTCGAATAGAACCAAGCTGAAGGGCTAAGGTAAGAGGGCTTAATACAAGTCGAATAGAACCAAGTTGAAGGGTCGACTTAGCCAAATATCTCATGAGTCATGTGGGGGCTCAATTACGAAATCAAGATGTCTGAAAGGAGGAAATGGGCCTTGGAGAACAATATAAAAGGACGAGTCTCGATCAAAGAAAAGTATGTGAAAAATAGCAGATAACTTATGAGTAAAGTAAAATAAAAAAAAGACAAACTTGTTCGTTGGAGTGCTAATTCCGGCACTCCTAATCGGAGCATTTATTCCTATTTCAGGTAGCGTTTCAAGGTTCAAGAAGGCCTGGCCTGATTAGAGAAAGTATTTCCAAATCCTTTTCACGACAGTATAATTTCTTGTTCGAGTTCAAAAAAAAAATTTGTATAATTTCTTGTTTACGCTTCACATATTTTTCAAAATAATACCAGATAATTCAATGCGCAAGATTTATGTTAAAATAAAATCATTAGGAAATTTATTAAAGCAAAAGAGTACAATTACTATTTTATTGTTCTGTTTATTTGCCGGAAACATTTTATGAAAAATATTTTTCGTATTTTCTGGTATTTGTTACAATGGAATACAAAAGTTAATAGAAAATATTTTTCATGATCAATGGAAAATAAGTCTATTTGATTAGAAAATGTTTTCTACCTCATTTTCTGGACTAAATTTGTACCAATATCAGCACACCACTACCACTGCTCTCACATCTACCATCACACCACGATCACCGCGACCATCACCGCCGCCATCACCACCGCCGTCATCCCACCACCATGCCACCACCTCTACCTCTACGTTCACCTTTGTTTCACCACTAGCGCCACCAAACAAAGACAACTATTTTCTCCAGAAAATATTTTCTGAAAAAAAATTTCCGTAGAAAATATTTTCCATTAGAAAATGTTTTCAACCCAAACAAACACTAACATAAGAGCAATTTTGTTCATTTTAGTTCTAAGTAGTGGCAGTCAGTTGAGGGTCAAAGCAGTGTGTGTCCTGTCTCAATTTTACAAAAATAACATTTTTAGTTGTTGTAATAAGCATTTACAATTTGTGTTTAAATTTTCATGTATCGTATAGTTCGTTTTTCTTTTCTTTTTTTCATAAAAAAAAAAAAAAAAAAAGGGGGTAAAGGAAAACCTCTAATTAAGTTGTCTGTATAAATGGTTTTTCTGAAAAATCTACTTTAATATATTCTCTACCACTCTCTCAATTTTTATGGTGTGAAGTATTTTTGAATGAATCGAAATTCATATACTTGTTAGTGTAGTGTATTAAGCATTTTAAAGTTATTATATGTGTTTTATTTTAATTTGAATCTATTTTCTTGGGGCTATTTGATGCAATTTATTTAAGTTGCATATAGTGTTTTTTTTCCCCCTAAGAGTCTGTCAGACTGTTTAGTATAATTTATCTTCACAGTTTATTAGATATAAATAACTTAAATAAATTAAAAAAATCTTATTATGTAGAAGTTTAGTAAGAGATGTTTTTGATTTCAACTTTCTAATTATCACTTTTTAATATATAATAAGTTGCACCAAATATGTTATTTATCCTTGAATTATAGTCATGTGTGGTCTTTTGATGTCATGAATCGGCATCAAGTTTGACAAACAATGATCCATCTTAAAATTCCTCTCATTTCAAGCTATTTTTATTTCTCTTAAAATAAATTTCTAGCTCTGCCTTCCAAGACATCACAATTTAGAAGTTAGATCAGATTGATATATAAAACACAACAAAACCAGAACCTCAACACTAGTAGGCTATAAAGGAGCATCTGCATCTTCAAGAGGTAAAGAAAAAAACTATATCGGTTGTAAAGTGAGAACTCTTAATCATCAAAATCTCAACAGAAACAAAAACTATTAAAGGAGACAAACTTTGATACAGTCTATTAATTGGTGTAGTTCTCTGCATCAAAGTGAACTTTACAGCACAGAAAATGCTATACGCCCTAAATTTCTACCAAAAAATTGGGTAAATTACACTATACCCTCTTCATGATACGCTACGCTATTTCTTACTTTAATGTTTAAAGTTTATTTTTTTTCATTTTGACCGTTCATGTTTTAAATTTTTTCCAATTTACTCTAAAAAATTAGATAAACAATGACACATTAACACATGGTATAAAAATATTTTATTATATATACTTTACATCTCTAGTATAAATTCAAACCATAATTGTTATGTGACAATTAATATGTTATTTTTTGTCTAATTTTAAATAAAAATTAATTTTAAAAGTAAATTAGAAAAAAACTTAAAATATGAAGAGTCAAAGTGAAAAAAAAAAATTCAAAAACTAAACCACAAAAAAAAAAAACAAAAACAAAAACAAAAACAAAGACAAACAAAAACAAACAAACAAACATAAAAGAGAGTAAAGTGTGATTTATTCTAAAAAAAAATTATGGGGGGCCAAAATGAGGGTTTACTTACTGGCCACATATAAGCAGCTGCATGTGACATCTAAGTGGTCCTCTTTTTAAAAAAAAAAAAAAAAAAACAATAGGGCAAAATTTACTTATTTTTATTTTTATTTTTTGAGCAGGGCAAAATTTACTTTACTTTCAGTGATTTTGCCTCGACATCTAAGTGGTCCTCTTTTTTTAAAAAAAAAAAACAATAGGGCAAAATTTACTTATTTTTATTTTTATTTTTTGAGCAGGGCAAAATTTACTTTACTTTCAGTGATTTTGCCTCGAAATACTTTACTTTTTTATGATTTAAGTATAAACAAAGAACTCTTTTATAGTTTTGCATTAAAGTGTTATGATTAATTTTTCTGTTAAAGATAACGGAAGATGTGACACACTTTCTCAAATAGAGAGTGGGTAATGCAAAAAGAGGGTGCTATTTGCCCCCACCTTTTTACTTTGGCCCCCTACTTCTTTGAACATTCATCCAGCAAAAGGAAATCTCTCTATTTTTTTCTTTGAACTCCCACCTTAATACCAACTATACCTCTAATCCCAAACCCAAACTCTAACCCCCACTCTCCCAAATAGAGAGTGGATAATGGTTTATAGTATTATTTCGGGACGTTATAGGTCTAAAGGAAAAATATATGAGTATTTAGCAGCCCTCATGCAAAAATCATTAATCAAAGTCAAAAATTGAATCAAATGTTAATAATACCCTCATATCTTATTCTCTAAATTACATCTTAATCCTAACCAAACCCTAACCCTAATTGTTATCTTTCATCAATAATTTAATTTAATTTAAAATGTTATTAAATGGGAAATTGGATTAAAAATTAAATAGTAGATTAAGGTAATTTTATGGCTTTAGAATGTTATTAAAAGAGAAATTGGATTAAAAATTAAATAGTAGATTTAGATAATATTATAGTAATAAATTAGTCTTTTTAGGTTAATTTATGGTTTAGTTTAATATATATGTATATATGTAAATGTTTAATTTAAAATGTTATTAAATAATAAATTGAGTTAAAATTAAAAATTAGAGTAAGGTAATTTTTTGAAAATAAATTAAGGTATTTATAAAATATATGATTTAATTTGTTAAATGTTATTAAATAAGGTAATTTTAAATTAGGGTGTTTGGTTTAATTTATGATTTAATTTTTTGAGTATATATTTATATGTTTAATTAAAAATGTAATTAAATAAGGTAATTTTATAGTAATAAATTAAGGTGTTTAGTGTTTGTATCTAAAAAAATAGCATTTTCTTTTTATAGTGATTGTCTCTAAAAAAATGAGTGGTTTATTTTTAATTTGTCATTCATTTTTTTCAAATACTAATGTGATAAAATGAAAAGGTTAGATCAAACTAATTTTTTTCATGGATGATCTATTTTAAGTGCTTTATAAAATTAATTATTTGGGTCATCGAAACGCGACATAATGAACTCCACGAATTCCTCAAATTCTCTATGTTAAGATGTTAACATGAAAACACTTCAACCTGATTGAGATTTGGTTAAACAAAAAGGTTTGGTTGTTTGAATAAGTTCAAATTTTCACTATTATAATGTCTTATGACTATTTTGGGAGAACTTAAAAATTGTAATTCTACACTAATTGAAGAGTTGATTTCATATTATAATAATATATATATATATATATTAGCTGCGAGCTGAGTGCGAGCACTGGAGAGTGAGAAATGGGAAAGCCCATTTTTTGCAGGCTGTCTGGGCAAACTTTCTTGTGGGTTTACAAATTAAAAATGAACATTTTTTTTTTTTTTTTTTTTTTTTTTTTTTTTTTGGGTTTTAAAGTGAAGGATGGACTTGCTTTGAAGCTTTTGACAGTTTAGATTGTGTTGGGCGGGCTAACCTTTGGAGATACTTATTTACGGTCCCTTTTTACGATTTTTTTTTCCAAAAAAAGAAAAAAAAAAAAAAAAAAACAATTTTTTATGTTTGGTGGTGGTGTTGGTGGGATGAAGATGGAGGTGAAAGTGGTAGTGACAGTGATAATGGTAATGGCGATGGTGGTGTAGTTGTGAAGGTGATAGTGGTAGTATAGTGACATTGGTAATATTTTAGTTCAAAAATCTTTTAAAAATGAAAAATATTTTTTTTTACCTGAGTAGACTTGTTTTCTATTGATAATGGAAAATATCTTTTTATTAGCTTACCTTTTCCATTTATTAAATGCTACAAAATACAAAATATATTTTTTCGAAAATTTTATACTATTATATACAAGGGTGAAGCACCAATAAATCCTAGTTTGTAAACTTGTGAATTAGTTAGTCCTGAATTTTTTTTGTTAAACCAAAAGGTCCAAAAACAATCAGATTAGCACATCTGTCCTCTTCCATGTGCATTTTTATGTGTTTAATGGGGCGAATGTGGAATTTTGTTGTGGGTGAAATTATATTTGTGGACATAAAGCACACTCTAGGCATTTTTTGGTTTTCCTCTTTTTGATTGAATGTGTGATCTACATATGGAAATATTGTTAGAAACATTCTCATATTAAAACATTTCCATGTTAGGGGATTGGAACACTAGATGTGATTGAGGGTTTTCTGAAAAGTTGTTCCCACAAATTTCACATTTGTGTTTTCAACTGAAATCCTAATTGGAGAAACCTCTTCGCCGACGGACCACCTTCAACAATAGTCGATCAATCTCCGCCGGTGAGGGTATGACATCGTCGTCTCCGGAGACATACATACAGATACAGTGGACAATGTTCGTCGTCGTACATGCCAATTACGCCATTGCCGTAATTTCAAACATCGACAATAGAAGGCAAAGGTGTGTAATGTTTGACACTTTAATTGTTGATGTGTGCTGCAATTTCTTACCCTTTATTTGTATTCAATTTTGGTTTTGTGGTTTGAGTCGTCGTTGTATGCCCTAATTAGTTGATGTAATATGCAAAGTGAGATTTGGGGTAAATTTAACATTGTGATTTTGATATATGATAATTCACGCACATCTAATGTGTATGATTAGAGGTGATGTTCGTATGGTTTTAACGTTATGGTGTTGTGTATTGAATGTTAATAGTCAGAGTTATCTATTAGTTTATGGTGAAAGGGGTATGTTGATATTGTTGTACGTATTTATAATCGAAATAATGCCCTGTTTAGACATAGGATATGCATTAATTCTGTTCTTGTGATAATTTATACGTGTAGGTGCTGTTAACATCATCCACTCATTCCAGGCAATGGGGTTTTGTGTCTCGACATTGGTTGTGCATGTTGGTTTTAGAGTGAGATTGGCGGGTACGTGGTTATGTTTCTCGTGTGTTGTACCAATATGTTCAATATGGAAATATGTTGTGTACTATAAGTGTGTGTCTTGCAGTATGATATTTTATTTCGTAATATTTGTGATTTATCTTGGACATGTCGTAATATGCTTAGTGTGTGATGTGATACATCATAATGTTTCCTAGAAAAAGCAAAATTGATTATTACGTTATAAGAAAACAACATCAGTAGTTGAAACCCATCCACCATATATCACTTTTGTGCGTACCGGATACCGCACTAGATGATAGTGGATCGGAGCTCCGCACTCGGTTGGACTATCCAAGGAATGAGGTCCCTGTGGCAGGAAAAATCATAAGGGCTGCTCGGATAACCCCTCTGGTGTAGGAATTAGTAATCGGAGAAGAAGTGCAGTACCCTCTAAGTGTAGAGAGTTCAGTTTTTAGTAAGTGGGGTTCAGCTTAGATCAGTTACCTTCAATGTGAAGTTAGTGTAGTTTATATAGAACTCCTTGCTTGCTTCCCAAGATGGTTTTATGGAGCTCTGGTGCTGCCAAGTTTCCTTTTAGCATTGCCCATGATGGGGGACCATCTGGTAGTTGCTAAGGGGTGCATATACTCATTGTAGTCATGCTAATAACAAACCACATTCCTCTAGTTTAACTGTTTCTGTGATTCTAGGTGTAGGGGACCAGCTGAGGTGGCAACTTGCACATGCATATACTCATAGCTTCCACGTTTCTTTGAGAGGTTCCCTCAACTCGGCACCGTTGTGCCTTGGCTCTGCCTTTTGCGAGGCTACTGTTAGGATGGGTTGGCCCATTCAAATATTTGTGTATGGATTCGGCCCACTTTGGTTCTGATGATGGGTTCTCCCATCAGTTCGGCCTATAGAATGAGTCCTGCAGCTCGGCCCTAGCCCAGTATCGCAACTGGACTAGCCTTTTTACTGTAAGTTGGGCCCAAATGCTTGAGGACTTGGGTGGACTGTTAGTAATAGAGTTGGGCTTAGTTGGGTTGCCCACATGCTCATCTGACCCATTTGGATTTGGGCTTAGGGGATTGGACCGGCCCAAGGCTTAGGTCCGACCCATTTCTTATTTAGCCCATTCATTTGCCCCCTAGCTCACGCTAAGGTTCCCCTTGCGAGGAGCTATTGTTCTATAGTCCAAGCATCGCATCTCTTCGGTTTTGCCCTAGTTCGGCCTTTGTGACGGTTCAATTCTGACATACAAACCCTGCATGCGTCCTTTTATGGTGACACGTGGCGGCGTGGGATAAGTGCGCAGAGATAGTGCGCCGATTCCATACTAATGGTCGTGCTTCGTGTACCTTCACGCCGGCTGGTGCAATAAATGCTCTGGGCTATCAATCCAAAACCCTTTATTTCCTTTTCATTCTTCTAGAGAGTTTAAAAAAAAAACCCTTTCCGTTCCTCTGAGCCAGTTTCGTTGGTGCTCTGTCCAGACGTTCCGCTGCCGCTCTTACTTCAGCACCGCCTGCTCTGATATCTGTAAGTTCTCCTGTGATTCTTCTTCCCTATCTTTTTCTGTTTTGATCGTCTCATTTGGCCCTTGCACCATTGTATTCGACATCTTATTATCTGAGTTCTACCCCTGTCCCACTAGGTTTGTTTAATGGGGAAGTTTTACTCATTAGTTGATACTTGAAGGGGCTAAATAAGAAATGGGTCGGACCCAAGCCTTGGGCCGGTCCAATCTCCTAAGCCCAAATCCAAATGGGTCAGATGAGCATGTGGGCAACCCAACTAAGCCTAACTCCATTACTAACAGTCCACCCAAGTCCTCAAGAACTTGGGCCCAACTCACAATAGAAAGGCCAGTCCAGCTGCGATACTAGGCTAGGGCCGAGCTGCAGGACTCATTCTATAGGCCGAATTGATGGGAGAACCCATCATCAGAACAAAGTGGGACGAGTTCATACACAATGATTTGAATGGGCCAGCCCATCCCAACAGGAGCCTCGCAAAGGGCAGAGTCGAGGCACAACGGTGCCGAGTTGAGAGAAACGTCTCAAAGAAACATGAAAGCTATGAGTATATGCATGTGCAAGTTGCCACCTTAGCTAGTCCCCTACACCTAGAATCACGGAAATAGTTGAACCAGAGGAATGTGGTTTGTTATCAGCATGACTACAATGAGTATATACACCCATTGGCAACTACCAGATGGTCCTCCACCGTAGGCAATGCTAAAAGAAAACTTGGCAGCACCAGAGCTCCATAAAACCATCTTGGGAAGCAAGCAAGGAGTTCTATATAAACTACACTAACTTCACATTGAAGGTAACTGATCTAAGCTGAACCCCACTTACTAAAAACTGAACTCTCTACACTTAGAGGGTACTGCACTTCTTCTTCGATCCACTTTCATCTAGTGCGGTATCTGGTACGCACAATTGGTGCGGTGAGCGTGGACACTCTGTCTCTGAGCTCTGCACTCAGTTCCGGCGATAGGGATTGAGGACATTCCACCTTTGACACATACTCCACAGATGGAGAAGACAAAGGACAAAGGTTTGGCACTCTTAACAGTCTTAGAAGAACAAACTGGAAACAATAACCGGACCCTCGAATCCATCGAGCCTCGATTGCCCTTTGCTAGAGGTTCTCCTCATCACTTTCTTCTGGAAAGGGATTACAGAGATCGAATCATAAACTCCATGGGCATGGAGATACAGGAACTGAAAGCGCAACTCAAAAGGGTGCTGGATGACCCGACGGAAAAGAAGACTGAAGTAGAGCCCTCTCGTCTATGACAGAGAAGCTTATCCAAAGAGCCACCAGTGAAGAAGCTCCCTAGAAATGAGTCTGGGCAGCAAAGCCAGCCAATCCCGGTACAAAGTGAGGCGGCGAGTAGCCACACCCGTGGGTCACGCCAGAGAAGGGCTAAGAGGCAGAAGACGGTCAGCCAACAGACTGAGTACCCTCCCCAAGACCTTCGTACTTGGTTGATTGGCAACAAGCAGAGTGAGCAACGTCGGGATCATCTAGACCGTACCATCCACCAGAGAGAGCACCGAGCTCTGGATAGGCTTGTTTTCTCCCCATTCTCCCCGAAAATTGAGGCCATGAGACCTCCCAAGAAATTCACCCTGCCAAAGTTCACGTTGTACGATGGGAAATCAGACCTATTGACACATATCAGCCATTATAGACAGATGATGTCCCTATGGAGCCGAGATGAAGCATTGATATGCAAAGTCTTCCCGTCTAGCTTGGAAGAATCCAGACTTCGATGGTTCGATTGACTCCCTGCTGGATCAATTTATAACTGGAAACAGCTCTCCGAAGAGTTCTTAGCCAGGTTTGTCTCAAACACTAAGATCCCAAAAAAGCCGGGTACACTGTTCGGCCTCCGAAAGGAGCAAGAAGAAACGCTGCGCAGTTATGCTAGGAGGTATTGGGAAGAGTACAATGACCTAGAGGAAAACATTTGCAGTGAGGAGATGGCTGTCATGTCTTTCAAACATGGTCTGCGCCTGAAAAGTAAGTTGAGACAGTCACTTACCAAGCGCCCGGCCACAGCGCTGAAAGATTTGCGTGCCAGGATTGAGCAGTACACTCGCCTTGTGGATGATCAGATCCCTACCGAGGTAGCATTAGCAGAACAAACAGCTCGGCACCAGAAGAGAACGGACCGAGGGGAACATTGAGGGCTCACAGTGAATGAGGTGGATAAGTCCAAATCTCACGAAGCAGTCGTGACGGTATTCAAAGAACCAATCTATCGTATCTTGGAAAAGATCAGGAGAGAACCCTTCTTTGTTTGGCCGCCGAAAATGTTAGGAGATTCGGCTCGGCGTAATCAGAAGCTCAGATGCACCTATCACCAAGACAGGGGCATATGACTCAGAACTGCAGAGCATTGAAGCAACACTTGGAAGACCTAGTAGCAGTTGGACACCTCCAGGATTACATTGATCAAGATAAAACAGTGACCAAGCCGGGGAATCCACCACCAGAACCGAACATTAAGCACCCATCTCGGCTGATAATAAATGTGATCCATGGAATAACAATCCAGGAACGTGAAGAAGCACTGAAAGAAGAGATTGCTAAGGCTGTGCAAATTCAGCAGGTCATGTCAGCGGAGCCCGCATCGAAAAAGGTACGCACGGTACCCAAATCCCTCTTGTGCACTGTTTCGTTTACTAGAAAGGATTTAGAAGGCATAAAACACCCACATACTGATGCACTGATTATAACTGTGGGAATTGGGAAACGGTTTGACGTAAAATGAGTCCTGGTAGATCAAGGCAGTGCAGCAGACATATTGTATTATGACTTGTTCAAAAAGCTCAGTCTCTCTGAGCAACACCTCACCCCAGTGGCAGCTCCATTAGTCGGCTTCAATTCACAGCCAGAATGGCCATTTGGCAGAATAGTGTTGCCAGTCGTGGCAGGAACGAAGACCCTCCAGATAGAGTTTTTAGTTATTAATACACCTTCCCCTTACAACGCCATACTTGGCCGTCCATGGATTCACCAAATGGAGGTGGTCCCTTCAACCTACCACCAGCTCATCCGTTTCCCAAAGGAACACGGAGCAGAGCAGATCTCAAAGTATCAAGTTGCGTTCGAACATTGCTTCATAGCGACATTGAAGGCTAAACAACTTCACAACCGGGTACAGACAGTGGAAGTGGCCGAGCAGCCAGTCTTGGAAGATGTAGGGGGAGCCCTAGAGGAAAAGATGGTAGAGGATTTGGAGAAAGTCCTGGTAAAGGAGGATGATCTAGAAAAGTACTTCCTTATCGGTACCTCGCTAGGCGCTGATGAGAAACTTCAGCTGCTAGAACTGCTGAGGGAAAATATGGAGGTATTCGCGTGGTCAGCATATAATACCCCAGGGTTGAACCCAGAATTTGCTTGCCACAAACTCAACATCAACCCTTCCGCTCGGCCTGTTGTGCAGAAAAGTCGGAGATTCTCAGTTAAGCACACTAAAGCAGTAATTGTCGAAGTCGAAAAACTCCTAGCATCGGGAGTGATTAGAGAAGTTCAGTACCCACAATGGCTGTCCAACACAGTTGTAGTCAAAAAGAAGAATGGAAAATGGAGAGTCTACGTTGACTTCACCGGTTTAAATAGAGCTTGTCTCAAGAATAGTTTCCCTCTACCTCACATTGATTAACTGGTAGACTCAACAGCAAGGCATGAACGCATGAGCTTTCTGGACGCTTACAGCGGTTATCACCAGATGCCACTGTTCGGTCCAGATCAAGAGAAGACAGCATTTATCACTCCAAGGGGCACTTATTGCTACAAAGTAATGCAGTTCGGCCACAAGAACGCCAAAGCAACCTACTAGCGAATGATCACTCGAATGTTCAAAGACCAACTTGGAAAGACCACGGAAGCTTATATAGATGATATGGTAGTAAAAAGCAAGCTCGTTACAAACCACCTTGCAGACTTAAGAGAGGTCTTTGGTATCCTGAAAAACCATCAGTTTCGCCTTAATGCCTCGAAATGCGTTTTCGGGGTAGGAACAGGAAAGTTCTTGGGGTACATGGTCACTCATAGAGGAATAGAGGAAAATCCGGATCAAATCAAAGGAATACAAAAGCTTGAAGTACCAACGAAGGCTACAGAGCTACAGAAGCTGGCCGAAATGGCAGCCGCCCTGAATCGGTTCATCAGTAAGTCTTCAGATCGGATGAAGCCTTTCTTCCAGCTATTAAGAAAAAAGGCAGCGTTTGAATGGAGTCTCGAGTGTGCCGAAGCATTGCAAAGTCTCAAAAGATACCTCAGTACATCACCTCTTTTGTCCACTCGAGAACTAGGAGAGGAGCTGTACTTATATCTAGCAGTCTCAGATCATGCCGTAAGCGCGGTATTGATTCGAGAAGTTAACAAGGGACAGAGGCCAGTATACTATGTTAGCAAGACTCTACTAGATGCCGAGACACGGTATCTACCCTTGGAAAAGTTAGCTTACGCATTGATTATTGTCTCAAGAAAGTTGCAACATTACTTCTAGGGGCATACCATCAATGTCCTCACTGAATTCCCTCTCAGATCTGTATTCAGCCGAGCTGATTTCTCTAGCTGAACAGTGAAATGAGCAGTAGAACTTAGTGAGTTTGACATTCGGTATCAACCCAGGACAGCAATGAAGGCCCAAGTCTTGGCAGATTTTGTCGCAGAATTCGCTCCCACCCAGAGTACCGAGCATAAGAATCCCAGTCCGGCACAGGTGCTACGCACCACTGAATAGGGAAAACAATGCCCTTCGGAAGCATGGAAACTTTTTATTGGAAACATTTGGCAGCGCTATGTCGACGGATCATCCAATAGCCGAGGCTTGGGCACAGGGGTAGTACTTTTGTCACCAGAGGGATTTATTTGGGAGCAGGCTCTTAGGCTCGGCTGGAAGGCTTTTAACAATGAGGCGAAATACGAAGCACTATTGGCTAGCTTACGCAATGCCGAACACTTCAGCGCAGAACAACTTCTTGTTTTCAGCGATTCCCAACTGGTGGTAACCCAGCTTTCCGGGATCTATGAAGCACAAGACGAAAGAATGGCTATGTACGCAGGTAAGGCCAAGGATCTACTCAAAAAATTTCGATCCATATGAGTGAAACGAATCAGTCGGGACAAAAATAGCCATGCTGATGCTCTGGCCTGTCTCGGTTCATTAGCAGATACCAGAGACGCTAGAAAAGTTTGGGTTGAGTTCGTGCCAGAACCAAGCATTGCATCTCCAGTCCTCTACAGCAACTTAGAGCCAAGCTGGATGGATCCGATACTTGCTTTTCTAAAATCTGGCACTCTCCCTGAAGATAAAAAGGAAGCCAACAAAATCCGACATAGATCAACTCGGTTTTGGGTCTCACTATCTGGGAAGCTATACAAACGCTCCTATCTCGGTCCTTATCTTCTATGGGTGCACCCAAATCTGGTCAAAAATTTCTCTACGAAATTCACGATGGGATTTGTGGATGCCACGTTGGTGGAAGGTCACTGGCGCACCGAGCCCTCACTCACGGGTACTGGTGGCCACGGATGCAACAAGATGCACAGTAGTACGTTCAGAAGTGTGATAAATGTTAGAGGTTTGCTCCACTAATTCATCAACCAGCCAAAACTCTCACTCCACTCACCAGCCCATGGCCCTTTGCCCAATGGGGTTTGGATATTGTCGGATCGTTGGCATGAGGCACTGGGAACAGGCGATTCTTCATTGCTGCAACTAACTATTTCACTAAGTGGGTTGAAGTCGAAGTGCTGGCAAGTATCAAAGAAGCAGACACAAAGCGATTTGTCATGAGGGACGTTGTGGTGCGTTTTGGCATCCTGCGGGTACTGATTGCGGATAATGGAACACAGTTCGATGGAAAGATCTTTAGAAAATTTTGTGCCGACCTCAAAATCGAGTCAGAACTCTTCTCTAGGGTACCCACAAAGTAATGGGCAAGCAGAAGCGTCAAACAAAACCATCATCAACGGAGTAAAGAAACGGCTCGAGCATGCAAAGGGAAAATGGGTTGAAGAGTTACCCCACGTGCTATGGGCGTACCGAACCACAGCACGGCACTCAACGGGGGAAACACCTTACTCCCTAAATTATGGAATGGAGGCCATCATCCCACTCGAAGTAGGTCTCCTAACCCTCCGGTCTAAATTGTTTGAAAGCACCAGTAATGAAGAAGCTATTGCACAAGCACTGGATATGGCAGAAGGCCGAAGAGAAGCCACATTGATCAGACTTGTAGCATATCAGCAGCAGCTCATCAAAAGTTTCAACCAAAAAGTTTTCCCAAGGCAATTCACACTCGGAGAACTGGTTTTGAGGAAAGTTATGGATCACAAAAGGGTGCCTGGCGAAGGAAAACTTGGGCCTAACTGGGAAGGTCCATACAAAGTCACAGTTGTTGCTGGAAATGGAGCTTACTACCTAGAGGATCTTAGAGGCAGAGCCATACCTCAGCACTAGAATGCAGCAAATCTCAAGAAATACTATCAATAGAATTAAACCCCAACTTCTCTATCACGATGTAAAGACATTTATCTTTTGACCAATGCAAATGCCTGCCCACTTCTCTCAAATTTATCAAATTTTTGTAATTAGCTTCGTTGTTTATCAAATGGAATTAGCTTTGGTGCTTACCAAACGGAATTAACTTTGATGTGTATCAAACAAACTCAGCTTTGGTCTTAACCCAAATGGACTAAGTTTCTGAACGACTGAACGGAATTAAATTTTAGTTAGCACTCAAACATGCCAAGTGGAATTGCTTGGTGGAAACCGCACTAACATATCTTAAGTAAACATCTCTGAGTCTACAGAATATCTTAAGTATTATCACATCGACACTTCAGTATTGCTGCGTACAAACAGAGTTGAAACAGACTTGGCCAAACTCTATCAGGGGCAAACTTCCAGCACTAGTCTTACTCAACTCTAGGTGGGGGCAAACAATTGTTTTCTTTTCAAACCAACCTAGACTTGAGTAAGACACCTCTTTATACCTTTATCCCATTCAAATGCACTTACGTTATCAAAGTTGCAACAGACTTAAACAGCTCAGCCTAAAGAACACAGTTTTCAGTACTGATCTTACTTAGCCCCAGGTGGGGGCAAACAATTGTTTTTCGGAACCAACCTGGACCTAAGTAAGATCCTCTTCTTTTCATTACAAAACCAGGCACAGCCATGCAACATATTCGTTAACCAGACCGAGCTCTGTTCGGCCCCGAGGTCCTAACAGTGCTTGGCCGGGGGCAAGCAGTACAGATAGCATTCAGACATGGAAATAAGAAAACATCAGGTTGCAAAATCGAAAGGAAAATTCCATCATCCAACAAAGGCATAGCTGGCCTAACAAACAACAAAAAAAATAAAATAAATAAATAAATAAATAAATAAAGGAAAATTGTCTTGGCAAGTATAAGGAGACAACTCGTCAAGAGGACCGAGCCGCAGTACATCAGAAACTTGATAACAAAAGAAAGTCAGAAAAAAAAGAAATTTTTAATCATTCCAAAGAAGACTTTAGCTTTCATCAACGGAAGGAACCTCAGGAATAGTGTCCACAATCTTGTCCAGGCCATCTTAGGGAGGAAAAGTAGAGGCAGCTCCAACTTCTTGAGAAATAGAAGCTTCTTTAACCACATCTCCCATGGCTCCAGTCTCCAGGGTTCCACCCTCTTCAACATTCACCGTCTCAATGGCAACATCACTCTCCTAAGTCTTGTTCGCAGAATATACTTCCGGGAAAACTTCAGTCGGAAGAACTGCAGGGGTAGAGGCAATCTTTGAACCTAAGGACCTTGAGGGAACTAGGACATCTTGAAACAAGGGAGAACCTTCAGGAACCTGAGCAGTAGCTAGAGCACTTGACCAACCCTTCAGAAAGAGCTTGTCCCGCAGCACCAGCACCTCCTCTTTATAGGCAGCCCCACCCTCATCCCAACCTTGTTGCCAATACTTGGCCTCCAACGCAGAACGCTCAGCAGCCATCACCGCGATAACGGCCTCCAGCTCCGCTACATTTCCTTCAAGTTGGGCTTGTACGCCAATGGCAACCTCCTTTGACTTTTCAGCTGAGGCAACAACCTTGTTCAGACGGAATGCCTCCCTCTCGGTAGTTCTACGTCCTTCTTTCTCGGCCTCCAGGCTCACTGTCAGCCTCTCAGCATTCATGGCGACCTCTAGTACAGCCTTCTCTAGTTCCTCCGCTCTAGTGATGGACAGATGCATCCTCTGAATACACTACAACACATTGTAAAGTATTAAAGGAAAGAAAGCAATAGCATAACACCAAAACCAAGCAAAACCAGAATGCACTTATAGCAGTCATCATCTGAAGGGTCCCCTTTAGAATAGGAATATCGCGGGCTCGTTATGATCAGCCATGTCCATCGGCATCAACAGAGTCTTGGTCAAGTCAAAAGCAAAATCTTTGGAAGTAACAACCGAATCAGAAGTAGAAATGGGCCTGCCTTAATGCAACATCGGCGGCTCCCACTTCTCAAATACCTCATCCTCAATAGGATCTTCAGAAACTTCTCCAACTATTGCCTTGCCAGTCTCTCTCCTCATCTTTTTCGCTCTTGCAGCAACTGAAGCAGAGGGCTCAGCAACAGTAGCATGAGTTCCAGAAGCTCCCACCTCCAATTTCACATCCATGAGGCTCTTCGCCTCGGCCTTCACCAAAGGAGTCTCTAAAGCATTAGAGGCGCCAAAAGCCTCAGCCTCCAAATCCACTAGCACTCTCCTTTTCGACATGGACCCATACCCTGCGAAATTGGGGGCATGAGAGGGCATCCTCTCAAACGGTGCACCCTGGCTTCGGCGGCGATTCATAACCAGATGAGTGAGGGATGTATCAGTCTCAGTGTCAGAATCTAGAAGGGACGCAACAAGCCTCGCCTTCTTCGGAATGGTGGAGCGGTAAGTCGCTTGGTAATGCAACAGCTCAGGTGCGGACCTCTTCTTGTACCTCAGAACGGCTTTGATGGCCTCAGTGTTTTCCCGGTTCGGCCTGCGCTGAAAACAGGAAGCCTCTGTAAAAAAGAAGTGCCATATTAAAGCAACATCCAGAACAAGGCAAGAAATACAAAAGACACCAGAGGGAAGGACTTGAACCTGGGTAGCCATCCTTCTGAGGCATCCGTTCGTACTGGAATTCAGTCATAGTAGGGAACTCCCAGTTGCCACTGACTTGCAGAAAATCATCGTTATGTTTGCCTGAATCAGGCAAACCAGTCACCAGATGACGATCGATCGAACGAACACGTAGGTAGTACGTGCTGTGATCCTTGTTGTGCGAAAGAGTGTAGCAGCCTAAAATGTCCCAGATGTCGAGATTCAAACCCAACCGCTTGTTGAGAGCGGACACACCACAGACGACACGGAACAGGTTAACGGACACTTGCATCAGGGTAAGTTGAACTTGGTGCAAAAATCGGCGCACCAAAGGGTCGCGGGGAAACCGAACCCCTCCCTTAACGATGGCCGCAATCGGAAAGGTGATAGTACTCCTAGTGCCCATACGCTTGGCATCGACCTTTGCCAGCGAAAGGGTCACATCATCGGGGATATTATAGTCATGACGAAATATGGCCATGGCCTCAGGAGTATCAACTAATGAGCAGAACTTCCCCATTAAACTAATCTAGTGGGACAGGGGTAGAACTCAGATAATAAGATGTCGAATACAGTGGTGCAAGAGCCAAATGAGACGATCAAAACAGAAAAAGATAGGAAAGAAGAATCACCAGAGAACTTACAGAGATCAGAGAAGCGGTGGGAAGCAGGCGGTGTTCAAGCAAAAGCGGCAGCGGAACGTCTGGACAGAGCACCAACGAGACTGGCTCAGAGGAATGGAAAGGGTTTTTTTTGAAACTCTCTAGAAGAATGAAAAGCAGATAAAGGGTTTTGGATTGATAGCCCAGAGCATTTATTGCACTAGCCGGCGTGAAGGTACACGAAGCACAACCATCGGTATGGAATTGGCGCACTATCTCTCCGTATTTATCTCACACCGCCACGTGTCACCACGAAAGGATGCATGTAGGGTTTGTGTGTCAGAATTGAACCGTCACAAAGGCTGAACTGTGGCAGAATCGAAGCGACGTGACGCTTGGAGTACAGAACAATAGCTCCCCTTAAGGGGAACCTTAACGCGAGCTAGGGGGCAAATGAAGGGGCTAAATAAGAAATGGGTTAGACCCAAGCCTTGGGCCGGTCCAATCCCCTAAGCCCCAATCCAAATGGGTCAGATGAGAATGTGGGCAACCCAACTAAGCCTAACTCCATTACTAACAGTCCACCCAAGTCCTTAAGCACTTGTGCCCAACTCGCAGTAGAAAGGCCAGTCCAGCTGCGATACTGGGCTAGGGCCGAGCTACAGGACTCATTCTATGGGCCGAACTGATAGGAGAACCCATCATCAGAACCAAAGTGGGTTGAGTCCATACACAAATATTTGAATGGGCTAGCCCATCCTAACTGTAGCCTCGTAAAGGGCCGAGCCGAGGGAACCTCTCAAAGAAACGTGGAAGCTATAAGTATATGCATGTGCAAGTTGCCACCTCAGCTGGTCCCCTACACCTAGAATCATAGAAACAGTTGAACTAGAGGAATGTGGTTTGTTATCAGCATGACTACAATGAGTATATGCACCCGTTGGCAACTACCAGATGGTCCTCCACTGTGGGCAATGCTAAAAGGAAACTTGGCAGTACCAAAGCTCCATAAAACCATCTTGGAAAGTAAGCAAGGAGTTCTATATAAACTACACTAACTTCACATTGAAGGTAACTGATCTAAGCTGAACCCACTTACTAAAAACTGAACTCTCTACACTTAGAGGGTACTGCACTTCTTCTCCGATCCACTTTCATCTAGTGTGATATTCGGTACGCACAGTACTCCTGAGGCCATGGCCATGTTTCGTCGTGACTATAATATCCCCAATGATGTGACCCTTTTGTTGGCAAAGGTCGATGCCAAGCGTATAGGCACTAGGAGTACTGTCGCCTTTCTGATTGAGGCCATCGTTGAGAGAGGGGTTCGGTTTCCCCTCTACTCTTTGGTGCGCTGATTTTTGCACCAAGTTCAACTTACCCCGATGTAAGTGTCCGTTAAGCTGTTCCGTGTCATCTGTGGTGTGTCCGCTCTCAACAAGCGGTTGGGTTTGAATCTCGACATCTTGGACAGTTTAGGCTGCTACACTCTTTTGCACAACAAGGATCATAGCACGTACTACCTACATGTTCGTTCGATCGATTGTCATCTGGTGACTGGTTTGCCTGATTCAGACAAACATAACGATGATTTTCTTTAAGTCGGTGGTAACTGGGAGTTCCCTGCTGGGACAGAATTCCAGTCCAAATGGATGCTTCAGAAGGATGGCTACCCAGGTTCAAGTCCTTCCCTCTAGTGTCTTTTGTATTTCTTGCCTTGTTCTGGATGTTGCTTTAATGTGGCACTTCTTTTTTGCAGAGGCTTCCCGTTTTCAGCGCAGGCCAAACCGGGAAAACACTGAGGCCATCAAAGCCATTCTGAGGTTCAAGAAGAGGTCTGCACCTGAGCTATTGGATTACAAAGCGACTTACCGCTCCACCATTCCGAAGAAGGCGAGGCTTGCTGCGTCCCTTCTAGATTCTGACACTGAGACTGATACATCCCTCACTTTTCTGTTTACGAATCACTATCGAAGTCAGGGTACACCGTCTGAGAGGACGCCCTCTCCTGCCCCCAGTTTCGCATTGGATGGGTCTATGTCGAAGAGGAGAGTGCTAGTGGATTTGGAGGTTGAGGCTTTTGGCGCCTCTGATGCTTTAGAGACTCCTTTGGTGAAGGCCGAGGCGAAGAGCCTCATGGATGTGAAATTGGAGGTGAGAGCTTCTGGAACTCATGCTACTGTTGTTGAGCCCTCTGCTTCAGTTGCTGCAAGAGCGAAGAAGATGAGGAGAGAGACTGGCAAGGCAGTAGTTGGAGAAGTTTCTGAAGATCCTATTGAGGACGAGGTATTTGAGAAGTGGGAGCCGCTGATGTTGCATCAACGCAGGCCCATTTCTACTTCTAATTCGGTTGTTGCTTCCAAAGATTTTTCTTTTGACTTGACCAAGACTCTGTTGATGCCGGTGGACATGGCTAATCATAACGGGCCGCGCGATATTTCTGTTCTGAAAGGGACCCTTCAGGTGATGACTACTGTAAGTGCATTCTTGTTTTGCTTGTTTTTGGCGTTATGCTATTGTTTTCTTTCCTTTAATACTTTGCAATCCGTTGTAGTGTATTCAGAGGATGCATCTGTCCATCACCAGAGCGGAGGAACTGGAGAAGGCCGTACTAGAGGCCGCTATGAATGCTGACAGGCTGACAGTGAGCTTGGAGGCCAAGAAAGAAGGACGCAAAACTGCCGAGAGGGAGGCATTCTGTCTGAACAAGGTTGTTGCCTCAGTTGAAAAGTCAAAGGAGGCTACCATTGGCATGCAGGCTCAACTTGAAGGAAAAGTGGCAGAGCTGGAGGCCGTTATCGCGGTGATGGCTACTGAGCGTTCTGCGTTGAAGGCTAAATATTGGCAACAAGGTTGGGATGAGGTTGGGGCTGCCTATAAAGAGGAGGTGCTGGTGCTGCGGGACAAGCTCTTTCTGAAGGGTTGGTCAAGTGCTCTAGCTGCTGCTCAGGTTCCTGAAGGTTCTCTCCTGTTTCAGGATGTCCTAGTTCCCTCAAGGTCCTTAGGTTCAAAGATTGCCTCTACCCCTACAGT
Source organism: Camellia granthamiana (assembly GCA_036172215.1). Taxonomy (NCBI): domain Eukaryota; kingdom Viridiplantae; phylum Streptophyta; class Magnoliopsida; order Ericales; family Theaceae; genus Camellia; species Camellia granthamiana. The sequence continues at coordinate 42,881,926 of CM069904.1, forward strand.
TCTTCCGGCTGAAGTTTCCCTGGAAGTAGATTCTGCGAACAAGACTTAGGAGAGTGATGTTGCCATTGAGACGGTGAATGTTGAAGGGGGTGGAACCCTGGAGATTGGAGCCGTGGGAGATGTGGTTAAGGAAGCTTCTATTTCTCAAGAAGTTGGAGCTGCCTCTACTTTTCCTCCCTAAGATGGCCTGGACAAGATTGTGAACAATGCTCCTGGGGTTTCTTCCGTTGCTAAAAGCTAAAGTCTTTTTTGGAATTATTTGAAGTTTCTGCTTTTTCTGACTTTCTTTTGTTATCAAGTTTCTAATGTACTGCGGCTCGGTCCCCTTGACGAGTTGTCTCCTTATACTTGCCAAGACAATTTTCCTCTTTTTTTTTGTTTTGTTTTGTTTTGTTATTGCTGTTTGTTAGGTCAGCTGTGCCTTTGTGGGATGATGGAATTTTCCTTTCGATTTTGTAATCTGATGTTTTCTTATTTCCATGTCTGAATGCTATCTGTACTGTTTGCCCCCGGCCGAGCACTGTTGGGACCTTAGGGCCGAATAGATGCTCGTTCTGGTTAACGAATATGTTGCATGGTTGTGCCTGGTTTTGTAATGAAAAGAAGAGGATCTTACTTAGGTCCAGATTGGTTCTGAAAAACAATTGTTTGCCCCTACCTGGAGCTAAGTAAGATCAGTACTGAAGACTGTGTTCTTTAGGCTGAGCTGCTTAAGTCTATTGCAACTTTGATAGCATAAGTGCATTTGAATGGGATAAAGGTATAAAAAGGTGTCTTACTCAGGTCCAGGTTGGTTTGAAAAGAAAACAATTGTTTGCCCCCACCTGGAGTTGAGTAAGACTAGTGCTGGAGGTTTGCCCCTGATAGAGTTTAGCTAAGTCTGTTCCAACTCTGTTTGTATGCCGCAATCTTGAAGTGTCGATGTGATAATACTTAAGATATTTTGTAGACTCAGAGATGTTTACTTAAGATATGTTAGTGCGGTTTCCACCAAGCAATTCCACTTGGCTAAAGTCCAATTTAGTTGCCAAACATATTTCCACCAAGCAATTCCTCTTGGCATGTTTGAGTGCTAACTAAAATTTAATTCCGTTCAGTCGTTCTGAAACTTAGTCCGTTTAGGTTAAGACCAAAGCTGAGTTTGTTTGATACACATCAAAGCTAATTCCGTTTGGTAAGCCCCAAAGCGAATTCCGTTCGATAAACATCGAAGCTAATTCCATTTGATAAACATCAAAGCTAATTCCATTTGGTAAACATCAAAGCTAATTCCGTTTGGTAAGCACCAAAGCTAATTCTGTTTGATAAACATCGAAGCTAATTACAAAAGTTTGATAAATTTGAGAGATATGGGCAGGCATTTGCATTGGTCAAAAGATAAATGTCTTTACATCCTAATAGAGAAGTTGGGGTTTAATTCTATTGATAGTATTTCTTGAGATTTGCTACATTCTAGTGCCGAGGTATGGCTCTGCCTCTAAGATCCTCTAGGTAGTAAGCTCCATTTCCAGCAACAACTGTGACTTTGTATGGACCTTCCCAGTTAGGCCCAAGTTTTCCTTCGCCAGGCACCCTTTTGTAATCCATAACTTTCCTCAAAACCAGTTCTCCAGGTGTGAATTGCCTTGGGAAAAGTTTCTGGTTAAAACTTTTGATGAGCTACTGCTAATATGCTACAAGTCTGATCAGTGTGGCTTCTCTTCGGCCTTCTGCCATATCCAGTGCTTGTGCAATAGCTTCCTCATTACTGGTGCTTTCAAACAATTTAGATCGGAGGGTTAGGAGACCTACTTCGAGTGGGATGATGGCCTCCATTCCATAATTTAGGGAGTAAGGTGTTCCCCCTGTTGAGTGTCGTGCTGTGGTTCGGTACGCCCATAGCACGTGGGGTAACTTTTCAACCCATTTTCCTTTTGCATGCTCAAGCCGTTTCTTTACTCTGTTGATGATGGTTTTGTTTGACGCTTCTGCCTGCCCATGACTTTGTGGGTACCCTAGAGAAGAGTTCCAATACTCGATTCTGAGGTCGGCACAAAATTTTCTGAAGATCTTTCCATCGAACTGTGTTCCATTATCTGCAATCAGTACCCGCAGGATGCCGAAACGCACCATAACGTTCCTCATGACAAACCGCTTTGTGTCTGCTTCTTTGATACTTGCCAGTGCTTCGACTTCAACCCACTTAGTGAAATAGTTAGTTGCATCAATGAAGAATCGCCTGTTCCCAGTGCCTCGTGCCAACGGTCTGACAATATCCAGACCCCATTGGGCAAAGGGCCATAGGCTGGTGAGTGGAGTGAGTGTTTTGGCTGGTTGATGAATTAGTGGAGCAAACCTCTAACATTTATCGCACTTCTGAACGTACTGCTGTGCATCTTGTTGCATCTGTGGCCACCAGTACCTGTGAGTGAGGGCACGGTGCGCCAGTGACCTTCCACCAATGTGGCATCCACAAATCCCATCGTGAATTTCGTAGAGAACATTTTCGACCAGATTTGGGTGCACACATAGAAGATAAGGACTGAGATAGGAGCGTCTGTATACTTCCCAGATGGTGAGACCCAAAACCGAGCTGACCTATGTCAGATTTTGTTGGCTTCCTTTTTATCTTCAGGGAGAGTGCCAGATTTTAGAAAAGCAAGTATCGGATCCATCCAGCTTGGCTCTAAGTTGCTGTAGAGGACTGGAGATGCAATGCTTGGTTCTAGCATGAACTCAACCCAAACTTTTCTAGCGTCTCTGGTATCTACTGATGAACCAAGGCAGGCCAGAGCATCAGCATGGCTATTTTTGTCCCGACTGATTCGTTCCACTCGTATGGATCGAAATTTTTTGAGTAGATCCTTGGCCTTACCTACGTACATAGCCATTCTTTCGTCTCGTGCTTCATAGACCCCGGAAAGCTGGTTTACCACCAGTTGGGAATCGTTGAAAACAATAAACTGTTCTGCGTTGAAGTGTTCGGCACTGTGTAAGCCAGCCAACAGTGCTTCATATTCCACCTCATTGTTAGAAGCCTTCCAGCTGAGCCTAAGAGCCTGCTCCCAAATAAATCCCTCTGGTGACATAAGTACTGCCCCTGCTCCCGAGCCTCGGCTATTGGATGATCCGTCAACATAGAGCTGCCAGATGTTTCCAATAAAAAGTTTCCATGCTTCCGAAGGGCATTGTTTTCCTTGTTCGGTGGTGCGTCGCGTCTATGCCAGACTGTGATTCTCATGCTCGGTACTCCGGGTGGGAGCGAAATCTACCAAGACCTGGGCCTTAATTGCTATCTTGGATTAATACCGAATGTCAAACTCACCAAGTTCTACCACCCATTTCGCTATTCGGCCAGAGAAATCAGCTCGGCTAAATACAGATCTGAGAGGGAATTCAGTGAGGACATTGATGGTATGCCCCTGGAAGTATTGTTGCAACTTTCTTGAGACGATAAGCAATGCGTAAGCTAACTTTTCCAAGGGTAGATATCGTGTCTCGGCATCTAGTAGAGTCTTGCTAACATAGTATACTGGCCTCTGTTCCTTGTTAACTTCTCGAATCAATACCGCGCTTACGGCATGATCTGAGACTGCTAAATATAAGTACAGCTCCTCTCCTAGTTCTGGAGTGGACATAAGAGGTGGTGTACTGAGGTATCTTTTGAGACTTTGCAATGCTTCAGTACACTCGGGACTCCATTCAAAAGCTGCCTTTTTTCTCAATAGCTAGAAGAAAGGCTTCATCCGATCTGAAGACTTGCTGATGAACCGATACAGGGCAGCTGCCATTCCGGCCAGCTTCTGTAGCTCTTTAGCCTTCGTTGGTACTTCAAGCTTTTGTATTCCTTTGATTTGATCCGGATTTTTCTCTATTCCTCTGTGAGTGACCATGTACCCCAAGAACTTCCCTGTTCCTACCCCGAAAACGCATTTCGAGGCATTAAGGCGAAGCTGATGGTTTTTCAGGATACCAAAGACCTCTCTTAAGTCTGCAAGGTGGTTTGTAGCGAGCTTGCTTTTTACTACCATATCATCTATATAAGCTTCCATGGTCTTTCCGAGTTGGTCCTTGAACATTCAAGTGATCATTCGCTGGTAGGTTGCTCTGGCGTTCTTGAGGCCGAACGGCATTACTTTGTAGCAATAAGTGCCCCTTGGAGTGATAAATGCTGTCTTCTCTTGATCTGGACCGAACAGTGGCATCTGGTGATAACCGCTGTAAGCGTCCAGAAAGCTCATGCGTTCATGCCTTGCTGTTGAGTCTACCAGTTAATCGATGCGAGGTAGAGGGAAACTGTTCTTGGGACAAGCTCTGTTTAAACCGGTGAAGTCAACGCAGACTCTCCATTTTCCATTCTTCTTTTTGACTACAACTGTGTTGGACAACCATTATGGGTACTAAACTTCTCTGATCTTTTTGACTTCGGCAATTACTGCTTTAGTGTGCTTAACTGAGGATCTCCGACTTTTCTGCACGATAGGCCAAGCGGAAGGGTTGATGTTGAGTTTGTGGCAAACAAATTCTGGGTTCAACCTTGGGGTATTATATGCTGACCATGCAAACACCTCCATATTTTCCCTCAGCAGTTCCAGCCGCTGAAGTTTCTCATCAGCGCCTAGCGAGGTACCGATAAGGAAGTCCTTTTCTAGATCATCCTCCTTTACCAGGACTTTATCCAAATCCTCTACCATCTTTTCCTCTAGGGCTCCCCCTACATCTTCCAAGATTGGCTGCTCGGCCACTTCCACTGTCTGTACCCGGTTGCAAAGCTGTTTAGCCTTCAATGTCGCCATGAAGCAATGTTTGGACGCAACTTCATCCCTTGAGATCTGCTCTACTCTGTGTTCCGTTGGGAAACAGATGAGCTGGTGGCAGGTTGAAGGGACCGCCTCCATTTGGTGAATCCATGGACGGCCAAGTATGGCGTTGTAAGGGGAGTTTGTATTAATAACTAAAAACTCTGTCTGGAAGGTCTTTGTTCCTGCCACGACTGGCAACAATATTCAGCTAAGTGACTATTCTGGCTGTGAATTGAAGCCGACTAATGGAGATGCCGCTAGGGTGAGGTGCTGCTTAGAGAGACCGAGCTTTCTGAACAAGTCACAATACAATATGTCTACTGCACTGCCTTGATCTACCAGGACTCGTTTTACGTCAAACCGTTTCCCAATTCCCACAGTTATAATCAGTGCATCAGTATGTGGGTGTTGTATGTCTTCTAAATCCTTTCTAGTAAACAAAACAGTGCACAAGGGGGATTTGGGTACTGTGCGTACCTTTTTCGATGCGGGCTCCACTGACATGATCTGCTGAATTTGCACAGTCTTAGCAATCTCTTCTTTCAGTGCCTCTTCACGTTCCTGGGTTGCTGTTCCATAGATCACATTTATTATGAGCCGAGGTGGGTGCTTAATGTTCGGTTCTGGTGGTGGGTTCCCCGGCTCGGTCACTGCTTTATCCTGATCAATGTAATCCTGGAGGTGTGCAGCTGCTACTAGGTCTTCTAAATGTTGCTTCAGTGCTCTACAGTTCTGAGTCATATACCCCATGTCTTGGTGATAGGTGCATTTGAGCTTCTGATTACGCCGAGCCAGATCTCCCAACATTTTCGGCGGCCAAACAAAGAAGGGTTCTCTCTTGATCTTTTCCAAGATATGATAGATTGGTTCTTTGAATACCGTCACGACTGGTTCGTGAGATTTGGACTTATCCACCTCATTCACCGTGAGCCCCTGGTGTTCCCCTCGGTCCGTTCTCTTATTGTGTCGAGCTGTTTGTTCTGCTGATGCTACCTCGATGGGGATCTAGTCATCCTCGAGGCAAGTGTACTGCTCAATCCTGTCACGCAAATCTTTTAGTGCTGTGGCCGGGCGCTTGGTAAGTGACTATCTCAACTTACTTTCTGGGCGCAGACCATATTTGAAAGACATGACAGCCATCTGCTCACTGCAAACGTTTTCCTCCAGGTCATTGTACTTTTCCCAATACCTCTTAGCATAACTGCGCAGCGTTTCTTCTTGCTCCTTTCGGAGGCTGAACAATGTATCTGGCTCTTTCGGGATCTTAGTGTTGGAGACAAAACTGGCTAAGAACTTTTCAGAGAGCTGCTTCCAGTCATAAATTGATCCAGGGGGGAGTCGATCGAAATATCGAACTTCGGATTCTCCCAAGCTGGATGGGAAGACTTTGCACATCAGTGCTTCATCTCGGCTCCATAGGGACATCATCTGTCTATAATGGCTGATATGTGTTAATGGGTCTAACTTCCCATCATACGATGTGAACTTTGGCGGGGTGAATTTCTTAGGAGGTCTCATGGCCTCAATTTTCGGGGAGAACGGGAAGGAAACAAGCCTATCCAGCGCTTGGTGCTCTCTCTGGTGGATGGTACTGTCTAGATGATCCCGACGTTGCTCATTCTGCTTGTTGCCAATCAGCCAAGTATGAAGGTCTTGAGGAGGGTACTCAGTCTGTTGGCTGACCGTCTTCTGCCTCTTAGCCCTTCTCCGGCGTGACCCGTGGGTGTGGCTACTTGCCGCCTCACTCTATACCGGGATTGGCTGGCTTTGCTGCCCAGACTCATTTCTGGGGAGCTTCTTTACTAGTGGTTCTTTGGATGAGCTTTTCTGTCGTAGGCGAGAGGGCTCTGCTTCAGTCTTCTTTTCCGTTGGGTTATCCAACACCCTTTTGAGTTGCACTTTCAGTTCCTGTATCTCAATGCCCATGGAGTCTATGATCCGATCTCTGTAATCCCTTTCCAGAAGAAAGTGATGAGAAAAACCTCCAACGAAGGGAAATCGATGCTCGATGGATTCAAGGGTCCGGTTATTGTTTCCAGTTTGTTTTTCTAAGACTGTTGGGAGTGCCAAACCATTGTCCTTTTTCTTCTCTGTCTGTGGAGTACGTGTCAAAGATGGGACGTCCTCAATCCCCATCGTCGGAACTGAATACAAAGCTCAGAGACAAAGTGTCCACACTCACCGCACCAATTGTGCGTACCGAATACCGCACTAGATGAAAGTGGATCGAAGCTCTGCACTCAATTAGACTATCGAAGAAATGAGGTCCCTACGGCAGGAAAAACCGTAAGAGCTACCCGGCCGGGGTTGGCCGGATAACCCCTCCGGTGTAGGAATCAGTAATCGAAGAAAAAGTGCAGTACCCTCTAAGTGTAAAGAGTTCAGTTTTTAGTAAGTAGGGTTTAGCTTAGATCAGTTACCTTCAATGTGAAGTTAGTGTAGTTTATATAGAACTCCTTGCTTGCTTCCCAAGGTGGTTTTATGGAGCTCTCGTGCTGTCAAGTTTCCTTTTAGCATTGCCCACGGCGGGGGACCATCTAGTAGTTGCCAAGGGGTGCATATACTCATTGTAGTCATGCTGATAACAAACCACATTCCTCTGGTTCAATTGCTTCCGTGATTCAAGGTGTAGGGGACCAGCTGAGGTGGCAACTTGCAGATGCATATACTCATAGCTTCCACGTTTCTTTGAGAGGTTCCTTCAGGCCGGTACCGTTGTGCCTCGGCTCGGCCCTTTGCGAGGTTACTGTTGGGATGGGCTGGCCCATTCAAATATTTATGTATGGACTCGACTTACTTTGGTTATGATGATGGGTTCTCCCATCAGTTCGGCCCATAGAATGAGTCTTGCAGTTCGGCCCTAGCCCAGTATCGCAGCTGGACTGGCCTTTCTACTGCGAGTTGGGCCCAAGTGCTTGAGGACTTGGGTGGACTGTTAGTAATGGAGTTGGGCTTAGTTGGGTTGCCCACATGCTCATCTGACCCATTTGGATTTGGGCTTAGGGGATTAGACCGACCCAAGGCTTGGGTTCGACCCATTTCTTATTTAGGCCCTTCAACTTTTACAAAAGTCAAACACACAAAAATTGAAATGTAAAACATTATCCTTTCAGTCATTACATACAAATGAGTAAAAAAGAATCTACCAAAATCATAGTAAGCGTAAATGTGTAAACTCCATCCATGCCAAATCAAAGAAAAATATTCATTACTAATTAATAGGACCAAATGGTTCATAAGAAGAAATATAAGACTAAATGGATTATCATTTCCTAATTTGGGATTTACTGGTAATTTCTCTTATATACAAAGGCCCTATTTGGCAACCAATTTTTTGGCTAAAATAAATTTAAAAAAAAAAAAAAAGTTTAGGCCTTGTTTGTCATAATCTAAAAAAGTTTAAAAGTCACAAAGGCATTATCCTATTTAAGTCACATCACCTCTCCATCACATCACTTCAAACCCAACTCATACCTAACCCATATTTTATAAAAAGTCAAAAAGTGCATTTATTTAGATCATCCCAAACAACCTCTTAAAAAGTCAAAATATTACATCATATACATCAATCAGTTACTTTTATCTCTCACAATTATCTATTCAACCAAAATTTCAAACACATTTTTCTATATCATAAAAAAGTTAAAAATTACTAAAATAGTTAAGTTGCCAAAGGGGTGCGAAGTCAATATTTGAGTTGGTGTAAATTGAAGCCAGATTACATGGGTGTTCACGGGTTAGATTTGATCAAGTCTACCCTTAAACCACCACTGAACCAAATGTTTCAGTTTGAGAAAATGGAAAACCGGTGCCACCCCAAATGCTATATGAAATCGAATTAAATAAATCACTTGGCTTCACGGTCGGTTCAGTAGGTACCATATACACAATTCAATGTACTAACAACTATCCATATTCTTGTGTTCAAACGTGTATCAATGGAGTGGAAGAGACATAGGAGATTTGAACAAATAGGTTGAAACAAGCATACTGATTTGTAGAAACATAGAGTGAAAGATGAAGAGATACCATCTTTTAATGCCACTACCACCGATTCCATTTACGTTCCGTTGATTAGAGCCAGTGTTGCCACCTTTGTTAAGCTGAGAAGGGTTTCTTTTTTAGGGTGTAATATTTAAGGAGATGGGGTTTTCTTTGGAGGAGAGAGATAGAGGAGAGAGAAAAAAAAAATTAGAGGGGAATATTGAAGTGGAGAGGGATTTCTTGGGGAGGGAGATCGACAAGTCTACTGGAGGGTTTCTTGAGGAGAGAAAGAGACAAAGTGGAGAGAGATTTCACAAAAGAGGGAGTGTCCACTTCATGTAATTAGAAAGAGTGAAAATTGGTGATCTGATTCCCAAAATATAAAGCCACGCGTAAGTTGTAAGGTATTTTATTGTGATACAGTGATGAGAGAAGTTAGTGCAATCTGAAGCGATAACTAAAAGAAACCATGTTTTAGTTCTATTTAATATTGTCTATCGATCAGGTTGGTTTGATCGGCTTCGTCTATCATGCATCCATCACCAATCGCATGAAAAAATTTAAAAAAAAAAAAAAAAAAATTATGCATTTTAAGATCCTTTGACGTCTGAGCTTGTTGTCGAAGCCGACTGTTGTAGTCGGTTTGGTTCGGATTGATCGATTTGATCGGATTGAATGATTTGATGAACATTCCTAGAAATTGTTTGGAGTAGTTACCAAATGTTCAGAATTACTTGAAACAGTTACCAACGCCATACAACTGTTTTAATAGATAACTGTCAGATCTAACTAATTCACAGACGTAGAGTGTGTGTAGTTTTTTAGTTATTATTTGAAGTAAGTTGTATAAGGTTAAAATTTAAAAATTGATCGAAGATGATGCTGATTATTGGTCAGTGATAGATTATGTGAATTCATTTTCGTCAAATTAGAAAATAACACTAAAAATGAAAATTTCAAAGTTCCTTGATTTGCAATATATATATATATATATAAATAATAAAAAAAGAAACAAAAGAAAAAAGGAAGATTTACAGTCCAAAGGTCTTGTCTTAATGAACTCATCGGGCCTAAGAATAGGACCATATGGGCCTAAGATTAGGTTAAATTAAAGGGACACTACGGACTAGTTCTATTGACTAAATTTATTTATCTATAAAACCTACTCGTTTTTCCACCTATCAATATTCCTAAATTGTCCTCCATCCACATTCTTTATCCTCAATTATCAATAGTGGCATAACTCTCCCTATCTCTCTAGCAACTATCTTCGGCTGTCGTCTTTGCCACCAAAGACCAACTCCGGCCGCTATCTTTGACCTCTGGCAATATTTTTTGACAATTATCCGATCATTTTTTAGGCAAAAAATAATGTCCTCTACTACTCCCACTACCTCCATATCTGGTGGTGACAAGAGAAATGGAGAAGCAAGAGGATGAAGATAAATATCAGTGATAAAATTATCACTGATAACATTCATCAAATTTTTTCTAACCGCTTAATGAATTACTCTCTCTGTTAGGTTTTTGTAATTGGCAGTCTCGTTTGACAAAACTCTTTTCAGTTATAATTTTATTTATTTTTATGTTTCAGTAAGGCTGTGACTGTTTAGATGCGAATTCAACCCGAATTGTGCATGTTAGAGGAGTTTATGCTGACATTCAGTATCTTGAGCATTTCTTATTTGCTACTTCGCTGAATATGTACAGAGATCAAACTGCCCGGTCAGCTCGCGGAGGTCGAGGGGGCAGTGCCCCATGGTAGGTCTGGAGTAGTGCCCAAGCAGGGTCGAGGGGCAGTACTCGAGCAGTCATTTGTGTGCTCAAGCAGTGAAAAGGAACATCTAGTATTTCAACCTGCATTTAGAATTTCTAGAAAGCTCGTTTTACCGCTTGAGCGGTTGGCATATATGTTTTGCACTGCCTTTACTTACACCGCTTAAGCAGTGAAGTGTGCATTCGAGCGGTCTTCGCGGCTCTATTTTCTATAAAATGCATCGATTGTTGTTTTTAGGGTTTAACTCGTCCAGATTCTCAAAGAGGAGAAAAACAAAAAGTGTTCTACATTTGAGGGTGTTTTTATATGAGTTTCCTTGATGTATAAAAGGTAATCGATTGATCAACGAACTACAGAGTGTCAAACATCAAAGGTTGATTTTGTTCTTTTATTCACATAAAGAGAGAGGTGTTCTTCAGTAGATTCTGGGTAACTTGGGCTTGAAGCTTTGGTGGATTCCGTAGTGGTTCATCGTCGTAGATTCAGCATCGGCGTTGCAGATTCAATGTTGGGAAAAGGAGTTCCGAGGTGAATACGATATTAGAAGAGGCGCAGTGGTTTTGTGTTTGCACTCCTCAAAAATTTCTATTGCCACTCAAAAAATCTTGCAAGTGTGAACACAAAAAGGCTTGTTGATTGAATGCAGACGTGCCAGAACTTATGAACCTAGTTCAAGGTGTAGAAATTGTTGAACATTTCTAACTTCTAACATAGATAAATGATTGTGTGTGGCTAAGAGGAACTACCACTGGTTTGGATCTTGTTCCAATGAAGGGGACTTTTAACAAATTTATAGGTGCCAAAAGATAATTAGATTAAAATTGTGACTTGCATTGATTGGAAATGAAGTACAATTGGTAATCTAAGATAACTAAGCTAAGAAGCTAAAGGAGCTAAGTTATGAAGCTATGAAGCCAAGCTAAGGTAATGAAGCTATGAAGATAAGATAAATGAACTATTGAAGCTAAAATGAATTGAAAGACATGTATTGAAAGACTCCTAGTCGATTGTTTGGTTAGGGACCTCTTCAATGTTGCATGTGGAGTCCTTTATATAGTGTTGGGAAAGTCTCAAATCCAGCTTAACTGCCAAAAACATGGCAGCCAATTCTGGTGACATCTGTCATTGATGCTAATCTTCATTCCCCAAAATTAGGACCAGTTTTGATCTTCAAAGACTAAGACCTATCGTTATCACTTTGACTTGGTCCATCAAGCTCCTATAGGCCGCCACATGTCCCTCAAAACTTGAATTTATTATGCTTGAGTTATGAAAGAACATCTCCTTGGTTGTTGCATAGATTTCCTTCTCTTTGTTGTGCATGCCGATCCTCAAGAAATTAAAAAAACAATCTTTCTTTACTTAGAAAATAATTCCTTGATTATAGCTTATTTTGATCCTTCATGCCATGTAAAACCCAAGTTGTGTGTAGGGTTATTTTATTGGATAGATTAGTAATTAAATTAATTTATATGGGTCATTTATTAATATCAAGAATTAGTTATGAGATGGCTTTATATTTCCTATTACTTAGATGGGTAATTTTGTAACTTTGAGAAATTAGGTTAATAAGCCCACCTATTGTGGCTTTAAGTCTTGGAAAACAAACAAAACGGAGGCTGTAAATTGCTCCATAGGCGGCTAGGGTTTGAGAAGGTAAAAGAAAAAAGAAAAGAAAAAGAGAAGAAAGGTTCAAGTGAGGCTACAATAGGGATTGGAGGCAGCACGTTGGTGATTTTGAGACACCCATTGGTTAAGGTAAAATCTGTCTTTACTGTTAATTATTAAGTTTATGTTGAGAAATTTAACAATCAATGCATTAAGGGGATTTGGAAGATCTATAGGTGCCTACTTAGGTTTTGAGAATTGGGTGCAATGTGTAAGTGTAACTTTGGGTGGGTAATAGAAACAATGGAGTTTTGTATCATGGGTAAGGGTGTGTTTGGCTTTAAAGTTGGGTTGAATGGTTTGATCTCTTAGATATTAAAGCAATATATTAATCTAATATAGTGGGGCTTTTGTGGGTGTATGTAAGATGTAAAAAATATTAATTTATTTGAGGTTTTATTTATTAGGTTTGTGTGATTGAAGTGGTGGAGCTGGGTGTTTGGAGTTGGTGTTGGAGTGTTATTTCTAAGCTTTTGAGGTAAGTAACCCTCTATCACTGTTGGTTCATTTTTATTCCTATCGAATCGTTTAAAATCATAAATATTTATTTATAGCCTTCATGTTCTCTTAAAAGAAAATATGGGTCAAGTATAAAACAATATCGAATATTATTATGAAAATTATTTGAATATTTGGTGAAACTATTCTGAAAATTGTACTAAACGTTTATTCTGAAAATATCGAATGTTTTATTTAAAAGTTGTGTATTGTTTGAATTTTGAACATCACTCTAGTCTGACTATGATTTGGACCCTAGCCAATGGGGGTTATTTATTGGCACAGAAACTAGTTTCTTTTGGGGCTTTACCACCGGCCTATGTGTGGTTCTGGGCCTTGTCACGGGCGAAGTGACCGTAGTCACCAAGACTTGGGTTTTGTGAATTGCATCATTGAACCATTTGAATATCGAACCATCAATTTTGAACAACGAAATTTCATCGAATTACCTCATTATCTTTTTAATTAAAATGTATTGCTACACTGTTTATTTTCAGCTACGAAACCATCTTAATAAATAATTGTTCATTTATTGAATGGTAGCAAAAAATATATTTATTGATTATCGACTATTTTTTTTGTATACTTGATCCAGCTAACAGTGATGGTTGGTTATTTACTAGGCTGTCTAGCTTACCCTTATTTTATTTTTCAGATTCTGAGGAGTAGAGCTGCGCGGGGTTTTTACTTGTGGGAGTGTCGAGAGTAGGACTATGATTTAAGTACTTGGATCATTATTATTATTTTTTTTATTAGTGGACTTGGTGGACAATTTCATATGATAAGAATTATCTATTTGTATGGTTTTTAGCATTATGATATTTAAGGATTTAATTTGAGTATTTTACATTGTTGGTTATGTATTGGACGCTTAGCCTTGCATGCTCACTTAAATGAGTGTGCGGAGGCAGCACGTTGGTGATTTTGGGACACCCATTGGTTAAAGTAAAATCTGTCTTTACTGTTAATTATTAAGTTTATATTGAGAAATTTAACAATCAATGCATTAAGGGGATTTGGAAGATCTATAGGTGCCTACTTAGGTTTTGAGAATTGGGTGCAATGTGTAAGTGTAACTTTGGGTGGGTAATAGAAACAATGGAGTTTTGTATCATGGGTAAGGGTGTGTTTGGCTTTAAAGTTGGGTTGAATGGTTTGATCTCTTAGATATTAAAGCAATACATTAATCTAATATAGTGGGGCTTTTGTGGGTGTATGTAATATGTAAAAAATATTAATTTATTTGAGGTTTTATTTATTAGGTTTGTGTGATTGAAGTGGTGGAGCTAGGTGTTTGGAGTTGGTGTTGGAGTGTTATTTCTAAGCTTTTGAGGTAAGTAACCCTCTATCACTGTTGGTTCATTTTTATTCCTATCGAATTGTTTAAAATCATAAATATTTATTTATAGCCTTCATGTTCTTTTAAAATAAAATATGGGTCAAGTATAAAACAATATCGAATATTATTATGAAAATTATTTGAATATTTGGTGAAACTATTCTGAAAATTGTACTAAACGTTTATTCTGAAAATATCGAATGTTTTATTTAAAAGTTGTGTATTGTTTGAATTTTGAACATCACTCTAGTCTGACTATGATTTGGACCCTAGCCAATGGGGGTTATTTATTGGCACAGAAACTAGTTTTTTTGGGGCTTTACCACCGGCCTATGTGTGGTTCTGGGCCTTGTCACGGGCGAAGTGACCGTAGTCACCAAGACTTGGGTTTTGTGAATTGCATCATTGAACCATTTGAATATCGAACCATCAATTTTGAACAATGAAATTTCATCGAATTACCTCATTATCTTTTTAATTAAAATGTATTGCTACACTGTTTATTTTCAGCTACGAAACCATCTTAATAAATAATTGTTCATTTATTGAATGGTAGCAAAAAATATATTTATTGATTATCGACTATTTTTTTTTGTATACTTGATCCAGTTAACAGTGATGGTTGGTTATTTACTAGGCTGTCTAGCTTACCCTTATTTTATTTTTCAGATTCTGAGGAGTAGAGCTGCGCGGGGTTTTTACTTGTGGGAGTGCCGAGAGTAGGACTATGATTTAAGTACTTGGATCATTATTATTATTTTTTTTATTAGTGGACTTGGTGGACAATTTCATATGATAAGAATTATCTATTTGTATGGTTTTTAGCATTATGATATTTAAGGATTTAATTTGAGTATTTTACATTGTTGGTTATGTATTGGACTCTTAGCCTTGCATGCTCACTTAAATGAGTGTGCGGCGTTGTCACGGAGCTTGGGGCGTGACAGTTTTATGGTATCAGAGCCAGGTTGTAATTTTAAAAGTTGGTATAGAATAGTGGTGAGATTGGGTGGATGTAGGATTGGGAACACTTATAATTTGGTAAAATGTTAATTTTATTTACGTGTTATAGGGACTTGAGAATAGAATAAGATGAGATTTTATTATTGATGCATATAGGTTGCAATGGAACATAAGGAGACATTGGCGAATATGGCTAGGAATACACACCAGGATCAAACGAATCGACGGACTGGTAATAACAATCGGCGAGGGAATGTGACTAATATTGGTAGTGGTTCGCAAGCAGTCGGAGGAAATCAGGGGCAAGAGTTGAAGGAACAATTATAAGAGTTACTAGATAAGGGCTTTATCAAGCCTAGTGTTTTTCATTGGGGTGTGCCCGTTTTATTTGTGAAAAAGAAGGATGGTAGTTTTCGCCTTTGCATTGATTATCGAGAGTTAAACAAGGTGAAAATTCAAAATAAATATCCTTTGCCTAGGATAAATGACCTATTTGATCAATTGCAAGGAGCACAAGTCTTTTCTAAGATTGACCTTCGTTCTAGATATCATCAGTTAAAGGTTAAAGAGGAAGATATACCTAAGACAGCCTTCCGAACTAGGTATGGGCATTATGAATTTTTAGTGATGTTGTTTGGGTTGACCAATATGCCTGCAGCTTTTATGGATTTAATGAACAAAGTATTTAAACCCTTCTTAGATCAGTTTGTGGTAGTTTTTATTGATGACATTTTTGTGTACTCAAAGAGTAAAGAGCAACACAAAGAACATCTGAGAATAGTGTTGCAGTTATTAAGGGAGAAGAAATTATTTGCTAAATTAAAGAAGTGTGAATTTTGGCTAGAGAGTGTATCATTTTTTAGTCATGTGATATCTGAAGACGGGGAGTCTGTTGACCCCAAGAAAGTGAGGTGGTGGTAGAGTGGAATAGGCCTACTAGTGTCACTGAAATTCGTAGTTTCTTGGGTTTAGCAGGATATTATAGAAGGTTTGTTAAGGGATTTTTCCGAATTTCTATGCCTTTGACTTGTTTAACACAAAAAGGGGTTAAATTTGAATGGTCTGATGATTGTGAGAAGATTTTTCAGGATCTAAAGAGTCGATTAGTGTGTGCTCCAATACTTATAGTTCCGTCCGGAAATGAAGGTTTTACCATCTATAGTGATGCATCGAAGATGAGCTTGGGTTGTGTCCTGATGCAGAACGATAAGGTAGTGGCATATGCGCCTAGGCAGTTGAAGCCATATGAGCAGATTATCCTACGCATGATTTGGAGTTGGCTACAGTGGTGTTTGCATTGAAAATCTAGAGGCACTAACTGTATGGGGTGAAATGTGAGATATTCACTGATCATAAAAGTCTTAAGTATATTTTCACTCAAAAAGAATTGAATATGAGGCAAAGGCGATGGTTGGAGCTATTAAAGGACTATGATTTGACTATCAATTATCATCCAGGAAAAGCCAATGCAATGGCTGATGCCTTGAGTAGAAAGACCCCGAGTAATTTGGCTACCCTGATCACTGACCAAAAGAATATCTTGGAGGACTTGCGAATGTTGAATATCAAGATTAGATGGCATAACCATGGAGTGCAGTTAGCAAACCTTAGAGTTCAACCCACGTTGATTGATAGAATTAAAGATGCTCAGGGAAAAGATCCTCAGTTGCAAAAACTTAAGGCTGAAATGGAAATAAGGCTACAGATGGAATTTTGTATGCATAAAGATGGAACCTTGAGATTTGGAGAGAGGTTGTGTGTGCCTAATGATTTAGAGCTCAAGAGAGAAATCCTGAGAAAAACTCATAGTTTAGGGTATACTGTACATCCAGGGAGCACTAAAATGTATACAGACTTGAAGAGGAACTTTTGGTGGAATAATATGAAGAAGGAAATTGCTCAATATGTTGCTCAATGTTTGGTATGTCAACAGGTGAAAGTTGAACATCAGAGACCTGCAGGTAAGTTACAACCTCTTCCTATTCCCGAGTGGAAGTGGAAACATATTACCATGGATTTTGTGACGAGGTTGCCTAGGATCCAAGGTGGTAATAATGCTATTTGGGTTATTGTTGATCGATTGACCAAATCCGCTCACTTTCTAGCTTTTATGGTAGGGTTCTCCTTGGAGAGGTTTGCAAAATTGTATATCAAGGAGATTGTGAAGTTGCATGGTATTCCGGTGACCATAGTGTTTGATAAAGATAGCAGTTTTGTATCTATGTTTTGGAGGAGTTTGCATACAGCTTTGGATACTAGTTTGAATTTTAGCACGACCATTCATCCTCAAAGTGATGGACAGTCAGAGAGAACCATTCAGACTCTTGAAGACATGTTGAGGGCCTGTATTAATGATCTTGGAGGTTCTTGGGATGAGCATTTGGCCTTAGTGGAATTCTCTTATAATAATAGTTATCATGGGAACATTCAGATGGCACCATATGAGGCTTTTTATGGACAAAAGTGTAGATCACCTATTTGTTGGGATGATGTGGGCGAAAGGAAGTTGTTAGGGCTTGAGATTGTGCAACAAACAGTGGACAAGATCAATCTTATTAGAGAGCGACTTCGCACTGCACAAAGTAGACAGAAAAGTTATGCAGATAACAGGAGACGCGATTTGGTGTTTGGGATTGGAGACCATATGTTCCTTAAGGTGTCTCCTATGAAAAGAGTAATGAGGTTTGGTGTTCGTGGTAAATTGAGTCCTAGATTTATTGGACCATTTGAGGTTTTAGATAGAATTGGAGAGGTAGCTTACAGACTTGCCCTACCACCTTCACTAGTTGGAGTTCATAATGTCTTCCATGTTTCGATGTTGAGGAAGTATATACTGAATCCCAATCATGTGATTGATTATGCACTGTTGCAGTTTAAGAAGGATTTGACCTATGAAGAACACCCTGTAAGAATCGTTGATAAGAAGGAACAGGTTTTGAGGTGTCGAGTCATCCACTACGTTAAGGTTCAATGGAGCAATCACTCGGAGAGAGAAGATACTTGGGAACTTGGGGATGAAATGAGACAAAAGTATCCACAACTTTTTGAGACTACAGGTATGTCAAATTTCGAGGACGAAATTTCTTTTAAGAGAGGAAGAATGTAAAACCCAAGTTGTGTGTAGGGTTATTTTATTGGATAGATTAGTAATTAAATTAATTTATATGGGTCATTTATTAATATCAAGAATTAATTATGAGATGGCATTATATTTCCTATTACTTAGATGGGTAATTTTGTAACTTTGAGAAATTAGGTTAATAAGCCCACCTATTGTGGCTTTAAGTCTTGGAAAACAAACAAAACGGAGGCTGTGAATTGCTCCATAGGCGGCTAGGGTTTGAGAAGGTAAAAGAAAAAAGAAAAGAAAAAGAGAAGAGAGGTTCAAGTGAGGCTACAATAGGGATTGGAGGCAGCACGTTGGTGATTTTGGGACACCCATTAGTTAAGGTAAAATCTGTCTTTACTGTTAATTATTAAGTTTATGTTGAGAAATTTAACAATCAATGCATTAAGGGGATTTGGAAGATCTATAGGTGCCTACTGAGGTTTTGAGAATTGGGTGCAATGTGTAAGTGTAACTTTGGGTGGGTAATAGAAACAATGGAGTTTTGTATCATGGGTAAGGGTGTGTTTGGCTTTAAAGTTGGGTTGAATGGTTTGATCTTTTAGATATTAAAGCAATATATTAATCTAATATAGTGGGGCTTTTGTGGGTGTATGTAATATGTAAAAAATATTAATTTATTTGAGGTTTTATTTATTAGGTTTGTGTGATTGAAGTGGTGGAGCTAGGTGTTTGGAGTTGGTGTTGGAGTGTTATTTCTAAGCTTTTGAGGTAAGTAACCCTCTATCACTGTTGGTTCATTTTTATTCCTATCGAATTGTTTAAAATCATAAATATTTATTTATAGCCTTCATGTTCTCTTAAAAGAAAATATGGGTCAAGTATAAAACAATATCGAATATTATTATGAAAATTATTTGAATATTTGGTGAAACTATTCTGAAAATTGTACTAAACGTTTATTCTGAAAATATCGAATGTTTTATTTAAAAGTTGTGTATTGTTTGAATTTTGAACATCACTCTAGTCTGACTATGATTTGGACCCTAGCCAATGGGGGTTATTTATTGGCACAGAAACTAGTTTCTTTTGGGGCTTTACCACCGGCCTATGTGTGGTTCTGGGCCTTGTCACGGGCGAAGTGACCGTAGTCACCAAGACTTGGGTTTTGTGAATTGCATCATTGAACCATTTGAATATCGAACCATCAATTTTGAACAACGAAATTTCATCGAATTACCTCATTATCTTTTTAATTAAAATGTATTGCTACACTGTTTATTTTCAGCTACGAAACCATCTTAATAAATAATTGTTCATTTATTGAATGGTAGCAAAAAATATATTTATTGATTATCGACTATTTTTTTTTGTATACTTGATCCAGCTAACAGTGATGGTTGGTTATTTACTAGGCTGTCTAGCTTACCCTTATTTTATTTTTCAGATTCTAAGGAGTAGAGCTGCGCGGGGTTTTTACTTGTGGGAGTGTCGAGAGTAGGACTATGATTTAAGTACTTGGATCATTATTATTATTTTTTTTATTAGTGGACTTGGTGGACAATTTCATATGATAAGAATTATCTATTTGTATGATTTTTAGCATTATGATATTTAAGGATTTAATTTGAGTATTTTACATTGTTGGTTATGTATTGGACTCTTAGCCTTGCATGCTCACTTAAATGAGTGTGCGGTGTTGTCACGGAGCTTGGGGCGTGACATGCCATCTCAAGTTGTCACGTGTCCAAAGAAAATCAGTTCACCTTGATCTTGGGACAAAACGGCTCCATCTTTGTAGATAATATGGAAGATCTCCAAATCTTATACGCCTCATCACTTATCAACTTAGATAAAACTCCAAGATAAGAGATAAGCCTTAATAATAAGGGATGAGGCTTGAATTTAGGGGATAACTTTCCAAGAGATAAGCTATAGCAACCTCCTAATTATTAAGAATGCTTAAGACTCACTTCATCCAATCAAACCAAAATATAAATTAATTAATTAATTAATTAACCCAGTAACTTGGCTAATTTAATTAATTAAAATTAATTAATTCTAGATGCCATTTCATTAACCTTAGTGGTGGGTCTCATAAAATCTTTGACTCTTCATCTTCCATTGCCGCTTGGCACAAATAATTGGGAAAATTGTCTCATGGCAATTTTTGCCAAAAAGGGTATGATCAGTTTGGTTCAATTTAGGTGTGGATTTGCTAGGTAATTTAGAGTACTCCTGTGTAATTCCTTTATGTCTTCTTAGTGGATTGTTTTGTAGTTTTGGCCCATGATTTTTTTTATCACAAATGGAGGTGCTCCAATCATGGTTCTTTTTCACGTTAAATCGTTGTGTTGATTTATCTTGATTATTTGATTGGGATTGTTATTTACTATTTTAAATTGAAACATAATCATGAATCAATATCTCGGGAGTTATTTAGATTTTTCACTCTCATTCATTCTTACAGTCACACTCAGATACATACACACTCATTCATTTGTTCGTTTACATAAGCACACCAATACATTTAAATACTAAAAAGAGTAATACTGATAAATTTATCATTGTCAATTTGTTCACTAATATCTAGATTTTACAAACAACAAATTTGGTTTAACCAAATCTTCACAAATAAATTGATGGAGATCCATCAATATGTATATAAACGCACAAACAAACACACACACACACACACACACACAAACAAACATACATAGAGAGAGAGAGAGAGAAAGAGAGAGAGACTATCTTATTGGTAGGAGCTCCAGTGACTATGCCATGGCCAAATCAACATTAAAAATGGCCAGATATGAAGTTATTGGTAAATATTGGAGTTGAAAATGTGACACACAAAATATCGAAACATTAGGGTACATAATTACAAAGAAATACAAGGTTCTGCTAAGGTTACACATCCAAAAATAAACTCCTTCCAGCTCAAAATATTATTCCCTTTTGGCGAATCCAACTTATTTTCGTGGTACATTTATTAAAAAATATTAATTTTCCAAAACTACCCTCTAATAGTACAATTATTGCACTTCAAAAATATTAATGTTAATTAATTTAAAAGAAGGGGCAAAATAGGACATTCATGTTATTTTATTCCTTAATTTTTGAAAATAGACTAATATTTTGGCACAACGAAAAATGGAATAAGAGACTAATATTTTGGGATAGAAAGAGTAATAATACTTTAGAGTTTAATATATTACAGACAACGTTGCCCTAATTTTACAAATTACAAGTAAAATAAAATTGCAATAGTGAGATTGAAAATTCAATGTCAATTCATTCCCATCACAGCTTCTCGAGCTCCTCCAAAAAGTCTTCTTCATCGATGAATTCTGCAAAACTTGGCATTGAATGCCAGGGAAATAAAAGCCGTGAGCTGTAAGGCCTAGAAAGAACACCCTACTCGTACTCTCTACATCCCCAGATAAAATAAACACGTACAAGAATAAGTAGAGGTACATTAGGTAATTTAAAAAGATAGAGTTACAGTAAGAAATACAAACAATTACAACAATGCACAGTTATAAACAACAGCGATAAGTAACAGTTGGTTAGTAACACTTATACAATAAAAGTTAGCTGCAACAGTGAAATTCAAGGTCACTAGAGTCACTTAAGAGACCTGTCCTCCCAACCACTAGGACTAGACACCAAACTATTCGGAACTCCCCCTTCTACTGCTTTGCAGACCTTGCCACGAATGCCCGCAACAATTATATACCATGTGATGCCATTGGTGACCCTCAAAAGAGATGGCAAAAAGGCAGTAATATTACATCCTTGAGTCGTCCTTAACCTATGTTGGGCCCAACCTTATCCCTCCAAAGGGTTGTACATACTGGTTGCCCCTAACTTCCATTGAACCCAACCTTATCCCTTTGCACCGCATAGATTCTGAATACGTTTGTGCCATCCTAGGATTATTGTCAAACCATTTGTCCAAGATTTAGCTCAAAAAGGGAACACGACCCACCATCAATTTCACTAGTGATTATAAATTTCATTAAGTTTTCAAAATATTATATGCGAACACAAACCCCATTACCACCCCTTTAAGTTTTCCCTTTTCATGAAACATAGTTAGCAATAAAAGATAAATAACAATACAAGATACAAGTCAAGTAATACACGAGTAAATAGAGAAATCAAAAAGGCACTAATGATATCACAATAGCAATAAATAAGAGATAGTCACAATCATAATACACTTCAACAATGCACAACTACACTAGAATTTTAGATTTTCTAGATTCACAGAGACGAGAAATTTAATTCGGTAAAAATACTTTTGAGACTCCAATGTGGCTAAATTTTTTATGAGTTGTAAAACAATATGTCTAGTTTCATACCCAATTTATAAAATTAGGAAATCACTTTCAAAACTCAAGAATTTTCCTAAACACTACACTCTGTACAAATTTGACGACAACTGGGAAAAATAGTTTCTCAAAATCCGTTTCATCATTTTTGCTCAAATAAATTTTAGATGAAAGATAACACCCAGAAGATACTTTTGACATACAAATCGATAGGAGGGGATTTTTCTACAATTTGATAAAATTACAAGCAGATGGCTGTCTTTTTTGGACTATTTTGTTAAAAACTTGAAAAAAAAAAATGTTTGGGGTATGAAAACACACAATTAGGCTCTATTAAAATTCACCCGTACTCTACAAACATCAATTGACACCTCATTGAAACAAATATGATGTTCATGAAGATTTGATATTGTAATAAATTCTAGAACAAGAGGGACACTTACCAATTAAAGGAAAAAATAAGTTAAAAACTTTATCCTCATGCAACACTTGATCAAGGTTTTAAAAACTGAACCGGATCGACTGATTCAACTATTTGATCTGTGAACCAGTCCAAGGTTTGGTTCAAATATACCTCAGAACCGTTTTGTCTTGAAAATCGGCTTCTTTTGGAGAAACTGGATAAACCCACGGTTAAATCAGTCAACTGTCTGACCCGAAACCAGTTGGAGTTCACCCGACTGAACCATGCTGTAGACGTCCCCGAACGTCCCCGGGAGGATGAGTCCCGTTCCATTCATTTTGGGCTCACTACAGTTCGGATTCAAATTGTCACGGTTCTCAATCTGAACCAAAGAGTCCAAATCCGGCAAATCGTTTTGAGAAAACAGATTTTTGAAAGAAGTGCCAAATATGGACTGCTTTGCCAGATACAGAGTCGCCACGTAAATATTTTATTTTTGGGAAATTTAGGAAACCCTGACTTGTGCCTAAAGCCATGTGTCCGTCATCACCAAAGTTGCCTCGGCTCGGGAACTTGGGTACGATTGGGGAAGGTCACTTCGTGAGCACCCCCGCTCGCCCGATCAAAGATCGGCCTCTACTAACCATGCTATCTTGTTTTGAAAACGTTATGTGTTCTTATTCCGATTATTAGCCTAGATTTACTATGTGATGCGCACAACATACAAGTATAGACTGGGTCACCTGAATTGGAACGAAACATTTCATGTTTTGTTTTGAAAATGGTTTGCTACTCGCAAGTAGGCTTAAAATGCAGATTTTACCACCCTCAGGTGGGCTTAGAAAAGATGGTTTTGCCACTATCTAGTGGGCTTAAAACTCACAGTGAATGAATTGTTCCAATCCAAATAACCCAACCTTCACCCACAGGCATTCAGGCAGTTATATCACATAAACACATAGCCTCATGGTAAGCATGCTATCATGGCAGTCACTCACACGCATGCAAGGATGCTAAAGCATAAAAACTTACCGAGTATTTCAAGCCAAAATAGAAGCTATGTTAAAAATCCATGCATGATCCTAACTATACAGAAATGCCTAATGCAACACATGCAAAATGCAACTAAGATAGGCTCGGCTATTCTAAACATGGCATATGAAATGCTACAGCTAACATGTATTCAACTTGGAATTGAAATACAATGCAGTGAGTATGATGCGCCGAGCCCGGTGCATGCAAAACAGATGAATGAATGCAATCATGCTATCATACTGTATGCTAATTGAAACATGCCCTAATCTAACCATCAGAAGCTGGTAAATAAAAGGGAGAAAGACGTGGGGTTGGAAGACATACATCACACGTACGCACACTTATTACAACATTGCCTTTGCTCGGAGGGTCCGAATAAATAATATACAGTCCGAATAAATAGCACAGTCCGAATAAGTACAAAACCCTAATTAATTAACACATTAATCTAGGAAAGCAGTAAATTAGTATGCAAGCCTATGGACTGCCTCAGCTCTGTTCCGAATGATGAATGATGCGTGCTTGAGTTGCCTTGCGCGGAAATCCATTGCGATGCCCCAATTAGCCTCTGTTTACAATTAAGCCCGGAATGTTGCACGAAACTCCAAAAGATTGCCGGTTTCTGATTTGCTGCAACAGAGAGCAAGAAAGGGGCATGGCAGTGTATTTTCATATATGTATGCACACCTCGATCCTCGTGCCACCAATCACGCATCTCGATGCATGATGGCCGAGGAGTCGAATTGCACGACTCAATATGAAATGAATGCACACATAAACACAACAAGACCGAGACTCCATCATGGTTAATCCGGAGTGTCGGCGACCGGGAATTGAGACACGTTCCGTCACTCGGAGTATGAAACGTCCCTCGTTTCTCATGCTTGGGCTAACTCCTATCCCAAGCATAATGCAACATGCATGACATGCATGAATGCAATCCTAACATGCAACCTAGCATACGCAATGCTATGAGATGGCATACACAATGCACGATGTAGCAAGACATACACAATGCTCTAACATACGACCTAGCATACGCAATGCTATGAATTGAAATGGCATACACAATGCATAATGGACTTACACTAACATGAGTGGACCTCAGCCACACTCACATCAGTAGCCATAAGATGAAAAATGAGACTATCGAAATGCATGCACACATGCACGCAAACCGAGGTCCGAACCTAAGGCATAGCATGCAACTCCAACAAGGCATGGCAAGGCATGAAATATGGCATGCAAGCATGTAATTTCCAGCACTAAAACATGATGCTAAATGGCCCCGAAACATGGAAACATGGCACCCAATGCATGAGATGAGCCTCGAAACTCAAAACTAGGCACATGTATTGACTTATAGCTATACAAAGCATGCATTATTTGACTACGAAACACAAAGACAGAACCAAGGCAGTCCCAAAACATGAACATTTCTAGTTTGAAGCATGACCAAAAGATGCTAGCATGATGGACTAAAATACCATGCAACTTTGACTAGCAAACATGGTTTACATGGTATGTATATGAATCCCATGAGAACTCACCAAACCAACAAAAATCAGTGAATAAAATGCATCAAAATATGCCCAAATAACCTTTGAAATGCAGCCAACACATGCAAAAATGAGGAGTTCCTTTAAAGGGGCATACAAGGGTTTATTAAGCACATACAAGATAGACACTTAGCATGGTAAAACCAACTTTGAAAATGGAATATGACAGCCCTGAAACTCACAAAATGGGCCCTAAAATCAGCCTCGGAAACATGCAAAGAAAGGCCTCTTTGAGAGGCCTTGAATGGGATTGCTCTACACATGCAACATAGACATAAAATATGGCCAAAGGGGCCTTGGACAGAGCTAAGGCAGACCTAAAATCTCACAGAATAAGGCCTGAAATATGACTTTAATGCGTGCAAAATAGAGTCCCTTTGGATGGCCAAACATGCTAGTAAAGAGAATGAGGGGTGAGAGGGTCACCACTCTATGATTTTGGAGCTCAAAGACACATCAAGGCCACTGAAAATCCACTGGATTTCAGTGGCCAAGAGTCTAAAACAAGGGCAATGCAAATGCTCAAATACAAGGCTCAAAGCATGAGGAAATGAAGCATGCAAGGTCAGAGATGACTCCAAACAGAAAAGTGACCTTAATCAAACTTAAAGAGGAGGTCAAAAAAAGACTTTCTTCAGTTTAGGTCGAGGTCCAAAAATGCTCACAAATAAGGCTAATATATCATGCAAAATAAGCCCTAAAAGAGAGATAAAGCATACAAGGATGTAAGAGACCTCAAACAGAAAAGTATCCTTAATAAAACATGAAGAGGAGCTCAAAATAAGACTATTTTCAGTTTACACCAAGGCTCCAAAATGCTTGGAAATGGAGCTAAAGTATAGAGCAAAATAGTGCAAGAAAAGGGGAAATGAGGACTTACCCTTGTAGCATAGCAATGCAGCAGGTTTTGGGCCAAGATTGTGAGCTCTCAACCTCTGAAAATCAGATTCAAGGGGCTGGAATGGATGGTGGAGGTGGTAGGCTAGGAGTTATAGTGTAAAATGGTCAAGAATTTGGAGGCTTGAAGTATAGAGATAGGGGGAGTTGTATGTATGCTCCAGCCAAAACCTTCTAACCCTTAGAAAATGAGGTAGGGTGGTGGTTATATAGAGGGAGAAGCCAAGGAAAAAGGGGCGGAAAAACCAATTCAAATTTCCCCCCAAAAGGGCAGACCCTCGGGTAGGGGGTCTGGTGCAAAATAGCTGGCACAGCTGGAATGCACCAGGAGAGAGAAACATGGCCGGCCAGGTGCAAAAGGTTCAGGTGGCCGGCCGGCCAGGGGTCAAAAGGGTCAGAAGAATTGCTGGCCGGCCACCCCCAAAAGGTGGCCTCCCAGATGAGTGCAACACAGCTGTATGGTCAAAACCCAGAAAAAGTGAACCAGGAGAGAGAAAAATCAGCTTTTTAGAGGGGTTCAAAAGGGTCAAGAAAAATGGTTGGCCGGCCTACCCATATTTGTGGCCTCCCAGGTGTGTACAACACAATGGTGTGGTGGAAATTCAGAAAAAAGTGGCCCGGGAGTGGGAAAAACCAACTTCCTAGTGAAGAAAACGGGCGACGAAGGGCGAAGAAGAAATAAAACTGGCTTTCAAAACAATTGCTGGCCTCCCACCTTCCTACAACCTTTCTAACAATGAAAATAAGGACCCTGCCAAAAATGGACCAAGACGGATGCAAAACGAAGGTTCGGGGGCTGAAACACGTAGTTTGGGGCCCCGAAAACATGCTGTTAGGCACCGGAAGTGGCGTTCGACCACGGAGTTGGTCTCTTGGGCCACAGTGTCCCTCAAAAGGGAGGAAACAGGGTGTGTGCCAAAAACCGGAGCAAACGGAGGTAGTTAAGCGGTCCCGAACTGAGGCGCACGGCCGACGGCTCCGAAAATCGGGAACCGGGCTCCAAACAGGAAAAAATGGCCTACGACCATGAAACGTAGCCTACGGCCACTGAGAGATGATCTACGAGACCTCTCCCTTCCTTCGGGAAGAGAAAATAAAGAAAACAGGGCCTGGTTCGCAAACCGAGGCAAAGCACAAAAGAGTTCGGAAGTCGGGAGGCAAGGCTCGCAGCCGTGATTCTGCAACCTCAGAACGAGCACAATGTGCAACATCACCAAGCGCTCAATCGGTGACGTCTGAGTCTTAAGGTCGGTCAAAAATGGGATGTCTATAGTTGCCCCTCTTTGACAGAACTCGGAAGTCATAAGTGACGGGAATGAGTGTCAAAGCCCAAAGACGACCCATTTTTGACAAGGCCGAAGACTTGGACAAACAAACAAAATATAGATAAATAAATAGTTGTGCCCACAGGCTGCCTACGTATCCCTTTGCAAGGAATCAAACCAGCGTAGTTCAGGGGCAGGATGCAAAATGATATGCGGGAAGATTTTGATAATTGGACTTATACGCTACGCGAAGCCGGTTTGAAAATTGGACTTATATGCTACGCGAAGCCGGTTCGAAAATTGAGGATTCATGCAATGCACTGTAATGTAGTGGCTAAAATGTAATGTAATAGCTAAGAGGTAAAGGTACCTTACAGGGGTAATTGGCAATGACTTACCTCATGTTGCTGGGGATCTTTCGCTTCTTCTTGGTTGAACTGCAGGTACTACTTTTCTCCCTGACTATGGTCGCAGTTTTTCCTATTCTCCAACAGGGTGACAGACTAGGTTGGTTCAGTATCCAGAATTGAGGTGCATACACATGCTATCTCAATCTATGGGGCTGCCATACAGATTTCAAGCCGAGGATATACCCCTGGGTATTTAAACCAGACTTTAGTCTCAGAAATCCCGAACCTTTGCGTTCTAGGCATGAGCCATTCGAAGTCTAGTTTCCACCGTCTCAGTTGGTCTCCTAGGAACTCACCGCTAACACAAGCAGGTGGCTATACCAGACCATTGGAAGTCGTTCGGGCACGACAAACACCAAAGGAATTTCACCTTTAGAGGATTTAAGGTCTCCTAGACCAGAGAGTGCACAAGACAGTGCGAATAAAGATGCAGGATTTAAGGTCTCATGGACCGGGGAGTGCACAAGACAGTGCGAATGATATGAAAATACAATGTACGCAAGACAGCGCAATGCAAAGTGAATGCACAAAACAGTGCTAAACAGATGCACAAAATAGTGCGATGCTAAAGGTGTACAAAACAGTACGAGCAGGGTGAATGCACAAAACAGTGCGATACAGATAAGGTGCGCAAGATAGCGCGATGCAATGCACTAACAAGTGCAGGTAAGGTGCGCAAGATAGCGCGAATGATACAATGCACAAAACAGTGCGACACGCTAAACAGCGCGATTGATTTGAAATGCACAAGATAGTGCGATGTGATATGCAAAGCACATGATAGTGTGATTGAGGTGCACAAAATAGCACGAATGATAAACTGCACAAAACAGTGCGATTGAGGTGCGCAAAATAGCGCAAACAGATGCAATGCACAGGACAGTGCGATGCACAAAATAGCGCGAATGTAAACTGCACAAAATAGTACGATTGAGGTGCGCAAAATAGCGCGAATGATAAATTTCACAAAACAGTGCGATGCGCAAAATAGTGTGAATGTAAACTGCACAAAATAGTGCGATTGAGGTGCGCAAAATAGCGCGAATGATAAACTGCACAAAATAGTGCGATGCGCAAAATAGCGTGAATGATTTGAAATGCACTAAAAAGTGTGATACGCTAAACAGCGCGAGTGATTTGAAATGCACAAAACAGTGAGATACGCTAGACAACGCGATTGATTTGAAATGCACAAAACAGTGCAATACGCTAAACAGCGCGATTGATTTGAAATGCACAAAACAGTGCGATACGCTAAACAGCGCGATTGATTTGAAATGCACTAAACAGTGCGAGTGAGATACAACCAGAAGATGCACAAGACAGTGCAAGTGAGATACAAAGTGTAAGTGCACAAGACAGTGCGAGTGAGATAAAATGCACAAGAAAGTGCGATAAAAATGCATCTTCTATGCAAGTATGGAAGCACATTCTGTGCAATATTGAAAGCATATTCTATGTATGAGACAAACAAAGCATATTCTATGCAGAATCGAAAACAAGCATATTCTATGCATGAATCATAACGATGTGCGGCACGCATGCAACAACAGTGTATATGAAAGTTCACATTCTATGCAATAGAGGAGCATCAAATATGTACTCTGGTGCTTCTGATTTACCTCTTAGAGGACTTTGCAACACACTCAGCTCAAAAAGGGCACACCCTGTTCATATTGGCGAGAGATAACATCTGAATGTGAAACCCTCAAGTGCTGCTTGGACTACCACTCTGACTTGAAGCAGGTTTACACTTAGGGTCGAGATACACTCATACTCCAGAGAAAAGGCAAGGCCTGAGAAAGTGCACCTGGAATGCAGTCTCGGATTTTGCTAAAGTTGAAACATGCTAAGATGCTCCAAATTTTCCCTCTTTTCTTTTGCTTTGCAGTCTGGAACCCATATAGCTTCAGATAGGCCCCGGTTTTACTGTTTTCACATGACCTGGGTGAACCCTGCGGTTTTACGAAAGAACAAATCCTGTTTTACGCAAATGTGGAGAATGTCACAGCACTCTGAGCACAAGATGATTTTTCTTTTGAAATTGAAATGAGAAAAGGATTCTCAACTGGGTATTGAGCCTACAATTGACCACAACCAAAATGACTCAACACAGAAAAACGAAAGGTAAACGACCTAAACACAACGAGACATGCTCAAGACGACTCAAAACAAGAATCTAGATAAAACAAAAAGACACGACACTCAGACGTGCACAGGGAGCCTATTTCTCTTGGTATTGTTTCCCACTCTTTCTCATTTGTGATTCTCACATCACTCGGCCCTCAGGCTCTGTTTTTCTTAAAAGCCCTTTTCTCACTTTTCTTTAAGCGCACATCTCTCTATTCTTCAATCGCTCATTTTTTATCCCTCCCCTGGGTGGTTGATGGATAAACAAGAAGTTGCGGGCTCTTGCCCCTAGCATTTTGCTAGATTCTCTTTCTTCTGCTCACAACAGTGAATTTCGCCCATAGAGGGGTTGTGATGCGGCTGGATGTGCAGCATATCTGTAATTGACATTGGTTGACGATACTCTACTGGGAAGTTTGGACGTGATTAGATCATTCCAGTTCGTGCTTCGCACTTAGCTTGATACCTTGCTGCTTGGAGGATGTGAGAGCTTTCTGCCCTTTTGCTGTTAGCTTCAGTTGTGCCCTTTTCTGGCAGGTAGAGTGTCCTTCCTAGCAAGTATGTTGACAATAGGGAAAGACAGGAGGCCTGACTCAACTGTGCCCCTAGTTCATCGTTTTGACCATTTTTTTTGGTTTTCTACTAAAATAATTTTAACCAAAATGAGAGTTAGATTAACGCGCTTGTTCGATTTTCTGATTCAAAATCATGCAAGTTAGGTTATGAGCACTGAAAATTTTCCTTTTTTGGGTCTAGGAAAAAGGTCCAGTTTTGGAAAAAATGGAATAGTTTTTGAGAGAAAATCAGTCAACCTCAGTAAAAATTCTCAAAAACTGTTTTTGCAATCGGCCACTGCTCAACGAGCATAAAACCCACTCTCGAGATGCACAACCTTAGATCTGAAGGAAAATTGCCCCTTGCTTGCAGAGAGCTGCATGGCAACGGAAAGTTGCCCCTTGTTTGAACGGCACCGCGGCGCATTGAATGGCAACTGAAAGTTGCCCCTTGTTTGAATGGCACCACAGCGCATTGTAGTCAGTCCTCAAAGTGACGAACAAAACCAAATTCTTGGATACAGAGAAGGCGAAGATGATCAAAACCATTACATGGGCACAATCAAATTGAAGTGTTTTACGGCTGGACTTCAGGATGAAGTTGCCTACGTATCCCAAAGATGGGAATCAAGCCTTACGTAGTTCAGGGTAAGGTACACTCGGGTATTAACCTCTTCTTTTGTGCTCTAACTTTTGCCAAGGCCGCCCTTCTGGGTTTTCGGCCTTGCGAGCTTCTCTTTTTTTTTTCTTCTTTTCAATTCTTTTTGTTCTTTTCTTTTCTTTTTCATCTTTTCTTTTCATTTTCTTTATTTTTTTCTTATTTTCTTTTCTTTTCTTTTTCTTTGTTCTTTTTTCTTCTTTTTCTTGCTCTAACTTTTGCCTGGGTCGCCCTTCCGGGTTTTCGACCCAGCGAGTCTCTCAAGGGTAAAAGTGTAGCTTTGTCCATGTCAAATGGTTTTAAGATCTTGAAGTCATCTGAATCCAGGAGAATGGTTGCTGTTCGCTGATGATGTAGAAGTCCATCCAATGGAGGGTGAATTTGCCCCTGTGTTGTAGATAGGAACTCGGTAGTCCTTCAGCAATGTCTTCTTCTTTACTCCCTTCTGGGGTTTGGCATTCTTGCCGATCTTCATTGATTTGTGGAATGATCCATCTTCGGCTCTTCGAGCACATCTGACATTTTTCTGCCCCTAGGTCAAGGGCTGCTTCGAATCTGGCCACACAGGCCTCACATTGTAGTTGACCGTTGAACATTCCAAATTCGAGTTCAAGGTTCGATAGCAAGGGGTCAAGTCTCGAGGCTGAGAGCGATCCTAGGCTGCACAATCTCAAGAGCAATTCCACACAGGTCTTTGCAGGATAGCGCAAAACATTTTTGAAACCTTTTAAGAAAGCGACTAATCGCTCGCGCTGAAGACAGTGTAGAACCAATCTGGATCAAGCCAGGATCCTTCTCAGTACTCACATTAACAAGCATGATTTCATTCATTAAGGGCTTAGCATGCCTCTCTTTCTCTCAATTGATCAAATTTTTTTCAAATCCCGAGGAATTCCTTCCTCTTTGTTTTCACCGCAGTGTTCAAAAAGTTTTGAAAAACTCAGGTCAATGCAATGAATTCAAGGCACAGAAAAGTAGGCGAAAAGTACTGCCGTTCAATTCAAATTTTTTGGCACAACTGGCGCACGGCCGAAGCAAATACAAGAGTGTGAAAATCACCGCTGTTTCATCGAGATCTGTTGGCACAACTGGCTCCGTGGCAGAAATAGACTCAAGACAAAACGAAAAGACAAACACAAAACAAGATAGTGATATCCGAGGTAACACCCTTGGGACCACCCGACTCCTATACAACAGGACTGACTCGATACAACAAGACAGACCCAAAACAAAAAGACTGACTCAAAAAAAAACAACAAGACTGACCCAATACCCAAGTCAGAATGCAAAATTAACAGCACTTGTACATTGCTCAAAACAGTGCATGCCATCCACCACAGCTGGAGTAAATCGAGCGCCACCCGCAGGTGGTTCATCCCCCGATCACATCACATTATCCCCCCAAGTTCACCGATCCAGTGCCAATAGACTTTGCTAAGCTCGGCGGGAGGATGACCCCGTTGTCAAATAGATCCTGTACTTCATGGCGAAGACGAAAGCAGTTGTCGGTAGTATGGCCAGTTTGCTGATGGTACGTGCAGTACTGGGTAACATCATGCATAGCCAGAAGAGGGTTCGGGAGAGGCCGAGGCTTAAGGGGTTTGAGATGGCCTTGTCCAACAAGGATTTGGAGAGCTTTGGACAAAGGCATATAGAGGGCATGGAAGACCCTCCGACCTCGGGATTGGTACTTCAAGGTTTGTGGATTTTTGCTGGGCGTACCAGTAAAGGGATTGGCAGGTGCTAGCCTGGTTTGCTGATCTCTTTCGAGCGAAGGATTAGAGCTAACAGGATCGTCTCTGGTATGACGGCCCTTCTCCCGGTTTTCCCTTTGATTCAGACTGCCCCAACTTGAGTAGCGAAAGTGTCATCCACAGTTTTTGCAACAACTGCGAGGACTTGCTCTTTGTTTAGTCCCTCGGCTTTCAAAGCCTCAATAGCGAACAGAAGATGTTCATGGGGATTCATGCCTGCCCCTACCATGTTCTTCCCACTCGCCTCCACTTTGCCAAGGGATTGGCATTCCTCAAACGAAGCCCGTCCCAAGACTGGGGAGCCTTTTGACATGAAATTCCCAGTATGTGGTGTGGTCGATGATGGAGCCAATGTCCCGGAGGCCAGATCTGTCATAGTTCTTTGAAGATCTTTAATCATTCCGATCAACTCAGAAGTAGTGGGTTCACGGGTTTGAGATGATTGGGGTTCAGGTGTGCCCATCATGCATAAGTCCATGCTTTCTGGAATGAACACCTCAGGCTTGGGTAGATGGGCCGGGGTGATGTATATGCTGGGGTCGAAGGTGGATGGTAATATATAGATGAGATTGAGGTGGGCAGGGGATGTTTGGTCATTGGGGTTTGAAGGTGGAGCTATCGTCCGGTTGTTGATGAGATTTTAGACCTCATGACGAAGGCGGTAGGAACGGTCGGTGCCATGACCGCACTGCTGATGGTACACACAGTATTTGGAGGGGTTATGTCTGGCTGGGAGTGGGTCAGGCAGAGGTTGAGGATCGAGGGGTTTGAGATACCCTCTTTCCATCAAGACTTTTAGTGCGCTAGTCAGGCTCATATAGAGAGGGGTGAAAGTTCTGCCCTGAGCTCAGGTTGGGCCGGCGGTTTGTAGGCTTGGTTTGGCAAAAGGGTCGGCTGTGGCAACTGTATTGATTTCGGTGGGTTTGGGAATAGCACTACTACCAGCATTAGTACTTCCTGCAAAAACCCTCCTTGTCGGTTCACTTGTTCTGGGAATGATTCCATTGTTGAACGCATTCTCGATCTGAACCCCCAGTTCATGCAAACTTTTGAAAGTGAATAGCGGAGCGACTATCAACTTTTGCAACATATCATGCTCGAGGTTTCGGACCATCATCTGCACTTCATCCCTCTCGGAAGGCCGATCTATCATCTGTGCTGCCTTTGCTCTCTATCTTGCAACAAATTCCACAAAAGGCTCTGTTGGGTTTTTGGCGGGTTGTTTCAAGCTCTTGCATGGTCATTTCAACTTGGGTATTGTAGGAATACTGATCGACAAAGGCCTCAGCCAACTCTTCCCAGTTTTGCTTCACTTTGTCCTCCAACTTAGCGTACCAAGTGGCTGCTACACCCGACAGGGTTCTTCTATACAGAGAGAGTTTCTGTGGCTTAGTCAGGCCCATCGGCTTCAGGACATCCAAGAAAAGTCGGATATGTACCATTGGATCTCCAGACCCGTCGAAACGGTCAATATATGGCATTTTGAATCTGTCTGGGAGCCGTACGGTAGACTCGGTGTGTCCATCCTCAATGTCGGGAATGGAGTTAAGGCCCTGCGCCTTCTTGAATTGCTTCTCAAGGTTCGCAATTTTCACCGCGGTCGGATTGAGGTCATTACCATCAAGAGGATAAAGCCTCTCATTAGGCTGCGCTAGGGGTCTGACAACTCGGGCTTGAGCCAACCCTTCTTGGGGATCCGGACCCTGCAAATTTTCAGCTGGCAGAAGTGGGTCAAAGTTCGGCTGGGGCCCCGAAGCTAGATGTGAGGCAGATGCCCCAGATGGGCGTTACGTTTCAACATTAGTCTCATCCTGCACGGTAGTTCCCTGATTAAATGCTGCTATCACGGCCACTAATTCTTCTGAACCCTATGACATCACGGGTCTACTGATGATGTGACTGGTGACTGTCGGATCAGATGAACCAATGAACCCTGTCTGGCCCTTCTTTGCCTTACCACTGGCGAAGGAAAATTGGTTACCCTTGAACTGAATCTCTAACCTGACGAAGTCTATCAACACAAGTCCAATGAATCTGGGGGATATCGAAGCCTTCTGAAGCTACGGTTCCAAGACTACCCTAGCAAAAGAGAAAACAGAGAGCATCTCAGCCTGATTTCACTAGAACAGATATGGGCATAGCTGAATGACTGCACTCGTTACTGATTTCTGCCCCAAAATTCTGCCTCAAATCTGATACCCTCGGGTAAAATGACTCCAAAACACTGATGCTGATGCCCGCAAGCCTGATGCCCAGACTTGCAAACTGATACATGCATTCCTGTAAAGACGCACTCTAAAAGCACATAACAGATAAGTAAGAGCCAAAACACCCCTATGTTGGGGTAGGGTTTCCCTGTCCTATTTTGTCAGGAGCTAGGGCTTCACTACGCACGCAACGGCTTTAAACAACTGAAAATTGGGTAAGCAACCTGTCCTAGCTTGGAATGGTTACTATGGATTTCGATATGCACTAGGTCGAATGGTCAAAAAGGGTGCCCCGGTAAAACCGGGATTTGTGTTTCCATAGTGGCAGAGCCCATAACCGGTAAGCTTTATGGCACGTAGCCTCTTGCAAACCGCTCAGGAATAGCAGATGGCAAACACGGTGTCCTAGGCGCACCAATGCAAATGCAATGCAAAGAAACACATAAGTGTAGTCAAAATAAGATATCATGAGTTCGAGTCAAGTTCTCTAAATCCCCAGCGGAGTCGCCAGAAACTATAGACGTCCCCGAACGTCCCCGGGAGGATGAGTCCCGTTCCGTTCATTTTGGGCTCACTACAGTTCGGACTTAAATTGTCACGGTTCTCAATCTGAACCAAAGAGTCCAAATCCGGCAAATCGTTTTGAGAAAACAGATTTTTGAAAGAAGTGCCAAACATGGACTGCTTTGCCAGATACAGAGTCGCCACCTAAATATTTTTGTTTTGGGGAAATTTAGGAAACCCTGACTCGTGCCTAAGGCCACGTGTCCGTCATCACCAAAGTGGCCTCGGCTCGGGAACTTGGGTACGATTGGGGAAGCTCACTTCGTGAGCACCCCCGCTCGCCCGATCAAAGATCGGCCTCTACTAACCATGCTATCTTGTTTTGAAAACGTTATGTATTCTTATTCCGATTATTAGCCTAGATTTACTATGTGATGCGCACAGCATACAAGTATAGACTGGGTTGCCTGAATTGGAACGAAACATTTCATGTTTTGTTTTGAAAATGGTTTGCTACTCGCAAGTAGGCTTAAAATGCAGATTTTGCCACCCTCGGGTGGGCTTAGAAAAGATGGTTTTGCCACTATCTAGTGGGCTTAAAACTCACAGTGAATGAATTGTTCCAATCCAAATAACCCAACCTTCACCCACAAGCATTCAGGCAGTTATATCACATAAGCACATAGCCTCATGGTAAGTGTGCTATCATGGCAGTCACTCACATGCATGCAAGGATGCTAAAGCATAAAAACTTACCGAGTATTTCAAGCCAAAATAGAAGCTATGTTAAAAATCCATGCATGATCCTAACTATACAGAAATGCCTAATGCAACACATGCAAAATGCAACTAAGATAGGCTCGGCTATTCTAAACATGGCATATGAAATGCTACAGCTAACATGTATTCAACTTGGAATTGAAATACAATGCAGTGAGTATGATGCGCCGAGCCCGGTGCATGCAAAACAGATGAATGAATGCAATTATGCTATCATACTGTATGCTAATTGAAACATGCCCTAATCTAACCATCATAAGCTGGTAAATAAAAGGGAGAAAGACGTGGGGTTGGAAGACATACATCACACGTACGCACACTTATTACAACATTGCCTTTGCTCGGAGGGTCCGAATAAATAATATACAGTCCGAATAAATAGCACAGTCCGAATAAGTACAAAACCCTAATTAATTAACACATTAATCTAGGAAAGCAGTAAATTAGCATGCAAGCCTATGGACTGCCTCAGCTCTGTTCCGAATGATGAATGATGCGTGCTTGAGTTGCCTTGCGCGGAAATCCATTGCGATGCCCCAATTGGCCTCTGTTTACAATTAAGCCCGGAATGTTGCACGAAACTCCAAAAGATTGCCGGTTTCTGATTTGCTGCAACAGAGAGCAAGAAAGGGGCATGGCAGTGTATTTTCATATATGTATGCACACCTCGATCCTCGTGCCACCAATCACGCATCTCGATGCATGATGGCCGAGGAGTCGAATTGCACGACTCAATATGAAATGAATGCACACATAAACACAACAAGACCGAGACTCCATCATGGTTAATCCGGAGTGTCGGCGACCGGGAATTGAGACACGTTCCGTCACTCGGAGTACGAAACGTCCCTCGTTTCTCATGCTTGGGCTAACTCCTATCCCAAGCATAATGCAACATGCATGACATGCATGAATGCAATCCTAACATGCAACCTAGCATACGCAATGCTATGAGATGGCATACACAATACACGATGTAGCAAGACATACACAATGCTCTAACATACGACCTAGCATACGCAATGCTATGAATTGAAATGGCATACACAATGCATAATGGACTTACACTAACATGAGTGGACCTCAGCCACACTCACATCAGTAGCCATAAGATGAAAAATGAGACTATCGAAATGCGTGCACACATGCACGTAAACCGAGGTCCGAACCTAAGGCATAGCATGCAACTCCAACAAGGCATGGCAAGGCATGAAATATGGCATACAAGCATGTAATTTCCAGCACTAAAACATGATGCTAAATGGCCCCGAAACATGGAAACATGGCACCCGATGCATGAGATGAGCCCCGAAACTCAAAACTAGGCACATGTATTGACTTATAGCTATACAAAGCATGCATTATTTGACTACGAAGCACAAAGACAGAACCAAGGCGGTCCCAAAACATAAACATTTCTAGTTCGAAGCATGACCAAAAGATGCTAGCATGATGGACTAAAATAGCATGCAACTTTGACTAGCAAACATGGTTTACATGGCATGTACATGAATCGCATGAGAACTCACCAAACCAGCAAAAATCAGTGAATAAAATGTGTCAAAATATGCCCAAATAACCTCTGAAATGCAGCCAACACATGCAAAAATGAGGAGTTCCATTAAAGGGGCATACAAGGGTTTATTAAGCACATACAAGATAGACACTTAGCATGGCAAAACCAACTTTGAAAATAGAATATGACAGCCCTGAAAGTCACAAAATGGGCCTTAAAATCAGCCTCAGAAACATGCAAAGAAAGGCCTCTTTGAGAGGCCTTGAATGGGATTGCTCTACACATGCAACATAGACATAAAATATGGCCAAAGGGGCCTTGGATAGAGCTAAGGTAGACCTAAAATCTCACAGAATGAGGCCTGAAACATGACTTCAATGCGTGCAATAGAGTCCCTTTGGATGGCCAAACATGCTAGTAAAGAGAATGAGGGGTGAGAGGGTCACCCCTCTATGATTTTGGAGCTCAAAGACACATCAAGGCCACTGAAAATCCACTGGATTTCAGTGGCCAAGAGTCCAAAACAAGGGCAATGCAAATGCTCAAATACAAGGCTCAAAGCATGAGGAAATGAAGCATGCAAGGTCAGAGATGACTCCAAACAAAAAAGTGACCTAATCAAACTTAAAGAGGAGGTCAAAACAAGACTTTCTTCAGTTTAGGTCGAGGTCCAAAAATGCTCACAAATAAGGCTAATATATCATGCAAAATAAGCCCTAAAAGAGAGATAAAGCATACAAGGATGTAAGAGACCTCAAACAGAAAAGTATCCTTAATAAAACATGAAGAGGAGCTCAAAATAAGACTATTTTCAGTTTACACCAAGGCTCCAAAATGCTTGGAAATGGAGCTAAAGTATAGAGCAAAATAGTGCAAGAAAAGGGGAAATGAGGACTTACCCTTGTAGCACAGCAATGCAGCAGGTTTTGGGCCAAGATTGTGAGCTCTCAACCTCTGAAAATCAGCTTCAAGGGGCTGGAATGGATGGCGGAGGTGGTAGGCTAGGAGTTGTAGTGTAAAATGGTCAAGAATATTAGGGTTTGGAGGCTTGAAGTTTAGAGATAGGGGGAGTTGTATGTATGCTCCCGCCAAAACCTTCTAACCCTTAGAAAATGAGGTGGGGTGGTGGTTATATAGAGGGAGAAGCCAAGGAAAAAGGGGGGGGAAAAACCAATTCAAATTTCCCCCCAAAAGGGCAGACCCTCAGGTAGGGGGCCTGGTGCAAAATAGCTGGCACAGCTGGAATGCACCAGGAGAGAGAAACATGGCCGGCCAAGTGCAAAAGGTTCAGGTGGCCGGCCGGCCAGGGGTCAAAAGGGTCAGAAGAATTGCTGGCTGGCCACCCCCAAAAGGTGGCCTCCCAGATGAGTGCAACACAGTTGTATGGTCAAAACCCAGAAAAAGTGAAGCAGGAGAGAGAAAAACCAGCTTTTTAGAGGGGTTCAAAAGGGTCAAGAACAATGGTTGGCCAGCCTACCCATATTGGTGGCCTCCCAGGCGTGTACAACACAATGGTGTGGTGGAAATTCAGAAAAAAGTGGCCCGGGAGTGGGAAAAACCAGCTTCCTAGTGAAGAAAACGGGCGACGAAGGGCGAAGAAGAAATAAAACTGGCTTTCAAAACAATTGCTGGCCTCCCACCTTCCTACAACCTTTCTAACAATGAAAATAAGGTCCCTGCCAAAAATGGACCAAGACGGATGCAAAACGAAGGTTCGGGGGCTGAAACACGCAGTTTAGGGCCCCGAAAACAGGCTGTTAGGCACCGAAAGTGGCGTTCGACCACGGAGTTGGTCTCTCGGGTCACAGTGTCCCTCAAAAGGGAGGAAACAGGGTGTGTGCCAAAAACCAGAGCAAACGGAGGTAGTTAAGCGGTCCCGAACCGAGGCGCACGGCCGACGGCTCCGAAAATCGGGAACTGGGCTCCAAACAGGAAAAAATGGCCTACGACCATGAATCGTAGCCTACGGCCACTGAGAGATGATCTATGAGACCTCTCCCTCCCTTCGGGAAGAGAAAATAAAGAAAACGGGACCTGGTTCGCAAACCGAGGCAAAGCACAAAAGAGTCCGGAAGTTGGGAGGCAAGGCTCGCAGCCGTGATTCCGCAACCTCAGAATGAGCACAATGTGCAACATCACCAAGCGCTCAATCGGTGACGTCTGAGTCTTAAGGTCGGTCAAAATGGGGTGTCTACACATGCGCGCTCAAATAAGCCAGCTCACCCATGGTTAAATCAGTCAACTGTTTGACTCGGTACTGGTTAGAGTTAACTCAACTGAACCATGCGCGCTCAAATAAGCCAGCTCACCCATGGTTAAATCAGTCAACCGTTTGACTCGGTACCGGTTAGAGTTAACTCGACTGAACCATGCACGCTTAAGCGTGTAAAAAATGTAGCCCTTGAGAATCAAACTAGAACCTCAATGCTGAGGTAGCTTACTTGTTTCCACTAGGCCACATAGCCTCCTTATAACTACATTATACATATATATTATTTCCTGTTTGAATCTATTTACTTTCCAACACTAACATGACTAACAATTTTACAAACAATAGTAATATAAAAATATATTTATGTATATATATATCTTAAAATACAACCATATTGAGAGTGGTATGATAATATAATGACTATGTCAACTTTGACTTTTGTTTAAATTTGGTAAATATATATCTTTA
The DNA here is from genome assembly GCA_036172215.1 of Camellia granthamiana. Classification (NCBI taxonomy): domain Eukaryota; kingdom Viridiplantae; phylum Streptophyta; class Magnoliopsida; order Ericales; family Theaceae; genus Camellia; species Camellia granthamiana. The sequence continues at coordinate 42,922,692 of CM069904.1, forward strand.
TTATATATTCTTTTCAAACATCATATATAATTAATACATTTTACAAAAAATAAATATAAATGTATTTATGTAATTGTATATGTATCTTAAAATTTAAATAAATGTATTTTAATTCTTATATTATTATTAAGTCTTATTTTGAATATATTTCAAAAATAATTATGACGTCACAGTTTGATTCCAGTTCGACCCAACGATTAAACCAGTAACCCATCCACCTGATTCATTTTCTAGTTCTTTCATTGGTTCGGTTTTTTAAACATTGCACTTAATCATACAAGCATACCAACATATAATACCATATATATTACATATATATCATCATCAATAAGTAGAATATAGAAGCAAGAAAGGAAGAGAGGTGTGGTCTTAGAGCATCTCCAACCTATATGTCAAATTTTGGTATGTGCCAATTTGACATCTCTTGAAACTCTCCAACTTATATGCCAAATTTTATCTTTTTATTATTGAAAGATGAATTAAAATATTCTTTTATTTCTAAAAAAAGTGCTACAATTTTTTATAGCTCTCCACACTATTTAAAATGTTTTTTTTTTTTGGTTACTTTTATTTATTTTTATTTTTTTGCCAAATTTTTGTGCCCGTCGTGTTTTGTGAAATGCTGCTCATCATCACTTTTTTCTGAAATTGTGTTATCGTTGTTGCTTTATTTTAAAAAAAGACTAAAAAAAACATGTCAAATTTGGCATGCTAAGACCCTTTGCCAAATCCATGTCATGCTTTGACATATGGGATAGAGCAAAAATTTGGGGTCAAATTTGAATGTTGGTGTGCCATGTAGGATTTGGCACACCGGTTGGAGATGCTCAATGTGCAACTCAACATTTTTTTTTCTCTCTCTCTCCTCCTCTCTTTCTTGGCTAGAATTATCAATGAAAAAGGGAGGGGGTTTGTTCTCATATTTATAGAAAAATGGGTAAAAGGTCCAAAGTGTCCTTGGTTGACTTTCAAGGAAATTGATTTGTGATTAAATTGAAAAGGAATGTAATTGAGGTGGATTAACGGTTTAAGCCTACTTAATTAGTGACTTGGTTGAAGCTTTGTTGAGCTTGGATTGGGATACTAGACCAAGTTCCATGATTTAGAGTTGGCGACAATTTTCAATTTGACTTTCTTTTTCTTTTTTCTTTTTTTATTCTCTTTTTTCTTTCCCTCCAAGCAAGTTATGATGGTGGCCACTAATATATCGTACACACAAGAAATTAATAAAATAAATAAGTCGAAAAAAAAAATTGCAACATTGAAATTAATAATAAATCTAGGGTTAAAATGAAATAAATTCAAGTGCTAGAGAATATTTTTGAATTACGAAATACTACACAAATATTTATTTAAATTAAATAAATATTAAAAGAAATAACCGGGTTTCGTTGGACTTAATTGCAGAGTTTGACAAAAACAAAGTCTAAAATAGAATTAATCAAACATTTAGGGTTTATAATACAATTTTGAAAAATTAGGGTCTCTACAGAAAATGGTGAGATCTAAAAGTTACCGTTGATAGCAACAAAGAAAGAAGATGATGGTGAGAAGTGTGCGGTGTTGACAACAACGGAAAAGAGTGGTGGTGTGTAGATTGACAACGGGGGAGGTAATTAGTGAACGGTGTCGACAAACAAACGATGGTTGTGGCGTTGTCGGTGGCCATTGGACGGTATGATAATGATGGAAATAAACGATGGTGGTGTGGCGACGGTAGCGGTAGACGGTGGTGGTGTAAAGCTCCCTAGAAAAATAGTGGAGAAAGAGAAAGAGAGAGAGAGAGAGAGAGAGAGAGAGAGAGAGAGGGGGGCTTTCTCAAAAAATTGTAGAGAGAGAGAAGAAGAAAAAGATGAAAAGTTTTATGGAGAAAAGGTAGAAAGAGGGAAGACAAGAAAAAAGAGAAATTTAATGAGGGTTAATAAATTTAATGAGCACAATATAGATATTGTAGGATTTATTAGTAATTCAAAAAGTCAAAGGATTTATAAATATTTATCCACTTAATATGACTAATAATTGATAATTAATCCTAAATTAAATTTGTATAACTTCTCAAGGGGATTCTATTTACACCAAAAAATCATTAAGTACGCCCAACTAAAATTATGAAAATTTAATTCCTATTATACCCTAATGTAAATTTATTAAAAAGGACAACAGATACTAAAATAAATTTATTTATTTATTTACTATTTTTTTTTGGTGGTACACCCTAATCACAAATATATATTCTTCATCTTTCCTCCAAGTTTCAATTGTTTTCTCTTCTTCTTCTTCTTCCTCACTGCAAAACTCCAAACCGCCCCACCAAAACTCACAATTATCATCAATATCATTGTTTCTTATCTTTGCGAATAGAAAAAGTTTGAACAAAATCAAACAATGGATGAGAATAATAATGAAAACCGTTTTTTGAAACAACCCATCAAAGAAAAAGTAAGTATTCACATACATATCAAGGAACAATTCTTGATTTTTGGTTTTTTTTAAGCGTAAAAATGAATATTCAGCCTGTTTAACATCATTGCTATTTAGACTTTCAGATCCGAATAAATTCACTTTGTTTGGTAGTACACTGTTGAACAAAGTTAACATAATCGATTTGAAAGTCTAAACCAAACAATATTGTTCGGCGTTGTAAGTTTGAACATGGTGACTTCGTTCTTATTTGGGTGAACTTTGAAGGGTAAATTAGGAAAAATTATAAGGTATACTAAGAGTGACATAAAATCCTAAATAATTGAACAAAGTGTACTTGGAGTACTTAATGATTTTTTGAGTGTAAATCGAATTCCCCAATTTCTCAGCATGTACCTTGACCCAAGGCCCAACTTATAGCCATGTGTTGTTTGGTTATTCAAAAAATAAATAAACAATAGAATATTTGATATATCCCTAAATTGTTGAGTGCGGATCCTCTAAACTAATTTTTAGAGTAATTGTTTAGATGATTGAGATTTATTTATATAAAAATTGAAGGTATAATAGTCAAAAGTCGAGAAAACATGTCGTACAAAAAAATCACTTAGGATCACTTTAGAAAGATCAAACTAAAGGATTTGGACTCTAAAATATCAATCATAAAATTATCTACGCTCACGTGATAGGAATTACGTCTTATTTGATTAATTTCTAAACAAATTAACAATTCACATGTAATCATTTATATGTCATTAATAATGTAAGAAAAAGACATGTATTTGGGTTACCTTAACCAGAAGAAATCACTCATAAATTAAGATCTGAAAGCTAGAATTATAAGCCCTTCTTGCAAACCTTACATTAATAGAAAGGCTACTAGAGTCTCCCTAGAGATGCCCTCATTTCAAATTCCAAGGTACAAAAATAGTGACCTTAAAGGGGTAAACAGAGAGAGGAAATATTTTGCAGAGATATTTTTCAGGTAAAACAGATACATACGTATTATGTTTTCTCTATATCTCTAATATATAGAGAAACTCTCTGTAGATAGTGATGTAATATTTTACAACCACCTAAACTCTTAAAGATAATTCCATAATTATTTTATTTAATTATATGAGAATGATCATATAACTCATGTAAATGCTCCATGGGTTATGGATCTAGTCAGATCTAATATAATTTTCAACATCTCCCACTCATCTACATCTCATAAATATAATTTTCTTTTCTCAATCTCTCATTTAATCCACTTCTCATAAGAAAAAATGAAGTGTGCAACCCAATCACTTAAAATATATAAGGTAGGAGTGCTATATTAAGTCATCATCAAACTAATATAGCACATCACTTAAAATATCTCGTATATATCCAGATTTGTTAAATCAAACCAAATCAAGAATTTTAAACCCCTCGTGAGTCATAACTCATAAATATGCTTAACCCCAAACACTGTATTTGTATTTATGATTATATCAAAAACACAAATCCAACATAATTCCTTGGGCTGTGAAACAATTTTCCTAAGCCACTTATGTCAATCCACTAAGACTTGACCACTTTCCTAGACATGGTCCTCTAGATTGTATTCATTACGACCCTTGGATGACATGCTAAAGTAACGACATCAAATCATCACTTCATGACCTAGTTTCATATTCTAGAGCATAGAATAAACCAATTACTGGCCTAACAGGGCTCACACAGTATTAGAGCAGTACATCTAGCTATTCCCTCATATGGTTGTCTGTAACACATACAACATAATATGTATGTTATGATGGAGCTCCTACTAAATTGGGTATGTCATCCCCTAGTGTTGTACAAATCTTAGGGGTGGGCAACCATTTATCTGACTCGCAAAAACTGCCCAACCCATATACAAATGGGCTATTTTGCAAATACAATGCGTGCGGATGCGGTTTGACATATGGCATGTTTGCGGGTTACGGGTTTAACCCAAACCCGCAAGAACCCACCCGCACTACTTTTTTTTTTTTTTTTTTTTTTTTAAATCTTAACCGTTGATTTCATTTCTATATCCCACCTATATATTTTTGCCCAAAACAAAACACCCTTTATCCTTTGAACTTACTCTATCATTACATTTGCTAATAGTATTATATCAACTGAAACTGAATAAATACTGATCATATCATTATTGTTACATAACTGAACTTGTGGAAAAACTTTATGTTTGACTTTTTTTGTAAGTCTCATCGTAGCTAATATGCAATATGTGCTAATTTATAGTATCAATTATGCCATAAAATCACATTTAATAAAAACCAATGCATAAGATACTCATAATCATAGATATTCAAAAGATATCATTCAACAAAGTCAATGTGGTATCCAAAAAAAAAATATATCAAACCCTAAGAAACCCTAAACTCCTAACATGAGTCTGAAAGATATCTCTAGCAGTGGCTTTAGTCAATGGATCAACCACCATTCTGCTAGTAGAGATATGCTGCAAGACTACCTTCCCTCGTGCAACTACATCTCGAATATAGTGAAGACGAATATCAATGTATTTGGTCCTACTATGATACTTGGGATCCCTAGAATATGTCAAAGTTGTCATACTATCAATATAGATTATAATGGCTTCATTTGCAATAGTCGTGATTTTAAGGTGCAATACGTTTCTCTTCAACCAAACAGCCTCTTGTACTACTGTTGAACAAGCAACATACTTTGACTCCATCATAGACAAAGCAATGCAAGACTGTTTTGTACTACACCAACATACTCTGGTAATGACTGACCATTTCCACTACAAAGCATATGTTAGATCAAGTACACATCATCAGACACATTAGACTACCAACTACACTCACATATGGAATCATTGTCATTCATTTTTTTTTCCTCATTTGTATTAGGATAATAATCTATGCTCAAAGTCTATCCTTTCACAATTGGAGTGCCAATGGCTTTAGAATAGTGCATACAAAATCGCTCTAAGATTTTCTTAATGTAAGTCTTTTGAAACAAACCGATCAACGTCTTTACTTTGAGTACATAATTTGCCTTTCCCATGTCTTTCATTTCAAAAATAGAGGACAACCACTCTTGGATGGTGACAATCATCTCCATGTTATTTCTAGCTACCAAAATGTCATTGTAGACACCTCATTTTTTGATAGGCCCTAAGACTTGGGCACCTCTCTCTAGTCACCCAATGATAAAAATAGGAACGCTCAAGACTTCAATATCTTTAGCCAAAGCTATATCCAAAAGGAGGAGAATCCTTTGGAAATACCCTGTTTACACCTTATTTTGACCTTGGCCATAGAAAAAATACATAACTGGATAACTTTGGTGCATGCTCGTATAAGATTGCAATGGTCATACAACAAATGTTTGGTTGGATATGTTTTGGTTGGCCGGACAACTTTGGCGCAAACAGAGCAGTTTCTATAAGATGGTTCCCTATGCATGTGGGAAGGTGCCACCTCTGCAATTCTAGGGAGAATTGTGAATCAAGATATCTCCTGACCTATAAATACACTCTTCTTTTAGAGGATTAAGAGGTTGGAAGAATTACAAGAGCATAGAGACAGACGTTCCATTGGATGCACGAGTCGTTTCTTTTGGTAACTATCAATCACAGCTTGATGTATGAACGATCAATTTGTGTCCAAGATGATGTTGGAATTGGACGTCTTCATGCCTTGTGGTCGAGAATCAAATGCACAAACAATTCCTAAGGGTTTACATACAAGTTCTAATGATCTAACACACATTGCAGTTATGAAGGAATACGATGAACAAAATGTGTACCCTAGAGTTTTAAGAGTGGGTTAATAGAAAGAAATTTTTATCATCATTACAAAGAGTCATCCCGAAAGAGTTCTAAATACTAACTCTAAACCTAAGGTTGATACACATGTGGTAGAGATGAAATGATAAGAAGTGACTATAGCAATAATATAGTTAGCATAATGATGAAATGTAATATAGATGAACAATACAATGGAACTGATGACATTACGGTTTTAGACTTTAAAGTGGCCAATGTTATGGAAGTAATAATTAAGCTAAATGTCGAACTTGAAACTACGTTGGCCATACACTTTTTAAATTAAATGTTCAAAATTCGTCACCGAGGAAATAAAATACAATTGTTTACAAGAAGCCTCATACTAAATAGAATAATCAGGACTCAAAAGTTGTCAATTTAACAAATGGTTGAATTGAAAAATATAAAGTAAGACCAGATGGTAATGATTTAATCTTGAAAGTGATCGGCATTGAGCAAAGGTTATACATGTGAGTTGAGGATATGATGATCAACACAAGATTTGTAGAAATAACAGTACCCTTATTTTTTATATTGTATGTAATGTGCAACACGGTGTCCCATTCAAAGTTAAAGCCTCTTCTCTTTATAGGTGGTCGTCAAAGCATTTGAAGTCGAAAGATGTGATGCGATGATTCTGAATATGAAACATGTTCTCATAAATTGATGTTGTTGTGCTCGAAATCCAAGGAAATGTCCTAAGATTGGTCAAAAAAAGTTTATTTTTGATGTCTTTTAGTTAATAAAATAGATAGTGTTATAATAATATAATGCAGTTGGGGCAAGGTTATCCCTAACTGTAGGTCAAAATGTATAGGTAAGAGTTGAACCTAGGCTCTGATACCAAGTTGTGATGCCCTAAATTCTACCCTAAGGGCTTAAGTCAAGGAAACATCATTAATGATTCATTTGGTCAATAACCAAGTAAGATCTCAAGAAATATCAGAAGAGTCAAAATAACCTCCCTTCTAAGTACAATCTCCTTAGATAGCAAAGCTATATTTTTGATAGATCTTAACAAGACATTAACACAAGGATTACAAAAGTTGATGGAAGAATCAAGGATAGGTTTACAAAAGATCATATATGTACATAAGCAAGAGTAATAGTTACAAAAGTTAAGTCGTAGTAGTTCCATCAATATTACATTAAAAATATGATTATGAGATGGGCCTAAACAAAAATAAGATTTAATTTCTTCTAAGATAGCCATACGTCCTCGAAAGGTTCTGCAGCACCGTCGTCCGAGTAAAATTCTTCAACACCTAGCATGAAATGCCATGAGCTTGAATTGCCTAATAAACTCACACACCCCATCTTTTTTCCCCAAACCAATACACAATCACAATCATAATAAAAAATGAAGCATGATATTTAAGTCAACAGTTAAGGGAATTACATTGTTAGTTATTAGTAAGTTAGAAATCTCCCCAAAGAGATATCATCCTCCAAACCACAAGAATTGGACACCCGACTATTCAGAACCCCCCCATTTGCTGATTTGCAGACCTTACCGTCGATGCCTGTAATGATTATATATTGCGTAGCGCTGTTGGTGGACCTCAAAAGGGACAACCAAAAGAAAAAAGGTTTTATTATCTTGAAACCAACCTTATTCCTCTAAAACAAAAATGTTTTACCCTCCTAAATGTCTCATTTGGATCCAACCTTATCTCACCAAACAAACCACCTAATAGAGACCAAATATGTTCGTTCCATCCTAGGGTTAATGCGATAACTGCTTGCGCAAGACCTAACTTAAAGGGAACACATCCCACTATCAATTCAATACCGAAATCCTTTTATCATCGAATCAACAATTACAATTATCTTTCCAAAACATAACAAGTGAGCGCAAACCCATTACCATCCTATTTCGTTTCTTGTTAAGTTAAGTACGTTATGCTCAGGTTTGAAAAAACAGTTAAAGTAACAACTAATACACAAGTATACAAATTTCAAGTGCAATTTTAAAGAAATATAACTAAAAACATATGTGGATGACGTACTAAAGCTTGAACCAACAATAACATACATATTCAATCCACTAAGAGCATGAAACTATTAATAAGAACAAATTTTCATATTCGAATTACTTTAAATATGACTATCAAAGTGGCATTTTTAATAGTTTTCAAAACTTGGCCTTTCCAGGTTTGTGGAGAATTTTATCTAATTTCAAAATCAATTTACATAAGTGGGATAGCTTTTCTAGATTTTTCGTTATTAAGGAAATACTTCAGCTTCGTCTACATTCATCGGCTATTACGAAAATTGATTTTTCTCCCAAACCACTCATTCATTTTCAATAAAACTAATTTTTCTTAAAAGTTGACACTTTAAGGAAGGTTTTGACGCAAAAATGAGCTCAAGGGGATTTTTCTGCATTTGTTCTAGAATTTTTGAAAGTTGGATGAAAATACCATTTATTTGTACACAAAATTTGAAATACGAAGAGTTGTAAGAAAAGGGGATAACCTCGGGTAATTTTACAATTCTCTTATGATAAAAACATGCCAAAGAATATGCTAATAATTCAGATTTTTAGTTTGAAGGTGTACCATTAAAAATGATATCAAATGGATAGAAATTTGTGAGTATGCTTCAACAAAGAATGAACCCAAGCAAGGTGATCAACAAAACTCTATCTCTTCTATTTAAACACAAGAAACCTATGCTTAAACATATGAAAAGAATATTCTAAGCACCTAATATCATGTTTTTGGTAGGGAAAAGAAAAGAATAGATTGTGTTGTGGGTTGTTTGCTGGGTTGCTAAGTTTGGACAAAGTTTTCTCTCATTTTCTTCTTTCTCCTCCCAAAGTTTACTCTTGCTCTTCTCTCCCTCTCTCTAGATGAACTCTGTGTGTCTGTTTGTGTTTGAGTGTGTAAAAATGTTAAGAGAGGTGGCCTATTTATAGAAAAACTGTGGTGAATTGTCTAAAATGTCCTTTGTTGGAATGGAAATGAATAGGTTTGGATTTAGTTGAATGGTAATGGAATGGAGGTTGATTAAGATACCTAATTATGTTCTAAAACATGATTAGTTATAAATTAGTCAAGATAGACTAGATTGATGGCAAGTAAGTCAAATATTTCTCCTTATTTCAAGCTTATTTGTTTTCCAAAGTACACTACATATATGCATATATAGGTGGTTGGCCATGTGATGGGGATTTTGAGGGATTTTTCAATTTCGTTTGTGTGGAAATTCATCTTAAAATATTATACATGTTTATGGAAAAAGATTATTATAATGGAGTGTATTTTAATATATATAAAGTAATGAATTTGAGGCAAATGTGTAATTTTAATAAAGCGTGAGGGCATGGACTAAATTTACAGATTAAAATACCAATTTCAAGTATAGAATTAATTAAAATAATGATAAGAAAAATAATTCGGTTTGTATTATTTCGCTTTGATTTCAAAGGTGAATTACCGAATGAAAACGGTGGAAACCGGAAACTAGGGTTTAAAGTGATTAATCTATAATTAGAGAGTTAAATAATTAATATTAGAGTTTTAGAAATAATTACTACACTAGCAGGATCGATTAGGGTTTGTACAAGTTCATCCGTGATGTGTTTTCGGTTCTAGGGTTAAATTTGTGACAATGTGAAAATTTAGGGTCTTAATTAAAATAATCTCAAGGTCATGGCTTCAAAAGTAATTATGAAATTTGGGGTCTCTACAAAAAACTCTTTCTCGATCATTTGACAAATACACATTAGTTTTCCCCCATCATCTCAAACCCAATCAAAATGATGGTCTTATTGAATCTAAAATACCAATGCCTAAATGATTTTTTTAGGCCATACATAGAACGTTTGAGGTGACATACTTTGCACTCTTGTCCCTTAACCTCAAAGTCTACTAGTTGATCAATGTAGATCTCCTCATCTAGTTCTACATTGAGAAATGTAGTTTTTACATCCATTTGGAAGAGCTCCAAATCAAAATGTACAACAACGGCTAGAAGAAGATGATAGAGGCAAATCTAACTCTTCATAATCTATATCTTCTCTGTGTATAACACTTTGCCATGAGACGGGCTTTACACTTGTTAATTGATTCATCTGCATGGCGCATAATTTTTAAAACCCACTTGTTTCCAATGGTTTTGTGCTCAAGCGGAAGGTCAACCAACTCCAAACTTGATTTTGATCCATAGAACTCATCTCATTCTTCATACCAACTGTCTAGTCTTTACCATTAGGTGTAGCCAAAGTGTAGACACCCCGTTTTGACTGACCATTAAGACTTAGGTGCTTGAAATGCTTCCTGATGATGAAAGGTATCAACCTTAGAGATGTTTGAAGTTGTTAGAGTTGTTGTATTGCCATTTTTTGTATCAAAAACGTTTTCTTTTTCCCCCAAAATTGCCATTTGTCAGTTCATATTGAGGGCCTATTTTCACATAAAAATAGTTAGAATTCGGAAATTTCTATTTCATCTAAAGTTATAGCCCTTTGAAATAGCTTTCTAACTCTATTTAATTTGCCTCAATCTGATGTCAGATGAAAGAGCTATGCCCAAATTATGGAAGTATCGTGGAGATGTGCGGCAGCACGTTGAAGGTGCGGCCGCACCTTTACTCGACACCTAAAAATTCAGATTTAAGTGCATTTTGTAGGGAGGCGCAAGGAGGAAGCGATGCTCAACCCTAGCATGCCCCTTTGGCTTGTTTTTCGAGTTCTCTAACCCTATAAATACAACCCCTTTCTCCCTCTTTCAAGAGATTGAACTTTTGAACAAACTTGTGAGCTTTTTGAGTGAAAAACCCTTGCCTCTTCTTACCTTAAGCCTTAACTCCTAAATTATCACCTCCCACAACAACTCTAACAACTAAAAAAATCATCTAAGACTTGAAAAACTTGAACATAATCAGAAACCAAGCTTGAGGGAAGCAATCAAGCAAGAAAACTTGCCTTTTCTTCGCGTGTTCTTCGGTTTATTGCAAACCAGCAATTAGGTCTTCTTTTTATCTCTATTTCAGTAGTTTTTAATCCATATCTTTCAATACCTAATCATGTATGGGTGTCAATTCATCATATCATCATGTAAGTTGCTAGTTTTGCTCTTTTTTGCCTTGTTTTCGCATGTTTGGTTTATTTAATTTAAAAAACATGTTTAGGCTAGATTAATCATGTTAATAGTCATGCATATAGCCCAGTTTGATATCATCTAGTTCCAACATATTTTTCTTTTTATTTGGTTAGTTACTTTTTGTGCATAAAAATCATGTTAATAGCCTCAAACCGGGCTTAGGTTCATTATTGTATGATTAGTCGCATGTTTAGGGTTCATATTTATTTTGTGTAATGCATGTAAGATGCTAGCAATGGGTAGCGGGTAAGTTTCCTCTCTTCTCCATAGCATGTGCTTGTTTATTGCATTGTCTTTTCAATAATCCAGGTCTAATTGCTATTATATGCAAAATTATTTGTTTTGAATGTTTTTATGGATATTATTTATTTTAGGTTGTGTTTATGGCCATGGATTGATAAAATCTTCTTTTTATTGAAAAATCACATTTTTTAGGAAAATATAGCTTTATTCTCTTAATCTAAAAGAAATGATTTTTATTTTATTTAAGTCACATAGGTTTAGGATTAGTTAAGGATTTTTAGGCTTAAAATGAATTTGTATGAATAATTAATCACTAAAATCATAAAATAGAAAGTTAATAGAGGCCAATTTTCGGATTGGGCAAAAGGAGGTGCAATCATTCAATAACCTTCCTTTTTTGCACCTATGCTCCCAAACCTAAAATTTTCTAGTTATGACGGATCAAGTCCTTAACTTAGTTTTCATTGTTAAAGGTTTCTTAATTCTCCATAAAAATTAAGTGACAACTCTTTATTGATTAAACCAAGTTTTCTCAACACTTGTGTGGGAACGGGACAGACTCAAAAAAGGCATGGTGCCCACACAATGCTTCCTTATAGGAAGCATGCTCGTCAAGATCCAATAGAGTGCACAAGAAATATTTCCCTTCAAACCCAAAAGATGATAAGGAATGATTCCATGTTTGCTTCTATGCAACTAGGATCATTGCGAGTCATTTTCTAGTGGTATAATCCCATTATGAGGGAAATCACTCCCACTATCTTTGGCAATTTCATTATGAGTTTCCAATTCTCCACCTTCACCAAAAGATAGTGTGACTCCTTCAAACTCTCGTAACTCATGTAGTGCAAGATCTTTCTTTACTTCACTAATACTTGCAAAATCATTTTCAATAAAATTGACATCTCACGACTCACATTTAGTCATTCCTCCATCGGGATGTTCACCATACATAACATAACCCTTTGAGAACCCTAAATATCTAACCAAATCTATGTTTTTGCTCTAGGGACTAACTTTCCATATTTATGGGAAATGTTGTGAACAAAACCTGTACAACCCCAAAACTGCAAATGCTCCAAATTAGGTTTTGTGCAATTCCATAATCATATAGGCTTGTTGAAACTGAATTTAAAAGAACATGGTTAGGATGTAGGCTGAAAGTCAAAAGAGCGTCCCCTAAAAGGATATAAAGAGGTTGGCTTGCGCCATCATCGATCTAATCATTTCAAGTAAAGTACGATTCATTCTCTTCACTACATCATTTTGTTGCGGAGTACTAAGAATTATTAATTGCCTGTATATCCCATTTTCCTTACATAATCCCTAGAATTGATGTGATAAATATTCATGCCCTCGATCAGTATGAAGAATTTTTAAATTCCTCTCTTTCAAATTTTCTACCTTAGTAACAAAATGTTTGAAACAATCCAATGCCTTATAATGATGGGAGATTAGATAAACATAATCGAATTGTGAATAGTGTAGACACCCCATTTTGACTAACCCTAAAACTTTGGGCATTTGCAACCCTCCCAATAAGGAAATGGTAAATACTTCATCTTTAGAATGTTTGAGGTTGTTTGGAGTTGCTGTATAAACCTGTTTTAGCCAAAAACTAACTTTGTATGAAAATTACCATTTTACCCCGAATCTGTTTTTAGCTAGCAATCAACTTTTTAATCGAGAGAGAGAGAGAGAGAGAGAGAGAGAGAGAGAGAGAGAGAAGGAAGTCTGGTTGTGTCTTGATTGATGACATTTTCCAAAATTAGTAGTCGGTTTTATAAAAAACATTGATCGTGAGGCAATTCAGGCTTCTTTCGATCACAAACAAGCCAAGGGCATGGGACCCCACACTTGTGCATGCATTGTCATGACTCGAACTCGCCTTTAAAGGTTAGGATCATAACTGGCTAGTAATTATGAGATTAACTACGGCCTCAGACAAAAAACAAATCATATTTAATTATATAGGGCCAAAAGCGGAAACAAAAATATAATATTTGTCCAATAAGCTTGTGTATAAATGGCATGAACAAAAAGTTCTTATCAATTAATAACTTACACCATACATGCATAGAAAGGGTCTTACATGTCCAAAATCATACATATAACATTAACATACATACCAAAACTTATATACAAATGTGGTCAAACATGACCAATAAAAGAAAATAGAAAATCAAAAGACAAGCCTCATGCGTGAGGTATCCTTGGTTGACTCCTCAAAAACTCGGTAATCTTTTCAAAGGCTCACTAAGGTTGGGCATCTTGCTGCCCACCTACATATATAAATACGGAGTGAGCTAACACCCAGTAAATAGCATCAGAGTAAATGGGTTATATGAATGAGTTCTATTAAGTAACATAAGCATTTCTGTATCATAAACAATTCATAATGGAATGACCTTGGGTCCAATAGATAGCGGAACGACCTCGGGCCCAACGTATAACAAATGTATAGAACATAATTGATCATATCTTAACGGAACGACCTTGGGTCTATCTTGTCAAATACATGGAATGACCATTCAGTCAACTCATAACAAATAATCAGACTTATCAGATATTCACAATGACCTTGGGTCTATCTTGTCAAATATATGGAATGACCTTGGGTCCGTCTTGTCAAATATACAGAATGGCCTTGGGTCCAATTCAAATATACGAAATGACCTTAGATCCATCATACACATTCGCGTTATCATGATGATCAGATAGATAGAAACTTATTCACATTTGCAAAATCACGAATTCAGAAAACTGACTTCATTAAGACATTCAAAAAATAGAATAAATAAGAAAATATCTTTACTAAGATATTACTTATAGTGGTTTGGTTGCCAACACGTCTTCACAAATAAACCTACACAATTCATAACATATAGTTATTAAATCACATTGCTTAATTGGATCGTTCTTTAACTTATTCAATTATTTTAGGCCTCATTCTAACTCATACATTTATTTAGGAAGCTCAATTCATGCCTAAGAATGTTTAGAAATGGATGAGAATGCCAGAATGGATAAAACATGACTTTTCAAAATATGTTGAAACATGACACTTCACTCGAGCACAACATTGGTCGCTCGAGCGGACCACAGGGTCTGCAAAAGTACTGGATGGTCCGAATCTAGGCTCAATGGTCACTCGAGCTAAGGTGCAAAATGAACGGAGGTCGCTTGAGCATCAACTTGGTCGCTAGAGCCAACAACAAAACTTTGCAAAACTACTGGATGCATGAGATGTGTTCTTGAGCGACAAATTGTTCACTCGGGCGATGAAGCAGAATTCAGGAATTTTGTAACACCCTGGAGAAATACCTCTTAATTCCCCTGATACCTTAATACAATCAACAATAATACACGCATGCAGATAACAAATATTAACAATAATACAATCCACTAACTCCTCTTTCCAATTGAACTATCTCAAAAATACGTCATTGTTAAATTACATTCATATACAAGATAAATTTTCAATTCCTCCATACAAACAGTCCATATAAGATAATCCAAAGCCAAATCATAAAACATCAATAGAAGTGCATCCATGCCCTCATTCAACTTCATTTCATATATCTATACTTGCGAAGGTGCCTCAACATCATTTCCTAAAATTTGTTAGCTTTGGGGTGAGCAAAAGCTCAATAGGCAATGCATTTAACAAGCTATATAATTAACTGAAACACACATGATCATGTAATGCAGGTATGATGAAGTTTGAATGTTTAATTATAAATATTTGTTTAAATACAAATGAAATATGCAATGCATGACATTTGTTCAACATTTTTCAAAGTAACCATGGGCGGTAAATATACTATGACATCCAAAGTGAGAGCCGAAATCAAAACAGTTATACATATATATAGTTTTGTAGACTGAAAATAGTCCCACATTTGCCGGCTCCAAAAACAGCGAGGCAATGGGCACCCAAAAAAACAAAACATTTTGACCTTCCACATTTGCCAGCTCCATAAACGATGGGGATGTGAACACCCAAAATCATCCGTTTTTCCACATTTGCCAGCTCCAAAAACGGCGGGCTCGTGGACACTCAAAAACATTTTCCCACATTCGTCCGGTGAAATGCGTAGATAGGGAAATTGGGCACCTTAACTCCCCGCATGGATACCAATTACAACACGTAACTCAAAACCAACCCGACTCACTACCCAGACTCATAGGCCATTTACCCAATTTTTATGTTCAACCGTTTTCACAAAAGTAGAACCAAAAGAAAAATGAACAATGCATATGGTGCATGAGTGTGTAAATAATGCATTTTTCCGACAATGATTTCCATTCACAACAATCTCATAACTTCACATGTCCAAAATAGTGGATTTAACACCAAAACTTCATCCTTTCAAGGAAATATATAGAGAGAAGCTTAAAGTTTAGCAATCTCAACCTCAAAACCAAGTTATTACACTCAATTTCATGTTTTGGAAAACAATTGACCAAAATCATTTTTTATAAAAAAAATTTGGAAAACTAGGGTTTGAGAATAATTGGGTTTTTCCATTCTTTATGAAATTGAGGCAATTACTCATCATAAACAATGATAATCATTCATAATAAGCACAACTTCTCTCATAAATCATGAAACATTTACAACATTTTCCCAAATATTCATTCACACAACCATATCCTCACAATATATATATACACACATGTATATAACTACTCACTACATGTGTATGTAATGAAATCATCACATATGTATTCCAAATCAAACATATAACAAGTTAAGGACACCAATACCTCAAGATTGGAAGCAAGGAAGCTAGATCAAGAGCATTCTTTCAAAAATCCAAAATCTAATCGGTTGAAAATGTTGATCTTCTCTTGTTCTTTATCTTTGATGCAAGATTCATGGTAGAATGTTGGGAAAAATGGATGAAATCAAAGTTTTGAGGGCTAGGT
The DNA here is from genome assembly GCA_036172215.1 of Camellia granthamiana. Lineage (NCBI taxonomy): Eukaryota > Viridiplantae > Streptophyta > Magnoliopsida > Ericales > Theaceae > Camellia > Camellia granthamiana. Next base: position 42,939,207 of record CM069904.1, read on the forward strand.
TTTCGGACATAAAGGAGAGGGAGAGAAGAGAGGAAGAAAGAATAAAGTTTTGGCTCAAAAAGTCACTTTATAATGTCTGTTAGCGACCTAGTCGCTCGAGCGAAGAAAGCTTGGCTTGAGTGTAGAAAAGAAGCTTCCAGAATCTCTGAAATTCGCGCAGTTCGCTTGAGCGAGCCTGCTTCCAGCACATAAACTCGAAATTCAAACAGGCGTAACTCTCTTGTTCGAACTCTATTTTAGGTTGCTCTTGTGTCCAAATCGAAGCCCAGGAAATAATCTTTCCAATGGTTCTAACTTCACATCCATATTCAAAGTGTGGAAAAAGAAAAAGGCAAAAGAGTGAAGGTTGGTCAAAAACAAAAACTCAAATTTGGGGCTTTTGATCTAATCTTGCCTAAATACCTTGTTAAGGCTTCAACCAAAAGGTTCCAAACATCACCCAAATGTCCTCAACTATAATATTTAAGGTTCACTTGGCAACCTATCAATACCAAGAGTTCAACGACCATACAAATTTTTAACAGGACGGGCACCAATTAACACCAATCTGATACGTATTAGAATCCGAGTCATTACAATCTCCCCACCTTAGGAAATTTCATCCCTGAAATTTGTCCAAGTTCTAAAACTAGGCCAATCCCCCATCAGTAGAACATGAGCCTTGGAACTCCATGGCCACTTCCTCACTGAAATACTCACTTAGCACACTGATCAAAAGAAATTTTACATTAACATTTTTAAGAATTTAACTCTCTCACCAATTCTTTCTCACAGGAGATGTTACAACTAACATCCAAAGTCTATTAGACCCTCAGAAATTAGAGTTGGAAACACAACAAGGACTCCTCAAACAATGGTAACACTACCTTCCATAATTTGACTCTAGTAGTAATCACAAACGACTCAACCCTAGTTGCTTAATCACCATTGTGACAATCCGCTCCATCTAACTTACCAAACAAACATGCATGTAAGGAACAACTTAATCACAATAGACTTAGAATATAGTTCCCTCACCTAGGGTCTTCCGCAATTCTTAACACCACCGTTTCGCAATATTAAATTTTCTCCAATCAACAAATTCGCTTAAGAAGATGCATACAAATGCCTCTACAGAAATACAACTGTCCCCCATAATATCCCTCAAACACGATCACCCTACTAATCAACCCTTATTCATCCATTGCGAGTACCTTAACAGACTATATTGACGAACAACCTCAATCGTCACATCAACACAACATGATGTTTACAAACAGAGCAGACAATTTACCGTGAAATACCAAAAAAGACTAACTCAAGTCACCAAACATAACAGAGCCACAAACCAACCCCATAAAGAATCAGATTGATTTAACCTACAAAAATGTCCAATGAACTAACAACAAAATGTGCCAATCTACACTCGGTAACAAATACCCAACTTTTGTTACCAATATTAGAACAACATATACTAAACACCATCCATAACTAAACCTTTAGATCCAAATCCTTACAGTACACATCCACCATGTGTTCTCTAGACTCAACTTGAGCATCAACAATTAAAAGAGAATTTAAACCTTTAACCATGGCCAAATTTCTCAAAAGAATACCCTGAAGAACATCTGAACTACATCCACCATTGGTGTTTACTCACCACGAATAACCCTTTCCGTCTTTTAATGTAATATTCCACCTAAGACTAAATGATCACCCTGAAATTTTGAGTAAGAAGGATAACCTTCCTTCAAAAAAACAAGCCAGCCATGCACCTTGAAAGTGATAACCATCATGCAATGGTCAAAACCATACGTACAACAAAGCAATATTAATTTGGATACCCAAAATGAGATGGATTCAAACAACCAACAATCTAGGAATTTCATCCCTCAAGAACCACAACTCAATTTTCAAAACATCTCTATTCCTGTCAAAGTATCCATACGTCACTACGAAACTCCACAACCCACCTAAACGCCAAAGGTTTGTTCAAAGATAATCCAGAGTACTAACACTCATAGGATGGAATACAACTACGCTAGATGTACTATTGAAACATTCTAAAGCACAATCTCTGTTATCCAACTAAGATAGTTTCCATGAGGATCACCCATCAACTCCTTTCCACATGACAATTAATAAGCTTGCCACCAATAACTACCAACAGCCTACACAACCTATCAACATCAACTCAACTAGTTTTGCTCCGACGTAGTGTTCACTAAAAACTTCCAATAATGTGTTCTAAGTCCATTCAGGGCTCTTTCATGACTAGGTATACAACCAAACCATATTTCGGCACTCCAAGTCTGCAAGCTAACTTACATCTACACCTTTTTTTTTTTTTTTTTTTTTACACCCAACACACTATGGAACTTACCCCAAAATTAGCATAAAACACTACACTAGTACTACAGTGATTCACAATGACCAACCAATGCTTAACAATAACCTACCAGCACCATCCACATAGTACTGAACAATGATACAATCCCTTAGACTAGCTATCAAATCCTATCTCCTATCAAGTAAACACCTCACAAATTTATTTTATTTCATTTATTTATTTATTTATTTATTATTATTATTATTATTATTATTATTATTATTATTATATCGGTGACTACATTGACCTTCCCAATTAACAACACACTTGAAACTCTAATCATCCACTACCGCCGTTCACCATCTTTCCTCAAGTACCACGCCTCCTAGAAACTTCACCTTGTGAGTCCAAAACCCACACTTCCCAAACTTAAGTACTCATGAAGAGTCTGAAATAGTTCAAATACTACCAAACCGTTTACATGTTTTTATAAAGAAAAGACAACTCAACTAAAGCTAAAGAAAGTATTCACAATAATCTAGAGTTTACGAAAGACCTTGTCAACCAAAGACAAAAGGTCATCCTAACACATGCTCGGCTCTTATAATTACTTCTAAAACTTCCTTTAACTCTCTCTTATCATCTCACTGCCACCCAATTCAAACTATACCTATGAAATGAACCCCTGTTACAAACTATCATACCACAAAATTCTAACCAGACAGGGGATCAACATTTCGGGTCTATAACCCTCATCGCACTGATACAAGGACACTCCTATTTCAATTGCAAAATCAACCCTATTTCCAATACAGACAACACACGATAAACCACATCAATACACATGTGTATACTGCCAATTCAAAACGGGGACCTATGATTAAGAGCAACCACAAAACGAAAGTAACTACCCTCAAAAGTCCAGGAATAAATTTCCACAACATGAAACTCAAGTCATTGACAAGCCAACTACATTTGTACTTCCCAAACACCAACACCGCTAACTCCCAATATCCTAATAAGAACTCCCGAAAGGTGCACTAAGGGCATTGGCTCACCTAACCCACTTCTTAGTATGATAATGACAACACTATAATCAACACTGACCTATTAACAACCTAAAATCTCCTCTATGCTTATAGTATAAACTATGTCATCACTAACACTTCTAAACCCAATCAAAATGCTTACACCTTTAACCACTACAAAACTTTTAGCTCATAATCAAAAGCAGCCATAGAAGAATTAAAATCAATGATTTCTCAAACCACCAAGCACAAATTTTTATGATGACACACTAATCTAACTTTACCAATCACTCCAACACACTTTAGTCACATGTTCTATTGAACCATAATAACCTCTCAAGTTAACTCCAAAAACTTCTTCTAGGAACATTTATTATGCCATCACAACCTTCGACATAACAACTGCACCACTCAATTGGCAATACTCTTTTATACTCAAGCACACCAATAATCAAGAAAGAAAACCACATATGCACATAAGCACATAGAGCACATATGGATCATTCTCCCAAAATATCAACTCGTTCCATGGCGCTTAAGAACCTCCAAGTGGAAAAAGCATTGATCAGATGCCTTTGCAAAAGGACCTGGATGAATGAAATGGATAAAAGCCATATCTCAGAAGTTTAACCGCATACACCTATAACCACATACATGCACAAGGCACACAAGGCACGTAAATGTCACATCCTAGCCTAGGAATCCCATTGTGACAAAAGCCACTTCCCATGAGCCTAAGGTATTCGAACCTAATGCTCTAATACCAATCTGTAATGCACTGGAGAAATACCTCTTAATTTCCCTGATACCTTAATACAATCAACAATAATACACACATACAGATAACAAATATTAACAATAATACAATCCACTAACTCATCTTTCCAATTGAACTATCTCAAAAATACATCATTATTAAATTACATTCATATACAAGATAAATTTCCAATTCCTCCATACAAATAGTCCATAAAAGATAATCCAAAGCCAAATCATAAAACATCAATAGAAGAGCATCCATGCCCTCATCCAACTTCATTTCACATATCCATACTTGCGAAGGTGCCTTAACATCATTTCCTAAAATTTGTTAGCTTTGGGGTGAGCGAAAGCTCAGTAGACAATGCATTTAACAAGCCGTATAATTAACTGAAACACACATGATCATGCAATGTAGGTATGATGAAAGTTTGAATGTTTACTTATAAATATTTGTTTACATACAAATGAAATATGCAATGCATGACATTTGTTCAACATTTTTAAAAGTAACCATGGGCAGTAAGTATACTATGACATCCCATGTGAGAGCTGAAATCAAAATAGTTATGCATATACATAGTTTTGTATATTGAAAATAGTCTCACATTTGCCGGCTCCAAAAATGGCGTGGCGATGGGCACCCAAAAAAAAACATTTTGACCTTCCACATTTGTCAGCTCAAGAAACGACGGGCTCGTGGACACCCAAAAACATTTTCGCACATTCGTCCGGTGATATGTGCAGACAGGACAATTGGGCACCTTAACTCCCCGCGTGAGTACCAATTACAACACGTAACTCAAAACCAACTCGACTCACTACCCGAACTCATAGACCATTTACCTCCTTTTTGCGTTCAACCGTTTTCACAAAAGTAGAACCAAAAGAAATGAACAATGCATATGGTGCATGAGTTTGTAAATAATGCATTTTTCCTACAATGATTTCCATTCACAACAATCTCATAACTTCACGTGTCCAAAATAGTGGATTTAACACCAAAACTTCATCATTTCAAGGAAATATATAGAGAGAAGCTTAAAGTTTTACAATCTCAACCTCAAAACCAAGTAATTACACTCAATTTCATGTTTTGGAAAACAATTGACCAAAACCGTTTTTTATAAATTAAAAAAAAATGGAAAACTAGGGTTCGAGAATAATTGAGGTTTTTCCCTTCTTTATGAAATTGAGGCAATTACTCATCATAAACAATGATAATCATTCATAATAAGCACGACTTCTCTCATAAATCATGAAACATTTACAACATTTACCCAAATATTCATTCACATAACCATATCCTCACAATATATATATACACACACATGTATATAACTACTCACTACATGTATATCTAATGAAATCATCACATATGTATCCCAAATCAAACATATAACAAGTTAAAGACACCCATACCTCAAGATTGGAAGCAAGGAAGCTAGATCAAGAGCATTCTTTCAAAAATCCAAAATCTAATCGGTTGAAAATGTTGATCTTCTCTTGTTTTTCATCTTTGATGCAAGATTCAAGGTGGAATGTTGGGAAAAATGGATGAAATCAAAGTTTTGAGGGTCAGGTTTTTGGACATAAAGGAGAGGGAGAAAAGAGAGGGAGAGAAGAGAGGAAGAAAGAACAAAGTTTTGGGTCAAAAAGTCACTTTATAATGTCTTTAGCGACCTGGTCACTCGAGTGAAGAAAGCTTGACTCGAGCATGGAAAAGAAGCTCCCAAAATCTCTGAAATTCGCACAATTCGCCTGAGCGAAGAAAATCTCACTCGAGCGAGCCTACTTCTAGCACAGAAAGTTGATATTCAAACGGGTGTAACTCCCTCGTCCAAACTTTGTTTTAGGTCATTCTTGTGTCCAAATCGAAGCCCCAAAAATACGCTTTCCAATGGTTCTAACCTCGCAACGAAATTCAAAGTGTGGAAAAAGAAAAGGGCAAAAGAGTGAAGGTCAAAAATGAAAACTGAAATTTGGGGCTTTTGATCTAATCTTGCCTAAATACCTTGTTAAGTCTTCAACCAAGGTACCAAACATCACCCAAGTGTCCTCAATTATAATATTTAAGGTTCACTTGGCAACCCATCAATACCAAGAGTCCAACAACCATACAAATTTTTAAGGTGACGAACACCAATTTGCACCAATCCGATACGTACTAGAATCCGAGTCATTGCCAACATCGAATCCTTAGTTCAAAAACTTCATGATTTTGCAAATTTGAAACTTAAAACTTCATAATTGGAACTCAAACTCCCATGCATGTATCAATTAACCTCATATTTTTTTTCCAAGGCTCACAAAACATCAAATTTAGCTTCAAAGTAACATAATTCTTGAATGCATGTACAATTCAACTTCTAAATGTAGCATGGATGATAAAATCATGCTAAAAAAGGATAAGTCTCAACAAAACTATGCATGCATGTGTAGACACCCTATTTTTGACCACTCGTAAGACTTAGGCACTTGCTTTAGAGCACTCGATGACGAAAACAACATTGTGTGATTCGAGTTCTCAATGAAGAAATCCAAGGTTGAGTCTTGAAATAATTCCAAAACCTTCCTACTTGCTACTTGTCTTATTCTTACCTCAGAGGTTCAGTTTTGAACACTATGCTACCTCACACTGAGTTTGAAGCATGGGAATGGGGTAGCACATTAGGGCCCGGTCGTGCCCTATTGAGAGCCTTCGGTGGCTGTTTGGGCCCGGTTGTGCCTTGCTGGCGATACACACTGTTTTGGGCGAGAGCCCGCCAGCTGTCTTTTTTTAAAGATATTTTCAACATGTTTGGCTCAAATTCTATAAAAACGAGGTTACACCTTTGTTTTGGGGGCTGAAAAATTTCAAAAGAACATATACACACAAGAGAGAGCTCCTTCGTTCTATACAAGTCACCTTTGAGCCAACCTATCTCTCTTGATCAATATCCATACACCATACACCACCTTAGATCATAACCTTAGAGCCATGGTTGAGGCTTGTACATCACAATTCAAGTTTGAGAGTGTGCTTGAACCAAGTTTGTGTTACAAACAAGAGCTTACTTTTTTGAGAGGTATAAGCTTACCACCTTCTCTTTTACTTCTTTTTCTATCTCTTGTTAGCTACTTGTGTTTTTGTGCTGTCTTGAGTCCATGTCAAGGGTTTAAACTTGGGTTTGGATAGCTACCAAAGGGTAAAGAAGCTTAACACCTACTCTTCCACCTTATTTCATAGCTCAAGCCCTTGTTTTTACACTCTCTTCTTTGCCTTCTAAACTGATTTTCAGAGCTTGGAAAATGCTAAAAAACATGGTTTGAGGTCTCAAAAATGGAGAGGTTAGCCACCTCTCATTGCTTTTTGTTCACTAGATTTGCTTTGCCTTATTCTTGCCTACCTTTTCGTGCTCTCTAACATGATTTTTGGTCACTATTTTAGCATATTAGGGGCTGTTTTAGGGCTGTTATAATTTATTTAATTAGCATATGCTTGAATATCAAGCTTGTCGCATTGTAAGTCTTCACATCTAGCCTGTTATGTTGTGTTATACATGCTTTGATAGCATTTCTATGGTCAATCAAGAATCAATCTCGCAATCATGTCTACAATCTCCCACCTTTCTTCATTTCTTCTTGTTTGAGAGTTATTTCAACTGACTGATGGTTATTCAAAATATGAGCTAGAGACTCATGCTTAATGGCTTAATCTCTATAGAGGATCATCGTCGAAGGCATGGTCTCTCTTTTATATTTGGGAGCACCTCTCGCTTGACATTACTCTCATTTAACGGACTTAATCATCACTTTGGACAAATAGATTAAAGAATGGACAAGACTAATGAAATTGGCATAAAATTGAACCAACCAACATAAGGAAAATGGATAAGGTCGCTCGGGTTCAACCGGACGTTATGCTGAGTACATCATGTCAAGAGTCGTCACACATCAATTCATGATATTTTGATGACCCTTGAAGTGTCTCTACTTCTCTCATTGAGCTCACTCCATGATAAGAGGGAAGGGTAGGTGTTGTTTATTACATTCATCGATTTTTATCCAACTCGTGCCTGAAGTCATCAAGCAATCAACTTGCTCATTGATGGTTTTGGAAGCGATTTCATCCTTCTCTCGAGGCTTTCCATGACAGAGAAGGGTAGAAGGGACAAATAGGGCTCAGAAAAACTCTGTCTACACTGTTTTCACCTAAGAGCACAAAAACAGAGTTTTACACAAAATTAGGGCACGGTTGGCCCTATTTGGGCCTGGCCAAGCTTCATTGGGGGCCGGCCGGCTTCCAATGTTTGGTAAACAGAGTGTTTTGTATAAACAAAGAGCAGTGGTTGAAGGTGAAACAGGGCAAATTTCAAGGAAGGTAGACAAAGTCGCTTCTAAAAACCATCACGTGCATGCCATCCTTGTGCTTCTTGGTTCTATCAAATGTTGTAAATTAATGCTCTAATTATCATTGTAATTAAATATAATTAGCATTATTGTAATTATTATGAATGTTTATTGTTGATTAACTTATATAGTTAGTTTTATTATTCATGCTTATTGTAATAAATTAGGTAGCTAGCTTATTACTTATTATTAGTCTTTGTTGTAATAGCTTAGCTAAATTAGTTATTTATTCATCTATTTGGTTTTATGATAGTTAGTTTAGTTCGGACACTTGGACATTCATTCGGAACCCCTCGAATGAGGGCAAATATGTAATAAGTGTGTATGTCTTCCAACCCCCATTTCTTTCTCCCTTTTATTTACCCGCTTATGATGGTAGAATAGAGCATCATGTTTAATTAGCATTCTCATGTTCGCATACACGTGTTTCATGAAACATTTGGGTTCGGCTCATCATACTAACCAATGTTTAAATGTCAATTTCATTGCTTGAATACATGATTTATCACATGTCTTGAATTGGATCACATACCATGCTCATAGCCAAGCCTATGAAATTGCGTAAATGTGTACGTTGCATTAGTCATATTGCATTGTTTAGAAACATGCATATTTTCCAATTATTTTGTTTTATTTGGCTTGCGATTGGAGTACTAGATGAGCACTTATTGTTTTAGCATACCACATAAAGTGTGTTTATGTTACCATATCGAGCATAATACCATGAGGCTAATTGCTTAAGTGATATAACTCTTTTAATGCCAGTAGATGAAGGCCTTTTTACTTAAGTTGGGATAAATTGATTAATGTACATGCAAACTCACATTTTCAAGTGACGAGTATCAAAAACAATTTTCAAATAAACATGAAATCAAATGTTCTAACTTTGCAAATTGGTCTATACTTGTGTGCATCACATCGTAATGTTAGTCTAATAATCAGAACAAGAGCATATAATGTAACTAAAAATCACATCAGGATTAGTAGAGGTCGATCTTTGATCGGGCAAATGGGGTGCTCAATTCATGACCTTCCCCTCTCGTACCTAAGTTCCCAAGCCGAGACACTTTGGTGATGACAGATAAGTGGCCTTTGGCACGAGTCTTGGGTTTCCTAAATTTTTCAAAAATATTTAGGTGGCAACTCTGAAATCTAGCAAAGCAGTCCGTTCTTGGCATTTGATTCAAAATTGATTTTCTAAAAGAATTGCCAGATTGGGACTCTTTTTGTGTTTTCACTATTTCACATTGCACTTGTGAAATCAGATTCAGAACCACAGGAGTCTGAACTATGGGGCTAGTCATATCCGAAAGGAGCACGAAAAGCATGCCACAATTTCTGGCAACTCTACTGGGGATTTAGAGAGCTTGACTTGAAACTCATGATGTGAAATTTTATCTACATGTATATGTTGTTTGGATAGCATTTGCATTGTTACTACAAGCTACTGTATTTTCCATTTGCTATTCCTAGACGGTTTGCTGGAGGCTTGCCCAAAAGACTGCCAAAAGGCTGACCGGTCATGGGCTCTGCCATGTTGGAAACACAAGCCTTGGATCTGGATTATCACCATACCATTTGATCCTCCTTTCACTTCTCGGTGATAGGTGTGAGAGGTATATTAGGTGATCTTGCTGAGATACTCTTTTGACCATTTGGCCTAGCTTCATCTAGTAAGCCATAGTGACTATTCCAAATTACGACAGGATGCTCATCTATGTGTAGGATGTGATGAAATTCTTTATTTGAAGTAGTGCAGCCTAGATCACTCCAAAAGCTAGGACAGGGAAACCTTAACTTCTTATAGGGGTGTTTTGAGTGCTTTTATGCAAAATGTGAAATCTTTGAAAATGTGTGATGCAATCCTGGGAGAGTCTCTTGAGGCGATTTCTTTCAAACTTGAGGGTCACACCAAAATCAGAATTTGGGTCAAAATCCAGGGATTTGTGTTTGATATGGGTGAATTGTCAGCAAGACCAGAACCAAGGCCAAAAATTGTATCTTGCTTTGTTTTGACCAGAATACCCAGTATCCCGATCTAATGGAGCATTTGTTTTTAATGCTAGGTTTGTCTGAGCCAAAGAAGGAGCCGTATCCATCGAAACCCAGAAAAAAAAAATAAAAAAAAACCTACTTAGCAAAGGTCCAGTCCATCTGATCCCCAACAACCAACTCAGAAAAGATCCATCCAATGCCAAATGACCTATTCTAAAAAAGCCCAATCAAATCAAACCCATATAGACTAATCCAGTTCAGATACATTAAGTATAATAGGATCAAAATCCTTGTTAGTTAGCTCTTAGGTTATACCCATCCAACTCCGCAGACTCGTGATGGCTCAGAGTCCAGAAGAAGTTGTGACCATGACAACGGCCCTAAACCAGGGAATTGTCATGCAGGATGAGACCATTGCTGAAATGCAATGCCTATCTTGGGCATCTACCATACATTCAGTCCTGGGCCCCCAGCCGAACTTTAACCCACCTCCACCAGCTGAAGATTTGCAAGGTCCAGATCCTCGAGAAGGGTTGGCTCAGGCTCGAGTATTCAGACCCTTGGTGCAGCCTAATGAGGGCATTTGTTCCCTTGATATTAATGATCTCGACCCTACCTTGTTAAAAATTGCTAACCTTGAGAAGCAATTCAAAAAGGCACAGGGAATTAACTCCATTCCCGACATTGAGGATGGGTACACCGAGGTTGCCGTAAGGCTCCCAGACAAATTCAAAATGCTACACATTGACCGTTTCGACGGGTCTGGAGATGGTACATATCCGGCTTTTCTTGGACATCCTGAAATCAATGGATCTGACTAAGCCTTAGAAACTCTCTTTGTATGGAAGAACCCTGGCAGGTATAGCAACCATTTGGTATGCCAAGCTAGAGGGTAAAGTGAAGCAGAATTGGGAAGATTTGGCTGAGGCATTTGTCAATCAGTATTCTTACAATACCCAAACTGAAACGACCACCCAAGAGCTTGAAGCAACCCACCAGAAGCCTAAAGAACTGTTTGTGGAATTTGTTACAAAGTGGAGAGCAAAAGCAGCACAAATGATAGATCGACCTTCTGAGAGAGACCAAGTGCAGATAGTGGTACAGAACCTTGAGCTTGATATGTTACAAAAATTAATAGTCACTCCACAATTCACTTTCAAAAATTTGCATGAATTAGGTATTCAGATTAAGAGTGCATTTAACAAAGGGATTATTCCCACAGCAAGTGAACCAACAAGGAGAGTGTTTTCCGGGAGTACCAATGCTAGTAGTAGCGCTATTTCCAAACCCATTGAAATCAATACCATCACCACCAATCCCAAAACTACCGACCCTTTTGCCAATACCAACCTATAAACAGCCGGCCCAACCCGAGCTCAAGGCAGGACTTTCACCCCCCTCCATATGAGGCTAACTAATGCACTAAAAATCTTGATGGAGAGAGGGTATCTCAAACCCTTGATCCCCAACCTCTTCCTGATCTACTGCCTACTAGACATAATCCCACCAAATACTATACATACCATCAACAACGCGGTCATGGCACCGATCGTTGTTACTGCCTTCGTCATGAGGTCTAGAATCTCATCAACAACCAGACAATAGCTCCACCTCAAGAACCCGATGTTACTACCAATCCACTTCCCATCCACAACCGAGTACCTCCTCCTCACTTTAACCTCATCCATACACTACCTCCTACTTCGACCCTAGTATATACATCACCCCAGCCCATTTGCCTAAGCCTAAGGTGTTCATTCCAGAAAGCACAAACTTATGCATGATGGATGCACTTGGATCCCAATCATCTCAAACCCCAGAACTTAACAATAGCCCAGTGCCAATCTAACCTACTCCAAAGAGTCCAACCCAACCAATTCATCAAGATCAAGTTGGTTCAAATACACTGCTTGGACCAATGACTGAACCCACTACTCCTGAGTTGTTGTGCATGATTAAAGATCTTTAGGGAACTATGGCAGATTTAGCCTTTGGGGTCTTGGCTCCATCATCGACCACATCATATGCCAAAAGGTTCGTGTCAAAAAGCTCCCCAATCTTGGGGCGAGCTGCAGTTGGAAAGGGCTAACCCAAAGCTACCTCAAATCTGGGTGATGACATACCAACAACAAATGGGCCTCGCTTCGATATAGCCACCCAATCCCGGGGCCAAGCTGAAACAAGTGGCAAGAATAAGGTCGAGGCAAGTATTGATACCTATGCACATCTTCGGTGGGCTATTGAGACTTTGAAGGGGTCAAAGGGTTGAACAAATAACAAGTGCTCGCAGTTGTTGCAAAGACTGTAGATGACACTTTTATCGCTTAGGTTGGGAGCATTTTGAATCAGGAGGCAAGCTATGAAAATGGATGCTTTACCAGAAACACCCATCCTGATTCCAATCCCAAGCCCATAAATACCCAGCCAACACCCGCCACCTATTTGCCAATGTTTCTAAAACTGATGCCTCCTCCTCCAAAAAATAAGCCTTCACCCATCTCCATATGAGCCCAACCTGTGCATTGAAGGTACTGATGGAGAAAGGGTATCTCAAACCGCTTAATCTTCGACCTCTGCCTAATCCTCTCCCACCTAGACATGACCCTACCAAATATTGCACATTCCATCAACAATACGGTCACCATACTGACCGTTGTTTTCACCTTCGCCATGAAATTCAAGACTTGATTGACAATAAGGTCATCACCCCACCTACAAATCCCGAAGTTGTCAATAAACCTCTTCCTGACCACAATAGATTGCCATCCCATAGTATAAATCCCATCCATTGCTTGCCAACAACCAACCTTAACCCTAGCCAGCATGGTCAAAAAGATATATGGGGACAACTGGGGTAATTGTGAACCTCAATCTGTGAGACTCAGTTTGAAAAGTCTAAAATCAATCCAACTTGGTGTGGATGTTAGTATTGCTGGCAGGTTTGGACCCTCTCGTGGGCTACTTGAAGTTGTTTTTGAAATCTACAGATGGACTTGGAGAGTGAAAACCCTTTTTGTCTCCGGGATGCTGATTTTGTTTTGAGTTGTGTCTTGTAAATAGTTGTGTTGTGAGTATTATTTTCTTTGTCTTTTTCTGTGGTGTTGTGTTAGTTGAGTCTCTTTCTTTAAGTCACTCTCGTGTACCCTCAGGTCTTTGTTTTTCTAAATAAGAAAGCGGGAGTCAAGTTTTTGATCATTTTGTTGTGCCTATAATAATGCATGTGCGACCTTTAAAAAAAAATAGAAAAATCTTTGAATTTTTTTTTTTTTTTTTTTTAATGAGATTTCGTTAATAAGCTCAGGTATTGAGAAGGATCCCCCAAATGGTTTGGGTGGATTCTGACTTATCGGCGCAAAGTCCTTCATGATCTCAAAAGTTTCAACTACTTTTTCAGTTGTTTCTTCTACAAACTTGTGAAGATAGATTCAGAATTGTGCGTGGTATTCTACACCGTCCTGGAGATTCTGTTCGCCGTTAGGCAATTATTTTGGCAAGTACAAGGTGACTTTTAGACCTCATAATCATAGAATTTCTCCCCTTATATTTTCATTACTTCAAAAAAGAAATAGATAAAAGAAACCATACATAAAGGAATCAAAACAGAAGAAGGAAAAAAGGAAAAGGAAAAACACCAAAAGAAAAGAAAAGAAAAAAGATACCAAAAAGAAAATAAAAAGAAAAGGAAAAGAAGTCAACCATCAAGCCAGGGGCATCCATTGGAATGAAATCCAATCAACTGTGTGAAAATGAACTTTTGTCTGAATTCAGGAAGGCTAATGCGAGGAAGTACCACATTACGAGAAGAACCAATTTTCAAAATGGAGCAAAAGAAAAGAAGAAGACATGCACAAGGAATGGAGAACCAAACTCAAATCAAGATCAAGCCAATTCCCGTTTCAAGGCAAGGATGACTATTAATCAAATTCACCATAAACATTGTAATGCTGTCCTTGAGAGGCTCACTAGGCCGAAAATCCGAAAGGGCAACCTAGGTAGAAGTTAGAGCATGAAAAATGAGAAATCAAACAAATAAAGCTCACAAGGTTGAAAACCCCTAAGGGGCGACTTTGGCAAAAGTTAGAGCATAAAAGGAGAGTGTCAATACTCGAGTGAACCTCAACCATGAACTACATTGACCTAATTCTCATTCTTGGGATACGTAGGCAACTTCATCCTGAAGTTCGGTCTCAATCATATCCATTTTGTTCATCTCGACCCAATCAGCTTGCCCGATTCACGTCGTCAGCTTCACATCAATCCATGAGCTATACCGACTACTGCACATATCATACTTGCGTTGGGTAAGGAAGAACTAGCTTGAATCAACAAGTGGAACAATTTCAATAATTGAACTTATCAATGGAACCTCTAACTTTAACAAAGAACTAAATCAAAACTCAGGTTTGACAAAATTGAGTTCTAAAGGGAACATGAGTAATACTAGAGGCACTATGAATGATCAGTCACCTTGAGTCTTTTTCTGCTTTTGGGTCAATTGTGAGTTATGTTGTGTTGTGCCTGGTGTTTGTCTCAGTCGGCACTTTTCATTGAGTCACCATAGCGTATCTATCGCTCAAAAGCGCTCTTTATCGAGTCACTATAGCATGTTTTTCGTTCAAAGCACTCTTCATCGAGTCACCATAGCGTGTCTGTCGCTCAAGTTCAACAAAGTGGCATGGTCAAAATTCCATACATGAGTGTTCACTCCAAACTCAAAAACAAGTCCATGTGTGGAATTTATAAGAAACTGAGAGTGCCCATACAAGGGGCCTCGCATTCATGATCATTGCAAAGTGCATGTGTGGAATCTGTCACTACTTTGGGGGAAAATGGAGTAGATTCTCAACATGCTGGGACAAAAGAGAAGCATCAATTTGATTGGTTGGCAACCACTCCAGGATCTGATGATCCCCATCACATGTGCCTACGTAATGTTTAAAAGGTGGCAAAAACTAGACACTAGGAGCAATTTTCAGTACATCTGACCGTGCCATCCATCAAACAAGGGGCATGAACCTAACCGGTGGCCAATGACTGAACACTAGGGGTAATTTTCAGTACATCTGATCAGGTCATCTATTAAACAAGGGGCATGAACCCAACCTTTCCCTCAGTCTGCCAAAGCCATTTGTTGGGCACTTTTCCCTGGATTATGGTAGTTTACCCCCATGATGATTCTGATATGATTCAGCTTTCGAAAGTTGTCTCCAACCATTTTAAAACTCTCTTGGGATTGCCATCTTCCCTGTGATTAATACATGTGCTTTGGATTATGCATGCATGCTCATATACTTTGGTTGATTTGAACTGCGTGATTGGTTGCTCTTGCTCTTGACTTTGTTCTGCACTTAATAGAGTTTTGTTAAGTTGCCTCCCTTTATGTTACACTTCAATGAGTTATGGCAAGTTGCCCTACACTCATTTCATAAGGTACATGAAGCATTACTCTGAGTCACTACAACAAAAAAAGGTTTTTACGGCTTGAAAACCCTTCTACAACGTGCAGTGCGCGTCATATTATAAGCAGTCATGGAAAGTCATTCACTTTCAACGACATGCTTTGTACATCGTTAAAAACTATTTAACGGTAGATTTTGTGCGTCGTTCTTACTTTTTCAACGACGTGCTATAGTACGCCGTTAAAAACTATTTAACAGCAGATTTTGTATGTCGTTGTTACTTTTTCTATAACTACTTTTGCACGCCATTAAAAACCCTTTAACAACGGATCTTGTGTGTCTTATTTTATTTTTCTACAACTACTTTTGCACACCGTTTATTCAAGGGACAAACCACGACGTTAATTACTAGTAGTTGAATAGTTAATACAATGTCCTATCATAGATAGCCTAAGTTCACAGCATTTTTTGCATGCCGTAGAATATGTATATTAAAAAAAAAAAAAAATCAGCAAGTTTTATTTCACCTGTTTTGTATAATTTAAGAAAACATTACAAACAAGTTTCACAAATATACATATATATATAAGCATTAATCAAACACCAAGGTATTATTTCAAACATCCATAAAAAACTATCCATAAGTTCTAAATATCCAAAACCTATCTATACATTCCAAACCATCTAAAAACTATGTTTCTAAACATAAAAAACTATCCCTAAGTTCTAAACTGTCCAAAATGTTCTAAATCATCCAAAAAAATATTGGATATTTCCTCAAGGATGGGAAATCAACAATATTGTTAGATGGGAATGCAAGGTTTGAACCCGCGTTCATGTATTCAGTTTCAGAAGGAATTGACTGAGCTTGTTGTGGACATGGAATGGACTCAACTGCATCTGGATGAGAAGTGTCAGCACCAGGTTTCTCTCTCTCAATTTGAACCTTGGGCTTGGGTTGGAATTTGCCACCACAACGTTCTGAGATCAACCAGCTACCACTTGAGCATCTAAAAGATTTAATAAAATGAAAATTCAGCAAGATCAAATCAAAGGTTCTACTAAGACTAATCACTTAATATTTATCATCTTCTGTGGGTTCCACATTAACTTAACTGCATCAACATCATAGTATCATGCTCTCTCATAGAGTTGACATGAGAACCAAACTATCAAAGTAACCATGATTCTACTCCATAGAAGGTTTACAATGTTCTAAACAATGGTGCCAACTTTAACTGGCACTACCGAGTTGATCGATTCAATCAAGTATCAATATCTAAAGTATCTATTTGATGCACTAAATAGCACTCTGTAAGACTGTAACCAGATTTCTTACCCAAGGCTATTGACTCCAATGCACCCAAAAAAATAAAAAAGATTGTAACCAACTTTACACATTCAAGAAAGTATATATTACATATTAGTCTCACCTTTAAACTTGTGAACTAGATCAACAACATCAATGACCCATATCCATGAATCTGCGGATGTAATGTGTACTTCTGATGAGCTTCCTGGTGTAAACTGTTAATTGAAAACTTATCAGCAACTGGAAGGGCATGGAGCAAACATTTCTGGCTCAGAAGTGAATGGTGCAAGGACCATTGCAATGGAAAACGGTAAAATACTTTATGTGAAGCCAAAAAAATAAAGAAAAGGAATTCCACTTTTTCTTCTATACCTACCATGTCCGCAGAAGTACATAGGATTGACAAATAAATTACCTGAAAACCAGTGATCTTCTTTCGATGAGATTTCTTTTTCTTATTTTGCAGATTGATTTGAGCTTTTTGTTGTAACTTATTTTCTAGAAAAGATGGGAAAAAGTTAAATAATAGTGATAGGAGAAAGAGAAGAGATAAAGAGAGAACTATCTTTCGTACCAGAAGTGTTGTATAAGCGACAGCTCCCCATGTATGAACCAACCAGTGCACCTTTCAGAAATCAACAAATATTCATTGAGCCATATATAAAACACCCACATACTATAAAATGACTTCTCTACCCCTTTCTAGTGGAGCAAAAGTAAATCAGAGGCATTGTCTAGATATGGCCAACCTGACCATCTGATGGATAGCAAGCAGCAGTGACCATCTCATGCAAATTATTCCAATCAACAACTTGACGATCATGAATGCTCCATATGTGAACCTTAGCATCTAAAGATCCACTGATGAAGTATCTATCGTCAACAGGATTAAACTGGATGCAAGTTACTGTGTCAAGGAAAATCCAAACAACAGTCAGATAATTATCTAATAGATCAACTAGAGCAATGAAAACAATGTGTTTCTTCTGACCCATGATGTGGACACTGATCTTTTACAAAAAAAAAAAAAAAAAAAAAAAAAAAAAAAAAAAAAAAAAACAAAACAAAACAAAACAAAACAAAACAAATAAAAAAAAAAAGAACTCCTAATTAGGTATTTTAAAAACACCTAAGAAGTTTTTGTACTATTTTCGAAACAGAAAACATTGATTTCTTTAACAACTGTATATAACTTGGTTGGAGACCCCACCGAAATCAATGCTAAACAAATTAATGTTTTCTGCTGTTAAAGAAATCAACAAATATTCATTCAGTATCACAGAGGTCTGCCAGTTCAACTATCTCTAACCAAACATCTCACGATTACGCATAGCAGCAGGGTCTCCAACCAAAAGAGCAGCTGAACTGGCAGACCTCTGTGATGCTGAATAAGCTCCAGATATTGCATTTCTTGTTTGCATGACAAAGAAACTTCACATAGGTACAAAAACCAATGACTAAGAGACAAAAAGATTTCTTTAGGTATTAAGAAATGATCAAGAAATTTTAAAACATCAACAAAACATTTCCAAAATTAATAAGATAATTCAATGGCCCTATAAAAGCAATGTCATGATGAAAAATTAGCAAAAATTCAAGATGAAGATGAAGATAAAGATTTTATTGATGTAAAATGGAATGCAAAAATTCATGATGTAAAATGGAAATCAAATTATGATGTAATCTAAAGGAGCAATTTCATTGAAACATTAACTATAAGATGAAGATAAAGTTTTTAAGCAAACTAGAAGCAGGAGGTGTATAGCGATCCCGGGTTTACCCCTGTTGTATAGTGATCCGGACATGTGTCCGTGGATGTTGGTAGTTGAGTATTGTTTTGTTTACATCCTTTCTTGCTTTGTATTTGAGTTATAGGGTGTGTTGGGCAGGTTGTTACAGGTTGGTTGAGCTTAGGAACAAAGTCTAGTTGCCCAGGTTTTGGCTGGTACGCTCGAGCGGAGATATTCACGCTCGAGCGGATAGGTTGTGTTGCTTGTGCGCTCGAGCGGGGGTTTTGGCGCTCGAGCGGAGAATGCATACGTCCAGTATTTTGTGCACCTGCAAAACTTCTGCAAGTGTGGTTTCTACGCTCGAGCGGGTTTGGTGAGCTCGAGCTGGTTGAGCTCGAGCGGTGATGTTGAGCTCGAGCGGACAGTGTATTTTTGGTGAGAGTTCTGGGAGGGGGAGACCTGAGCTCGAGCGGACTGGTATCTACGCTCGAGCGGAAGAACTTTGTGTCTGTGTCTTGGCGCTCGAGCGGACAATGTTGCGCTCGAGCGGACCATGTGTTTTGTGTCTTTACGCTCGAGCGGAGTGTCTTACGCTCGAGCGGACCTATCGTATAACTGAGTGAGACTGGGCATTTTAAATCACTTTTTGACTTATCTTCTCTCTCTTACTTTACTCAAAACGCCATTTTCAGAGCTTCTCACTCAAAAACCTTACTTCTCCCTAAGATTTGATCTACCTAGGGTGATTTCCTACCCTAAGGCCTTTGTTAAAAAGATAGAGGGTGACTTGGGCTTCGTTTTGATCGGAACAAATTTGGTTTTGGAGCAAGTTGGGTGTTGGGCATCATCTCCTTTGGAACTCATCTTTTGAGGTAGGGATATCCTACTCCTCTTTATGAGTTTTGTCTTTAAATTTTAGCATTTTGATATGTTGGGGGTTGTTGTGTGATTTTGGGAAACTTTGGGCCATTGTGTAATTTTACAAAAGTTGGGGGTTTTTATCTATGATAAACCTAGAAGCATGTTTAGTATAGAAACATGGAATTAATGTTGAAACATTAAGGAAATTGGAACCTAAGGGTTGTGATGTTAATTATGGAGAATGCCCTAATTACATTGATTGATTAATTTGGATAATTAATTGTGTTGAATTGTGATGTATATAATTGTTGTTTATATGCATTGTGTTGTGTTGGAGGAGATAGGGGATGTACTCCACGGTTTAGGGGAAGATAGGGGATGAACCTCTAAACCGGATGTTGTTGGGAGGAGATAGGGGATGAACTCCGTAGATAGAGCGGTATGCCTATCTAGAAGTGTATTGACAGAGCGAATATGCTTGTCGTTGGAAGTATTGATATAACTGTTATGTTTATCTTTGATGAAGTGAAAAGTGTTGGCATGAGTGTTTGTCTCATGTGTGATGTTTGGCCAGGTTCTGAGCCAAGGTTGTGAAATGGCAAGTAAAAAGGAAAGAAATGGAAATGAAAGGAAATATAGACTTAAGTGTCTTGGAATTGTGTTATGTTATGAATGAATGTGAAAGTGTTGACCATCTATCAACTGTTAATCTTTTAGGCATTGTTCATAATTGGTTTAGTATATTTCTACTGGGCTGTGGCTCACCCTATATGGGAACATCATTTTCAGGTACAGGAAGCATGCCACCTCCAAGGACTTAGCTTGGGAGGCTAGTGACGGACAGACTTTTGGTTGTCTTTCTTTATGTTGTATTACATGTAAATTTAAGCCAAGGGCTTTATGTGTAAATGAGTTAGCACTCTACTTTTGTGTAACCAAGTGTTAACTTGGAAAGCTGTAAGCCCTTAGGGCATTTGCTTCTGTTATTAACATGTGATACGTCTTGTAATACAACTCTGATGAATGAAAGGATGTGGACCTTTTATATACCATAGCATGTCTATATTGTTGGGATTAATGTTATTATTTTTTGAGGGCGTTACAACTTGGTATCAGAGCGTACCGGGTTCGAATACTTTGGGTACGTGGGAAGTGATTAGGATCACAATGGGTTTGTCTCGCTTAATAGAGACTTAAGTGTACTGTTATGCTTGCGTGATAACATGCTTATGTGATTATTTGGGTATGGGATTTAATTTCTAGGATGTTGATTGGATCTTTGGGTTTCTGGGAGTCTTGTTGGAAAGGCACTTGATCAATGCTGTTTCTAACCGGTACTCTAGTAACGCCTTGGGACTATCATTATCCGGAAATGAAATTCGTAAGTGCTTATGTGTTTATGTGCTTATGTGGAATGAATTACAGTTGTCCATGCATTAGGACATGAGAGTTTAAATTTTGGCACGTTTATGAATGTGCTAATGTTCTGTGTTACCTTTATTAGGATGTCAGGACGAGCAAGAGGTGGTAGGCGTGGTAGGCCTAGGAGGCAGGAGGTGCCATTACCGGAGGAGATTTCGGCAGTTCAGGAGGGGGTTGGTCAGGCCAATGTGGCCGAACCAGCAGGTCAGCAGGCCATGAGTGCCTTGGCCCAGGAGATAGCAGGAGCTCTGGGTATTCTCAGAGCAGGGAATCAGGCAGCTGAGGCAGGGCCTTCCTTCCTAAAAAGGGAGTTCTTCCGGTCTAACCCGGAGGAGTTTGTTGGGGATCCTAAGGAGCCACTGAAGGCAGACGAGTGGCTAGAACAGATGAGTAAAACGTTCGAGATGCTAGGCATTGAGGACGGAGCATTGAAAGTGACCTTGGCATCCTTCCAGCTGAAGGGAGATGCGGGTCAATGGTAGAAGTATGAGAAAGCTCGTGTTGGTGGTACTTGGGAGGCGTTTGTGAATGCTTTCCAGGAGAGGTTTTTATCCGCTGTGGCTAGAGAGAGGTTGAGGGATCAGTTTAGCCGGCTTAAGCAGGAGGGTTTGTCTGTGGCCGAGTTTGAGGCTACATTTACTAGCTTGTCCAGGTTTGCACCTGAACTTGTGGCGACAGAGGAGCGCCGTTGCTACGAGTTTGAGCGGAAGTTGAGATGGGACCTCAAGTTGAAAGTTGGTGGACCCTACATTCGAGATTACAGGCATTTGGTGGATGCTGCAGCTCATATGGAGCTGATGATGCAGGAGGGAGAGGAGGAGAAACATGGAGGCTCCAAGAGGGGCCAAGAGGGACAGGGCGATGGTAGGAGGCAGAGGGGTTATAACCCTCAGCCGTCCCAGGGTGGTTTGGCTAGGTCGACTTTCCCAGTACCGAGTGCAGGCTCCGAGAGGGGCAGTCAGGGAGAGTTCACCTGTTTCAAGTGTGGCCAGCCGGGTCACAAGGCTTCAGTTTGCCCACTGAAGGGCGGGGGTCAGAAAGCTGCTTCTTCGTCAGCTAGACCACAGAGTCAGAGTTCGGGTAGGGGGCAGCCCTTGTCGTGTTATCAGTGTGGACAGCCTGGGCACCTGAAGAGGTATTGCCCACGGTTGAGTGCCACTTCAGGAGCGTCTGGTTCTAGACAGACGCATGGGTTTCAGCCAGCTCAGTCTGTGCAGGCCTCGAGGGCCAATCCGGGGGCTTCGTCGTCCCAGTCAGTGCAACAGTCCTATGCTCCGAGAGGCGAGCAGGTGGATCAGGGGCCTACAGGGCGCGTGTATGCTGTTACCGCGCAGGATCTTGTACCGGCTCCATCAGTAGTGAGAGGTACCTTTCTGTTTTGCAACTCGGTTGCTAGAGTGTTGATAGATACGGGTGCATCTCATTCTTTTGTATCTGCTGCATTTGCATCTGTGTTGGAGTTGGAGTTAGCACTATTAGCATCTCCTATTTGTGTTGTGTCACCTATTGGGGGTAAGTTGATCTTGAAACACGGATGTAGAGGTTGTGATATTGAGGTCGACGATCATCGTCTTCCGTTTCCTTTTGTAGTTATGCCCATGAAGGGCTTTGATGTTATTTTGGGTATGGACTGGTTATCGTCATACCGAGCTGTTATTGATTGTTACCGCCAGAGGGTTACTTGTTGTACCGTGAGCGGGGAGTATTTCCATTTCTTGGGAGACCGGGTTGGTAGTATTGTGCCACCGGGGTATGGTCCGCGAGGGCGGAATGAGCTTAGTGGTTTACTTGCTAGCCTTGAGAGTGGTGAGTGTGATGAGATTCAGATTGTGTTGCCGAGGGTAGTTTGTGAGTACTCGGATGTTTTTCCCGAGGACCTTGTTGATTTGCCACCTCACCGAGAGATTGAGTTCTCTATCGATTTAGTGCCCGGCACGGCGCCGATTTCTATGGCACCTTACCGTTTTGCTCCAGCAGAGTTGGTCGAGTTGAAAGTTCAGCTCCAGGAATTGCTAGATAAGGGCTTTGTTCGCCCTAGTGTTTCACCGTGGGGAGCACCGGCACTCTTTGCTAAGAAGAAAGATGGTGCCTTGAGATTGTGTATTGACTACCGGAAGTTGAATCGGGCTACGGTTAAGAATAAGTACCCTATGCCCCGTATAGATGATTTGTTTGACCAGTTGAAGGGTTCCCGTTGTTTCTCTAAGATAGATTTGAGATCGGGTTACCACCAGTTGAGGGTCAGGGAGGAGGATATTCCAAAGACGGCATTCCGTACGCGGTATGGCCATTATGAGTTTCTAGTAATGCCATTTGGGCTTACCAACGCACCGGCAGTCTTTATGGACTTGATGAACCGGATTTTCCGGGAATTCTTGGATCGTTTTGTAGTCGTCTTCGTGGACGACATTCTTATCTATTCACCTTCAGAGGAGGAGCACGAGGAACACTTGAGAGTGGTGCTTGAGTTGCTTAGAGCCCATAGGCTGTATGCCAAGTTTGGGAAGTGTGAGTTTTGGCTAAGAGAAGTTAAGTTCTTAGGCCATGTGGTTTCCGGGGAAGGGGTGTCCGTTAATACATCCAAGACTGAGGCAGTGCAAGATTGGGCACAGCCTAAGAGTGTGTTTGAGATCCGCAGTTTTCTGGGATTAGCTGGGTATTACCGCCGGTTTGTGAAGGATTTCTCCAGGTTAGCTTCACCGTTGACCAGATTGACTTGGAGGGGAGTCAGCTTTGTATGGAGTGAGACTTGTGAAAAGTCGTTCCAGGAGTTGAAAGTTAGACTGACCACCGCTCCGGTCTTGATTATTCCGGAGAGAGGGTTGGGTTATGCAGTCTATTGTGATGCCTCACGAGAGGGTTTGGGTTGTGTGTTGATGCAAGAGGGGAAAGTGGTAGCTTATGGCTCACGTCAGTTGAAAATTCACGAGAAGAATTACCCTACGCATGATCTAGAGTTAGCGGCTGTGATCTTTGCCTTGAAAATCTGGAGGCACTACCTTTATGGTGAGAGATTCGAGGTATTCTCGGATCATAAGAGTCTGAAATATCTGTTTTCACAGAAAGACTTGAATTTGAGGCAGAGGAGGTGGATGGAGTTCATTGAGGATTACGACTTCGAGTTGCATTATCACCCGGGGAAGGCCAATGTTGTGGCCGATGCCCTTAGCAGGAAATCCATTAGTGATGTAGCTTGTATAGCCATCTGGGAGTGGAAGATGTTGGGGGCCATTGGAGAGTTTGATTTGCTTTTGAGCGAATCTGTTGAGGCTGCGGCCTTGTTTTCTGTTGTTGCACAGCCGACGCTTGTGGCTAGAGTGTTAGAGGCACAGAGAGGTGACCTTGAAGTAGAATCCCTCAGAGAGAAGATCTCCAGTGGGAAGGTTGAGAAGGGTTTGACGGTGTATCCCGACCTGAGTGTGAGATACCGAGACCGTTTGTTTGTACCGGAGTCTCGCCGAGAGGAAGTACTCCGAGAGTTTCACCATTCGCGCCTTGCGGTGCATCCGGGAGGTACTAAGATGTACCGGGATTTGGGTCGCCAGTTTTGGTGGCGGGGTATGAAGAGAGATGTGGCAGTTTTCGTGTCTAAGTGCCTTACTTGCCAGCAAGTGAAGGCCGAGCATCAGAGGCCAGCGGGTTTGTTACAACCCTTGCCTATTGCCGAGTGGAAGTGGGAGCATGTCACTATGGACTTCGTTGTAGGTCTTCCGAGGACTCAGCGGGGTAGTGATGCTATTTGGGTGGTTGTAGACCGGTTGACTAAGTCGGCGCACTTCATTCCTATGCGCGTGAGAGATTCAGTAGATCATCTTGCCGACTTGTATATTCGGGACATAGTGAGGTTGCACGGGGTCCCAGTGACGATCTTCTCAGATAGAGATCCTCGTTTTACTGCTAGGTTGTGGCAGAGTTTGCAGAGTGCCTTGGGTACTAAGTTGACCTTTAGTACAGCGTATCATCCTCAGACTGACGGGCAGTCCGAGCGTACTATTCAGATCCTCGAGGATATGCTTCGGGGTTGTGTCCTTGATTTCAGTGGGACGTGGGAGAGGCACTTACCATTGGTAGAGTTCGCCTACAACAACAGTTTTCAGTCTAGTATCGGTATGGCACCGTTTGAGGCCTTGTATGGCCGACCCTGTAGGTCTCCAGTTTGTTGGGCCGAGGTGGGTGATACACCTTTGTTGGGTCCGGAGTTGGTTAAGGAGACGACGGAGAAAGTTGAGCTTATCCGTAGGAGGCTTGTTACAGCCCAGAGTCGTCAGAAATCTTATGCTGACCGTAGGAGAAGACCATTGGAGTTTGAGGTAGGTGATCATGTGTTTCTGAAGATATCACCTAGACGGGGTTTGATGAGGTTTGGGAAGAGTGGGAAGTTATCCCCTCGGTTTATTGGTCCTTTTGAGATTTTTGAGAGGGTTGGCGAGGTTGCTTATCGTTTAGCTTTGCCGCCACAGTTATCCGGGGTTCATGACGTGTTTCATGTGAGTATGCTTCGGAAGTATGAGCCGGATCCATCACATGTGTTGGATTGGACCGACTTAGAGGTAGATGAGGATGCCTCGTATGAGGAGAGACCGGTTCGGGTCTTGGATAGGCGGGATCAAGTCCTGCGTGGCAAGACCATCCCTTTGGTTAAGGTTTTGTGGAAATATCACGGAGTGGAGGAGGCCACTTGGGAACGTGAGTTGGGAGTCCGCGAGAAATATCCGGACTTGTTTGTTGATGTGTAATCAAGTATTGCAATTGTGTAATTGTAATGAAATTTAAGAGTATTAAAAATGTCTTAAATTGAGAAACATGGTGCATGTTTTGGTTAATGTAAATGTTGTAGAACTTGCCTTGTTATGGGAGTTGATTATAATATTGCATGTGTTGGCTATATTATAGAAATGGAATTGTATCATGATTATTGCTTATGATATGAATTGTGAACCATGTGTGTTGGAAATGGTTGAAATGAAAAGAGAATGCATGTTAAAATGTATATGTTGTAGAATGCCTCTTGATAAGAGATGGAATGGCCGGGAATGGGTCGAATTGTGGAATGTTGTGGTATAACATTGTTTAAAAGAGAGGAAAACTTACTTTTCAAAAACTTGTTTTAAATTTCGGGGACGAAATTCTTTAAGGGGGGGAGGTTATAGCGATCCCGGGTTTACCCATGTTGTATAGTGATCCGGACATGTGTCCGTGGATGTTGGTAGTTGAGTATTGTTTTGTTTACATCCTTTCTTGCTTTGTATTTGAGTTATAGGGTGTGTTGGGCAGGTTGTTACAGGTTGGTTGAGCTTAGGAACAAAGTCTAGTTGCCCAGGTTTTGGCTGGTACGCTCGAGCGGAGATATTCACGCTCGAGCGGATAGGTTGTGTTGCTTGTGCGCTCGAGCGGGGGTTTTGGCGCTCGAGCGGAGAATGCATACGTCCAGTATTTTGTGCACCTGCAAAACTTCTGCAAGTGTGGTTTCTACGCTCGAGCGGGTTTGGTGAGCTCGAGCTGGTTGAGCTCGAGCGGTGATGTTGAGCTCGAGCGGACAGTGTATTTTTGGTGAGAGTTCTGGGAGGGGGAGACCTGAGCTCGAGCGGACTGGTATCTACGCTCGAGCGGAAGAACTTTGTGTCTGTGTCTTGGCGCTCGAGCGGACAATGTTGCGCTCGAGCGGACCATGTGTTTTGTGTCTTTACGCTCGAGCGGAGTGTCTTACGCTCGAGCGGACCTATCGTATAACTGAGTGAGACTGGGCATTTTAAATCACTTTTTGACTTATCTTCTCTCTCTTACTTTACTCAAAACGCCATTTTCAGAGCTTCTCACTCAAAAACCTTACTTCTCCCTAAGATTTGATCTACCTAGGGTGATTTCCTACCCTAAGGCCTTTGTTAAAAAGATAGAGGGTGACTTGGGCTTCGTTTTGATCGGAACAAATTTGGTTTTGGAGCAAGTTGGGTGTTGGGCATCATCTCCTTTGGAACTCATCTTTTGAGGTAGGGATATCCTACTCCTCTTTATGAGTTTTGTCTTTAAATTTTAGCATTTTGATATGTTGGGGGTTGTTGTGTGATTTTGGGAAACTTTGGGCCATTGTGTAATTTTACAAAAGTTGGGGGTTTTTATCTATGATAAACCTAGAAGCATGTTTAGTATAGAAACATGGAATTAATGTTGAAACATTAAGGAAATTGGAACCTAAGGGTTGTGATGTTAATTATGGAGAATGCCCTAATTACATTGATTGATTAATTTGGATAATTAATTGTGTTGAATTGTGATGTATATAATTGTTGTTTATATGCATTGTGTTGTGTTGGAGGAGATAGGGGATGTACTCCACGGTTTAGGGGAAGATAGGGGATGAACCTCTAAACCGGATGTTGTTGGGAGGAGATAGGGGATGAACTCCGTAGATAGAGCGGTATGCCTATCTAGAAGTGTATTGACAGAGCGAATATGCTTGTCGTTGGAAGTATTGATATAACTGTTATGTTTATCTTTGATGAAGTGAAAAGTGTTGGCATGAGTGTTTGTCTCATGTGTGATGTTTGGCCAGGTTCTGAGCCAAGGTTGTGAAATGGCAAGTAAAAAGGAAAGAAATGGAAATGAAAGGAAATATAGACTTAAGTGTCTTGGAATTGTGTTATGTTATGAATGAATGTGAAAGTGTTGACCATCTATCAACTGTTAATCTTTTAGGCATTGTTCATAATTGGTTTAGTATATTTCTACTGGGCTGTGGCTCACCCTATATGGGAACATCATTTTCAGGTACAGGAAGCATGCCACCTCCAAGGACTTAGCTTGGGAGGCTAGTGACGGACAGACTTTTGGTTGTCTTTCTTTATGTTGTATTACATGTAAATTTAAGCCAAGGGCTTTATGTGTAAATGAGTTAGCACTCTACTTTTGTGTAACCAAGTGTTAACTTGGAAAGCTGTAAGCCCTTAGGGCATTTGCTTCTGTTATTAACATGTGATACGTCTTGTAATACAACTCTGATGAATGAAAGGATGTGGACCTTTTATATACCATAGCATGTCTATATTGTTGGGATTAATGTTATTATTTTTTAAGGGCGTTACAAGGTGATTGCCTGCCTTATTTTTGACATCATTAATTAGTTAAACAGCAATGGCAGTGTGTTATATTTTGCAAGGGAATCACAAAATAAGGAACAAACGATTCCTTATTCCATCAGAATGAATAATGAACAGCAATGAAGAAGAGCTCACAAGTTAATGATTGTCCATGAAAAAGGAATTCAGTTCAAAGCATATTGAAGTGGATGCTTACAATGAGTTCTCTGAATACGTACACAATTCAAGTTTTGCTTCTTTTTTGAAAAAATTACGAGTGTCGTGTTTTTCAAGGGGGGTCTCAAGCATATGGAGGTGTCAGCTAATTGCATGATGTTGAGATATGGGGGTTAGATGCTCCTGAATGAAAAACTCATTGTGTTATCCTCTCTCATGTAAGGGATTGTTTGGAAAGACCCTGTTAAAACCTTTAGTGCATAATTAAGGAGGCTATGACAGGTTTAATGGCCATGTTTAATTCTAGGATGGATTTGAGAAAGGCCTGAATGTATTTTCGTGGCTTCAATTTTGTTTGGAGGGGGTTATAAAAGCATTATACCGAGGTGTTAACTTTTTACTGGAAAGAGGTGGTAAGCAAAGTAGTCTCAAGTTCTCATAATGCTATCACAGGAGACACGCAATTTTTATTTGAAAAAGGAGGCAAATCTAGGCTATTGTTTTGGTGAACGATGAATACGCCAATTCTAGGTTTCTTAGTAAGAAATTGTGATCTACTACACATGCAACAAATACTCCATGCATACTACATGGGTGATAATAAAACTCAAATATATATATATACATACATAGCTGACAATCAAACTTTGAATAAATTACCTCTAAAGAAGTTTTCCTTATCTCCGCAACAGCAACAAGTGTTTCAATATTTAAAGCGGGGCCAAACCGTGTGCAAGTAAATATAACCAAAACATGCTCACGAAACTAGCACAAGTATACTAAAGACATACGAGTTTGCTGGAAACAAATCCAAAAGCATAAACGTGCACACATACAAATGACAGAGAATATAAAAATCTATGCATATAGAAACAAAAAATTACTTGCTGAGGTAATTGCTCGAGATGGACAAGCAAAACTAGTAGAGTAGGACAGCATAGATGAAGCACTCGATGTAATCTATAACTGAATTTTAAGCAGGGAACAAAAAAAAACAGTTAAAAGCATTCAACATCCCCCTAAAAAACTGCAAGACACACCCATATCAGCACATGAAAAGCACTTGCAAAGAACAAGATATCCCTCTTTGATTAGGAAAATCTGGATACAACATGGCAGACAAGAAGTGTTTTCGTTTTCATTTTTGAAAAACTGACATGAAGCATGCAGAAGAATAATACGTAAAGCAACTCAGTTACATTAAGCTATTTCCTGTTCATTTTTGTAATTTTTTTTACCTAACTCAGAAAATCCCCATAACTCAGCCTTACCTTTGTTGGGTGTGGAATTTAATACTGGAACGGAGAAATGTCAGTTCCAACAGGACTCATACGGTGAAACTCAAAACCAATGATTTCTAGAGCTTGAAAATGCTCAAGTTGAAAAGAGTATAAAATGGACTAGAAAGTGTATCACTGGCTTTAGGTAGCCTGTGTTCGTTTTCAGTTTTCCTTCTTGTCAGGTTCATCGATTACAGCAAGTCTTTCGACAATGGGAGGATGAGAATAGTGATAGGCAGAATAGCAAGGATTAGTATTCATAGCTGACAAGCTCTCTTACTGAAAAAGCCATTATTAGCTTAGTTAATCAACAATTCAAACACTCATAACATTATGATGTCCTATAGCAATTATGAATTTATTATAATATGTTTAGAATAGAAGTATTTGACTGCCCATAGTACTATTAAAAGTGATGAGGCTTTGGTCTGGGACAACTATTAATCACATTATCTTATGCATATATCAGGACACAGTTGTATTGCAAACACACAAGTGTTATGTGGCCCGTGACAGGACAGGAAAAAAAATACTTGGTTATTAATATTTTTTTCTTACCCTGCCCTGCTCAAGATGCATGACCAATTTGCAGACCAATTTTGACTCACCATCAACAAGAACCAAAAAAAAGAGGGAAAAAAAAGAAAAGAAAAGAAAAAGGTAAAGGTAAAGGCACATAGTCAAAGAACCACAGAAACAAAACAATGATAATTAACAATCTGTTTGTTTCAACAGAAAACTTATTCCAGAAAAAATTTTTCGAGAAAAAGTTTTCTTATGTTTGGTAATAGTGATGGAGTGGTGGCAGCAGTGTTAGTGTGGTGGTGGTAGTAAAATTTTAGCCCGGAAAACATTTTCCACCTCTTAAAAGTGAAACATATTTCACCCAAATAGGCTTCATTTCCGTTAACCATGGAAAACATTTTCCATTGTACCACAATGTAGAAAATATGGCCCAAACAAAAAAAGCGTAAATAAGCAACAAATAAGTAAAAAGGTGTAGACACCCCATTTTTTACCGTCCTCAAGACTTGGACGTCATCATTTGTGCGCTCGATGATTGTGTTTGTTTGTGTTCGTTTTGAGCGTCTGGAGTCCCCGGCGGAACACCCTGACTTTGAGCCTCTAAACTTTATCTGTTTTGTGCATGTTTTCAAACCCAGAGCTTGTTGCCTCTGGTCTGGAGGAGTGGGAGACCTGTTGGATAGCCCCTTGGGCTGTCAACCAGGGCTTGTTCTTGTCGGCTACCAGTGGTGGCCGGTCGGCTAGTAGTGATGGCTGACGGCCACCTGTGGTGGCCAACAGCCATTTGTCTCTGATATTTGTTGCCAGTTGTGCCAGCTGTTACTCACTGAGCTGCATCTTTATACACGTGTATGGTGAGATGCTCATAAGGTCAAGACTTGTTTTTCCATATATAGGGGGTGTCCTCCCCCATTTTTGAGGGTTAGCATTTTTAAAACAAAAATCTCTCTCTCTCTAGAATTCTCTCTCTTAGCTTTTGAACATCAACCCTTAACCAAACACTCTCACCTTTGGGCTGAGATTACTTAGAGCCTCCTTTGAGCTCTAGAAGGTGGTTTAAGCTCAGATTTGTGCCTATTTTGTGCTTTGCTTCAAAGGTATAGAACTTACACTATTTAAGCCTGTTTTCAATACTTGTTTTGCCATCCTTTCTTACTGTTTTAAGGCTGGTTTTGAAGTGTAAAAACCTCTATTTTTATGACCTAAAAATGGTGGTTTGAGGTTATTTTGTTTTAGGGGATTGTCCATCCCTTTTGCTTCTTAGCTTGTTAAGCTTTTATACCATATTTTCATAACTTTCAAAACAACTTTTCTGGGCCTTTTAACCATTGAATTTTAGAGGTTTTTCAGTGGTAAAAATCAAATTTTGAAGTCCAAAATTGGAGGGGTTAGCCTCCCCTCATTGTGTCTTATTTGCATGCCTAGTTAGCTTCATGAGTTAGCATGTTTTTCTAGCTTAATTTAGCTTAACTCCAGCATATTTTTGCCTCTGAAATGACCTGTTTTGGCTCTGTTTTGGGGTGGTTGGTTCAGTTGAGGCTTGTTATGCATGGTTGTAGTATTAATTCCTTCTCTAGCTTGATGTCTTAATGCTTTAATCATCTTTGGTTTGAGTTGAAGGCATGTTTTAGTGTTGTTTTACACTTAATTTTAGCACCTAAATCTCTGTAACCTCCCTCTTTGCTTCACTCTTTTATCTGCTTTTGAGAGTTGTTTCAAACTTGGGATCCTTTAAGCTTAAGATTGAGGTTATGCTTAATGGTTTAATCCTCTTTGAGAGTTCATTAGCAACGACATGATCTCTCTCATGCCTTAAATTACCCCTTTGTTGACACTCCTTTCCATTAGAGGACGCTCACTTTGGGACTTAATTGATTAAAGAATGAATCGGTAATGTAAAATGGGTAAACAAAATAAACAAGTAAAAGAGACAAGATAAGCATCTTTCGTGTTACGTTGCATGTGTTTGAATCGGACGTTAATTCGAACATAAGGAAAATGGTACATTTCATATTCAAAAGTGATGAAATGTGCCACTTTCCTTGGTCACTATCACCCTTGATCATGCAATGTGGGGTGGTGGTCTTTTGAGTCTTGTTTTGCACTCATTAAACTTGTACAAACTTGGTTCTTTGGCTATCATGCATGGAAATTGCTTGGTTTGAGAGCCAAGAGTTTTTCTCCTTTAAGCTTGTGTGATGATAGGGAGGGTAAACAGTCCAAACAACCTATGAATACACTGTTTTGCTCTGTCTGCTCTTTGTTATAGCAAAAAGAGAAGTTCATGTCATCAGTGGCCAACAGGCCACCATTGGTAGCCGACAGGCCCCCTGTCGGCCACGAATGAAATTTTCACAGTGTGCTCCTGAGGTGGAGCAGAGGTGTTTTGGAAGTGGATAGCTTTTTCGAGTGTTCAAATGTGCAAACAGAGGCGTTCAGTGGCAGGGCGGTGGCTTTTTTCGAGTGGAGAAACTGAGCATGCATGCATCCGTCACTTACCAAGGCCATTTAATTGCTTTGATTAGTTAATTAGTGGTAGCTAATTAATTAGTTTAATTGCTTTCTACTTAATTAGCTTAGTATTTAGCTAATTACTTCGACTTGTAATATTTAATTAGCTTAGAATAAGTTAGTTAATTCATTTCAATTGTTGTAATAATTAGCTTAGCCCTAGTTAGCGTAACTAGTTGGTTAGTTTATTCATTCAGACCCTCCTTCGCGAGGGCGTAATGTTGTAATAAGTGTGCGTGCGTGTGTGTATGTCTTCCAACCCCACGTCTTTCTCCCTTTTATTTAATCGCTTTTGATGGTTAGATTAGGGACATATTTTGATTAGCATACCTTATGCGTGTATGTTTGCATCCATTCATTTGTCTTGCATGCACCGAGGCTAGGCGCATCATTCAAACTACATCGCAACTTCAATATCATCTTTAAATATGTGTTTAATCGCATGTTGTTCAAATCGATCCATATGCCATATTAGTAGCCGAGCCTATTAATTGCATATTGTATGTGTTGCATTAGACATCTTGTACAGTTAGGATCATGCATTTTTCTAACTAGTTTCTGTTTTGGCTTGGAGTATTCGGTAAGTTTTTACGCTTTAGCATACTTACATGAGTGCGATTGCCATGTTGCCATGATTCGTATGCTTGCCATGAGGCTATGTGCTTAAATGCTAGAGTACATAAATGCCTGTGGACGAAGGCTTGTTGTTTGAATTGGAACAATTCAATGAATGTGCGTTTTAAGCCCACTTTGTTGAGTGGCAAATCATGTTTTAAGCCCACCAAATTTGGTGGCACATCTGCATCTTTAAGCCCACTTGAGGTGGCAAATTCAAACCATTTTCGCAAACAAACATGAGTTGAATTGTTCCAAATTGAGCAAACTAGTCTATACTTGCTTGTGCGTGTCACATAGTAAAGCTAGTTTAATAACCGGAATAAGAATGCATAATGTTTATAAAATATCATATCATGATTAGTAGAGGCTAAAACATCATAATATTTATGCACGAGCACGAGTACCCATCAACAGAGGCATGAGATGCATCTGGATGAATTTCGCATAGTCCCCCTCTCTAAGAAAGTAATCAGCATCCAGGCCCCGAGTAAAATCGATCACCTCTTAGAAGGAGAGGCTCTCTGTAGCCTGCATGGATGGCGGAGGCGGCATGGGGACTACCTGCTGTGATAAACCCAACATTTGGCAGATGAAGCGCTCGCCTAAGAACCAGGCTCGGCAGACCGGGCCCTCGAGTACAAGCCGATAACAGGAACCCCCCGAGCGTCAGCAAACTGATACCAGACTCCCTCAGGCATCGTCGCTGAGGGCTGCCACGAGATCTGTAAATAGAGAATGTACAGATTGTTAGTTGCCATTAGATATGCGATATGAAGCAAAGTTGAAGTAAGGTAGCAATAATCATGAGTTTTGAGTTACCTCTGTCGTGGTCATGGTGTCAAAGTACTGGCAGAAGAATGGAAATGTCTCCTTGGTCCTCCTCACACACCTACCATCATACTGATGAGAGTATGGTACAACCAGAGGCATCTCTACCTCCGGCTCTGGGGCAAGGGTGGGAAAATATGCATATACCCACAGCTGCAAAAAGCAAAATAGCAACAGTGAGTATACAACAGATAAACATAGGTAGTGTAGAAAGTAGAATATGTGTGCAATGTGTAGAGAATGCAGAATACAGAGAAAATGCAGAAAGCAAAATGTGTAGTACAGTGTACAAAGAGTACAAATGCAAAGCAAAGATTAGACTATGTGTGTAAAGTGTGTAGAAAGTGCAAAGCAGAAAGCATGGCAGGAAATGCAAAGCAGAAAAGTAAAACATACCTCCCAGGCTCTCCAATGGCCGCCGACTTTGTTCCCGCTCCTATGGGATGTTGAGCTCATGTATCTGTATAAGGTAGCTAGGCCAGTGCCGCCCTAGTCGTAAAACCAGTCCTGAGACAAGTCCACCAAGGCCCTCAAGAGATATAGCCCAAGAGTGTTCACCCGGTCGGCGAACAAAGTAGTGCTAAAAAGGAACATTAAGAAGCCTCGGGCGTACTGCTTGATCTTCTCCAGGGTCTCTAGGGATGTCCCTCTGAAATGTCTGAGAACCAAGTATATCGCACCATCTGTGACCGGAAGATGCGTGGACGAGCCCCCAACAAGTAGATCAAGGCGGCTTCTCACTCGCCCATCTCTGTATCATAAGGGATAGGACGACCCTCTACCTCTATGCCAGTAAGCATAGCGAAGTCATGGGGAGTCATCCTCATCTCCCCCGTGGAAGAGAAGTGCAAAGAGTTGGTGGTATCCAACCACCTCTCAACCAGTGCGCCAAGTAATCGCCTACTCGCTATGAGATGCGATAGCCCCATGCAGAACAGGCCGAAGCCGGCCTCATCGATAATCTGGCGGACGTCGACGGGGAGCTCCATGTACCACTCCCTCGCAGATATGGCTCCGTATCCTCTGATAGAGTGTGAGTCCTCCTATAATCAGAACAAGTAGATGAAAGGCAGTGTAAGAAAACACAGTGCATGAAATATATTTCAGAACAAGCAGATGAAAGGTAGTGTGAGAATTACAATGCAAGAGCATGATCTATGCAAGAAATGTAAGGTACATTGAAGAAAATATAAGAACACAGTGTATACCTCGATGGCTCCGTAGGATAAGTGGGACTCCGACTCTCATAGCAAGGGAACCTCTGGCACGCCTCGTGCAAACCCTCTGAAATGACGAATGGTGTCGGGTGGTAGTACATGTGTCTGAGGCTGATATGTCTCTGGGTCAAAGGATTGAACCCTGGGTGGTAGCGGTGCAGGCTCGGGATCTGCCTCCGTCCCTGAAGAAGATCCATCATGTGGAATGTCGTTCGCTATCTGGAAAGAAGATGAGAAAGTGGGCGAAAATGAGGAAAATGAGGAAAATGGGTGGAAAATGCCAAAAGTCAACCCTAAGAGAGAGAAAATTCAAAGCCCGGGAAAAGGCACCAAATCCAAGAGAAACTCGAGGGAAACAAACCTCAAGTGGTGAAAATGAAGAAAAAAGCACCAAAATCGGTTCAAAACGAAGGAAATCAAGAGGTTTTAGCAAATCAACTTCGCGTGGGGCATTGGAAAATGCGTATAAAGCTCGGATCTGAAGAAAAGAAAGATCTAGGGTGAGAGAGGGATGAATTTCGACTAGGGAGGTGTGAGGAAATGAAGCTTGGGTATGTGTACTTAAAGACTCGAATGCAAAAAGACCAAAATAGCTTGAATTGCCATTAGTGGCCGACAACCTTCAAGTGTGACCGACACCTCTCCCTGGTGGCCGACAAGCTTTCAGTGATTCTCATTTGTGTTTTGTTGCTATTTTGTGTCCTTATTTCTCAAGATGTGCAAGGAAAGTTCACTTTTGAGCTCAAATTGCCTCTGTGGAAACTTCAAACCGTGCCTTCGGTGTATGAGGGGTCATCGCTAATCAACACCAATGAAATGTATCCTTTTTGACTTGTTGCAAATCTTCTGAGAGGTAAATCAGAAGTTGCTATTCAAACCATTGTTGCATAGAATGTGCATTCCTCCATTGTTGCATAGAATATGCTTTTCTCCATTTTCACATAGAACATGCATAGAACATGCTTCCAATTATCGTGCATGGAACATGCGTTTGTTAATTTTGCATAGAATATGCATTTTGTGCTATTAATCTTGCATAGAACATGCATTTTGTATTATTGCATTGAATATGCATTCCAATGTTGCATAGAACATGCTTCGGTTCTCGTTGCATAGAATATGCTTCCGTTTTGTTTCTCTCATGTTTTGCATAAAGCATGTCTTTAACATTTTGTCATGATTATTCGTCTTGCATAGAACATGCACTCTTACTATGTTATGTTTGTTAAGTATCTTTCTTATGCAGGCACAATATTTTATGTACGGTTCATTCAGAGGAATTCTAGGTGAGATCATTCATGTCCTTCGATTTATCCCTGTTTTGGTTAAAAGCATTTGGATGTGTTCTGATGTTTATCACCACTCCCTATTTTGGTTAAAAGCATTTGGATGTATTCCGATGTTTATCACCACTCCCTGTTTTAGTTAAAAGCATTTGGTTGTGTTCCGATGTTTATCACCACTCCCTGTTTTGGTTACAAACGTTTGGATGCACTTCGATGTTTATCACCGTTCCCATTGGTTCATAAAATTCGGATGTGTCTCCATGTTCACACCATCCCTTCTCTTCTTCCGCATCCAACGCGTTAGGATCTTGTTTGACACCTCGGGTGCACCCGATGGTTGTGTTATTCTTTGCCTTTCCTACGTAATGCGTAGTTAAGCTTGTATAATTTTCTTAAATCCTTTTTTGCATGAAATGTGGTTTGGCTTGTGATTCCCACACGT
This sequence comes from Camellia granthamiana, assembly GCA_036172215.1. Lineage (NCBI taxonomy): Eukaryota > Viridiplantae > Streptophyta > Magnoliopsida > Ericales > Theaceae > Camellia > Camellia granthamiana. Next base: position 42,976,370 of record CM069904.1, read on the forward strand.
GACGTGTTTATTTACTTACTTCTTTTCATGTTCAAGTTTGTTGTACCTTGCTTCGGTTTATTTGACTGTAGCATTTCTTTGCATAACATTTGCATCTAGATGTTTCATTACAGCTTCATTGCATGATCATAAGTTATGTTTTCGCATCGTGCTTATCATTTGCATCTTGCCCCAGAACTGCACTGGTTTGATTCCTTGCAAAGGGATACGTAGACAGCCTGTGGGCACAACCATTTGCTTTGTTTTGCTTGTTTGTTTGTCCAAGTCTTCGGCCTTGTCAAAAATGGGTCATCTCTGGACTTTGACATTCACTCCTGTCATTTCATAACTTCCGAGTTCTGTCAAAGAGGGGCAACTATAGACACCCCATTTTTTACCGTCCTCAAGACTTGGACGTCATCGTTTGTGTCCTCAATGATTGTGCTTGTTTGTGTTCATTTTGAGCACCCAGAGTCTTCGGCAGAACACCCTGACTTTGAGCCTCTAAACTTTATCTGTTTTGTGCATGTTTTTGGGCCCAGAGCTTGTTGCCTCTAGTTTGGAGGAGTGGGAGACCTACCGGCCAGTCCCCTGGGCTGTTAGCCTGGGCTTGTTCTTGTCAGCTACCAGTGGTAGCCGATGGCCATTTGTCTCTTTTTCCAGATATTTGTTGCCAACTGTGCCAGCTATTGCTCATTGAGCTGCATCTTTATACACGTGTATGGTGAGATGTTCATAAGCTCAAGACTTGTTTTTCTATATATAGGGGGTGTCCTCCCCCATTTTTGAGGATTAACATTTTTAGAACAAATCTCTCTCTCTCTCTCTCTCTCTCTCTCTCTAGAATTCTCTCTCTCTCTTGTTATTTTGCATACACTTGCCTAGTTTCTCTTATCTTTTGCACATCAACCCTTAACCAAACACTCTCACCTTTGGGCTGAGATTACTTGGAGCCTCCTTTGAGCTCTAGAAGATGGTTTAAGCTTAGATTTGTGCCTATTTTGTGCTTTGCTTCAAAGGTATAGAACTTACCTATTTAAGCTTGTTTTCAATACTTGTTTTTCCATCCTTTTTTATTGTTTTAAGGCTGGTTTTGAAATGTAAAAACCTTTGTTTTTATGACCTAAAAATGGTGGTTAGAGGTTATTTTGTGTTAGGGGGTTGTCCATCCCTTTTGCTTCTTAGCTTGTTAAGCTTTTATGCCATCTTTTCATCACTTTCAAAACAACTTTTTTGGGCCTTTTAACCGCTGAATTTCAGAGGTTTTTTAGTGGTAAAAATCAAATTTTGAAGTCCAAAATTGGAGGGATTAGCCTCCCCTCTTTGTCTCTTGTTTGCATGCCTAGTTAGCCTCATAAGTTAGCATGTTTTTCTAGCTTAATTTAGCTTAAGTCTAGCATGTTTTTGCCTCTGAAACGACCTGTTTTGTCTCTGTTTTGGGCTGGTTGGTTCAATTGAGGCTTGTCTTGCATGGTTGTAGTATTAATTCCTTCACTAGCTTGACGTCTTAATGCTTTAATCATCTTTGGTTTGAATTGAAGGCATGTTTTAGTGTTGTTTTACACTTAATTTTAGCACCTAAATCTCTGCATCCTCCCTCTTTGCTTCACTCTTTTATTTGCTTTTGAGAGTTGTTTCAAATTTGGGATCCTTTAAGCTTAAGATTGCGGTTATGCTTAATGGTTTAATCCTCTTTGAGGGTTCATTACCAACGGCATGATCTCTCTCATGCCTTAAATTGCCCCTTGGTTGACACTCATTTCCATTAGAGGACACTCACTATTGGACTTAATCGATTACAGAATGAATCGGTAATGTAAAATGGGTAAACAAAATGAACAAGTAAAAGAGGCAAGATAAGCATCTTTCGTGTTGCATTGCATGTGTTCGAATCAGACGTTAATTTGAACATAAGGAAAATGGGACATTTCATACTCAAAAGTAATGAAATGTGCCACTTTCCTTGGTCACTAACCTTTGATCATGCATGATGGGGTGGTGGTCTTTTGAGTCTTGTTTTGCACTCATTAAACTTGTACAAACTTGGTTCTTTGGCTATCATGCATGGAAATTGCTTGGTTTGAGAGCCAAGAGTTTTTCTCCTTTAAGCTTGTGTGATGATAGGGAGGGTAAACAGTACAAACAACCTGTTAATACACTGTTTTGCTCTGTCTGCTCTCTGTTACAGCAAAAGGAGAAGTTCATGTCATCAGTGGCTGACCGGCCACCACCAGTAGCCGACCGGCCACCATTGGTAGCCGATAGGCCCCCTGTCGACCACCAATGAAATTTGCACAATGTGCTCCTGAGGTGGAGCAGAGGTGTTCTGGAAGTGGATAGCTTTTTCGGGTGTTCAAATTTGCAAACAGGGGCGTTTAGTGGCAGGGCGGTGGCTTTTTTCGGGTAGAGAAACCGAGCATGCATGCATCCCTCGCTTACCGAGGCCATTTAATTGCTTTGATTAGTTAATTAGTGGTAGCTAATTAATTAGTTTAATTGCTTTGTACTTAAATAGCTTAGTATTTAGCTAATTACTTTGATTTTTAATATTTAATTAGCTTAGAATAAGTTAGTTAATTCGTTTCAATTGTTGTAATAATTAGCTTAGCCCTAGTTAGCGTAGCTAGTTAGTTAGCTTATTCTTTCAGCCCCTCCTTCGTGAGGGCGTAATGTTGTAATAAATGTGCGTACGTGTGCGTATGTCTTCCAACCCCACGTCTTTTGATTAGCATACCTTATGCTTGCATGTTTGCATCTATTCATGTGTCTTGCATGCACCAAGGCTCGGCGCATCATTCAAACTGCATCGCAACTTCAATAGCATCTTTGAATACGTCTTTAATCGCATGTTGTTCAAATCGATCCATATGCCATATTAGTAGCCGAGCCTATTAATTGCATATTACATGTGTTGCATTAGACATCTTGTATAGTTAAGATCATGTATTTTTCTAACTAGTTTCTGTTTTGGCTTGGAGTACTCGGTAAGTTTTTACGCTTTGGCATACTTACATGAATGTGATTGCCATGTTGCCATGATTCGCATGCTTGCCATAAGGCTATGTGCTTAAAAGCTAGACTGCATGAATGCCTGTGGATGAAGGCTTGTTGTTTGAATTGGAACAATTCAATGAATGTGCGTTTTAAGCCCACTTTGTTGAGTGACAAATCATGTTTTAAACCCACCAAGTTCAGTGGCACATTCACATCTTTAAGCCCACTTGAGGTGGCAAATTCAAACCATTTTCGCAAACAAACATGAGTTGAATTGTTCCAAATTGAGCAAACTAGTCTATACTTGCTTGTATGCATCACATAGTAAAGCTAGTTTAATAACCGGAATAAGAACGCATAATGTTTATAAAACATCGTATCATGATTAGTAGAGACCGATCTTTGATCGGGCGAGCGGGAGTGCTCAATTCATGACCTTCCCCCTTCGTACCCAAGTTCCCAAGCCGAGGCAACTTTGGTGATGACGGACACGTGGCCTTTGACATGAGTCAGGGTTTCCTAAATTTCCTAAAAATAAAATATTTAGGTGGCAACTTTATATCTGGCAAAGCAGTTCAATTTTGGCAATATTTGATTTAAAATCGATTTTTCAAAAAGGTTTGTTGGATTTGGACTCTTTGGTGATTATCAGTTTCACATTGCACTTGTGAGATTATATTCAGAATTGCGGGAGTCCGAATTGTGAGGCCTTCTTTTCAAACCTTTTCGAAAGGCGGGGTGCGGAAAAAGGCGAGTCCACAAAAAGTAACAAGTTCCTCTAAATACAGATGAACATAAACAATTCCACCACTTCTCCAAATTGTTGCTAATATCCGCAAAAATTAAACATAACAAAGATAACAAACGACATATGAAAATAAAAGGAAAATCACCTGTAGTTTCACGAGTCCTGCTCGAAGTGGCGAGGCATAGCCGAGCTTTTGAGCAAAAGCATCAACCTACATCAAAATAAGAAAAATAAAAATTGGAAATTTATGGAGTACCAAGGAAAAAGACATTGAGTAAGACCCATAACTAACTATTGTCTACACAGCAAACATTTACCTGAAATTCAAAGGACTGGCTTACCAGATTAAGACCAAAGCTTACAAGATGCTGGAGAGATATTACCGTATGTTGCAACCAAAGAGTTCATATTAAGATCATACACAATTCTATCTTTCTCTACTTGACCCAAAACAGTAATTTCCCAAATTATGATTTTAAACAGACAACAAAGATGGCATACATAAGACAACTACAGACTCATTTTCTATGCATCAAGTTTTCCTTGGTCCTAAACAAAGGTTTATAAGTCACATCTAGCAGAATACTTGCAATAAGTTTTAGCTTCTTCAAATTGCAAGGGTGTTGAACGTAGGGTTGTCACAATGATAACATTGGAAGTCAGTATCCAACTATTCGTTCACGAGTGCCTTTTAAAAGTTAGATTCAATAGACAAATTTACCTCATATGATAGCTCATCCAGATCTAACTCCTCCCATGTATCCTGAAAGAACCCAATGACACATGAGATATTAAGAACTAGTTAAGATTAACTTTGAAAGCAACAACTTTGGTAATCATATGCATACAAATGCATACATAACCTAAATTTCATATATAGGATTAATAGCCATAGACTAAAAATCTTATTTCATTACAAAAACAGAGAGTGAGGAGAGAGAATTCAAATACTACATGCTTAATTTTTCTTTTTCTTCAAATTTTTTTCCATATTGTCCATCTCCCCCATACACTAGCCATGAGAATGAAACATCTCCTGTAGGCAAATTATCAAGCAATTAATTCATGAAGATGAAACATCTCTTGTAGACAATTTATCAAATATATGAACATCAATCAATTTTACATATTTCACATACATATCAATCCACGAAATTCAGACATATCCGTCAAACTCCAAACCAACAATCAATGCATTCGAAGATGAAAATCTCTCATAGTATGACATAAATTAAAAAAGAAAAAAAGAAGAGAGAGAGAGAGAGAGAGAGAGAGAGAGAGAGAACCCAAGCCTTCGAATTTGTCAATAGAAAAAGGAAGAAGCTGAAATTGTTGAGGGAAAAAACAATGGATTATCGAAGTTTTCAAGACCCCCCCATTGAGCTGTTAACTATACCCCAGCCTCACCTCTCCCCAGCAATCCCCTCTGGTAACCACCCTCCAAGACCAACTCAATAATCCCCTCGCCTATCCTCCAAAATCCGACGATCCACCTACCCTTTCCCAACCCCTCCGCCATCGCAAAACCATAAGAGAGAGAGAGAGAGAGAGAGAGAGAGAGAGAGAGGAACAACAAATAATCATACAAATTGAGTCAATCCGAACATACCTCAAGAATCGAACTGAGATTTTTTCTAGATTGATGCAAAGAGAAGAACGAAACCCTTCCCCTTTGAACCGTCGATCGTTGCCGCCACTGAACAAGTCTTGCCACCAGAGAGAGAGCACTGTTCTAGGTAGAAGAGCCACTGCCTAGTCTCCCTTTCTAACCCTAGAGCACTGTTCTAGGTAGAAGAGCCACTGCCTAGTCTCCCTTTCTAACCCTTTCTCTTCTCCATCTCTTATTTGCTTAATAGCAACAGTTACAATTTTTCATGTTTGTATTTTGATTGAATTTTTATTTTTTAATATATTTTTGGTCCTTGGCGCTAAAATATTTTGTTTTGCCACCTTTTTTTTTTTTTTTTTTTTGGTCATACTATTTATTACATGAATTGTGCGTTGTAAAAAGTATAATACTTTTAACGGCTAGCATTTTGTGTGCCGTGAAAAGTGCAATACTTTTAATGGCTAGCATACATATGTCGTGTATAATTGATGTATTAACGACATGCCATATGCATGTCATAGAAGGTTTTATTATTTATGGCTAACATTGCAAGCCGTAAAAAAAATCATTGTTATTAGCATTCACAGCCTACACAATAGACATGCTGTTGTTGAAAAATTATTTACGACATGCAAAAAAAAGCAAGTCGTAAAAGTGAGAAACTATGACTTGCATTTATTGTATGCCGTTGATGCGGTGTCATAAAAAATCAATTTTGTTGTAGTGAGTACTGCTCATTTCCCTTTACATACCATGCATCTTTCAGTTTGTATCGCATTATTTTGTGCACCTTGAGTTTGCACTGTTTTGTGCATTCACCTTGTGTCACACTGTTTTGTGCACCTTGCATCGTACTGTTTTGTGTATTCATACATCTTCACTTTATATCGCACTGTTGTGTGCACCCCATCTCGCACTGTTTTGTGCATCTTGTATCACACTGTTTTGTGAATTCGTACATCTGTCCCTTGTATCGCATTGTCTTGTATACCCATATCGCATTATTTTGTGCACATTGAATCGCAATATTCTGTGCACCCACATCGCACTGTCTTGTGCACCCATATCGCACTATTTTGTTCATCCACCTTTGTATCACACTGTTTTGTGCATTCACTTTGTATCGCACTGTTTTGTGCACCTTGCATCGCACTATATTGTGCATTTCACCTTGCATCGCACTGTTTTGTGCACCTTGTATAGCATTGTTTTGTGCATCCAACTTGTATTGCATTGTTTTGTGCACCTTGAGTTCGCACTGTTTTTTGTACATTGTATCACACTATTTTGTGTATCTTGCATCGCACTGTGTTGTGCGTTCATTTTATATCGCACTGTTTTGTGCATTCTACCCTATATCACACTGTTTTGTGCACCTTAAGTTTGCACTGTTTTGTGCATTCACCTTGCATCGCACTCTTTTGTGCATTCACATTGTGTCGCACTGTTTTGTGTACTTTGTATCGTATTGTTTTGTGCCTCTTACATCAAGCTGTCTTCTGCACGCACAGCAATGTTTTGAGCATTCACCTCCCTCATACTGTCTTGTGCACTCACTGGGTCTAGGAGACCTTAAATCCCTAAAGGTTTAATTCCTTTGGTGTTTGCCGTGCCCAAACGGCTTCAGGTGGTTTGGTGTGGCCACCTGGCTATGTTTGTAGTGAATTCCTAGGAGATCAACTGAAATGGTGGAAACTAGAGTTTGAATAGCGATGCCTAGAACGCAAAGGTTCAGAATTTCTGAGACGAAAGTTTGGATTAAATACCCGGGGTTGTATCCTCGGCTTGAAATCTGTATGGCAGCCCTATAGGTTGAGGTAGCTTGTATGGGCTTCAATTCTGGATACTGAACCCACCTAGTCTGTCACCCTATTAGAGAATAGGGAAAGTTGTAAACATGGCCAGGGAAAAAATTAGTACCCGTGGTTTGGAAGCGCAAGATGAAGGAAGAAGTCTTAAAACCAAGAAGAAGAGGAAAATCCAACACAGCATAAGGTGAGTCATTGCCAATTGCTCATGTAAGGTACTTTCACTTCCCAGCTACTACATCGTATCCATTATTATTTATTACCTCTATCACATGCATCTACCTCATTGTCCATTACATCCATTACATCGTACCATTTTATTGTCTACATCCTTTCCATGTAAGCTTAGTTTAGCATGTGCTTATATTTTTCCCTCGTTGAAACATGGTTCTGTCATGTGTAAGTACCCATGCTGCGCTGAGGCCAATATTTAAGGGTGTCGACACCTTTTCTGTGTTAGACGTGGTCTGTTTTGTGTCCATACCTTTTCGAGGTAAGACGGGATTCGGCATGCGCCCCTTATTCACTGCATCTATAGCATCCATTGCATTGTACTTTGTCTTGTTGCATTCAACACTTTGGATCATTATCTTTCCCCAGTAGATCATTCCCCACATATGTCATACCACCCAATTACTTGTACTCTTTCTCTTTCTACGAAAAACATAGTTTTGCAGGTGCTCGCACCCCTTTCATGTTAAAACATGGTTCTGTTATGTGTAAGCATCCATACTGCGCTGAGGCCAGTATTAAGGATGTAGGCACTTAGCCTGTGTTAAGCGTTGTTTGGTTCGTGCCCACACTTATTTTCTATATAAAACGTAGTTTGATTTGCATTCCCATTCCTTTGTGATATTTGTGTGGTAAACACTACTCGTGGCTTAGATTGCTTACATTATATATCATTGCATTGTTTTATTGCATGATCATAAGTTATGTTTCCTGCATATCATTTTGCATTTTGCCCTTGAACTACGTAGGTTTGATTCCTCGCAAAAGGGATATGTAGGCAACCTTCGGATTCAACCTTTGGTATTTGTATTTTGGTGTATTTTCTTACCCAAGTCTTACGATCGCATCAAATGGGTCGTCTCTGGGCTTTGACATTCACTCACGTCATTTTATGACTTTGAGCTCTATCAAAGAGGGTCAACTGTAGACACCCCATTTTTGACCACCCGTAAGACTTAAGCGCTTGGTCCAGCGCACTCGATGATGAAAACTGCATTGTGTAATTCAAGTTCACAGTGAAGAAATCCAAGGTTGAGTCTCAAAATAATCCCAAAACCTTCTTACTTGTCTTATTCTCACCTTAGAGGTTCATTTTTGAACATTGTGCTACCATACACTGAGTTTGAAACATGGGAATGGGGTAGCACATTAGGGCCCAGCTGTGCCCCATTGAGAGCCGGCCGTGGTTATTTGGGCCTGGCCGTGCCTTGATGGCAATACACACTGTTCTGGGTGAGAGCCCGCCAGTTGTCTTTTTTTGAAGATATTTTCGACTTGTTTTGCTCAAATTCTATAAAACTGAGGTTATACTTCTGTTTTGAGGGTTGAACAATTTCAAAAGAACATATACACATAAGAGAGAGCTCCTTCTTCCTATACAAGTCACCTTTAAGCCAACCTATCTCTCTTGATCAATATCCACACACCATACACCACCTTAGATCATAACCTTAGAGCCATGGTTGAGGCTTGTACATCACAATTCAAGCTTGAGAGTGTGATTGAATCAAGTTTGTATTACAAACAAGAGCTTGCTTCTTTAAGAGGTATAAGCTTACCACCTTCTCTTTTACCTCTTTTTCTATCTCTTGTTAGCTGCTTCTTGTGTTTTTGTGTTGTCTTGAGTCCATTTCAAGTGTTTAAACTTGGGTTTGGATAGATACAAAAGGGTAGGGAAGGTTAACACATTCTCTTTAACCTTATTTCATAGCTCAAGCCCTTGTTTTTACACTCTCTTCTTTGCCTTCTAAACTGATTTTCAGAGCTTGGAAAAGGATAAAAAACATGGTTTGAGGTCTCAAAATTGGAGAGGTTAGCCACCTCTCCTTGCTTTTTGTTCACTAGTTTTGCTTTGCCTTATTCTTCTGTACCATTTTATGCTCTCTAACATGATTTTTGGTCACTGTTTTTAGCATATTAGGGGCAGTTTTAAGGCTGTTGTAATTTATTTAATTAGCATATGCTTGAATATCAAGCATGTCGCATTGTAACTCTTCACATCTAGCTTGTTATGTTGTGTTATACATGCTTTGATAGCATTTCTATGGTTAATCAAGAATCAATCTCGCAATAATGTCTGCAATCTCCCCTCTTTTTTCCTTTCTTCTTGTTTGAGAGTTATTTCAACCGGTTGATGGTTATTCAAAATATAAGCTAGAGACCTATGTTCAATGGCTTAGTCTCTATGAAGGTTCATCGTCAAAGGCATGGTCTCTCCTTCATATTTGGGAGTACCTCTGGCTTGACGTTACTCTTGTTTAGGGGACTTAATAATCACTTTGGACAAATGGATTAAAGAATGGACAAGACTATTGAAATTGGCTTAAAATTGAACCAACCAACATAAAGAAAATGGATAAAGTCGCTCGGGTTTGGCCAGACGTTATGCCAAGTCCATCATGTCAAGAGTTGTCACACATCAATTCATACTATTTTGACGACCCTTGAAACGTCTCTACTTCCCTCTTTGACCTCACTCCGTGATAGGGGGGAGGGGTAGGTGTTGTTTATTGCATTCATCGATTTTTGTCCAACTCGTGCCCGAAATCATCAAGTAATTAACTTGCTCATTGATGGTTTTGGAAGCGATTTTGTCCTTCTCTTGAGGCTTTCCATGACAGAGAAGGGTAGAAGGGACAAACAGGGCTCAGAAAAACTCTGTCTGCACTGTTTTCACCTCGGAGCACAAAAACAGAGTTTTGCACAAAATATGGGCACGGCTGGCCCTATTTGGGCCTGGCCAGGATTCATTGGGGGTCGGCCGGCCTTCAATGTTTGGCAAATAGAGTGTTTTGCCGAAACAGAGAGCAGTAGCTGAAGGTGAAATAGGGCAAATTCCAAGGAAGGCAGACAGTTGCTTCTGAAAACTGTCACGTGCATGCCATCCTTATGCTTCTTGGTTCTATCAAATGTTGTAAATTAATGCTCTCATTATCATTGTAATTAAATATAATTAGCATTACTGTAATTATTATGAATGTTTATTGTTGATTAACTTAGATAGTCAGTTTTATTGTTAATCCTTGTTGTAATAAATTAGGTAGCTAGCTTATTACTTTTTATTAGTCTTTGTTGTAATAGCTTAGCTAAATCAGTTATTTATTCATTAATTTGGTTTTATAATAGTTAGTTTAGCTCGGACACTTGGACATTCATTCGAACCCTCTTGAATGATGGCAAATATGTAATAAGCGTGTATGTCTTCCAACCCCCATTTCTTTCTCTCTTTCATTTACCCGCTTATGATGGTAGAATATAGCATTATGTTTAATTAGCATTCTCATGTTCGCATACACTTGTTTCATGAAACATTCAGGTTTGACTCATCATACTAACCAATGTCAAAATGTCAATTTCATTGCTTGAATACATGATTTCTCACATGTCTTGAATTGGATCACATACCATGCTCATAGCTAAGCATATGAAATTGTGTAAATGTATGTGTTGCATTAGTCATATTGCATCGTTTAGAAACATGCATATTTTCTAATTATTTTTCTTTATTTGGCTTGCCATTGGAGTACTAGGTGAACACTTATTGTTTTAGCATACCACATAAAGTGTGTTTATGTTACCATGTCGAGCATAATACTATGAGGCTAATTGCTTAAGTGATATAACTCTTTTAATACCAGTGGATGAAGGCCTTTTTACTTAAGTTGGGATAAATTAATTAATGTACATGCAAACTCACCTTTTCAAGTGACAAGTATCAAAAACAATTTTCAAACAAACATGAAATCAAATATTCCAACTTTTGCAAATTAGTTTATACTTGCATGCATCACATAGTAATGTTAGTCTAATAATTGGAACAATTTTGGGAAATTTAGGAAACCCGAGACTTGTGCCAAAGGCCACTTATCCGTCATCACCAAAGTGTCTCAGTTCGGGAACTTAGATACGAGAGGGGAAGGTCATGAATTGAACACCACACCTACCCGATCAAAGATTGGCCTCCACTAATCATGATGTGATTTTTTTTTACATTATATGGCGACTCTGAAATCTGGCAAAATAGTCTGTTCTTGGCATTTGATTCAAAATTGATTTTCCAAAAGAGTTGCTGGATTGGGACTCTTTTTGTGTTTTCACTATTTCACATTGCACTTGTGAAATCAGATTCAAAACCACGGGAGTGCAAACTGTGGGTTTGTCGTATCCAAAAAGAGCACAAAAAGCAAGCCACAACATGTATGTATGATCTACCTCCAAATTCATTATTTTTAGCTCATATCTTGTATTTAATCCCATAACTTCTTGAATACACATATTTGTTAACTTAAACTCATGAATTAGGAGCTAATCACTTACCTAAAGTCTTCAATCAAGCAAATTCTGCAAGAACTTAAGTTCCCTTTTTCAATTCTTTAATCTCCAAGCCAAAATCCAAGTTCTCTAGCTCACACACACACTCTCTCTCTCTCTAGCTTACAAAATCTCAGCCAAAATATGATTATTGAGCTCAAGCTCTTAATTATAGCAGATATATACATGTGGATTAGATTAACATGCTAATCAAGGTTTAAGATTAACTAATCACCCTTAATTCTAATTAATTTAATCTGAATAAAATTTTAATCAAACTTCTCAATAGGCTCTAAAAATTATGCTATTCACAATAAACTAACCAATTTCAATTTTTGACGCCACTAAGGTCTTCAATTTCAAATTATAATAAAAATCACAATAGATATTCCTATGGCTAACAGATATGAGTTCAAAAACCATATGAACACATAATTAGCATTCAAAATCAACGATTAAGAGCATAATACTTAATGGGGTTGTTACATGCATGGATGACATGTGCACCAAGGTAGACTGTGCGCAAGCACATAAGTTGTGCGTACACACTTCCAAGCGTAACAGAGCCAGTTTTGAAAACTTAATCTTGGTACATTTCTGAAGAGAGGCAACAAGGGAGTATGATGGGAAGCTTTAGGGTGCTCCCCAAGCTTCCTCACCCCCTCTTGAAAGGGGTTAGATACTTGAGCAACTTCTGTGAGCTTTGATAGCGAAATCACCCTTTCCTCTCCCCGCTTGCCTTAGCTCTGAAAGTAAACATACACACACACACACAACAACAACAACAACAACAACAACAACAACAACAACAACAACAACAACAACAACAACAACTCTAGTCAACTAAAAACAATCTAAATCTTGGAACTTGGACTATAACTCAGAAACCTTTGTTTGAGGGAGGCTTGCAAGCAAGAAAACCTTAGTTTTCTTGCACTTTTCTTCTCATGCTTTCAGTTTAATCACAGCAGTAGGGAAACTCATTTCTTTTATTAATTTCAGCAAATCTTTTAGTCCTTATTCGGTAGTCAATCATAGCTAAGGTATTCATTCATCATTCCATCATGTAGTTTGTTTATTTTATTAGTTTTCTCTCCTATTTTTGCATGATTTCATTATTTTCATTAAAATAGCGTGTTTGGGCTTATTTAATCATGTAGAAATCATGCATTAAGCCCGATTTGATCATCATGTAGTTTAGCATATCTTCCTATTTTATTTGTTAGTTGCTTCTCTAGCATAATCAACATGTTAGTAGTCTCAAACCGGGCTTAGGGCTATCATTTGTATGTTTAGATGTATATTGTTTAATTTACATATTGCATGAAAGTCGCTTAAGTAGGCTTCCAAGTAAGTATTCTCTTTCCTTCCATAGCATATGGGTGTCCTTGATTACATTGTCTTTTCAATAAATCAAGTTAAATGGTTCTCTATGCAAAATTGATTATTTTGGATGTTTTAATAAATACTGTTCATCTTAGTTCATGTTTATGGCCACGGAATGTTTAAAAATCTCTTTTATTGAAAAATCATCATTTTATGGAAAACATGGCATTATTTATTGAATCTAAAATAAACGTTTTTTATCCTTATTCAAATCACTTAGTTTTACGTTTAGTAAAGATTTAAGGCTTAAATTGAGTAGTATGAAATACTTAATCACTAAAATCATAGAATAGAATATTAGTAGAGGCCAATCTTCGGATTGGGCAAAAGGGGGTGTATCATTCTATGACCTTCCCCTTTTGTACCTTCGCTCCCAAATCAGTAATTATCTAGCTGTGACGGATCAGATCCTTAACTTAGTTTTTATTGTTAAAGGTTTCTTAATTCTCCATAAAATTAAGTGGCGACTCTTTCGATGTGGAATTAACAAGTCAGTACAATATTGGATGGAAGCATGCCTTATACCCAAAGGCACGGCGTCCACAAATAGTTATCAACAAATATAAGGAAATAGGAAGTTGTAGACACCCCATTTTTTACTGCCGTTAAGACTTGGGTGCCACCGATGGATCACTCAATGATGAATTTATACGCTTGTCAAACGCTTGATTTCCTCAGCAGAAAGTTCCAGTTTTGAGCCTCAAAGGCCTACAAACCTTGCACCATTTTTGGACCAAAACACCTGTTTTCCAAGCCTAACCACCTAGGGGCCCACAGACATACTAGTGGCCGGTCGGCCACAAATTAGTGTACGGCAGTCCCCTTTCGTGGCCTACTAGCCACTTGTGTCAAAAAGCCAGATCTTTTTGCCAGCTATCAACTAATCTCCACAGGTGCATACATTGCACCAGTTGTTTTTGTTTAGATATTTTCGAGAGCCTAACATGTTTTTCTATATATACTTGACCCCCTCTCATAAAATGAGGTTAGAAAAATTTGGAGAAGGAAAATTCTTAAAAAATATTTCTCTCTCTACCTTGCAACCTATACACACCTTACCTAGACTTCTTACACAAATTTTTGAGGTCTCTTTGCTGAGGTTCTTGAGCTTGCATCTTAGCTCTTGAGGCTGTGAAATTGGTGGTTTATAATTCAAAGGGTCACTCATCTTCAAGAGGTACAACTCCAAGCTTCTTTCCCTCTATTTATTTACCATCATTTATTATTGTTTTTGCACTATTTTTCACCTGTGTTTATGGGTTAAAACTTATGGTTTAAGGCCATTAAAGGTATAGGGGTGACCACCCTTCTTTGAACCTTGCTTCCTAGGCTTTTACCCTTGTGTTTCCCATCTTTTCATCAACTTTTTTTTTAGCTTTTTACCACTGATTTTCAGAGGTTTTCATAGGCTAAAAAAAAGTGGTTTTGAAGTCCCAAAAATGGAGGGGTTAGCCACCCCTCTTTTGGCTTGTTTACTAGCTTAATTTCTCCATTATTTCAGCTTACTCTTTTATCTTTTTGTACATTAATTTCAATACTGTGTTTAGGTGTTTTAGGACTATTTTAGATTGTTTATTTCATTTATTCTTTGTATAGCATGCTTATAGTATACAGCTCCGATACGGACCCCCTTCAAAACCAACCCCCACGACCCCCTCTGAGGTGGCAGCTATTGAAGTCATATGAAGAACATTTGCACAATGAGGAACGTGTGATATACGCACCTGTAAGACCAAAAAAAAAAAAAAACAGAGGCTGAAAACAAAGACCAAAAAAAAGCGGGAAGCTACACAACGTTGACGACCCTGTCCGTCTTCTCTCTTCCCTCTTCCCTCTTCCATCGTGCGTCCACCATAGCTCTCTTCCGTCAACGGCCATAGCTCTCCGGCCATAACTCTCTGTATCTCGCTCTACGGATCTTTGATCATATTCTTTTGAAGGGGGTTCTTCACATTTTGTCAGGTAATGTTATTCGAAAACCCCTCATTCTCTACTCTCTCTATCTACATACATTGATCAATCTGAAATGTCTGTACAAATGATTTATTGAATGTTCTGTACAAATGATCTACATACAGGGGGTTCTTCAATGTTCTGTACTAGGTGTGAGCTTTTGAAAACTGTACAAATGATTTATTGAATCAGGTCTTTGTACAAAAGAGGTCTTGAAAAATGATTTCTTGAATCAATGATTTCTTGAAAAATGATTTTGATTTCTTGAAAAATGATTTCCGAACAATTTTCTGTTTGTTTTCACATTTTAAATTCTCAACATAGGAAACAGAGCATGGGAAGTTGGTATAGAGCATGGGAACAACAGACTCTGATGTCGTCAGTGCAATCATTAAACCACTGTTTGGTCCAAAGAAGATAGACTGTAGTATGCATAAGCTTGATAAAGCCAAAATTGTACAAGAGGAATTGGCAAATAATTTTAACCAATATCTATGTTAGAACAGAGTTTTAAAAAAAAAAAAATTCACTAATGAAATTATAAATTTGAGTGACAGATTACGAACCTCCCCATATTTAGCCATCTTGATGTTAGATATACAGTTTGGTGTCTTCAGGAGTGGGAAATTAATTTTGTTCTTGTAAATAAAAAGAGAAAAAAGAAAAAGAGAATCAGTAAATAGTAGTATAATAATGTCCATATGTTAGCACCTGAGAAGAGACAGCCCAAGGCAATAAAGAAATAAGCATAGATAGTATACCACTTCACACAGGTAGAAGGGAAAACAAATAAATTTTAGTAATGTAAACAGAAAAAATCTTGGAAGACAATTATAAAAATGGACAATTTCACTGCAGCAGTGTAGTTGGTCAACCTTAAGATCCTTATGTCATTGGTTTCAATTAAAAGAAATACAAGACATGACATTATCTTGTTGAAAGTATGTATCTTGTCATGACATTATTATCCTGCTGAATGATGAAAATATGTGTCTTGCTGAAAGTAGTTTGATGAGTGCTATTCCTCAATCTAAAAATAAGTATGGCTATGTGTATGGCTGTTCAGCTATTCCTCAATCTGAAAATATGTTTCTTTTTCTTTTTTTATTTATTTATTGTCTTATTTTGTAATTTTTTTTTAACAGTGTTTAATATGTGTTCTGTGATATACCATGACTATGTGAGGTTGAAGTTGAACATAGCAGTTTCAAAGTTTGAAATTGAAGTTAACAGTTTCAAAATCACATATACCATGACTATGTGAGGTTGAGGTTGAAATTGAAGTTTCTATAATTTAGTTATACCATAAATTGAAATTATCACAATGTGAAGTTCAACATAATAGTTTCATAATTATTCTAAAATCATTCTATTTGAATTTTATTTTTGATTCTCATAGAATGGAGGTTGATTCAAATGGTGGTGACAATCCTTCAGTAAATGAGGGTGAACAAGTTGAAGAACCTAACAAGGGTATGTGTTTTAGCTCAAGGGAAGATGTGTACACATTTTATGCCACATATGCTAAGCATGTTGGCTTTTCTATAGCTCATAGAGCACAACATTTTGGAGATGATGGCGAATTAAAAAACTTTGCAATTGAATGTTCTCGAGCGGGGGAGAGAAAAAAGAAATCAGAAGTGAACCCTTTGAAGCCATCTTTGTCCACAAAAATTGGTTGCAAAGCAAGGGTGCGAGGTACTCTACAAAAGAATGGGACATATATGTTAACCACAGTTAACCTTGAGCATAATCATGATTTGATTCCCACCGACTCTTGTCATTTTGCAATGAATAAGAAAATTCGTACTCCTGTGAAGAGAAGATTAGAAATCAATGATCAAGCAGGGATTGGGGTGTCTAGGAACTATCATTCAATGGTTGTTGAAGCGGGGGGATACGAGTCATTGACATTTGATGAGCGAGATGCAAGGAATTACATTAATAGAGCTAGAAGATTAAGGCTTGGTGAAGGTGATGCCGAATCACTTCAAAGTTATTTTATGAGGATGCAAGCACATAGTGAGAAATTCTTTTATGTGATTGATGTTGATGAGGAGTTTCGCATTAGAAACTTGTTTTGGGCTGATGCAAGGAGTCGGGCTATGTATGAATCATTTGGAGATGTTGTTTCATTTGACACAACTTATCTGACGAACAAATATGACATGCCATTTGCTCCATTTGTAGGAGTCAATCACCATGGACAGTCTATTTTGCTTGGTTGTGGATTGTTATCTAGTGAAGACACCGACACATTTGTTTGGCTATTCAAGTCGTGGTTAAGTTGCATGTCAAATAAACCTCCAAAAGCTATCATAACTGATCAGTGCAGAGCTATGCAAAATGCTATAGAAATTGTCTTTCCACAGGCCCGGCATCGATGGTGCTTATGGCATGTAATGAAGAAAATACCGGAGAAGTTGAAAGGATATGCTCAGTATGAACCCATGAAGTTGGCTATGCAAAATGCAATTTATGATTGTTTGACAAGAGATGAATTTGAGGAAAAATGGGAAGAGATGCTTACTAAATTCAATCTTTATGATAATGAGTGGTTGGGGGTACTATATCATGAGCGGCATCGATGGGTTCCTGTATAGGTTAAAGACATTTTTTGGGCTGGCATGTCAACAACACAACGAAGTGAAAGCATGAATGCTATTTTTGATGGATATGTCAACCCGAAGACTACATTAAAACAATTTGTTGAACAATATGACAATGCGTTGAGAAGTAAGGTAGAGAAAGAGAAGAAATCAGACTTCAAGTCTCGACACAAATTGTTTGATTGTCTAACTATATATGGCTTTGAGAAGCAATTTCAACAAGCCTACACCAATGCAAAATTCAAAGAAGTTCAAGGAGAGTTGAAGAGATTAGTATACTGTCAAGCCTTGATTGTCAAAGAGGAGGGAGCAATTTGTACATATAATGTCCAAGAAGCGATGGTAGTTTGTGACAAGATGAAGCATGTCGACTTTGTTGTGTATTTTAATTCAATTGAATGTGAAGTTCAGTGTATGTGTCGGTTGTTTCAGTTTAGAGGGATTATGTGTGCTCATTCACTCGCGGTGCTTGTGAGAAGGTGCATAAATGAGGTGCCAAGTAAGTACATTTTGCCACGTTGGAGGAAAGATTTGGTTCGAGAGTACACATGCATCAAAACCACGTACACTGGCTTTGGGGATGATTTCAATACAAGTTGTTATGAGAGGATGAACAAGAAATTGATCGCCATTATACAACTTGCTGGTAATTCAGAAGGGAAAATTAAAATTATAGATTGTGGGTTGGATGAAATGAAGGATAGAGTCATGCACGATGAATCGGGTGATGGGAGTAATTTACCATCTTCTACAAAAAGTCCAATTGCCACCAGATGTACATCGGGTGCTAGTACGAGGAAGGTGGTCAGTCCTTTGGTTGTTCGGCGAAGAGGCCGTCCAGTAATGAAATGAAAGGTTGCCAAAGTAGATCAAATAGTGAATCGATTCAAGGCAACGGCAAAAAAACAAACAAAAGCAAAGGTATATTGTATATTGAATTGAACTTGTATATTAAATTGAACTTGGTTTTTATTTTTTTAACAAACTCTTTCCAACTACATTTTTACAAACTCTTGAACCAATATAGGCTGCTAAGGTTCTTCAATTTGAAGCTCAAGCTCAAGCTGAAGTTCAAGCTCAAGCTCAAGCTTATACATCATATTATCCTTATATGGTCGGCATGCAAAATAGTGTGTATGCACCGGTATGTGTTAATAAGACGACTTTACATACATTTTTTGTTTTCATTTACAAATATTTTGTAACATGTATTTTTTTACTTCAATTATGACAGGTCGTAAATGCTATTGGAGGCACATCTCTTATCCCATCGAACTTTGTAAGCGACACACCGAGAAGTTTGATGAGTGCTCCAACTCAAATTTTTGGATCTGGATCTCTAACCCCATCGGGTTCTAATGCATGCACACCGGGAATGAATGATGGACATTGCAGAGCGCGAATGAATGATGGAGATTGTAGAAATGAAGATGTTGCTTATTGAGTTCATGGTTTATTTTGACAATCTATCTTTCAGCATTTTCAGTTCACAGTTGATGGTTTAAAAAATTCTGTAAAAAAACCTGTTTCATTTTGCTATTTTGACAGTGTTTGAGAAATCTGAGAAATCTGTGTTTCGTTTCAGAAATTTGAGAAATCTATTTTGATAGTGTTTTCATTTTGCTATTTTGCTATTTTGCTATTTTGATGGTTTATTTTGACAGTTCATGGTTCAAATCTGTAAAAATCTGTGTAAAATCTGTAATAACAAGTCAAATCTGTAAAAATCTATGTAAAATCTGAAATATGTGTAAAAATCTGGTTCATGGTTCAAATCTGTAAAAATCTGTGTAAAATCTGAAATCTATGTAAAAATCTGGTTCATGGTTCAAATCTGTAAAAATCTGTGTAAAATCTGTCAAATCTGTAAAAATCTGTGTAAAATCTAAAATCTGTGTAAAAATCTGGTTCATGGTTCATGCTCAAATGTCAAATTTGGTTCATGGTTCTGTAAATGATGGTTCATAGATCATGCTCAAATCTCAAATCTGGTTCATGGTTCTATAATTGATGGTTCATGGTTCATGCTGTTTAAAATCTGTTTATGGTTCAAACCATGGTTGCCAAAATATGTCTGTTTATGGTTCAAATCTGTAAAAAATCTATCATGGTTCATGCTCAACATCTTGATTCCACAACATTTTCATTCCACAACAAACCTGTTTAAAATCTGTCATGGGTCATGGTTCAGTTCATGGTTTAAAACCTGTTTATGGTTCACATCTTCATTCCACAACAATTCCACAATAGCACATATTCATTCCACAACAATTCCACAATACCACATCTTCATTCCACACCTTCATTCAACAATTCAACAATGACAATTCAACAATTCAGTGGGTCATTTCCATTCCACTCAAAAATTCAACAATTCACAACAAAACATATTCAACAATACATATTCCATTCCACAACAAAACATAGTTCAATCTACTTCTACTTCTACTTCTAACTAGCATTACATCTTCATAAGTAATAACACACCAATTACAAGCAAGAAAAACATCACAAATTCTAGTTTTTGCATCTTTGCACTAACAAAGGTAAATTGTTCCGTCATAGATCTTTGTTGTTCGGTCATAGCTCGGAGTTGTTCCGTCATAGATCTTTGTTGTTCGGTCACCGCTGTAATTTCCCCCACAGCTCCCACAAATGGTTTCACCATGTTCATCTTCATCCTCCTCACAATTCTCATCATATAGCTTCAGATTGTTTTTCGACTGTCCATCACTTGATCTCTGCAGGACAAAGTCAGCATAATTCATAACTCAGACTAGGGGAAGAGTAAAAACAGAAAATATCTTTATGAAATTGAACGGTTTACCTTGGTGGTGATTCTGGATTTGTTTCCGCTATCCATACTGGGCTTGTCCTTTATGAAATAAACAAATGGTTTCATTAATGGTTTCCCCTAGAAACATGATTCAACTAGTTAAAGGCAACATGTTAAGTAGTCACATTGAGAATCCCAAGAGGAAATCTTCATGCCTTAACTACAAGTTTTAGTGAGCATTATTCCAGTCTGCTCAATGTGGTTCCTAGTTTGGAAACATGACATATAAATGTTTGGTTTTTATCCGCCCACTTTTGGACAAAATCATGGCCCTGTTTAAAACAGGGCACCACTAAATTTAGAATGGTAAATATGTTCCTTTGTCAATTTCTTAGAGAACACAACATTCTAGAGGTCCCATGAAGTGTACCTGCCCATCCTTCACATAATTTATTCAACAAATTATAAATCCAAGACCACCATCAGTGTAGTTGAGCAAGCTTGAAATGTCCAAATCAAAGCATGAACTTCATTGGAAAAGTTTGGGTCTTGTGCTTTCTCCATATCACTGTCTATTTCATCACCATTTCTTATTGGAATGCTTTTGGATAAAAATAACTAGTATTTTTTTATTGATAAGTAAAAATATAATTGTATTAGATGAAACCCAAGTGAACGACACCACTATGGAGTTTAAGGTTTCTACTGAAAGATGCAATATGGCTTAATGATTCTATATTTCTTTACTTCCTTTATAAACATTCTAAGATGCTTCAACTTTATTATGTGAACTCATTTCTCAACGACAAACAATAAATTTCAATAGTGAAAAGAAGAGTACAACAGCAAAGATGGATAAGGTATCATCCAATTCTTAATGAGACAAACATCAGAAAAAACATGGTAGAGGCTTCTTTGAGGCATTCCAAGAAAGATGAAAAATCTCTTAATGGCAACCTCAAGCCTATAATGCTACCTATTACATCTCTAATCGTAACTCAAATTCCTGTGTTTTCAAGAGAACAAACATCATGCTGCTGCTCTAAGAAGAAGTTATACCTCCCCAATAACTCATGGTAAGACTCAAAGGAAGAAGTTATACCTCCACTGGGAAGAAGCCTATAATGCTACCCATTACATCTCTAAGAAGATGTTGATTTCAGAAATTTCAGAAATTTGATTTCAGAAATTTGATTCAACAAATTTCAATTTCAGAAATTTGATTTTTACACAGATTTTACATAATAATAAAATATGGAATTGAGAATAATAAAATATATGTTAATTAGGGCATCAATCCATATGTTCAGATTTTACACAGATTTTCAATTTCAGAAATTCAATCCATATGTTCAGATTTTACACAGATTTTTACACAGATTTCAGAAATCTAAACAAATCTGTAGAAAATAAGGACCATTTGACTTCCCCATCATCTGCAGATTTACATAGTATATACTAAGCACAGATCAAATGGAGACTAAAAAAACTAAACAAGAAAATAAGGGCCATTTGGATACCAAATCAAAATGAACTATGTCAATATAATCTGCTTGTTTACTAAAAAAACTAAACAAGAAAATAAGACTGTACAGTGCCCTAATCATCAAATTAATGCCCTTTTATTGAACATTGTAGACTGTACATTGTATACATATTGGGTTCAAAAATTCAGCAACATCATAATCATCAAATTAATGCCCTTTTGTTGAACATTGCCCTAATTTCAGCAAGATACATTATTTCAGATTGAGGAATTTTGCCATAATTTCAGCAAGATACATATATATAGATATAGATACATATATATAGATATAGATATATATATATACACACCAGATTACCTCGTGGAAATAGAGGGAGTCGGGACTTGGGAGGACAGAGTAGACTGTACTAGGACGACCTGTCGTCGGCGTGAAGGGGAGGAGGGGGGGAGTCGGCCGTCGAATAAGATGGAAAGAGAGAGAGAGAGAGAGAAACGATAGTCGGGCGTAAGAGTCGTCCGCCGAATGAGATGGAAAGAGAGAGAGAGAGAGAGAGAGAGAGAGAGAGACGATAGTCGGGTGTCGGGCGTCGGAGTTAAGGATGTCGTCGGGCATCGGAGTCAAGGACGTCGGAGTGAAAGGGAGGAACTGAGGGAGAGTTCATCCGAGTGAAGTGTATTTCAGTTAGAGGATTTTGAATTCTGAAGAGGATTTTGAATTGTGAAACAGGAAGGTGCGTGGGATATTATATCACGTGACCGATCACGTAATGGTCCAGCTCAGAGGGGGTCGAGGGGGTCGACTTTTGAGGGGGTCGGAAACATTTTTCTATAGTATAATGGTCCTCATAGGTTTGGTGTTTTAGGCATTAGACACCAACCTATTTGAGTTGATAGCATTTATTTCATACTTTTCATACTTGTGTTCACCTCTAATCACCTCTGCACTCCCCCTCTTTTCTTGGCATTTTATTTGTTTTGAGAGTTGCTTCAAAATGAGTGTCGTTTAAGCTTGAGAGGTGACCTTATGCTTAATGATTTAATCTCTTCGGAGGTTCATTACCAACGGCATGATCTCTCTCTCTCTCTCTCTCTCTCTCTCTCTCTCACTCTCATGCCTAAAACAACCCTCGATTTGACACTCCTCTCTATTAGTGGACTTAATCTTCATTTTTAGACTCAATCGATTAATGAATGGAAAGGTAAATAAATGGAGTAATAAAATTGGAGCTAAAATGAAGCAAGATAATAAAATCAAGTTGGGTTCAATCAGACGTTAATTGAATCCATGGAGTCTTGAGTCATTTCATATTTGTTAGTGATGAAAATGGTTCAAGGTTCCAAGGTCAACCACTTCCCTTGATCAAAGCCATGATAGGGAGACGTTTTTGTGTGTGTTCATCATCATTTGTTGAGTTTGTGCCCCTTGGTCCATAAGTCATTATGCAATGAGTTTGTGTCGATTGATGGTTTGTGCATCAAGCCTACCCTTCCTTTGATCTGTTTAATGAGAATGAGGGATAGGGTGGACAGACATTTCCAGGAAACACTCTATTTCTGCTCTGTTCCTTTTCTGCGGCAACAGAACAATACCAACAATAATGGCCGGTCGGCCACCTCTTATGTATGGTCGTTCACTTTTACTGGTAGACCAGCAACCTTTTTCAGCCAGACAATGTTCATTTTCCTGCAAAACAGAGCAGAAGCAGTGGCAAAATAGAGTCATTTTCTACGGACAGAACAGTTTTGGCAGCAAAACAAAGGTGTTTCCAGGAGGATGATCGCATTGGCATGCATGGTTCTTTAACCACCGCTCGGGTTTAATTAGTGTTAAATTAATTAATGAGTTATGTAGACACCCCATTTTTGACCGCCCTCAAGACTTGGACGTCACCGTTTGAACACTCGGTGATCACCCATGATTGTGTTCGTCTTGAGTTCCCGGAGGCCTCGGTTGCACACCTTGCCTCGGGATCTCTTGACTCGACTGTTCGGTGTCTGGTTTTGCACCAAACACTTGTGTTTTTGCCTCGGAAGGCAGGGAATGGCTTGTTGGCCATCCTCACACCCCACCGGCTCTCCCCACACCCCACCGGCAGTTAATTGAGGCCACCGGCAGTGTTTTCTTAAAACCCATGGCCGGTCGGCATTATATTTTGCCGACCGGCACTTTATCTCGGCCGATGACCTCTTTTGCCGGCCGACCTGCACCCTTTGCACCCCTCAGACATGGTGCATGCCAGCTGTGCCAGCTGGGATGCACCGTCACACTCCCCCGTGCATAGGTGTGACCACTTTGCACCCTTGTGAGCCTTTGAACCCCCTAACCTTCTAGAAGCTTGAACCCTTTGGCCAAGCTTCTTGGGGAAGCTTGGCCAGCTGTATTAGCTTCTCCAAGAAGCCAAGACTCCTTTGCACCCTTTGCCCCTTTCATTTGGCTTCTTGGAGAAGCCTAGAGCCTTTACCTTTGCCTATTTAAAGAACCCTCCTCCTCCATTGTTAGGGGTTGGAGCTTTTGAACCAAAAACCAAAGCATATATATCTATACATCTGATATATACACCTTCTCTCTCTACATTTTCCTCTCTCTCATACCTTGTGTGTGTTTCTAGGCCTTGAAAGTGCATTTTAACCTTACTTTGGCACTAATACACACATCATTACACCTTGCTCCGAGATTGAGGGACATTGAGGGTTGTTTGTTGAGGTTTTGGACTGATTTTGATCATTGGAGGGTGGCTGGAGCACCTGTTCTTTAAGTGTTCTTCAAGGGTAATCACTTTGCTTTAGTTTCCCCAAACTTGCACTAGTTTTCTACCTGTCTTGCTTACTGATTCAGACTTTGCGTATAGCATAAAAAAGGCTTATATTTTCATGCTTTAGAACTTTCATTAAGGGTGTTTGGTGGTTTGGGGTTCAACTCCCTCTCTTAGGCCTCTTTTGGCCTCATTTGGTGCCTTTTCATTTAAGCCTTGTTTACTTTGTTGTGTTGGTCTTCTCACCACTGAAAACCAGTGGGTTTTCAGTGGTAAGGAAGGTGGTTTGAAGTCTTGTATAGGGGAGGGACACCCCTCTCCCCTTTGTCCCTCTTTGACCTCAAAGTTTATTTGGGTGTTTTGGGTCATAGTATATCTCTGTCCAATGGTGATTTGTTGGCCCTTAGCATGTATTTTATACTTGCTTTGTAATTCTTCACCTTGCCTAGAAGTATGCCATGTGCTTAGCCTAGCATATCCTCTTGTTTTGACTTAACCTTATGAAGTATTTGGCCATGATTTGTCATGCTTAAGGTCTGTTGGCCACTGTTTCAGTTATGCTTGCCATGTTGGGTGTCATCTCTTTGTGTTTTGGCTTGTGAGCTTTGGGTACATTGGCCTCTAGCATGCTTAGTTTAGACCATCCTCATGATTTGGCATCATTTAGGATCGTATTTCAGTCCATAAATCATGTTTGTATGTTTGCATGTGTGACCTCTTTCATGCTTTGAGGATGTGTCCTTTTATGCCTTGAAATGGGCTTTGTGCATGCTTGTATGTTTAAGGTATTTTGGGGTTGCCATATCAGAGGGTTTGGGTGCATTTTTGCATGCTAGAATTCTGTTTTTGCTTGCCTAATACATGCCATGTGTGGTCATGTTAGTAGGTAGTGGAATGCTCCACTTTGTGCCTTAGCCTTAGGCCGTTATGGTTGCATGTTGGTTTGAACATTTGCCCACCTTTTTGGGCACTTTTGGCCACTGTTTTGGGGTGGATTGAGGTCTGCCCCATTATGGTTTAAGTCCACCATTGCACATTTGTCTAATACTTGTCGCATGTTTGATTAAACAAAGCCTTGTCACATGCTAGTTCCTTTGCATAAGTTGTCCATGTTTACCTTGCATTTGCCCTTCATATGCCTAGTATTGCATACTTGCCATGATATGTTGCATTGCATTTGGCATGCCTTGCATTTTAGCATCATGTGGTATTTTGAGTCATGTTTGCGTAGCATGCATTGCATTGCTTGGTTTGGGGTGTCAAACCAAGTGTGAGGGTTGAGAGGAGATCATACTACAAGTGATGCAACTTGTCTTAACTCTCGGTCACCGAGGTCCTTGACTTTGACATGATAGGGTCTTGGTCCTCATTTGTGTGTCGCATGCATTTTTACATTGAATTGAAACCTTGGCTCCTTAGGCTATCACGCATCAAATGCACAATTGATAGCCCAAGGATCAAGGGCCACACTCCCCTGAGTCCGTCACATGATTGGGAGAGTAGCCATGCTTACATGTGCTTGAAATTCTATGCCATGCACTGCCTGTCTTCTGTTGCTGTCAAAACTGTCTTCTGCAGGAAGTTTATGCCGACAGGCAACATTAAGTGCCGACCAACCATTTGTGAATGGCCGATAACTTCTTCAGCAGCCGATGGAAATTATCTATGGCCGGTGGGCATCTCCTCCAGTCGATGGTATTATACAGTGTGCAAGGAACATGTCCCAGGACTTTGGCAGTCTTTGGAGAGGTAGGGCAGTGTAAAACAGAGGCAGCGGTAGCACGGCACGGGTTTTCCGGACAAAACAGACTGACGCATGCATCATTCACGCATTCCGAGGCAGGGCTGAGGCCACCTTCTTTCTGAATTTATTTTGTTAATTAATTAGAAGTTTTGTAATAATTAGTTTAGCATTATTCATTCGGACTGTAATATTTATTTGGTCCCTCCGAGTGAGGGCGTATTTGTAATAAGTGTGGGTGCGTGTGTGCATGTCTTCCAACCCCCACTTCTTTCTCCCTTTTACTTACCTGCTTTGATGGTTAGTATTAGGACATATTTAAATTAGCATACCTTATGTTATGCATGCGTGCATCCATACAATTGTTTTCCATGCACCGGGCTCGGTACATCATGCTAACTGCATATGTATTTCAAATTCCAAGATGAGTACTTGTTAATTGCAGCATTTCACATGCCATATTTAGGATAGCCGAGCCTATTATAGCTGCATTTTGCCTGTGATGCATTAGCCACTTAACATGAACTAGGATCATGCATTGATTACTAACTAGTTTCTGTTTTGGCTTGGAGTACTAGGTAAGCTTTTACGCTTTAGCATATCGCATGCATGTGAATGTTGCCATAATAGCATGATTACCATGAGGCTAGCTGCTTATGTGATATAATTGTTTGAATGCCTGTGGATGGAGGTCGAATTACCTAAAATTGGGATAATACATTAAAACTGTGAGTTTTAAGCCCACTAGATAGTGGCAAAACCATCTTTTCTAAAGCCCACTTGAGGGTGGCAAAACCTGCATTTTAACCTACTTGCGAGTAGCAAACCATTTTTAAACACGAACATGAAATGTTTTGTTCCAATTTAGGCGATTTGGTCTATATTTGTTTGTTGTGCGCATAACATAGTAATTCTAGGCTAATAACCGGAATAAGAACACATAACGTTTTCAAAACAAGATATCACGGTTAGTAGAGGCCGATCTTCGGATCGGGCGAGAGGGGGTGCTCATAGCTGACCTTCCCCAATCGTACCCAAGCTCCGGAGCCGAGGCAACTTTGGTGATGACGGACACGTGGCCTTTGGCACCGAGTCAGGGTTTCCTAAATTTCCCATAAAAAATATTTAGGTGGCGACTCTGTATCTGGCAAAGCAGTCCATGTTTGGCACTTCTTTTCAAAAATCTGTTTTCTCAAAACGGTTTGCCGGATTTGGACTCTTTGGTTCAGATTAAGAACCGACAACAAAAGGGAGTCCGAACTGTAGTAGCGAAGCCCAAGGGCGCGTCTACAAGTTACTTCCCTAGAATTTTGTAATAGCTTCATTAATTAATCTTGTGTTGTAATTAATCAGCTAATTTTAATCCGTAATAATTAGTTAGTGCAGTTAATTTATTTCATTTGGTTTGTAATAGTTAGGTAATTCGTAGTAATTAGCTTGAACATTTATTTGGACCCTCCTACGCGAGGGCAAATATGTAATAATGCGTATATATCTTCCAACTCCCATTCTTTCTCCCTTTTATTTACTCGCTTATGATGGATAGCGTATTACATCATGTTTCATTTAGCATTTTCCATGATTTGTATCCATTCGTATCGCATGCATAAGGTTCGGTTCATCATTCTAACAGCATTGTCATTTATTACTTCCTTGAATACGTGCATTACTGCATGCTATCAAAGTGATTCACATGACATATTAGACAATCGAACCTCTTAGTTACACTTTTGCATGTGTTACATTAGCCATCTTGTATCGTTAGGATCATGCATTTTTTCTAACTCTTTTATTCCTTTTTTGGTTTGCCTTAGAGTACTAGGTGAGCATTTATTTCTTTAGCATACCGCATGAGTGTTGGTGTTGCCATGTCAAGCATGATACCATGAGGCTAAGTGCTTAAGTGATATACCTATTTGAATGCCTGTGGATGAAGGCCAATTGCTTGAATTGGGATAATTCGATGAATGTATATATGAGCTCACTTTTTTAAGTGATACATATTCAAACACTTTTTTCAAACAAACATAAAATCGATGCATTTCAAATTTTACAAATTAGTCTATACTTGTGCACATAGTACATTAACCTAAAAATCGAAACAAGAGCATATAATGCAAATAAGAATCACATCATGATTAGTAAAGGCCAACCTTTGATCGGTCGAGTGGGGTGCTCAATTCATGACCTTCCCCTCTCGTACCTAAGTTCTCAAGCTGAGACACTTTGGTGATGACGGATAAGTGGCCTTTGGCACAAGTCTCAAGTTTTCTAAATTTTTCAAAAATATTTAAGTAGCGACTCTGAAATCTGGCAAAGCAGTCCATTTTTGGCATTTTTGATTCAAAATCGATTTTTCAAAAGATTTGCCAGATTTGGACTCATTTGTGTTTATCTATTTCACATTGCACTTGTGAAATCACATTCAAAACCACGAAGTCTAAACTGTAGGGCTAGTCATATCTGAAAGGAGCACGAAAAGCAAGCTACAGAAGCGTCATGGCATGCCTTTACATTTATAGGTCTGCAAATGTTGGAATGGATCAACTCTAAAGGATATAATGTCCTAGATGACTTTCCAAAAAGCTTCCTATCGGCCTTTTTTTCTACACAACGCTCACACACAAAAAGGCTCACATTAGCAAGATGCCCCAACAGACCTTCTTTAGCTAGTCTAGGTATTCTAGCTATTCTATCTTTTTTTATGTGCCCAAGTCTAGCATGCCATTGTACAAAATTTAATGAATCATTACCATTATCATAAGACATATAAGGATATGAAGCAAAATTTAAATCTAGCATGAAGAAACCATTGGAAATAAAATATTGTCCATATAAGACCTTATTCAAACAAAAATCCAACTAACTACCATTAAAATGAAAACTAAATCCAAGTTCTAACAAAGCAATAACTGACAAAAGATTATATTGGACACTAGGTACATAAAACACGCCCTAGACACACCTTGAGCTAATAAGTACCAACTCCAAGGACATCCTCACGACTTCTATTACCCAAGGTAACTTACTACTTGCCCACATGTATATCTTTCTGTAATCCACGAACCCAACTCTTTCTTTGGCTACATGGCGGGTTGCTCATGTGTTTACTATCCAACCATGGAGAGAATGAGCAACATATACATGTGAACAAACAAAAGTATTTAAAGAGTTAAATATAAGATCTACATTCTTTTGTTTTGGACACTCCTGAGCTAAGTGATCTTGTTTCCTATAGTAATAGTACTTCAATTTAGACTTTCTTTATTTTCGGCATGTTTTCCTCGACGGTGCTTTCTCGCATTACCTTTTATAGGCCTAAGATTAGTAGTTGCGTCACCATGCTTTCCTTGTCCCTTGTGCTTAGGCTTGAATGACTGATGCTACCCTACTTGGGCAATAAGGAGAGTGCTACGGTGCGACTCCAGGCTCTACTTCAAGCTCAAGATGGTGAGAAATATTAGCCAAAGTCTTGATGTTCTCATTATGTGTCAAAACAAGTTCATTTGACCCCAAGAATCAAGCAAAGAGCATATCATAATTGTAACCTACTGCTCACCAGTAAGGAGATTACCAGCAGCCTTCAAATCACGTATCATAGTTGAATAGCTCTGAGATGCTCAATCATCAAGTCTTTTGGGTCTATAATATATTGCTCAAACTTTAGAGTGAGAGTAGGTAACCTGATTGCAAATGTGGTCTCATAGATAACTTTTAGTTACTTCCACATGTCATGGGCAGTGGAGCTAGTTTGAACTCCCCAATTGAGATCATTGTACATGCTACTAAGCATAGTAAAACGTGCACACCAATCTTTCTTGACCCAAGCCTGATAGGCTTCCATTTCACGGTGATGTCGGGTAGTGTTCCCATTCTCAGGTTATAATGCCCGCTTTTTAATTACTCGGATAACATTACCAAATCATTACTATAAATTTCAGAGATAGCATACAAAAGTTCCAATATCTTAGTAAAGATAGGTAAATGAAGATTTTCTCATTCATATACAAAATAAATGCAACATGTGACATAACTATAGTAAATTGCCCATAGTCTTACATAATCACATAAAAAGAAAAGGTTCAACCCTTTTACAACAACGGCATTCAGCCAACAAATAAAAGGCCCTCTGGCCAACAAATATTAAAGATCCTCGATCTTGAGCCACTTCTCGACATTCACCTGAAAAAAGGGTTAACAACATGGGATGAACATAAATTCCAATAGGGATCTCAACATGATCCTAAACAATAACAACATACAGATACAAAAAGTGATCTAGATGCTAAATTTGGGCAAACCACTCAAGCGAACAAAACACTACTCGAGCGACCAGATACAAAAAGTGAGATCATTCGAGCGAACAAAGTACTGCTTGAATGCACAATGACATACTCTCAGAAGTTTTGCAGACAAAGGCTAAACTTTTACACGCTTGCAAAAGTATTGAGAGTTCTCAAAGACCGCTCGAGTGAACTGACCAAAACCTGAGCAAAGACTCCTTTGAAAAACACGAACTCACAACCTATTTCAAACACAACTACAATACCCAAGCAACCCAATTCAATAAGGAATAAGATGAACAAGGATATAGACAACCCGATAAGACAAGGAGTCCGGCTCCAAAACAATAAACGGGTCGGGTCTAAACCAAAATCGTTATATAGGTACAATCATAACAGTGGTCAAAGTGTTAAGGACTTCTTGTTCATCTAGAAAATATTGAATTTTTCTATGTCGCATATCATAATTGGTCCCATCTAATTTTTCCACTTCAGTGAGGTTAGCAACAACATTCCTAGAGACCATTCATTACATTTATTGCATGGAGTTTGACATTAGCACACTTTTACACTTTATTTCATAAAGCTAATTGGCATACAATATTTTTACTTATATAAAGAGATAGAAAATTTCACAAACTCATAATCATCTCTCTCTATGCAAGCTAAAATACTGCATCCAATTAATTTCAAATAAAACTATTTTAAGAGGAACAAACATTCTTTAATTATACAAATTTAAATTATGTATGATATAAATGAGTCCATAAATTGCGCCATACAATTTGCGTGTGAGCTCCACTTGAAGCCCTATTAGTATTTTGGTATAACATATTAAGGAAACCTTGAAATATATTGGTGATTGCTACAACTTTGAATGTGGATACCAGAGTAAAGGTTGTCGCAACATAATAAAGTCTCAATGAGTTCAAGGTCGAATCCATAGGGATTGGTATATTCAAATAAATAACCAAGTGTTCGAGAATAAAACAGAATAAAATTGATTGAGAAATGTTTGTATGATTTGAGAAGATTAATTAACTGAAGTAAATTCAAATAACAATAATATGAAAGTACTCAGGCATTAAGAATTCATCACTAATATTTTATTTGTAAAATATTTTTGATTCAATTTATATAATTGTAGCTTGACTTTCAAGCTCCCTTCGGATACGATAGCCTTACAGTTCGGACTCTCGTGGTTCTGAATCTGATTTAACAAGTGCAATGTGAAATAGATAAACACAAATGAGTCCAAATTCGACAAATCTTTTGGAAAACTGATTTTGAATAAAAAAATGCCAAAAATAGACTGTTTTGCCAGATTACAGAGTCGCCACCTAAATATTTTTGAGAAATTTAGGAAACCCGTGACTCATGCCAAAGGCCATTTATCCGTCATCACCAAAGTGTTTCGGCTCAGGAACTTAGGTATGAGAGAGGAAAGTCATGAATTAAGCACCTCATTCACCCGATCAAAGATCAGCTTCTACTAATCATGATGTGATTCTTATTTACATT
Organism: Camellia granthamiana; assembly: GCA_036172215.1. NCBI lineage: Eukaryota > Viridiplantae > Streptophyta > Magnoliopsida > Ericales > Theaceae > Camellia > Camellia granthamiana. Next base: position 43,008,558 of record CM069904.1, read on the forward strand.
ATATGCTCTTGTCCCGATTATTAGGCTAATTTACTATGTGTTGCACACAAGTATAGACTAATTTGCAAAAGTTGGAACACTTTGATTTATGTTTATTTGAAAATTGTTTTGAATATGTACCACTTGAAAAAGTGATCTCATATGCACATTTATCAAGTTATCCCAGCTTAAGCAATTAGCCTTCATCCACAAGCATCCAAACAAGTATATCACTTAAGCACTTAGACTCATGGTAATCATGCTTGACATGGCTACAATCACACACATGCGATATGCTAAAGCAATAAGTGCTCACCTAGTACTCCGAGGCAAGCCAAGGAAAATAAAATGATTAGAAAAAAATGCATGATTCTAACAAGGCAAATGACTATGCAATGGCATGTGAAGCAATTTGATAGTATGCAGTGAAACACGTTCTCTTGGATAATAAACAACCATAAGGTTAGAATGACGCACCGAGCCAAATGTATGCAAAAAATGGATACGGTAAGCATGGTAATGATATGAAAAATGTAAAACATGATGCTACCATTATAAGTAGATAAATAAAAGGGAGAAAGACGTGGGGTTGGAAGACATTCACAATATTACATATCTGCCCTCGCCCATGAGGGTACAAATGAATGTCCTAGCTAATTAACTAGCTATTACAAACCAAATGAAATAAATTATCTATACTAGCTGATTATTACAAGTGAAGATTAAACTAACTAATTAATTACAATACAAAATTATTTACCTAAGTTATTACAAGTTCAAAGGAACTAACTAACTAATTAATTAATGAACTGAGGGCCATGCAAGCGAAGTAAAATTGAGCAGGGGTTAAGGAACCACACGTGCCAATGCAAACATCCTCCCAGAAATGCCTTTGTTTTGTTGCTAGAACTGTTCTATCTACAGAAAATACCTTTGTTTTTGCCTCAGCTTCTGCTCTGTTTTGTAGGAAAATGACACTGCCATGCTAAAAAGAGGTGGCCAGCTAGCCAGTAAAAGTGGTTGGCCAGATGAAAATGGTGGTCGATTGGCCCCTATTGTTGGTACTACCCTGCTGCAATAGAAAAGGAACAGAGCAAAAATAGAGTGTTTCCAGTAGATGTTTATCATCTCTGCCTCTCCCTCTTGAAGATAGGTAACTCCTTTGTTCACAAACCAACAAGTTTTCACTCTCAAGGGCTGAGATTTGAGCTCAAGAACCTCAGCAAGAAGAGCCAAATTTTTAGTTTAGGAAGTGCAGAGAGAGAGTGTGTAGGTTGCAAGATATATATATATATATAGAGAGAGAGAGAGAGAGAGAGAGAGAGATTTTCAAGAATTTGAGCCTTCGAAATTTTTTATAACCTAATTTCAAGAGTGGCGGTCATCTATATGTAGAAAAACATGTGCCTTAGTCGGAAATATCAGTATAAAGACAACTAGTACAGTGCATGCACCTGTGGGGATAGTTGGCATAGCTGGCAAGAAAATATTTGTTATGCCGGCACAACTAGCCGACCGGCCACTAGGGGGCCGGCCATCCACTTCTTCTAGCCAGTCGACCACTAGTGGGGACACTTGGCTATAAAAATCTACCTCTCGAGACATGGCAGGCCGGCCAAGTGCTTGTACGGCCATCCACTAAAAGTGGCTGGCCGACCACAAAAATCTGTTTTTCAAGTCCGACTTCAAACTGGCATATCTCCTTCATTCGGACTCAGTGTTAGGAGATTCTTGAGTCCAAATTGAAGCCTCGGAAGCCTTCTTTCCAATGGTGGTAGCCTAATATCTAAATTCTAAGTGTACAAAGAGATATGCTTAATTGAGTGAAGGCTACTCATTTCTTTCTTAATGGTTTGATGCCCAAACTTCCCCTAACTAGTTTTCTTCCCTCCCCTCCTATTTCCTCCGACTCCAAACCTATAAATAAGATGTTTTTAAAGATTTTGAAAAAAGTTCATCTCCCTTTCATTTATTTCCACTTTGTCCTTACTCGGTTACCGAAAAGTGTAATATTTTAAACGAAATGCGAGCCTCGAAACATCGTAGACACATTTAAACAAAATATTTTGAAAAAGAGGGTTTTAAAGTCTAAAATAGTTTTGGTCAAAATGGGGTGTAAGGTTGGGATTAGGGCTCAAAACTGAAGCTTCTTGCTGAAGAAATCGAATGTTTGTACAGCGTATCTTTCATCATCAAGTGATCAACCTGAGGCGCCCAAGTCTTAAGGGCTGTTAAAAATGGGGCGTCTACAATTACTCAATTGAAAATCACACAAAAAGTGTTTCGAATCGAAAGATAAAAAGGTTATTTATAAAAACAATATCTCAAAAGTTGATTATTTTGATTGATTGATTACACCATAAAAATCTAGTTATTTGATTCGCAGGAAATTCTAAGCATCTATTGTAGGTCTATGATAGAACAAATAATTTTACAAAACAAAAACTTTACTAAGAAAATATTTAAATCAATCAATCAATTTAATCTAACAATAAAAATTATGATTGAATCATAATATACTCACAAATAATCCATTGGGATTTCATCCCTAGTAGCAAAGAAAATTAGAACTCTATAAAAGAAAAGACAATTTTGTCTTAAAAACGATGATTGAATGAATGATATCCCATCACAATGGGTTCAACATGTATTTATAATAAAACAGCAGGGAATTTTTTTTTTAAGGTCCCTAATAATAGCAATTTAGAGGATAAAGGACACTAGAAAATAATATGACTCCTCAGGTCCCTCAAACACAAACGCGCACTTTTTATTCAATTTTTGGACAAAAATACTCTCCACATTCATCAGCGAACAATGAACTAGTATTGCGATGCCTGATATCCCCAACTGACATCCACAAGCTACACATGAGCGAACTAGGGTTTCTTCATCTTCACAATCGACATTAGGGTTTCGTCATATTCAGCAAAACTAGGCTCTCATCTTCCTCGAAAAACATTGAAATTTCTTCCTCACAAATTTCTCTAACTCAGTTTACTATTCATCCTTGAGTCTGTTCATCTTCATCTTCATTTGTAATTAGGGTTTCGTCCTCATCACCTCACTCTAGTAAGTGTTTTTATTCCAGAACCAGTTTTTCTCTGTATCTACAGTTCATTATATTTTATAATACTGTTCCATTAACTAGGGTTTTGATTTCATAATAATAAGAAGATATCCCCTTGAGATAAATTTTCTCTGGCATTACAATTTTCTTTGAACACACTGGATTCCTTTGTTTGTTTGATTTTCTCTCGAATCTGAATTTTCTCTGACCACATTTAAACAACCATCAAATTTCTCTGAACAAATTGGACTACGTTTACTCTATGTGCCTTGCTTGATTCCCTCCGACTAGTTGTCTCTTTATTTTTCTTTCCAATTTTCTCTGGCATTTTAATATTCTGTGGCTTGCTAGACTTATTTTTCTTTTTTGAAAATTTCTCTGGCATTTTTATTTTGTTCAATTCTTGTTTTCCTCCAAATTTCTATGCTGTGTAATTTTCTGTGGCATGTTTATGTTGCTTTGTTTATTTTCTCTTGCTAATTATGTATTCGTTTGTTTCATTTTCTAAGTTATAGAAAATTTCCTTGGGAATGGAAATTTTCTTTGGCTTGATGTATTCCACAAAAAAACACTTAGTACTCTCATGTGTGTCTAATTTTTTCTAGCATTTATAATTTTCTCTGGCCGTATTACTTTTCTTTCTTGTCTGTGTCTAATTTTCAATGGCATGTTTAATTTTCTCTGCCATGTTTGATTTATTTTGTTAAAAACCACTTAATCAATCCTATGGGCCCATTGTGCAATCCATTCCAACAAATATCCATGTTACCCAAAACACAACAAGATGTTAAAAACATAAGTTGGTTGTTCCTTATTTTGCCATAGCTTAATTTTCTCTGGCATGTGTAATTTTCTCCGGCATTTTAATTTTTGTGGCTTGCTAGATTTATGTTTCTTTTTTGAATTTTCTCTGACTATATTTTACTTCTATATATAATTTTAGCAATTATTGAAAATTTCTCTGCCATGGGTTAATTTTCTCTGCCATTTTAATTTTCTTTTTTTGGAAATTTTCTGTGTCTAGATGTATTCCATAGGAAAATACTTAGTACTCTGACATCTAATTTTCTTTGACATTTATAATTTTTTCTGGCCATCTTAGTTTTCTCCCTTATGTGTAATTTTCTCTGACATGTTTAATTTTCTCTAGCATGTTCAATTTTCTTTACCATTTGTAATTTTCTTTGGGATTTAATGTTGACATCTTTATGTTTTCATTGTCTAGAAATGGTGAAATGGAAAAGCAGCAAAACAACAGAAACACCAAAAAAGAAACATAAACTCTCTGAGCCTGCCAGTTATGATCTTAGATCAAAAAGCATCAAAAAACCACAAACTCCACACCAAAAAATAGAAGTCCAAGTTGAAGAAGCAACAAGCATCAAAAGGAATATGCCAACTTCAAAAGACTTGCTCAAAAGGAAAAAGACCTATTAAACTCCAAAAGAAGAGAGCTAATTACAGCATTCAATACCGATCAAACCTCTCATCTGTTGTGTCCTTTTTTCAAACACTTAAATTCAATTCAAACCAAGTTGTAGAGCTTCAAAAGACCCCATTCCGGTATTTGATCCAAGCTCTAACAACGGGAAGGATGGATCCAAGGAAGTGTAGGAAATTAGATGATGATGTAGTTGCAATCATCCAATGATACACTGAAAAAAACCAAAGCATTCACAATTGGTAAGCAGAACTTGACCTTTACAACCAATGACATGACCTTGATTTTTGGTTTGGAAAGTGGTAAAGGTGCCATGTCATTAAGATACTCAAAGAAGCCAAACACACCATTCCTAAGGTGAGGATTCCCAAAGTAAACATGGCTTACTGGTCCTGTTCTAAAGAAGGTATTGGTCAAAGCAATGAAAAGGAAGCAACCAAATGACTTCAAAGATATAGCGATCATTGTTACCTTACTTGTGTCTCACCCTATTTTTTTATAACAAGTGGAAATTCAATAGGATGGGTTTTTATCGAGTAAGTGGAACTGCTTGAATCAATGAATAAGTATGATTGGCTAGAAGCAATAACAGCAACATTGATAGATTCTATAATAGCATTGTACAAACTCCAGAGAGAGTTACGGGGTGTGTCATTGCATTGCTGGTAAGTAGAATTTCCATTTACATTTATAGTTATGATACTTACAAATTTGTGTGTTTAGTAAAATTTAAATACTTCAATTTCCATCACAGTATTGGCTATGCGAACATGCAACTATCATTGACTGGGAAGACAGTAACACAACCGCACTCCCAAGATTGTGCCAAGTGGAACCTACAAAGCTTGACCAAACAGTTGCAGAAGACACCAATCCAATCTCTTGCACCTCAACAGGTTCGATTTCTATGTCACACAAGTCTTAGTGAAATTCTAAAATTCTTTGACCACTGGTTTGTTTCCCTCTGTGTCATCAATTTATATGGAAAAACTTATAAACTAGTGTTAATCAAAATTTATCTGTAATTTTCTCTGCGATGCAATAACTTATATGGAATAACTTATGTGCCTTGACTGATTGAGATCAATTTTCTTTGAAATTTCAATTTATATTGCTTGTTTGATTAACGCTGGTTTATTTCTCCCCCTGTAATGAATTTTCTCTGGAATCCAAATTTCTCTGACCACAATTATAGTAACATTAACTTATATGCCTTGATTGATTTTCTCTGATAGCTAGATTTTCTCTGACCCATAAAATTATGTCTCCTTGTTTGTAATTTTCTCTAGCCCATAAAATTTTCTCTGAAATTTCTTTCCCATTAGTTTGATTTAGATGAATTTTATCTGGCATTTGGTTGATCTTGTTTGAATTTTTCTCTCAGTGAAATTTTAATATTTCTCTAATACAAAAAGATTCATTTGAAGAACAATGAGGGAATGAAGAAGGAGAAGGAAACAAAGAAGAACAAGAAGCAAGCAATGGAGAAGAAGATCAAGGAAGCAGTGCAAAAGAGGAAGCTAGAGAAGAAAATGAAGAAGTAGAACACAAAGAAGAATATGAAGGGAAAGAAGAAAAAGACAACGAAGAAGATGATGAAGGCACTGAATTTGAAGAGGAAGAAGAGAACAATGAGGAAAAGGATGAATAAGAAATAACGAGCAGATGAACCAACATCATGATAGCATTTGTGGCTCAACAATGCAACAGCCTCAAGAATCTGAGGAATCAAAGGATGCTCAAATTGCTAATCTACGTGAAAGACTAAAGGTACTTTCTAAATCCAAAATAGAAGAAAAGAAAAATTAGAATCAATTACTTGAAGAAAAGGACATTGCAATAAGAACCTTAACATCAAATAATTTAGAACTTCAAGAAAGTGACAGCATAAACCAACTGAAACTAAGGATTTTGGAGGTTAAAAAAGAAGTTAAAAAAAAAACAATTCAACAGTTGAGGCATTCAATTTCAGAACTTGAAACTGAAAATGCTAGATTGCATGAATAAATTCAAGAACTATCTCTAACTAGCAACACAACCTTACCAAACACCAAAACAAGTTCAACCCCAAGGTCAGTGAAAATCTTGAACCACAACAAGTTATGTTCTTTGTGTCAACATAACTCAAAGAAATTTCTATTTACTAAAATTTTCTCTATTTCCCTGACCACATTAGTTTGGTCAATTTGATTTCTGCTGCTTATTTGATTTTCTCTATTTATTTGCTACCATATGTGTGTAATTTTCTCTAGATTTTTTAACTTCTCTGACCACGTTGATTTTTGGGGCATGTTTGATTTTCACTGTGTATAGTTGGAATGGAAGTGGAACAACAGCCAATAACCAAACAAGAAAAAGTGGCAAACAAACAACAACCAAAACAAAATATAAAAGTCTATGGTAACTAGAAAATATTGAACCAGATAAATTTACATATTGAAATATGATTTGTTACTTCAGTGAAATTTTACTTTTACTGATATTTTCATTGTCTATTGTGAAAAAAGATCCTACATCAATGATAAAGAATTTAAAGGCAAAAGAAAGGACAGGAAAGCAAGATTCAGACTTTCAATATCCCAAAGTTGTGAAGATCACTAGAGGTTCAAAGCAAGATTCAAAGCCAATAAAGCAAACCACTAAAGACGAAGAAATACTTGATACTGATGACAATGTCTTGCCTCAACCGACAAACGTCAGAAAATCTTGGATTTTTCCATCAAATCTACCGGTTGCAAAATTGGTAAAAGAACATGTCAAAGATATCTTGTAGCACATATCAAATGTGTTTGGACTAGAGTAAGTACAACAAATAAAATAGAAGATAACAAACAAAAATTTACTAGCTTATATTGCATTAACAACTATTAAATCTCTTCTTTGTCATCTTGTTATGCTTTCATCTAGACAAGTGAGCTGAATATCATTACTTTTGAAGATATCGAAAACCTAATAAAGGAAAAAGAAATTGCCAACAATGTAAGTCTTTCATCAAATTTCCCTGTCATGTTCCATAAGCTTTTATAAACCAATGTTACAATTATAAATGATATTTTCAGGTCATTAATGGTTATGGAGAGATACTATTTGTTAACGAAAAGAGAAAAGGATAACAAGCAATTTCATTTTTTTTCACATGCATGAGATTGGTATGTTACTACTCTTTTATTTCATTTTCTCTGAAATTTACTTACTACTTTCTCTTGTTACGATACTTCTTAAAGCTAGTTATGTGACTTGTCTAATTTTCTCTAGCTAGTTGTGTGCATTTCAAATTTCTCTCTGTGTATATTTTTGAAATTTTATCATTTCAACTTTCTCCGATCATTGTTTGATTTTCTCTAACTGTAGAACTTCATCAAGATGACAGAAAATTGAACTTTTTGAATCTCATTGTTTGACAAGCATCTTGAACCCGCATGGAGGAACTACAGGTTTCTCCATTTCCCAATAAATAGCGGTGGCAATGAGAAGTCAACTGATGGAAATCATTGGACCTTGCTTGTCTTGGACAAAAAAGACAATTTATGAAGGTACTACAACTTACTAAGGACGAGAGATAATGCACACGACAAATATCTCAAAGATGCAAAACAATTGGTAACGAGTGCAAATTTCTCTGATCCATGATAATGTTTATGTGATGATAATTTTCATAGACTCCGATTAATTTGTGTCTTTGTGTCCTTGTGTGTAAATTTCTCTATTATTTAAAATTATCTTCTTTGCAACAAGATTATGTGGAGAATTTTTTGAAAGCATGCCTTGAAAGAGAGGCACAATCACAACCCTCATTCAAATTGATAGACTCACAAAGCACAAATTATGACTTTCAATATGTCGACAATGCTACACAGCAAACCAGTGATTTGTAAGTTTCATACAACATCTATAAATAAGATAATTTAATTTGAATGTTTCTCAAAACTAACTATACCTATATTTTGTATACAGTGTGGATTGTGGCCTCTTTGTATGCTACATAATGAGATAATGTATCAACCATGAACCTATTAGCTCGACATTGTCAACAAAAGACATAAGGTTGATGAGGGCAGAAATCATAGAAAGATTTGCGACCGAAGCTGGCCTGTCATGGACAGAAGTAATTCAAATGCCACCAGAAGAAGTACTGAAAGTATAATAGTGAAAGCACACTAGTGAAAGGAAGACAATGCACATAATATAATTACAAATAACCCTTCAATATTTTTTTTTTTTCATATATTGAAGGAATGATGATGTTTGACATATATGTATATATCTTTTTTTGACTAATGTAAACTTCAAAATTTCATAGCTATCAATGGTTAATTTATTTATTTTTATTTATTTTTAATTTCTTTTTTTATAATGCATGCTAAGTGGTAATTGTCAACACAATACACACAAAGAAAATTATATGTCTGAAGAAATTTCTCTAGTTTGAAGTTACCATAATTTTACAAAGAAATTTATCTCATATCATGCAAAGAGGGTGCCTATATGATCAAGTAATTTGCAATGCACTGTGTTGGTACAAAATAATGCACAAAGTAATCCACAACTTTTCGACTGCTTAAAATTTCGAGGACGAAATTTGTTTAAGGGGGATAGGTTGTAGAGACCCTAATTTTTGTAATTACCATTAAATCCCTAACCTTGAGTTTATTTCAATAAAGCTCTTGAATTTTTGCTTAATTATAATTTAAACCCTAAAATCGGGAAGCATCGCGGATTAATTCGAGTAAACCCTAATAGATCCCGTAGATTAACAATCACCTTTAAAACCATATTATTAATTATTAGACCCTATCATTATATATTAATCACTCTAAAATCCTAATTCTCGGTAATGCCGTTTTTGCTCGGTTTCTCGCCTTTGTTTGCACTTTAATTTAACGGGACCCGAATTTATTATTTTAACAATTTTCTAATGTTAGTATATTAATAACATATATCAAGGTTTCATAAATTTAGACTTGGTCCCTATATACTTTTATTTTATTTCATTCCAACCCTTACTTGTAATATTTTATTAATTAATGTACTTGTGGCTATTATATTATGTTTATAAATACAAATATCTCATATATATATATATATATGTCTTGGAGCCCAAGTTGTTGACTATGTGATGGATGAAAGGGCCATAATGGCAACTTTGACAATTTGCACTTAGGGAACTTGGTCCCTAAGAAACCTCCCAATCCTTCTATATATATATATATATATATATGCACACTTATCCTCCTCATTTTACACATTTTCAGCCACGCACTAGAGTGAGAGAGAGTGATCTTGGGAAAAAAAAGAGAGAAAGAGAGAGAGAGAAGAGAAGAAGAAAAAAAAGAATTTTGTTGAGTCTTGTACAACAAAGGTAAACATACATCACCTCTTCTCTCAAGTTCTTTTACCACTTGTTTTTCCCCTCCTAATACATGCTCTTTGTATATATATGTTGTAGTCTAGGCCTACACTCTTGTATAAGTGTGTATTAATCAAGATATGGTATGCTTCTCTTTCTTTCTTAAATTTCCAGCAGCAAATCATTTCTCTCTCTTGAATTTATTTTCCTATCAAAACTCCATAAACTCAAAATCTGTTTTTATGGTGTAATATTTGGTATGTCTAGAGTATGTGATAATTTTGGTAGGACCTAAGGATGTATTTTTATAACCTAAACAATTTTTCTAAGTTTGTTACTCACAGAACTAGAAAAATAGTAAAATTTCTATATTTTTATAAAATTCCAGAAAAATAATCTTGAGTCCAACTTTATGTCAAAATCTTAATCTTGGTGTTATATTTTAACTAAAATTTGTTTGAACTCACGAGAGTGAGGGGTTTGAGAGAAAAAACGATTGGAGTAATGGTCAACGAATTTGGACAGATCTTGGTAATTCTAAATTATCTTAAAATCTAAAATACCTATCCTACTTTCGTAAATTGAGTATGAAACTAGACTTATTTATCTACAAACTCACATGAGTCCAGATACTTAGGGCCAATAAAAGTATTTTTTTTCATAATTATTTTCAAACTCGTTCAAATCTGGAAATCTAGAAATCTTGAAATTTATGTTGATATGCTCTTATTTGGTTTGCAACTCTTATATTCTATGTTTCTTGAATGTTTTAGTCTCGATATGTAATCTATGATAAATTGTGAATTTGCTTTACCATGAATAAATTACTTGTTGTTTAGTTTGGATTTGTAGTTATACTGACCATGCCTTGCTATAACTGAGAACATAATGCACTTAATAAAGGGGAAATCAAATGGGATGGTAATGGGTTGCGATCATTGTATTAAATTTTATGAGATAATGAACGATGGATTCAAGAGTATGATATAGTGAAATGTGTTCCATTTTTGTGAAGTCTTGCGCAAGTGTGTTTCCGAACCCTAACATGGCACGGGAGGTATTTTGGCTGCTTAACGGAAATGGGAGGCATAAGGGTGGCAGTGAGGGTCTCACACAGGGAGAGTATCCCTGGAAGCCCGTTTCCTTGGAGCAGACCGTGATGTCACCACTTGGGTATGTAACCTAGGTGCGTGGGCATCATTGGTAATTGTGCGGTAAGCGACGCACTGGTAGTTATGCGATAAGAGACGCGTTGGTATTGTATTAACCAAGGGGGAGTCAGAATTGCTCGTGGCCAGAGTTAGTGGTTGGGAAGGAAAGGCATTCTGCGGGGAGTTGCCTAGAACTAATTAAAATTGACTATTATTCATGAGAACTGAAATTTAATTATAATCTCTGCTTGATTATTGCTTTTGCTGTATGTTATGACCGTGCCGTTATGTTACTTGTGTATTTGGAATGGGAAAAGGGTTGGGGTGTGTGTGTTTACTGGGCATTCGAAGCTCATGGTGTTTTATGCCAGGTGAAAGCGAGTTTTACATTGAGAACAGAATCCCTAAAAGCTTTGAGGAACCATGGCTGCCTTAGAAATTAGATTGTATATTTGCTGTATTTTGGATAATCTTTTTGTATCAAGGAACCGATCTGTATTTAAAGACTTGAAGAATTTTATCTGTAACTATTATTAATATTTTCTTTTAGTACAATTATTTGTATTTTGTGCTTAAAAATGATGTGTATGCACTAGTTAAACCCCGTTGTATCATTGTATTATGTTATCAAAATTTGGGGCGTCACAACTTGGTATCAGAGCTTAGGTTCAACCCATACCCACGCGTTCAACTTGCGATTAGAAACAACCTTGCCACCGACTATATTACATTATGATAACACTACTTAGTCTAGAAACTAGAAGATGTCAAAAATTAAAATTTTCTCAACCAACCCTAGGACGTTTCTTCGAATTTCGGGCATGGCAATGTCGATTCGTGAAAGCATGTAGCCGGGCGTCGACGATTCTACTATTGGTACCAGGTGCTGAAGAAAGCCTTTTAGATAAGGGCAGTGGAACTAGAATTTCATAATAAAGAAAGGAAAGGTTAGGTTCAATCAGCAAAAAAAAACATGCAGTTGTCCCAAAGCGACCAAGAATGGTGATGGAGTCAATGGTTGAGTATGACTACCTTAGGTGCTTATTAAGTGTTACTTGGATTATGTTTCAAGTAGAGCATTTCACTTTAGTAATTTCCTTGACTAATCGCATTAACAAAACCCTAACCTGCACTTAACTGCGCATTAGGCAGATGGTGAACCATACAAGAGTAAACAAATACGTAGGCAACAACAACGCCACCAACCACAACGATGATGCCAATTTAAATAGGAATGGGGCACCTGGGGTCCACAATCATGATCACGCCCCTACATCTGCTGCCGACTTACCCGGAAATGTCGAAAATCAAATTTTGGAAGAATTAGGAAGGCTGAGGAGAATGCGTCAGAATGAGAGGACACATCTATTCTTCGAGTTTCGTAAACAGAGACCGCCGATCTTCACTGGCAAACCTGATCCTAAAATTGCTGAAAATTGGATCCGACAAATTGAAAAGATGTTCAACACGATGGGAATAACTGAACACATTGATAGGATTGATCTAGTAGTTTACCAACTAGAAGGGGAAGCAGATCATTGGTGGGCCTTGATTCGGGAATCCAGGGACATCATCGCAATGATGTGGGCGCAGTTTAAGGAGTTATTTTTGAGGAAGTACTTTCCGAACACAGTCAAACAAGAAAGAATTCGTGAATTTCTGAACCTAGAACAAGGCACAATGACGGTGACCCAATACGTGGCAAAGTTCGAGGAGTTGGCGCGTTATGCGACTCAATACGTAGAAAACAAAGAAGACAAAGCACAGAAATTTGAATGGGGTCTAGACCCTACAATTCGAGGAAGAGTTTTGCCCATGCGACTTCCCACTTTTGCAGATGTGGTTGACACAGCACTTGATTCAGAACGGGAGGTGGCAGATTCCAAGAAGATTTGGAGTTTGAGGAAAGAAAACAATCATTCCAATGTGGGACCCGAAAGAAATAGTCGAAGGCATGAAGCACAGAAGCCGTATTCTAGGGAACTCCAACGACCCCAACAATCGCAGCAGCAAAATCTAAAGAAGAGTTTTCATACAAGGCCAGCTGGGTTAATCCAGTGCTATCATTGTCAACAGATGGGACACAAGAGGTTTGAATGCCCCCAACTGGCCGGAAATCGAGGAGAGCGCTTAGGAGCAAATACGCAGGTTATTGGCGGGCAGCAACCATGGGTAACTAAGTCGGGAGCTACTAGGCAACAAAATTACAAGGCGGAGAGCAATCAGAAATCTGGGCCGGTTAACAATCAAAGGCCAACAAGCAGAATATTTGCACTGCAAGGAGAAGAAAATGAACATCTCACTAAGCAGTATCTTGAGGAAGAGCAGTGCACCACATATGAACCCAAGGAACCGCAGTACGAGCCATGGCTAACTTAGGAAAAATATAATTAGGATATTAGTTATAACTCTTTTGGATGACCTTTTGTAAAATATATATAGACGATGTAAATTTCCTTTTGTTAATATAGTTTTAGAACTCTTGAGTACATGCTTTATTCATCGTATTCTTTCGTCTTTGCTATGTTGATGCAAACCTTTAAGAATTGTTTATGCGTTTCATTTTCAATCTCTAAGGCATGAATAGGTCCAAATATAAAATCATCTTGGACACATATTGACTGTTTGTACACCAATCGTGATCGATGGCAACTAGAAGAATGAGACGAGTTATACATTCATTGGGACGCTTTTATTGTTTAAGGGGGATAGACCAACTTCCCTGGTTATCACAAATCAACGAACGTAATGACAGCAAAAACCTAGAGAACGATCATCTGGATACATTCATAGTGAGTACGTGGGCTACCACATCAGAAATTGGCAATAGGGGTTATCACAATAAAGCAACGACATCATTACCTATACAACGGGTAGTTTAAAATTTTTACGAAAAAAATAAATGATTAAAATACGTTGTCAGAGTCTACCTGGAAGCCCAATAAGGCAATGCAGGTAAATTATCCACAACTTTTCGACTGCTTAAAATTTCGAGGACGAAATTTGTTTAAGGGGGATAGGTTGTAGAGACCCTAATTTTTGTAATTACCATTAAATCCCTAACCTTGAGTTTATTTCAATAAAGCCCTTGAATATTTGCTTAATTGCATTTTAAACCCTAGAATCGGGAAGCATCGCGGATTAATTCGAGTAAACCCTAATCGATCCCATAGAGTAATAATCACCTTTAAAACCATATTATTAATTATTAGACCCTATTATTATATATTAATCAGTCTAAAATCTTAATTCCCGGTAATGCCCTTTTTGCTCGGTTTCTCGCCTTTGTTTGCGCTTTAATTTAATGGGACCCGAATTTATTATTTTAACTATTTTCTAATGTTAGTATATTAATAACATATATCAAGGTTTCATAAATTTAGACTTGGTCCCTATATACTTTTATTTTATTTCATTCCAACCCTTACTTGTAATATTTTATTAATTAATGTACTTGTGGCTATTATATTATGTTTATAAATAGAAATCTCTCATATATATATATATATATGTCTTGGAGCCCAAGTTGTTGACTATGTGATGGATGAAAGGGCCATAATGGCAACTTTGACAATTTGCACTTAGGGAACTTGGTCCCTAAAAAACCTCCCAATCCTTCTCTATATATATATATGCACACTTCTCCTCCTCATTTTACACATTTTCAGCCATGCACTAGAGTGAGAGAGTGTGATCTTGGAAAAAAAAAAGAGAGGAAGAGAGAGAGAGAAGAGAAGAAGAAAATGAAGAATTTTGTTGAGTCTTGTACAACAAAGGTAAACATACATCACCTCTTCTCTCAAGTTCTTTTACCACTTGTTTTTCCCCTCCTAATACATGCTCTTTGTATATATATGTTGTAGTCTAGGCCTACACTCTTGTATAAGTGTGTATTAATCAAGAAATGGTATGCTTCTCTTTCTTTCTTAAATTTCCAACAGCAAATCATTTCTCTCTCTTGAATTTATTTTCCTATCAAAACTCCATAAACTCAAAATCTGTTTTTATGGTGTAATATTTGGTATGTCTAGAGTATGTGATAATTTTGGTAGGACCTAAGGATGTATTTTTATAACCTAAACAATTTTTCTAAGTTTGTTACTCACAGAACTAGAAAAACAGTCAACTTTCTATATTTTTATAAAATTCCAGAAAAATAATCTTGAGTCCAACTTTATGTCAAAATCTTAATCTTGGTGTTATATTTTAACTAAAATTTGTTTGAACTCACGAGAGTGAGGGGTTTGAGAGAAAAACCGATTGGAGTAATGGTCAACGAATTTGGACAGATCTTGGTAATTCTAAATTATCTTAAAATCTAAAATACCTATCCTACTTTCGTAAATTGAGTATGAAACTAGACTTATTTATCTACAAACTCACATGAGTCTAGATACTTAGGGCAAATAAAAGTATTTTTTTTTCATAATTATTTTCAAACTGGTTCAAATCTGGAAATCTGGAAATCTAGAAATTTATGTTAGTATGCTCTTATTTGGTTTGCAACTCTTATATTCTATGTTTCTTGAATGTTTTAGTCTCTATATGTAATCTTTGATAAATTGTGAATTTGCTTTACCATGAATAAATTACTTGTTGTTTAGTTTGGATTCATAGTTATACTGACCATGCCTTGCTATAACTGAGAACATAACTCACTTAATAAAGGGGAAATCAAATGGGATGGTAATGGGTTGCAATCATTGTATTAAATTTTATGAGATAATGAACGATGGATTCAAGAGTATGATATAGTGAAATGTGTTCCATTTTTGTGAAGTCTTGCGCAAGTGTGTTTCCGAACCCTAACATGGCACATGAGGTATTTTGGCTGCTTAACGGAAATGGGAGGCATAAGGGTGGCAGTGAGGGTCTCACACAGGGAGAGTATCCCTGGAAGCCCGTTTTCTTGGGGCAGACCGTGATGTCACCACTTGGGTATGTAACCTAGGTGTGTGGGCATCATTGGTAATTGTGCGGTAAGCGACGCACTGGTGGTTATGCGATAAGCGACGCATTGGTATTGTATTAACCAAGGGGGAGTTAGAATTTCCCGTGGCCAGAGTTAGTGGTTGGGTAGGAACGGCATTCCGCAAGGAGTTGCCTAGAACTAATTAAAATTGACTATTATTCATGAGAACTGAAATTTAATTATAATCTCTGCTTGATTATTGCTTTCACTGTATGTTATGATCGTGCCGTTATGTTACTTGTGTATTTGGAATGGGAAAAGGGTTGGGGTGTGTGTGTTTACTGGGCATTACAAGCTCATGGCGTTTTATGCCAGGTGAAGGCGAGTTTTACACTGAGAACAGAATCCCTAAAAGCTTTGAGGAACCATGGCTGCCTTAGAAATTAGATGGTATGTGTATTTTGGATAATCTTTTTGTATCAAGGAACCGATTTGTATTTAAAGACTTGAAGAATTTTATCTGTAACTATTATTAATATTTTCTTTTAGTATAATTATTTGTATTTTGTGCTTAAAAATGATGTGTATGCACTAGTTAAACCCCATTGTATCGTTGTATTATGTTATCAAAATTTGAGGCGTCACAAATTTTCTCTGCTATTAGCAAATTTCTCTCGATGAATTTGACTGGTATTGTAAACACACTGCCCAAAGTATGTTCCAAGAAACACAATACATAGTAATTTTCTCTACTATTGACAAATTTCTCTGGATGAATTTGACTGGTATTATAAACACACTGCCCAAAGTATGTTTTAGAAAAACACGATACACAAAGAAATTTTCTTTGCTATTGGAAAATTTCTCTAAATGAATTTGATTGGTATTATATACAGGCTGTCCAAAAGTACATTTCAAAAAACACAATGCACAAAGTAATTTTCTCTACTACTGGCAAATTTCTCTAGATTAATTTGATTAGTATTATAAACACACTATCCGTAGTATGTTTCAAAAATACAAGTGCATTGATCCAAAAATTATAGAAAAAATTTCAGACAAAATACTAAACACAACGCACAACAGGCACATTGTTTTTATAATAAGATCCATACCCATACAAATTTCTCTCTGTTAACCAACTTCGAAAAATACAACATAAATTCCTCTAACATCCTCAATTGTACTATTCAATTAATAAAATGTATTATCCTTAACTATTTAATAAAGGTTCCTTGTATGTCCTTTTATTATGGCGACCAATACTCCCACATTGACTACACTTCATCACTCTTTTAAACTCTCCAATAGAAGCAATTATGTTCTTCTTTGGCCTCCCAACTAGTCTCTTACTCAATGGAGGTAAAATCAAAGCATCATCAATGCTACACATAGGTTTTTCGATAGTTAGAACTGGGCCAATAGAAAACGAGTATGCTTGACGATACATATCAGTAAGAAAAAATGGTTTAACAAATAAATTCAAATTCTTTCCACTCCTAAAAATTACAGCAACAACATGTTAACATGGATACCCATTTATTTCCCATTTTCGTTATAAACAAGTTCTCAACCAAGATCAACCATAACCAAAGAAAAACAATGCACTTCAAACACATTATCAAATAATAAACTCACATTCCACGTCCTCACATCCATGAAAGCCTTCTCCAGCACACTATCCATACGAGGACAGAGAGCTTTATTCCATTTACTAGAAACCAGCCTCCTATCAGACTCATATTCATGATTTGCATCTGTATCATGTCCACCAAATTCGTTATTGGCAAGTGTCAAGCTTCTCGTATCCATGAATTGAATGACTCAACAACATTTGAATATATTTCACCATAACGTTTCCCCTCGAAATATGCATCACTCCAATTTTCATATGGTAAACTTCTCAAGAAAACACTCACAATGTCTCATCCCTCACTTTTTAATTCACTTAACTTGAAATGGAATGATGCCTTTGTTGGCGCATATGCACATTCTGAAAACTTGGACACGATCGTCTCCCTAACCAAATTTGTGTTTCCACATGATAACCTATCCCTTAAATTTCTCTTTAGATGTTCAAGACAAAATACATGATAGCAATTAGGGAAAAACCTAACAATTCCTTCCACAATACCACAATGTCGATTTGATATGAAACTTATCACCCTCTCTGATACCAATAATTCACATAAATGTTCAAGGAACCAACACCAATTGTCTTTATTCTCAACATCAACAACAGCAAAAGCTATAGGAAAAAACCCTACAAAACAAATAGGAACAAGCATATTAGATGTACACATGCAAAGAAAATTAGTACAATAAATAAATAGAGAAATTTCACACTGCTAAAATCCAAAGAGAATTCACACAGTGGCCAAATCCAGAGAAAATTCACACAGTGGCAACATCCAAAGAAAATTCACACAACGACCAAATTCAGAGAAAATTCACACAGTGGCAACATCCAGAGAAAATTCACATAGTGACCAAATCCAGAGAAAATTCACACGGTGGCAACATCCAAAGAAAATTCACACAGTGGCAACATCCAGAGAAAATTCACACAGTGGCAACATCCAGAGAAAATTTACACAGTGACAACATCCAAAGAAAATTCACAGTGTCAGAGAAAATTTACAAAACATAACCACAAAAATAGAAAATTCACTCAATTCCCACATCTATAGAAAATTCACATACTTAGAGAAAATTAGATACATTTACAATTACCTTCAGTCCCATCTTTCTCTATCGCAACAAGCATAACTCATTTTGTATCATCCTTTCAAAAAAGTTCTATCAAGAAACAACAATGACCGACAATAGTTGAAACCAGCAATGCATGCATGAAAAGCTACAAACACTCTTTCGAAATGCTTGTTATCTTCAAAATCTAACTCAAAATGACTACCTGGATTGTTCTTCCATGCCTCATCAAAATACCACCGTAATTTATCAAAGGACAAACAAGAATCCCCATATGTACTACATTTTTCTTTTTCAACCCCCAACCAACCACAGTTATAACTGATTGAGACCCCATACTTGTCTTTCATTTCTTTGACAACATCCATTGGACGAGTTAAAGGCTTCGCACTTACCTCTTCAAGTATCAGCCTGGAAACTAAGCTGGAAGTCATCCTACCATGTTTACTAGTACGAACCGTCACACCACACGTATGTTCATTGTCCAAAGCTCTTATGTAAAAGAACCCATTTGTTTTTTCAAATGACGCATGTACACACCACATACATCTCCTTAATTCCTTATATGCACATTCTATCTTTAGCGATTCCAGATTTAACTCGACATTTTTTGCATCTTGGACTCGGGTTTCTTGGTTTCATGTTGTTGTTCATATCTTGCTTCCCTTGTATCTCCTTAAATTTGGCTTTTGGAATTGTTGTGGTAGCATTTGGGACAGGTTGGTTGCTTGGTTTCCAAACTCTTGTTTCCCAGAATTTGGCTCCTCCACTTGAGCGGCACATCTTGCGCTCGAGCGGGCTTTGTGAACTCTCAATATTTTTGTAGGTTTGCAAAACTAGTAGGAGAGTGTATCTTACACTCGAGTGGATCTTTCTGAGCTCGACGGGCTCAGCACGAGTAGCTTTTCTTGTGCTCGAGCATTGGTTTCTTGTCTACAAAACTACTGGAAGTGTACATTCTACGCTCGAGCGTCGTTTCTTGCACTCGAGTGGAACAACTTATTGTGTCTGACGCTGGAGCAAAACAACTTACTGTGTCTGACGCTCAAGCGTCACTTCTTGCGCTCGAGTGGACTGTGTTTATATCAGTTCGTAACAGCCACTTTTCACATCATTTTTTCATCTCTCTCCCTCTCTCTAAAACATTTCAAAACCCTAGATCTTGAGCTTCTCTCTCTAGAACTCACCTTCTCTCTACATTTTCACCTAAATCCTTTGGTTTCTCTACCCTAGTGTCTTTGGAAAAAAGGTAAAGCATCTCAAAAGCTCCATTTTTATCCAAACAAAAGTCAGTTTCGGCATCTTTAAAGTTTTCTCCTTGCTTTGCTCGTCTTCTAACTTTGAGGTAGGGACTTTCTATACTTTCTTATGATTTTTAACTTAGTTATTCATTGATTGTATAAATAATGTTGGGATTTGGAGGATTTTAGACAAACCTAGGGTTCTGGTTTAAAATCAAAAGAGGGGTTTTCAAGTAAAGGTATTGAAAATGGCTATGGGTATAGATATAAGGATGTGTTGTGTTAAATTTATTGATTTTGACACATGGGTTGGATTTGGAAGAGAATGGAGTTTTGCCTTAAAATGTTTCAAATAATTATTTTGTATAAATGATGAAATTGGTATTGGAAATATGAAATTAGATGAATGTTTATATAAATGATGGAGTTGGATATGCATTATCTCTCACCCATGGAAATTTGCATAATTTATCTCTCTTGAAGATTGTGTATCTATTTAGAAATATTTGTTTTGGGCTATCAGTGGATGATAGCTATGATTGTTGTAGAAATTGCATGAGGATTAAGTGAATTGATACTAATCTCTGATTGGTTGTCATTGAACATGACTGTGTTTTATACATTGTATATGTATGATGTTTGGGAGGAAATGAATGTACTCCATGTTTAGGAGGAGAAAGGGGATGGACTCCAGTAAATTAAGTTGGCCTGTGTGTCTAGGGTGAAAGTTTCGAAAATCGTGCGTATACATGGGTGTTGATTCCCGCGGAAGAAATTTCATAAAATGGAAAATTTGATGTGTTTGTGTAATGATTGTATTGATTAGGGAACCATTGAGTTGTAGCCTCAGTTGGGTTGTCTGGATAATAATGGACTTGACTCATGGATGGAGGTGAAATGAATTGTCATACTTATATCTTTATTAAGATTCATATATTGTGCTGGATTGTTTCTATTGGGCTTTGGCTCACCCTACTTGAGAAAAACATTTTCAAGTGTTGGTGATATGCCTCCGTAAAGACTTAGCTTGGGAGGATTGTGGAGCTGAAGGCTCACTTTTGTTACTTTGTATTTATCTTTTGCGCAAGCCTAGGACTTTATTTATATTGAGCTTATGACTCATTTTGTTGTAACCAAGCACGGTCTTGGAAACATGTAAGCCATTAGGGAATATGAATACCTGTTTAGCTTTCATTCTTTATTTTGTATTGAAACACTGTAGACACCCCATTTTTTACCACCCTTACAACTTGGGCATCACCTCTTGCCCACCCAATGATGAATTTGTATATGCTTGTCAAGTGCTCAAAGTCCTCAGCAGATTGCCACAACTTTGAGCCTTCAAATCCTATACAGCTTTTGTCTTGTTTTGGACCAAAATCACAATTTTTCAAGCCTAAAAACACAGGGACCTGCAGGCCCCCTTGTGTGGGTTGTCGGCCACCAATGTGGGTTGCTGGCCATTTGTGTGGCCTACTGGCCACTTGTGTGTTTTTGCAGATATTTCTGCTAGTTGTGCTAGTTGTGCCAGTTGTTCCCACAGGTGCATGCATCTTCCTACACATGTTTGTATGGATATTTCTGAGGGAGTTTCATGTGTTACTATAAATATAAGGCGTCCCCTTCCATTTTTAAGGGTTGGAAATTTTGGAGGAAAAATATCTCTCTCTCTCTACAATTCCCACTCTCACTTGCAAATTCTTGAGCCTTTGCCTATACATTCTAAACCAAACCTTGTGATACTTGAGGTGAGGTACTTTTGAGTTTACTTTGAGCTCTTGAGATTGTGTAAATGTTGGTTTGTGACTTAGAAAGGGTTCTCCTCTTCAAGAGGTATAGTCTTGGCTTGTTTCTTTGACTTATTTGCTATTTTTCCTACTATTTTTAGACTATTTTTGGGCTATTTATACTCTGTATTTTGGGCTGAAACTTGTGATTTAAGGCCATTAGGGGTGGAGGGGTGGATCACCCTTCTTTGCACCTCACTTCTCAAGCCTTTTCCCTTGTGTTTCCCACCTTTTTATCAACTTTTTTTGAGCTTTTTAATACTAAATCTCAGAGGTTTTTCAGAGGATAAAACCATGTTTTGAAGTCCCAAAAATGAGGGAGGGGTACCCTCCCCTCCTTGTGCTTGCTTACTAGTTTCACTTGTTCCATGTTTTAGCTTATTGTTCTAGCCATTGTTAGCATAATTCCAGAACTTTTAAGCACTACTTTAGGATTGTTTTAAGACTATTTTTAGTTTTTCATTACATTTGAGCTTTGTATAGCATGCTTGTAGTGTAATAGTCCTTATAGATTTGGTGGTTTATGTCTTAGCCACCAACCTATTTGAGTTGATAGTATTCATTTCAAGCTTTCGATACTTGTGATCACCTTAATCACCTCTGCAACCTCCCTCCTTTCTTGGCTTTTTCTTTGCTTTGAAAGTTGTTTCAAAGCAAGTGTTTGTCTAAGCATGAGATTGAGGTATTGTGCTTAACAGTTTAATCCCTTTGGGGGTTCATTACCAACAGCATGGTGTCTCTCTCATGCCTAAAACAACTCTTTGTTTGATATTTCTTTCCATTAGAGGACTTAAAGCTCACTTTCGGACCCAATTGGCTAAGGAATGGTTGGTAATTAAAATGAAGTAATAAAATTGGGGCTAAAAGTGATGCAAGATAATAAAATCAACTTGGGTTCAATCGGACGTTAATTGAACCCATTGAGTCTTAAGTCGTTTCATACTTGTTAGTGATGAAAACGGTTCAAGAGTCAATGTCAACCACTATCCTTGATCAATCCATAATGGGGAGGAGGTTTAAGAGTTTTTTTATTGTGCATTTATTGAAATTGTACACCTTGGTTCATAAGCCATCATGCAATGAAATTGCATTGATTGATGGCTTATGAATTGAGTCTACCACTCCTTTGAGTTGTTTGATGATAAAGAGGGATAAGGTGTACAAATATACCTTGAGAATACTTTGTTTATGCTCTGTATGCTTTTTGTAACAGCAGGAAGAACCAAGCTTCAATGGTCGGCAGGCCACTTCTGTTGGACGGCAGGCTACTATTTGTAGCCGGCCGGCCACTACTTCTGGCCTGCCGACCACTTATGTCAAATTGAGCAACAACTTTTTGGAACAAAAGAGAACAGAGGCTGAGGTGAAAAGATGTTCTAACTGTGCAACAAAGGCATTTTGGCAGCAGAACAGTGGGTTTTTCGAATGAAAATCCACACATGCATGAGCATTCCTCCCTTCCCGGGGCTGATTAGTTGGCATAGTTACTTCTTTCATGTTGTATTCATGTTGTAATTAATTAGTTAATTCTAATTTGTAATTAATTAATTAGTGTAATTAATTAGCAAGTTCCATAGAATAGTTAATTAATTAATTGGTTTTGTAAAAAACTAGCTAATATGGTTAGTTTATTCGATTTGTAATAATTAGTTAATTTGTTTTGTAATAACTAGTTAATTAGCTTAGCTAGTTAATTTATTCAGACCCTCCTGCGTGAGGGCACAGTTGTAATAATGTGTATGTCTTTCAACCCCACGTCCTTCTCCCTTTCATTTACTTGCTTATGATGGTTAGTTTAGGGCATCATGTTTTGTTTAACATCTCTCATGCATTGCATCCATTTGTCTTGTATGCATTGAGGCTTGGTTCATCATTCTAACAAAGAATTATAGTTTACATACTTTGTTGAATACGTGTTGAAATTGCATGCTATCAATTTATTTTGAATGTCATAACTAGTAACCGAGCTTATTAGTTGCATATCGCATGTGTTGCATTAGTCATATCGCATTAGTTAGGAACATGCATGTTTTCTAACTCTTTTGCTTGTTTTAGCTCACCTCGGAGTACTAGGTGAGCATTTTTTGCTTTAGCAGATTGCATGAGTGTGATTGTTGCCATGTATAGCATGCTTGGCATGATGTTAATTACTTAAGTGCTATAATTGCTTGAATGCCTGTGGATGAAGGCTAATTGCTTGAATTGGAATAATTTGAGTAATGTTTATTTGAGATCACTTTTTCAAGTGGTACATATTCGAAATAATTTTCAAAAATGAACATGAGATCAAGTGTTCCAATTTTTGTAAATTAGCCTATACTTATGTGCGCATCACATAGTAATGTTAGTCTAATAACTGGAACAAGTGCATATAATGTAAATAAAAATCACATCATGATTAGTAGAAGTCGATCTTTAATCGGGTGAGTAGGGTGCTCAATTCATGACCTTCCCCTCTCGTACCTAAGTTCTAGAGCCGAGACAATCTTGGTGATGACAGACATGTGGCCTTTGACACGAGTCATGGGATTCCTAAATTTCCCAAAATATTTAGGTGGCGACTCTGTATCTGGCAAAATAGTCTATTTTTGGCATTTTCATTCAAAATTGATTTTCCAAAAGATTTTCCGGATTTGGGCTCTTTGGTGTTTATCTATTTCACATTGTACTTGTGAGATCAGATTCAGAACCGCAGGAGTCCGAACTATAGGGCTAGTCGTATCCGAAAGGAGCACGAAAAGTTGAGTTTAGTTTCTAGCAACTCTACTGGGCAAATTAGAGAACTTGAAATTCATGATGTGAAATTTTATCTACACTTATATGTTCTTTGCATTGCATTTGCATTGGTGAGCTTAAGTCACTGTGTTTGCCATCTGCTATTCCTAGACGGTTTGCTGGAGGCTTGCCCAAAAGCTTGCTAAAAGTCTGACCAGTCATGGGCTCTGCCATGTTGGGAACACAACCCTTGGATCTGAACTACCGCTGTACTATGTGATCCTCCTTTCACTTCTCAAAGTTAAGTGTGAGAGGTATATTAGGTAGTCTTGTTCAGGTATTTTCTTTGACCATTTGGCCTAGTTGCATATAGAAAAACCATAGAGATTGTTCCAAACTAGGACAGGCTTCTCACCCAAAATGCAGGATTGCTTGAAGTCGTTTTGTTTGAAATAGTGAAACCCTAGTTCCTAACAAAACTATGACAGGATAACCCTACCACTTCATAGGGGTGTTTTGGCTCTCTCTTAATTGGTATGTGCTTTACAATGAAACTGTACAGGAATGTGCATAGAAATTGCAAATTTGGTATCTATTTTGGGGGCAGAATTTAGTGTGGAGTGCAATCCTATAGCTTTGATCATGTCTGTGTTGATAATGTCTTAACTGAGGTGCTGTGCAGTTTCTGATTACTGTATTCTTATGCTTTATTTCTTTTGATAGGTAGTTTAAAACCATAGCTTTAGAAAGTTTAGATATCCCCCAAGTACTCTAAACCCGAGTCAGAAGACTTTGTAAAGCTGGGGATCTTGTTCGGGGACAACCTATGTTTACCTCACTTCCACCGGTTACAAGACAGAAGAGAATCAAGCAGAGTTCACCGGTTTAGTTTTTACAGCAATCACCTCTCAGCTCACCTGTGTCTAGTCAGGTTTAGGAACGGTCATCTACTTCTAGCCCAATACGAGATCACTCACCTATTCCAATGACACAGTATCCTCCAGTCAGTATGGAAGAGTTGATACATCATCTGCAGTAGACAGTTGAGACCCTACAGCAAGATGCTGCCCGCCAGGCCAAGGTTATAACTAGGCTACAATAACAGCAACCATAGCCAACTGCAGCCTGTGCATCCCATGCACCTCCCATGGGTATCTCAGCACCTGGAGCCACCGCTCATACTGCCAATGTCCAAGAAAACCAGGGCAATCCAGCAGAACCAATCCCAGCACAAGTCTCCAAAACCCCTGTTTATCAGACTGAGGCTCCGTTTGAGTTTGAGGTTGACCCAACTGTACTCAAGGTCAATAAACTAGAAAGGTTATTCAAAACGGCACAAGGGGTTAACTCCATCCCGGACATAGAGGACGGGTATACTGATTCTGCAGTGACATTACCCGATCGGTTTAAAATGTCGGACATTGATTATTTTAACGGTTCTGGAGATCCGATGGTTCACCTACGGCTATTTTCAAACATCTTGCGGCCGATGGGCCTGACTAGACTACAGAAGCTGTCTCTCTTTGGCCGTACCATGTCGAGTATAGCGGCCATATGGTATGCTAAGTTGGAAAACTCAGTAAAATAGAATTGGGAGGAGATGGCCAAGGCCTTCATTGTGCAGTATTCATACAATACTCAAATCGAGGTCACAAGTCATGATCTCGAGGCAACACACCAAAAGCCGAAGGAGGGCTTCTCTGAATTTGTGACAAGGTGGAGAGCTAAAGCCTCGATGATGACCATGAGGCCTTTCGAGAAGGATCAGATCAGGATGGTTGTCCGAAATCTACACGGCAAGTTGCAATAAAAAATAATTGTCCTACCTCTGTTCACATTTACAAAACTTCATGAGATGGGAGTGCAAATCGAAGATGCCATGAAATAGGGGCTGATTATGGATGAGAAGGAGTAGGCAAAAAGGCCATTTGTTCACAGTTCCAATGCTGCCATTGATAGCACAGCTGCAAGGCCGTCAGATGTAAGCATTGTCACCATAACCAAGACTGCCAACCCCTTTGCCAATATAAGCTCACAAACGCCGTCCAACCCTACCCGATCCAGGAGAACTTTCAACGAACTGTACATGACTCTCTTCCAAGCCATGAAGGTGCTAGTCAAAAAAGGGCACCTCAAACCCTTAGAACCTCACCCACTTCCTGATCCTCTTCCACCTAAACACAACCTCGCGAAATACTGCGCATTTCACCAACAGCATGGTCATGACACCGACTAGCGCTTTCGATTGCGTCATGAGATTCAAGATCTCATTGACAACAAGGTGATCGCCCACCTCAGAAGCCAAACGTGACAACAAATCCACTCCCAGCCCATAACCAAGTCCCCCCACCTCGAAATCTCAACCTGATCCATACACTGGCCACCCCTTATGACCCCAGCATATATATTACTCCCTCCCACCTACCAAAATCGACGTTGTTCATTTCGGAAAGCGCAGATCTGTGCATGATGGACACGTCCAACCCTCAACCCAAGCCTGTGGTGATGAGACTTATAGTGGAAGGGGAGTCGACCTTGGAGGAAGATACTAGCCTATTGCTGGAGTGCTCTGAGGACTTACCTGATAGGGTGTATGACCCAAGTGGCTACATTGTGTCCACTGGTCAAATCAAATCTGAATTAGTGCTGCTGACCTTGATAGACATCAATGTGGTCAGGGAAGATGCCCGAGCCAGGGGTTGGATGATCTAGCAGAACTCAAGAAGGATTTGGAAAACCTGTAGTTCTTTGATGAGCAGGATCAGGGAGATGTGCGGATTGGGTGGTTCAACCTGAACTAATCAATTAACAACACTGGATGGCTGAGTGATGAGCCAGACAAAGAGGAAGAAACTGAAATGAAACCAAAGGGAAAAGAAGCAGAGATCGTTGTGGTAGCCGGAAGGGATGATAAGAAAGGAAAGCTGCCTGAGAGCGCTAGAGTGGACAACCTAGCCCCGGAAGTGGGCACTGTGAACACTGTGGACACTGAATAGGAAGCTGTACTAAGGCAGTTTAAACGAGAAAGGATTAAAGACGGCCAGGAAGCTATAATTGCACAACACCCTGTGGGGGGCACCTATGATGTAAAGGTGATACAAGCAAAGCCGAACAACTGTTTGTCGGCTGCTGAGGGCAAATGGTGGGATGACAATGATCTGCATCTAGCCTACACAGACAAAGATTGGGGCGAATGCCTTCCGGACAATGCATGGTATGTCGAGGAAATAGACCATCTGATCAGAAGTGGGCGATATTTTAAGCCGCCACACCTAGATCAAGCAGAGGCATCTAGAAAAGATGGAAAGACCCAGAAACAAAAACAGAAAGAGAAACAACTAGAAGAAGAGGCAGTATTAAAATAGCTTAAGAAAATCTAAGCTGACATCTCCATCCGGGGTCTTCTCATGGCCTCCCGGGTACACCGACAGGTAGTGTTGATGGCAATGGACAAGGCTAAATTATCCATTAACACCATGCCAGAACAGCTGGTGGGTTTGGTTTTTCCAAGTGGTGCCAGGCCAACCCTTACCTTCTCTAACAAAGAGCTGCCGCTGGAAAGCTTGGCTCATAACAAACTGTTGTACATATTTGTGGAGTGTAGGGAGAAATGGGTGCCGATGGTGTTGGTAGATACCAGTTCAGCCATCAATGTCTGTCCTTCTTGCACCGCCTATGCAATTGGCCTCAAACCAGGGGACTTTGTTCCCATATCCTAAGTAATTCGGGCATATGATAACATGAGTAAAGAGGTCATGGGCACAGTGCAAGTCAAAGTCTAGGTGGGCCCAACTGAGCAAGACATCGAGTTTCATGTCTTGGATATGCCGGCTACCTTTAATTTGCTACTAGGGAGGCCTTGGTTGCACCATGTGAAGGCCATCTCCCCACTCTCCATCAGATGTTGAAATACCCTCAGGGGGGAGGAATGGCAATTGTTTTTGGGAATTCATATATCCATCCGCCGCCAAAGGTAACTACACCAGCGCTGGAGATCAACCATGGTGAGGAGGATGTATTCCTCTCAGGATTCACTCTGGCTGAAGCCCGGGTAATGCAGACCATTCTAGCCGCAGACAAAGGCATGTACGTCAGTGCCCACTCCATCTATTTCATGAACAAACTACAGCATGTTCTAGGCATGGGACTCAGAAAAAGTAGTTGGAAAGGTGTTGCAGCACTGACAGATGTGCCACACAACCTGTATGCCTTTGGACTGGGATATATGCCCACCAAAGCGAATTGGATAAGGAAGGGAGAAAAAATGAGAGGCAGAGCCAAGGCCAAGCAAGCCGAAAAACACTATGAACTCATCCATCGACCAATCCAGGGGACACTGAATGGCCGCTTTGTTCAGGAGTGAGAAGATTTCCCTTTTTGCAGCTTTCCCGAGCCTTGGGTCAATTCCTTGAAGCAGCGTGTCCCCAGGTTCAAGATCTTCTTTGATCTACAGCTGCAAGACAGTGATGATGAGAAAAGGGCTGAACCAAGCATCAAAGTTGAACAAAGCACGGAAAGTGACTCAGATGGCAGCGAACTTGGAGTAGGGGCAGCATTGGCTAGTATCCTGACCAATTTTGTGACTGACCTAAAGAACTTGGGGGACAACCTTACTGTCTCCGTGATCGGGGAAAAATCAAGTGTGAACCCAACCAGTGGCATTTTGGATGCATCAGGGGCACTATCTCTTACCTGGTAATTGGAGGAAGGCTATTTGTCCAATTTTGAACTGGGTGATAAGCTAGAATCTGATTCCACTAAGTCTGTAGAGTTGGGATAAGATTCAAGTTCTTCTGAGTCTAAGTCTGGTATTTCGGCAGTGGTAACCTAGATACCAAAGTCCTGTCTAGGTCTTCATTCAGCTTTTCTTTTGAGTCTATAATTGAAGATTTGGACCTTTTGAATGAAAACTCTGCAGATTTTGTGTACTTTTCTGTGCCGTTGGTTTTTTGTATTAACCAAGATTTTCAGAATTTTAATGAAAACAAAGGGGAAAAAATTACCCTGGCTTTGAAAAACTTGATTAATTAAGAGGAGAGGAGGTTTGCTAAATCTTGTGCTGATGAAATCATTGCCATTAATGTGTGTACTGAGAAGGATCCGCGCCTGGTCCAAATCGGGTCCACATTGTTGTGATATCCCTGTTCCGTAGTATGCTAATTGGTCCTTATTATGAATATGATTATGTGTTTGATATGATTCTGTGTACCATTATGTGAAGATATGTGGTTTTGAATTTCTATCTGTTCACCGTAGGAATATCTATTTGATTATCTGCTTTGGAAATTAAATTGAAGGCCCTATCGGCCACAGAAACAGAAATTGATTGCGTATTGTGATTGGCATAATTTTTAGAGCCTACGGTGAAATTTAATTGAAAATTGATTCGGATCAAATTAATTAGATTAAATTAATGAATTAAGTGCTCAATTATTTAATATTAAAATAATGTGAATTAGAGGGGCTATATGAGGGCCATTACATGCTCAATACTCCTCTTTTTATTCAACTTGGCTGATAAGAAAGGAGAGAGGGTCGGCTAGAGAGGGAGAAAGAAAGAAAATTGTGTGTTTGGCTCAAGTTTGTGAAATTGGAAGGTTGGACTCAAGATTCAACTAGAATTTGTAAAGATCAAAGCTCCTAAGTAAGTAATCAACCCTTAATTCATGAGCTCAATGTTGTAATTTTGTGAATTCAAGTTGGTTGGTGATCAAGAACTAGAATTGTGTTGTATTTGATGTGTTTGAAGTCCATGTGTGCATGCATATAGAGAATTGCTATGAAATTGCATAATCTAGCATGTAATATGTGAATTGTGAAGAATTGAGCATTGAGGCATACATGCAAGCATGGTTTTGTTGATTTTCATGTTTATGAGCATCATTGGTGCTATTTGAAATGGAAGTGAGGTCAAAAATTGACATGCATGTTTGATTATGGAAGATATGAAGCTTATGTAAAGTTTGAATGTATGAGTCTTGAGTTTACAAAGAAATGTTGATTAATTTGGACAAATTAGACCATGATTTTGAGCAATTGACCTCACCTTGCTTATATACTCATGTTATATAATGTGTTTGCATGCTTTGGAACCAAATTTATGGGTTTTGAACCTTGGAAGGTCGGATTTGAGCTCAAGAACAAATTCTGGAAAACCCAGAATTCATGATGTCCGCTCGAGCGGGGAAACCGCCGCTCGAGCGTGAAATGCGAGCTCCCAGAATATTTTGCAGACATGGTGTCCGCTCGAGCGGAGAGCTATGTAGACTGAACTTCAACTCGAGTGCCCGACTTCACGCTCAAGCATAAATTTGATGTAACCAGTACTTTTGCAGACCTCATGGGTCCGCTCGAGCGGGGAAGTCCACGCTCGAGCGGGGACCCTTGCTTCTGAAATTTTGAAAATGCATTATGTGTTTCATTTTCCGTTCTCTTTCACTTCTGATTACTCTTAGGCATGCATTAAGCATTGTAAATGAGTTAAAAGGATAAGAAGGAAGCCTAAAGAGGAATATGTGAATTAAGGAACAGATTGAATCGGTTGTGACCCATATGTGTTATGTGATGTGTAGGGTCAAGCTCCAGGGAAAATCAACCAGCCGATCACTGTGAGTAATATCTCAATAAAGATATTTGAAATATGTTGTTTGCCCAATTGCTTACTTCTATGTAAGTTTCATAAGTTCGTTAATATGAAAGAATGAATGGGCCAAAGGCCAGTTTGACATGAAAGAATGAATGGGCCAAAGGCCAGTTTGACATGAATAAATGAATGGGCCAAAGGCCAGTATGAGTTTGAATGATAGAACGAATAGGCCAGAGGCCAGTATGATCTGAATGATAGAATGAATGGGCCAAAGGCCAGTCTGACATGAATGAAAGACAAATGGGCCAAAGGCCAGTATGAGTTTGACAAGAATAAATGAATGGGCCAAAGGCCAGTTTGACAAGGAAGTCTGAGTGGGCTAAAGGCCGGTTTGACATGAATGAATTGGGCCCGAAGCCGTTCGATGTGTTTGGAACCGCAGTCATTTGATCTATTTATATATATTAGATAGAAATATGGATTGGGCCGGAGGCCATTTGACGTACGTTGTTCTAATGTATCTTCTTTATTTGATATTATTCACTAGGCTTTCACTCACGCTCATTCATGTGTTTGTAGGTGAGCCAAGAGAGGTCCAAACCCAGCCTCAGTGAAGTCTGTGTGGAACAACCAAGGTTTTGAAGAGTCAGCCCTTGCGTCTCACGCACGAGACCAGTCTTCGCCCTTTTGTTATCCTGTTTTATTTTTGTCTTGTTGGCAAGGACTTTGGTTTATGTTTGTATATAGTTTTGATTGGCTGACCTAGACTTAACTGATCCTGTCTGTACAGAACTTTATGTCACTGTATTTTGATGTGAGTTATTAATATGTATATGTGTGGTTTGTGATGATGTGCCATGTAAGCACAGCTCTATGGATAAAGTTTTAAATTTTGCTTCCGTTAGGCCCCTTGACTCTGATGAGTTATGTCTAGTTTGGTTTGAGGCCATAAGTAATCTCAGGATTATTGGCCGGTTATGTCCTTAACCTATGGGGGTGGGTTCGGGTCATGAAAATTGTCTTCGAAGGAGCGCAAGCATTTAATCGCTTTGTTAAAAGATTTGAAAGATGTTTTTACGTAGTCCTACGAAGACATGCCTCGAATCGATCCTGAAATTGTATAGCATCAGATCCCTCTTGACCCCAAGCCCGACCAGTCAAGCAGAAGTTATGTAGAATTTGTCTGAATTGGGCGCTAAAAATCAAGGAAGAGGTCACCAAGCAGATCGAGGTAGATTTCTTGTTAGTATCTGAGTATTCGACTTGGTTAGCCAACATCATCCCAGTGCCAAAGAAGTATGGTAGAATCTGGGTGTGTGTAGACTTCCGGGACTTGAACAGAGCCAGTCCGAAAGATGACTTTCCTCTGTCGCATATTGATGAGTTAGTGGACTTCACTGCGGGCCATGTATTGCTATCGTTTATGGATGGGTTCTCCAGGTACAACCAGCTTTTGATGGCGCCCAAGGACAAAGAGAAGAACGCATTTACTACGCTGTGGGGTACCTACTTTTACCAGGTTATGCCATTTGGTTTGAAAAATGCAAGTGCTACTAATCAGAGGGTTACGACCACCATTCTACATGACATGATCCACATGGAGGTTGAGGTGTACGTGGACGACATGATTGTCAAGTCCAAAGAATGAGAGGGACACTACACCGTGCTAAAGAAATTCTTTCAGCGGATCAGGGAACACAAATTGAGGTTAAACCCGCAGAAATGCACCTTCGACGTAACGGCAGGAAAAATGCTGGGCTTTCTGATCACACAAAGGGGTATCGAGGTA
The DNA here is from genome assembly GCA_036172215.1 of Camellia granthamiana. Lineage (NCBI taxonomy): Eukaryota > Viridiplantae > Streptophyta > Magnoliopsida > Ericales > Theaceae > Camellia > Camellia granthamiana. The sequence continues at coordinate 43,041,285 of CM069904.1, forward strand.
GATCCTTCCAAAATCAAGGCCATCTTAGAAATGCCACCACTGAGGACTGAAAAATAGGTGCGAGCGTTCTAGGTAAAGTGAAATTCATACGACGGTTTATTTCCAAATTAACCTTGACTTGTGAACCACTATTTGGTCTCCTGAAGAAAAGGAAGAAATTTCGATGGGATGATCGATGTTAGTTTGCCTTTGAACAAGTTAAACAGTACCTCCAAAATCCGCCTGTGTTGTCGCCTCCAGAGCTGAAGAAGCCTTTGATTCTATACTTTTCAGTAACAGACATGACCACGGGATGCATGCTCGCTCAAGGATCTGAAGATAGGGTGGAGAAAGCCATCTACTACTTGAGCAAGAAAATGCTAAACTATGAGACCCGCTATACTCCGTTGGAGAAAACTTGCTTAGCCTTGGTATAGGCTACCAGGAAGTTGAGGCACTATTTGTTAGCTCACTCTGTAATCCTCGTTTCAAGATTAGATCCCATCAAATATCTCTTTGAGAAACTAGCACTTACGGTAGGTTGGCTCGTTGGTTACTCCTTCTCTCTGAATTTGATCTCAAATATGTCACCTGCAAGTCAGTTAAAAGAAGAGTTGTAACAAAGTTCATGGCAAACCACCCGGTTGAAAGAGATGAGGCAGTGGAATACTTGTTCCTAGACGAAGCCATTTTGCGAGTTGAAGAGGAAACTTGGTCGATGTACTTTGACGGAGCGTCTAATCAATATGGTTATGGGATAGGTGTGTTGCTGATAACACCCGACGACTCCCATATACCTTTAGCCTTCAAACTCCGGTTCAAGGTGTCCAATAATGAAACAGAATATGAAGTGTGTATTGCTAGTTTAGAAGCCGCCCTAGAACTAGGGGCGATAAGGTTGGATGTCATCGGGGACTCAAATTTGATTGTTTCTCAAGCAAATGGAGACTGGAAAGTCAAAGAAGAAAATATGAAGGTTTACCATCAGACCCTGGATATTCTGATTTAGCAGTTTGAAAAGCTAACATTCACACATCTACTGAGAGAAAAAAACTGGTTCGCTGATGCTTTAGAAACTCTATCTTCTATGGTAGACATTCCACTTGGAGTCCGGATGCGTTGGATTATCATCGAACAGAAATACACGCCGGCTTATGAAACTATTGCCGCGATAGATGAAGTGCAAGACAAAAACCTCTGGTTATACGATATTTGGAACTTCTTGCAAAAGGAAACATATCCGCCAAGGGCAAATGCCAAGGACAAACAGGGAATACGGCGAATAGCTATCCAATTTATCATCTGTGAGGGTAAGCTGTATAAAAGAAGTCATCTGGGAATGCACAAGTTGTGTGTGGAAGAAGAGGAATCAAAGCCTTATGGAGGCTATCCATGGCAGAGAATGCAGGGCGCATATGAATAGTGTGATGCTAGCCCGGAAGATTCTCAGGCAAGGTTACTACTGGTCCACCATGGAAGAGGATTGTATTGGTTTTGTGCGGCAATACCACAAATGTAAAATTCATGCCAATCGCATGAATATTCGACCGTCAAATCATTACAACATGACTTTGCCATGGCCTTTCTCAGTCTAGGGAATCGACGTTATCGGTGCTATCTCGCCAAAAGGGTTGAATGGGCATGAATATATCTTGCTGGCAATTGATTACTTTACAAAGTGGGTGGAAGCTCAATCCTATACAGTGTTGAAGGCATCGAATGTGGCCAAATTTATCATAAACAATATCATCTATCGGGACGGAGTTCCGAATGAGATCATATCAAATAATGGCTCACATTTCAAGAAAGAGATGATAGACTTGTTAGACAAGTACAACATGGCTTTTCATAAGTCATCTACATATAGGCTATAAACCAATGGGGGCTGTTGAATCCACCAATAAGAATATCAAGGACATCTTGCAGAAGATGGTTGAGACCTATAAGGATTGGCCAGCTAAATTGCCATTCGCACTCTAGGGCTACAGAACCTCAATCCGAACATCTATAGGGGCAACCCCTTATTCTCTCGTCTACGGGATAGAAGCTATTTTGCCAATTGAAATTGAAGTCTCGTCGCTGCGAGTTATGGCTGAGTGTCAGATAGCAGAGGCAGTGTAATACCCCGACCCTCGTATCCGATTCTGTTATCTTTTCAAGCTTTTGTTCTGTATCTCTGAATATCTATTATGAAATTTTATGTATAAGTGCGGTAAATTGCATGGAAGAAGACATATTGACCCTTATCTGTTGAATTCAACTATTATCTGTTACACTTGAATTGCTTTCATCTGAAATTGGACACCTTAGAGACTTAACTTGCAAAAATTGATTTGATATTTGGAATCTACATGATTTTTAAGCTATAATGGGATTTTCTGTGAAATTTTTATTTCGGCACCATAAAGCGATTCAATTTCGTCTTATATGCTTTTCTATGGCTAGATATATATATATATATATATATGCCTATGTCTAAGACTTGTGGGGGATTTGTGAGCAAAAACGTGGGACACTTTGGGAGAGAAAAGAGAGAGAGTCAAGAAGGAATTGGGGAAAACGTGAGACACCAAGGAAGCTAATCAAATTGGTAGAATTGAAGGAGTTAAGTTAAGGTAACTCAAATTTCTTGTATAACTCTTCAAGAATTTCAACCCATGTTTGTGTTGGGTTCATGAATATATGTTTGATTCATTAGGGTTTCTCACCATTTGAGCATGTTGACACTAATTTGAGTGTTGAGTGAATCTATACTTCAAATCCTTGATGTTGTATCATCTAATCTTGCATATATGTTGATTTCAAGTGATATGTTTAAAGAACTTGAAGTAGATTGAAATTTGTGAAAGTGTTGGCTTGTTGAAGCCTTTAACTTGGCTCAGCTTGATGTGATTAAGCTTTACTTCATGTTATAGTGTTGATCAGTGGAATGCTTGCATGAATTTTACCCTTGATTGCATGAAAAATTGGGTTTGGATGATGAATTTTGGCTTGAAATCGAGCTGCCCTGAATCTGGGTAGTCGTCCGCTCGAGCGGAGGTCAGGGCCGCTCGAGCGTGAAAATGCACCTCCCAGCAGTTTTTTGAAATTTACCCTGTCCGCTCGAGCGGACAAATCTACGCTCGAGCGGAGGACTGTTCGGTAAGAAAAAAATCTGTTTTGTTCAGTTTTTCATGCTTGACTCTTTGGTATTATTAGAATGTTTTTCTGATGAGTTTATGATAGTGATATATTCATATCCATAAAACTGTAGTGACATATGGAATGACTAATAAGGATTTAAAAGGGAAGGATACTAATTTATCAGTATATTGTGTGCAGGACACACTCCAGAAGGAACTAGTACACCGCCCCAACGCTGTGAGTAATAGTGCATTACATATATATATTTATGTATCTGTTCTGTAAGACATAATTGTAAATTATGTATCGATCTGGAAATGAAAAGTGGAAACCATATCCGTCTATCTGTTGTGCCGCAAGGCTACCTGTGCCGAAAGGCTATCTGTTGTGCCGCAAGGCTACCTGTGCCGAAAGGCTATCTGTTGTGCCGCAAGGCTACCTGTGCCGAAAGGCTATCTGTTGTGCCGCAAGGCTACCTGTGCCGAAAGGCTATCTGTTGTGCCGAAAGGCTATCTGTTGTACCGAAAGGCTATCTGGGCCAACAGGCCAATTTGTTATTTCTGTATTTGATTTTGGTACATATACTAAGGTGCATTGTGATTTTATTATTGCGCACTATTATTCACTGAGCCTGTCTCATTTTTTAAGTTGTCTGATTCTGTAGGAGCCAGCTTGGGGAGCTGTTCTAACATTACCTCGCGCATTTTGTCAGCTTAAGGATAACCAGGCACAGGAGGGAACCCTTACATATTAGACCAGTTTTCTTTGTGTATGTAATTTTTGGTATCCATGTTGCTGGTCAGGGTTATTGTATCTATTGTTTTGTGTGCCTAATATCTGGGCTGGATTTGTAGATGTTTTGTAACCTACTTCTGTGTACATGTTCACCTTTTGTTAAATCTCGAAATGGTCCTGGTTTTTGGTAGTTGCTCAATGGATGTGTCTGTTAATTGTCATTTAAAATTTTCTGCTTCCGCTCAGGCCCCAAACGCTATTCGTCATAGGTCGTTCTGTCTGGTTCTGATTAGGTCATGCCCAAACCTTTTAGGGGCAGGTTAGGGGCTTGACAAGTGGTATCAGAGCACGAGTTGCTATCTCACACACGGATCCATTGAGCGTTAGGATGTCTAATGTGGTAGGCATCATATAGGAAAGTATGAATGATAGCAACGTGACATGATTGCTGCTAACTCTAATGCTAACAATTTGAATTTCTTGTATACCTTTGTATATGTTATAATCACCTGTTTTGTAGACTATGGTGAGAACAAGGACCGACGAGCCAGAAGATGCTACTTCAGTACGGTTGGATAGGATGGAAAGAATGATGAGGGAAATGGCTGAGACCTTACGGCAACAACAACCTCAGCCACCACCACCGCCAGTACCCCCACCTATAATGCAAGACATTCATGCTGAAGACCGTACCATTACACTTACGAGGGAGTTTAAAAAGATGAAACCACCATCGTTTAAAGGAGGGATTGAACCAATGAAGGCGGAGGCATGGGTGTTAGGGATAGAGAAATTGTTCGAAGTCTTCCCTTGTACCGAAGTGCAAAAGGTGCAGCTTGCTGCTTTCACTCTTGAAGATGAAGCACGGAGATGGTGGATGCTTACCAGAACAATGCATCCGGGGTTGACTTGGGACAGGTTCCTGGTGCTGTTCTATGACAAATATTTTCCCCAGAGTATGCGAGACAAGAAAGTAACTGAATTTGAAACGTTGAGGCAGGGAAATAAAACTGTGGCTGAGTATGAAGCACAATTCGCAGAACTAGCCCGGTTTGCACCTCACATGGTAGACACGGAGTACAAGAAGGCGCGGAAATTTGACGGAGGATTACGGAGTGCCATTCAAGACCGGATTAATGTGCTGAAGCTACCTACCTATGTTGATGTCTTGGAGCGGGCTGTTATAGCAGAAGGGAATCTTGCTACGCAGACTCGAATTTCTGAATGGAAAGGGAAAAGGCAGACTACTCAATGGTCTAAGGGAACAACCACTTCGCCGAACAAAAAGCAGAATTCAGGGAACTCCAGCAGTACTGCTCCTCAGAATTCAACTCCTGTGTGCCCAGAATGTGGATTGAAACATCGTGGGATATGTCATCGATTGACCGGAGCATGTTTTCGGTGCGGCAAGACGGGGCATCTGATTAGAAACTGTCCACAAGGAAATCAACAAACTGGTGATAAGGCCGCCACAAGCTCAGCAGGGTCTACACCGACTCCTAATGCCAAATCAACCCTTAAACCAACCAATAACAAGGATACCACAAGGCAAGGTAGGGTATTTGCGTTGGTTCCGGGAGATTTACAGAATGCAACAACAGTGGTATCAGGTACATGTATGGTTTATGGCTATTCTGCTTATGTTTTGTTTGATTCTGGCTCTACCTGTTCTTTTGTGTCAAAGCAATTTGCAAAGAACTTAGATAAATCTGAAGTAGAATTACCTTATGTGTTGTGTGTTACATCACCTATGGGGAATTCTTTGATCTGCACTTCTGTCTATCCTACTTGTGAAATTCTCATTGGAGATGTCCGTGTATATGCTAATTTAGTTCCACTTGATATGACTTCATTTGACATTATTTTGGGGATGGATTGGTTGGGTGAATACGGTGTTACCATAGATTGTCTGATGAAACAAATTAAATTTTACCCTTCGGGTCAGTCAGAAACTGTTTTCCAGGGTCAGGAAGTGACATCACCACCATATGTGATCTCTGCAGCTAAGGCCTGCAAATTGATTCAAAAAGGATGTCAGGGTTACTTATGTAGTGTTCTGGGAGGGCCAGTAGAACATGAAAATATTGATGCGATCCCAGTCGTTTGTGATTTTCCGGATGTCTTCCCAAAAGAACTACCAGGAGAGTTAATAGACCGTGAAATTGAATTCACAATTGACGTGTTACCTGGAACTCAACCTATTTCTAAAACGCCGTACCGAATGGCATTAGCTGAAATGAAAGAATTGAAGATTCAGTTGCAAGATTTATTGGACAAGGGATTTATTCGTCCGAGTGTTTCCCCGTGGGGTGCACCAGTGCTATTTGTAAAGAAGAAAGATGGAACACTCCGGCTTTGTATTGACTACCGAGAGCTTAATAAAGTCACAATTGAGAATAAGTACCCGCTGCCAAGAATTGATGATTTATTTGATCAGCTTCAGGGGGCACAAGTTTTTTCCAAAATTGATCTCCGGTCTGGATATCATCAACTAAAGGTCAAAGCTGACGATGTTGAGAAGACAGCTTTTCGGACCCGGTACGGCCATTATGAATTCTTGGTTATGCCATTTGGAGTCACTAACGCACCAGCAGCTTTCATGGATTTGATGAACCGTGTTTTCAAGCCCTATCTGGACGAATTTGTGGTGGTTTTTATTGACGACATCCTTATTTACTCAAAGAGCACAGAAGCTCATGAGAATCATCTTCGCCTAATTCTTCAAACACTCCGGGAAAAGAAATTGTATGCAAAACTAAAGAAGTGTGAATTTTGGCTACAAGAAGTAGCATTCTTGGGACATGTGGTGACCAAGGAAGGAATTTCTGTTGATCCACACAAAATTGAAGCAGTTGTAAATTGGCCAACTCCTACTAGTGTAACTGAGGTGCGAAGTTTCATGGGGTTAGCTGGATACTACAGAAGGTTTGTTCAAAATTTCTCCAAGATTGCGGTGCCGCTTACCCAATTAACACGGAAGAGAGTTGCGTTTGAATGGTCAGAAGAGCGAGAGTCTGCCTTCCAAGAGTTGAAAACCAAATTAACTACAGCACCAATTTTAGCCTTACCATCAGGAACTGGAGGGTTTGTAATTTACAGTGATGCCTCGCATAAAGGGCTTGGTTGCGTACTTATGCAGAATGGAAGGGTTATTGCATATGCTTCTCGACAATTGAAACCCCACGAGAAAAATTATCCCACACACGATCTTGAGCTGGCAGCAGTAGTGTTTGCTTTGAAGATATGGCGACACTATCTCTATGGCACAACCTGTGAAGTTTATACCGACCACAAAAGTCTCAAATATCTTTTCACCCAAAAGGAGTTGAATATGCGACAGCGGAGGTGGTTAGAGTTGCTTAAAGATTATGATCTACAAATTCATTATCATCCTGGTAAAGCTAATATGGTCGCGGATGCACTTAGCCGGAAAAATAGGGGAGATTTGGCGTATTTGTTTACGGAACAAAGGGAGTTAGTAATTGAATTAGACAAACTGAATGTGGAGTGTGTGACCCGAAGGCAAGAGGCCCTGATGGCAGCAATAATAGCTCAACCAACCTTACTTGAAGAGATCAAATTACGTCAAATGGAAGATGACACGTTGAGGAAGATATGTGATGAGTTAGGGTCCCAACCAAAATCGGGGTTTAGTTTAACGGATTCAGTGCTCAAGTTCCAGAACAGAATATGTGTCCCTAATGTGTTGGAACTTAAACGAAAATTGATGGAAGAAGCGCATACCTCGAGATTCTCAATGCATCCAGGAAGTACCAAAATGTACCGAGAGTTAAAGCAAAACTTTTGGTGGCCGGGTATGAAAAGGGAGATCGCGGAATTTGTCTCTAAATGCTTACAATGCCAACAAGTAAAAGCGGAGCATCAAAGACCTGCCGGTTTGTTGCAGCCTCTTCCTATTCCGGAGTGGAAATGGGAACGTTTGACAATGGACTTTGTTGTAGGGTTACCGCGGACTCCCCGAGGCATGAATTCAATATGGGTTATTGTCGATCGGTTAACGAAGTCTGCCCATTTCTTACCAGTAAAGACTCACTATAACGCAGATAAACTCGCAGTACTCTATATGAATGAAATTGTAAGGCTTCATGGTGTCCCTGTTTCCATTGTGTCGGATAGAGATCCCAAGTTTGTTTCGAGATTCTGGCAAAGTTTGCAGGAGGCTATGGGAACGGAACTTAAATTCAGCACAGCTTTTCACCCTCAAACTGACGGTCAATCCGAGGGAACGATACAAACCCTAGAAGATATGCTCCGAATGTGTGTGCTGGATTTTCAAGAAAGTTGGGAAACTCATCTACCGTTGATTGAATTTGCATATAATAATAGTTACCATTCGAGTATTCAAATGGCACCTTACGAACCTCTGTATGGAAGACCGTGTCGCTCACCTGTATGCTGGGCGGAGGTAGGGGATAGGCCTTTGTTAGGGCCAGAGATTGTTCAATTGACTACCGAAAAGGTGAAAATTATTCGAGAAAGGTTGAAAACTGCTCAAAGCAGGCAGAAGAGTTACGCAGATAATCGGCGAAGGAATTTGGAATTTGATGAGAACAGTCATGTTTTTGTGAAAGTTACCCCAATGAAAGGACACCCAAGATTTGGAAAGAAGGGTAAGTTAACACCCCGATATGTCAGTCCCTTTCAGATCTTACAGAAAGTTGGGCCAGTAGCCTACCGAGTCGCCCTTCCGCCACACATGAGTCAGGTACATAATGTATTTCATGTTTCTATGCTCCGAGAGTATCTTCCAGATCCATCCCATATCATTGATTATCATCAGATTGAGCTAACTGACAAGTTGTCCTACGAAGAAAAACCGATCCGAATTCTGGACCGTCAGGTAAAGCAGTTACGAAACCGAGAAATTCCAATGGTGAAAGTAGAGTGGCAAGAGCACTACGGAACTGAGGCGACTTGGGAAAAAGAAGATGAAATGAAAAATCAATATCCGTATCTGTTTTCGTCATAAGGTAAAAACAAGTTTGGAGGACCAAACTTAATTAAGGGGGGGAGAGTGTAATACCCCGACCCTCGTATCCGATTCTGTTATCTTTTCAAGCTTTTGTTCTGTATCTCTGAATATCTATTATGAAATTTTATGTATAAGTGCGGTAAATTGCATGGAAGAAGACATATTGACCCTTATCTGTTGAATTCAACTATTATCTGTTACACTTGAATTGCTTTCATCTGAAATTGGACACCTTAGAGACTTAACTTGCAAAAATTGATTTGATATTTGGAATCTACATGATTTTTAAGCTATAATGGGATTTTCTGTGAAATTTTTATTTCGGCACCATAAAGCGATTCAATTTCGTCTTATATGCTTTTCTATGGTTAGATATATATATATATATATATGCCTATGTCTAAGACTTGTGGGGGATTTGTGAGCAAAAACGTGGGACACTTTGGGAGAGAAAAGAGAGAGAGTCAAGAAGGAATTGGGGAAAACGTGAGACACCAAGGAAGCTAATCAAATTGGTAGAATTGAAGGAGTTAAGTTAAGGTAACTCAAATTTCTTGTATAACTCTTCAAGAATTTCAACCCATGTTTGTGTTGGGTTCATGAATATATGTTTGATTCATTAGGGTTTCTCACCATTTGAGCATGTTGACACTAATTTGAGTGTTGAGTGAATCTATACTTCAAATCCTTGATGTTGTATCATCTAATCTTGCATATATGTTGATTTCAAGTGATATGTTTAAAGAACTTGAAGTAGATTGAAATTTGTGAAAGTGTTGGCTTGTTGAAGCCTTTAACTTGGCTCAGCTTGATGTGATTAAGCTTTACTTCATGTTATAGTGTTGATCAGTGGAATGCTTGCATGAATTTTACCCTTGATTGCATGAAAAATTGGGTTTGGATGATGAATTTTGGCTTGAAATCGGGCTGCCCTGAATCTGGGTAGTCGTCCGCTCGAGCGGAGGTCAGGGCCGCTCGAGCGTGAAAATGCACCTCCCAGCAGTTTTCTGAAATTTACCCTGTCCGCTCGAGCGGACAAATCTACGCTCGAGCGGAGGACTGTTCGGTAAGAAAAAAATCTGTTTTGTTCAGTTTTTCATGCTTGACTCTTTGGTATTATTAGAATGTTTTTCTGATGAGTTTATGATAGTGATATATTCATATCCATAAAACTGTAGTGACATATGGAATGACTAATAAGGATTTAAAAGGGAAGGATACTAATTTATCAGTATATTGTGTGCAGGACACACTCCAGAAGGAACTAGTACACCGCCCCAACGCTGTGAGTAATAGTGCATTACATATATATATTTATGTATCTGTTCTGTAAGACATAATTGTAAATTATGTATCGATCTGGAAATGAAAAGTGGAAACCATATCCGTCTATCTGTTGTGCCGCAAGGCTACCTGTGCCGAAAGGCTATCTGTTGTGCCGCAAGGCTACCTGTGCCGAAAGGCTATCTGTTGTGCCGCAAGGCTACCTGTGCCGAAAGGCTATCTGTTGTGCCGCAAGGCTATCTGTTGTACCGAAAGGCTATCTGGGCCAACAGGCCAATTTGTTATTTCTGTATTTGATTTTGGTACATATACTAAGGTGCATTGTGATTTTATTATTGCGCACTATTATTCACTGAGCCTGTCTCATTTTTTAAGTTGTCTGATTCTGTAGGAGCCAGCTTGGGGAGCTGTTCTAACATTACCTCGCGCATTTTGTCAGCTTAAGGATAACCAGGCACAGGAGGGAACCCTTACATATTAGACCAGTTTTCTTTGTGTATGTAATTTTTGGTATCCATGTTGCTGGTCAGGGTTATTGTATCTATTGTTTTGTGTGCCTAATATCTGGGCTGGATTTGTAGATGTTTTGTAACCTACTTCTGTGTACATGTTCACCTTTTGTTAAATCTCGAAATGGTCCTGGTTTTTGGTAGTTGCTCAATGGATGTGTCTGTTAATTGTCATTTAAAATTTTCTGCTTCCGCTCAGGCCCCAAACGCTATTCGTCATAGGTCGTTCTGTCTGGTTCTGATTAGGTCATGCCCAAACCTTTTAGGGGCAGGTTAGGGGCTTGACAGGCAGACTGGCAATAGAGCAGATTTGAGGAGTTAATGTTGTTTGATGAGAGGAGGCTAAAAGTGTTGTATCATGTTCAGGGCTACCAATGCAGAATTGCCAGGCCTTTTAACAAGAAAGTTAAGTCCCGGAATCTCAAGGAGGGAGACATGGTGCTAAAAGACAACCGAGCTCCCATCCATGACCCTAGGGGCAAGTTCAGACCCAATTGGACTGGTTCTTACATCATCAAAGTTGTCTGGTTAAGAGGGGCGATTATTCTCACGGACTTAGATGGCCTGGAATTTTCACAGCCAATCAACTTAGACAAGTTGAAGAAATACTACCCCTGAGAGGCTCGCTAGGCCAAAAACCCGAAAGGGCGACCTAGGTAAAAGTTTGACCAATAAAAATTAGAAATAAAGAAAAATTGAGCTCACAAAGTTGAAAACCCTAAAGGGTGACTTTGGCAAAAGTTAGAGTGCAAAATGAGAGAGTTAATACTCGAGTGAACCTGAACCGAACTACATAAGGCCTGATTTCCATCTTTGGGATACGTAGGCAACTCCATCCTGAAGTTCGGCCGTAACTATCTCCCACTCAACTGTCCTGTCCATTTTTTCTGGTCAGGTCTCTGTTCATTATCTATCAGTTCGGTTGTGATCTTCATTTTGAGAAGAAGAGCTGGTTATGACGCAGAATAGTAGTGGTATTCAATTAAGGACAGTTATGATCTTTTGATTCGGGGTTATACATCTTGAGGATCGATTCTGCGCATGTCAGGTAGTGATCATTTTTGGAAATGGTTTTGGAAAGTTTTAATAAAAGTTGATTTTGTTCAAAATTTTACCTTTTACAACTTAGACCGTTTTTTGACCAAAAGGAAAAATTTTAGTGCTCACAACTTTAATTCCATTGATTTCAACATAAAGTTTTCCAACTCTCTGATACAAAATAAAGTTGCTTTTACATCATTGTGGAGAAGGTGGTTCGGAAATACTCTTTGGATCTAGTAGGACGCTCGTGACCCTCAGCTAGTCACCTGAAAAGGAATGAGCACTCCGGTCGGGGGTGCCGGAATTAGCACTCTGACGGATAAGTCAGTGTATACTCTCTTGGTTGCTTATATCTCAAGTTAGACTTACTTGTTCTCACCTACCTCTTTTGGCAGATGCTCTTTTTATTTATAGTCGTCCTTGATGTTGATGGTTGGGCCCACCTTTTGTCCAATAGATAGTCGCTCATTCGGCTTTATCTTCATATTCGGCCCAGTTTACAACTGATTCGGAGGCTGATCTGGATATTCGGCCTCTGTCCCTCGGGGCTGTGAGCCGTATTGTACATGATTTGATTTCCTTCTTTAATATATTCGACTAACCTACGTAATAATTTACTCAGCCCTCACAATTGCCCCCCAAACATCCTACTAATGTCAGTTAGCCGGCATATTTGGTTTTGGAGAGTCAAAAAATACGGCGGTTTCCTTTATTTCAATGCAAGAGTCAGAACGCCTACTCTTTTTAGGCATGATTATAATTTCCCGCCCCTTCGTACGCTTCATTCATTTAATACGATTTGAAACTGTGTTGCCTCTTCGTTTGTATGCTTTTTTGAATGCACAGGGTTTCTCGTTGCCTGTCAGTTCACCTCTCTCGCTTCACGCCCTCTGCAACCTCTTTCCGTTCTTCATTGTCCTCATTTCTTGTAAGTTTTTCTCTCTTCCATTTCGACTCCTTTTCCTTGTTTATTTACTATTTAGAGTGTCCACTTTACTTGCTATGATGGCAAAACATCTGAGAGCCCTTCCTTCGGCAAATCGAGTCTCTGGTTTCCGTCGTCATTTTTCCATTCCTAATGACATCCATTTGTCACTCTTGGCAGAGAACGTGATTGACGCAGAGAGGACTAACGAAAGTACTATCGTCTTTCCTCTCCTGTCAATTGCTGAGGGCGGAGTTCGTTTCCCCCTTCATCCACTTTTGAGGGCTGTCCTTCGCTATTGGGGTTTAATCCCTTCCCAACCCAACGTGAATTTTTACAAAATAATAATGGGGATTGTAGAACTAAACCGGCGCCTTAGGCTTAACCTTGGAATCCCTACCATTCGACATTGTTATGCCTTGGCCAAATCCACTGGTCGGCAGAGGCGCTATTTCCTCAGGGCCAAGGACACCGACCATCATCTGGTGACAATGCTTGCTAGCTCTGGTAAGCGTGTTGATGATATCATGGTCATTGTTCGTGGCAACTGGGAATTCGGCGAGGGCAAAGATTGTCAAGATCCAGTGCCTAGGCAAAGGGGTAAACCAGGTGGCCGTTTAATCCCCTACGCGTTTTTATTAAATATTTACTTGGTTAAATTTCTATGTACTTACCGTTTTATTTGTGTAGGAAACAATTTGAAAAAAGTTCTCGTTTCGGTCGACGATGCTATACTCGCACAGATCAAAGCCGCACTCCAGTTCTTCGGCCGTGCGAATCTTCAGAAGCAGGGGAGGGTAGCCCACATTCTTTTGAGATATGAGCCGACCTACACTACCTTTTCGACCACTGATAACATTCCAATTCTAAGGGGTGAATAGCACTTTACGCCGCTTGTTTTTTCGAGCTTCAAGAACCTTAGGCAGATTGGTTTTGAGGCATCAGACTCTGAGCCGGCGGATGAACAAGTAACCGAAGGGGTCGCTAAGCAGCTGAATCAACCACCCCAGGACAAATCTGATGGATTAGAGGAAGAGGTTGACGCGGCACTAAATTTGGCTTTTGAAGAAGCTAGCCTTAATCCTCCATCCACTTCTAGCCAAGCGGATGTGTCCTTCAAAGACATTTTCACCGACTTGGGGGACCTACCCGGCTCGTATCCTGACAACATGGCTGGCAAGTCGCTCACTCAAATGGCCAGGCGGAGAAATGCTAAGAGGATGGCTGCCGTCGGAGAGCCGAGGCTAAGCGAAATGAACCTCCGCCCCCTCCACCCGACGCTAGGAAAGAGACTCCAGCTGCTCCCGTTGAGGTGGTTCAGACTGATGTGGCTGATACAGAGCCTGTTGTCGATCAAAAGGACCAAGTGGAGCAAAGGGGGGAAAAACGTCCGACCGAACAAGAAGCTGGTTATTCAGAAGACCTAGTGGATAAACGACCACGAATGGAGTAGTCGGACTTGATCGTGCCATTTATAATACAACCAAGGATAAGGAACACGCCAGTTGCTTCCGATGCAACGGCTGTAAAAGGCCCAGCCGTGGCCTTGAGCTTAGCCTCCTCCATTTTCTTGCCGGTTGATAGAGCAACCTTTAGGGCAGAGCACGATCTACTGTCCATCGCATTAGCCGCTCAGTCGGTGATATTGGTACGTGATCTTTGTAATTGTGCAAAACTAAAAAGAAAATTTTATACTGGCTTACCGATTTCTTATTTTGTAGGCGGCGGGAAGGATAGCGGAGATTGGCCGTCACCAACATGATGCTATCGAACAGATCGGCTTTCTCACGGCCGAAGTGGAAAACAAGAAGGGGAAGGCAGCAGAGTCCTCTCTCAGAGCCGAATCTGAGGCCATGAAAGCGACGGCAGAGAAAGCGAGGGCCGATGCCGAAGAAGATAAGGCCAAAGCTGCTGACCGACTGAGATTGGCCGCCGAGGAGATGGCGAGTGCCAGCGAAGAAGCGCTCAAACTGGCCAACAAGACAATTGCCAAGTTGGAGGCCGATTTGGGGGAGTCAATGAGGGTGATGGCGAACGCCGAATCCGAGATCTCCAAGTCGTTCCAAGCTAGCAAGGATGCAGCTTTGAAGAATTACGTACAAGAAGTGCCGAAGTTTGAGAACAGGGGGTTCAAACATGGCTGGCTCAAAGCCTTAACTGCCGCTAACATGGTATCAGAGCAGCCGATTCCGTACGAGCGGGTAGGCATTGAGCCGCTGGAGTCTGACCCCGAAGACTGACCTAGAGCAAGTGTTTTTCGTTTTATTTTGGTATTCGATGTATATAGATTTGGTTAGACTTTGTTAGAATTTTGACTGTTTGTTTTTGTCAGAAACTTACGTAGGGTAGTTTTCATTTGTAAAATGACTTCTGTTTGTGCTCAATTTATGAATGAAAATTGCTTTTGCCTTTCTGCCTTGCTTTTGCCTTTTTGCTTGATGAATGTGCTTGTTAATTGGTTAAGTAAGGTGTAAAAACATGATATGTAATGAAAAAACTACTGAATTAATCCAGCACAAAAATAACTATATAGCACTACAACTTAGCCGAATATATTAGTGAATCTGCCCTTGCTCCAGCAAGTTGATGAATAGGACCGCCGAATAACGGCAGTTCAGGGATTTGCCGGGGCATAGGAACATCTTAACGCATGGCATTGATATCTAGGCTGAATAGATTGATAAATCTTCCCTTGCCTCAGCAAAATTGAACAGGACTGCCTAAAAACGGCAATTCAGGGATTTGCCGAGGCATAGGAACGCCTTAACGCATGGCATTGATATCTAGGCCGAATAGATTGATAAATCTGTCCTTGGCTCAGCAAAATTGAACAGGACCGCCTAAAAATGGCAGTTCAGGGATTTACTGGGGCATAGGAACATCTTAATGCATGGCATTGATATCTAGGCCGAATAGATAGATAAATCTGCTCTTGCCTCAGCAAAATTGAACAGGACCGCCTAAAAACAGCAGTTCAAAGAATCTGCCGGGGCATCATGACAATTCGGCTTGGAGCTCTGATATTTAGGCCGAATAAATTGATGAATCTGCCCTTACTCTAGCGGGTTGATGAACAAGACTGCCTGAAAATGGCAGTTCAGGGGTTTGCTGGGGCACAATAGCAATTCGGCTTGGACCTCTGATATTTAGGCCCAATAGATTGATAAATCTGCCCTTACGTCAGCAAAATTGAATAGGACCGCCTAAAAATGGTTGTTCAGGGATTTGCTGGCAATTTGGCTAGGAGCTCTGATATTTAGGCCGAATAGATTGATGAATCTGCCCTTGCCTCAACAAAATTGAACTGGACCGCCTAAAAATGGCAGTTCAAAGAATCTGCTGGGGCATCATGACAATTCAGCTTGGAGCTCTAATATTTAAGCCGAATAGATTTATGAATCTGCCCTTGCCCCAGCGGGTTGATGAACGGGACCGCCTAAAAACGACAGTTCAGGGGTTTACTGGGGCACAATAGCAATTCGGCTAGGAGCTCTAATATTTAGGCCGAACAGATTGATAAATCTACCTTTGCCCCAGTAAGGTAATAAACACAGACCGCCTGAAAAATGGTAGTTCAGGGATTTGCTAGGGCACAATAGCAATTCGGTTAGGAGCTCTGATATTTAGGCCGAATAGATTGATAAATCTGCCCTTGCCTCAGCAAAATTGAATAGGATCGCCTAAAAACGGTTGTTCAGGGGTTTGCTGGCAATTCGGCTAGGAGCTCTGATATTTAGGCCGAATAGATTAATAAATCTGCCTTTGCCCCAGTAAGGTAATGAACACAGACCGCTGAGTTAAGGAACAAGACCGTTGATCCACGTCAGTTCGTGGCACAGATCATTGAAGGGAATGCTTTGGGAATGCTGTACCCGCGATTAATAAGATAGGTGGGGGCTATGTTCATTTAGGGTCCATATTGGTGTCCTAATTTGGCAGATCGCAGGAGGGAGAAGACTAGTGGGTTTGAACTAGATGTCTAGAAGGCTATTTTTCAATAGCAGAGGAGAAGGGAGAACACTCGCGGAGTTTGACACACAGATGAATCAAGGTGGCGAACCTTCGCGCACGGGGAGTAGGACGTCGAGGGAACATAAAAAACGCTAGTCCCTGCGTCGTCAAAGTAGGTCACCCAGGAGGGAAAAATAGTAACGGGGCAGCTCCCCTCCACCACGCTCGAGAGGAGAGACCAATGCGATATCGCGCTTGTTAAGCTTTGCGATTTTTGTGGGGAACAAACCGATGACGGAAGCAGATTCAGTTGTACACGACCCAAATGTGTCGGTCGAGTTTGCTCGACAAATTTTTCCACCAGAAGTTCAGCAATTGATGGTCGGTCGACCTGACTTCAAAGTGTTTCGGGAGGGCATCCATGGAGCGGTGAAAGGGTTGTATACCGCCTATGAGATCGGAATGTGCCTTCGTGCCGCACGGCGGGAGATAGAGCAGAAGGATGAACGCATTCGAAGCTTAGAAGCTCATGAGGAGAAGGTTGAGCGCGAATTGAGGAAGGTCAAAACAGCCGAGACATAATCGGCTGGCCAAGCTAACCCGATTGTGGAAGAAATGGTGACCCAACGGCTTATAAGTCATGCTATTGCAGATCAAGATACGGCAAGCATGTTTGCAATAGAGGCGGCAAGGACCAGGGCTTATGAAAAAGGCTTCCATGAGGGCCGAAAAGTTGGGATACAAAAGACTAAGGAAAATCTTGCCGAGGAGGTCTGCCAATGCGAGAATCATGGATTTAACTACAGGTGGGTCAAGGCTTTCCAGGCCGCAGAGACTCTCTGAGCAGCGGGCGTTGATTTGGCGTCACCGCTATATCAGAGTCATCATTTTCCCTTTGCGGCTTTCGAAGTCGAGAACAGTGATGACGAAGGGGATGCCAAATAAAAGTAGACATATTGTAACGCTCTAACGTAGATTGGGAGCGAATTATGTATTTATCGATTAATTCAATGAAATATTTTATTTTAAACGTTTACGTGTATTTCAATTTATGTTAATAAATTCGGTTGTGCTCATCTTCCATTTTTCATTAACTACGTTTATGCGTTTTAATCATAATACACAAAAAGCACGCCGAATTCCGAGGCATTTATCTTGGCCAAATTCAGACCGATTGTGTCTTGCAAGGATGGGGCTCCGAATTCGGGGCTTTTATCTTGGCCAATCGTGAAATCCATGAAGGGCGCTCTGAATCCAGAGACTTATTCGGCCCAAAAGTGTCATTCACTGATGGGGCTCCGAATTCAGAGACTTTTATCTTGGTCAATCGTGACATCTACGAAGGGCGCTCTGAATCCGAAGACTTATTCGGCCCAACAGTGTCATTCACTGATGGGGCTCTGAATCCGGAGACTTATTCGGCTCAAAAGTGTCATTCACTGATGGGGCTCTGAATTCGGAGGCTTTTATCTTGGCCAATCGTGACATCCACGAAGGGAGCTCCGAATCCGGAGACTTTTATCTTGGCCAATCGTGACATCCACGAAGGGCGCTCCTAATCCGAAGACTTGTTCGGCCCAACAGTGTCATTCACTGATGGGGCTCCGAATCCAGAGACTTTTATCTTGGCCAATCGTGACATCCACGAAGGGCACTCCGAATCCGGAGACTTTTATCTTGGCCAATCGTGACATCCACGAAGGGCACTCTGAATCCGGAGACTTATTCGGCCCAAAAGTGTCATTCACTAATGGGGCTCCAAATTTGGAGTCTTTTATCTTCGAACTAAAATTTCATATAGCGAGATAAAAAGTCTTGCATTAAAAGAGTGAAAGTTGTACATAGTGAATAGTCAAAACAAGTTATCATGCCGCACAAGTCGGGTTAATGATAAAATTTACGCAAATGCGTGGATTTCCAAGGACGAACAGGCTTCTCCCAGACATGTCTTTGAGCCGATATGCCCCTGTTCCCGCGATTGAATCGATCTGATAGAGGTCATCCCCGTTAGGACCCAACTTTCCGTCAGTCGGATTCCTGGCGGCGAGAAGTACTTTCTTCAGGACCAATTCTCCTGGTGCATAGCGGCGTAGCTGAACATGTTGATTATACGACTTAGCAAGCTGCTGCTGATACCGTGCCATGAATGCAAGGGCACAATCTCTTCGTTCCTCAATCAGAGTCAAATCCAAGGCAAGCATCATGTCTTTTCGGCCCATATCAAAAACTTTTGATTTCAAGGTTGGAAGGCCGATCTTCAGGGGGATGATTGCCTGGGTTCCGAAGCATAAAGCGAACGACGTTTCCCCAGTGGATCGCCTCGGAGTACTGCGATAAGCCCACAACACACTCGACAATTCTTCGACCCATCTGCCTTTAGCTTTCTCCAGCCTCTTCTTGATGTCGTCCAAGATGGCTTTGTTGGAGGCTTCAGTTTGACCATTGCTCTGTGGATAAGCCGGGGTGGAGAAATAGGGCCGAATACTATACGTGCTGCACAATTCTCGGTAGACGCCATAATCAAACTGGGTGCCATTGTCTGAAATGAGAGCTCTTGGAATGCCGAATCGTGTTATGATATTCTTCTATACAAAACGCCTAACATCAGTATCACGGATGTGTGTTAGTGCCTCCGCTTCGACCCATTTTGTGAAGTAATCCATCGTGACAATTAAGAATCGCTTGTTACCTGGGGCCCGTGGCAATGGCCCGATGATATCAAGGCCTCATTGAGCGAACGGCCAAGAACTGGTGATTGAGCTCAACTCCTCAGCTAGCAAATGGGTTAACGGGGAAAACTTCTGGCACTGTTCACATTTCTTGACGTAACACTCAGCATCAGCTCTCATGGTCGGCCAGTAGTACCCCTGTGTTACAGCTCGATGAGCCAAAGAACGCCCACCAGAATGGGCGCCACAACTACCTTCGTGTATTTCGGTCAGGAGTTCTTCGACTTTATCCGAATGAACACATTCTAGGTATGGATCAGAAAGGGATTTTTTGTAGAGCTTTCCTTGTGAATCTAAGTAATATCGCAAGGCTTTGTTTTGTAGTTTGTGCTCTTCTTTCTTGTCCATTGGGAACTGTTTGGAATATAGAAATGTAGTGATGGGATCCATCCAACTTGGACCTGATTCTATGATATTGATTTCAATGGACTCTGAGGGGGCAATGCTCGGCTCAGGGATGAATCCTACTTCAATTGTCAGTTTAATTTTTGAGTTGATAGCAGAGGCTAGGCAGGCCAGGGCGTCTGCATGTGTGTTCTGATCCTGGGTTATTTGATTTAACTCATGATGGTCGAATTTCGCAAGCAAAGAGTTGGATGTTTTCATGTAAGCTGTCATACGGTCATTTTTGGCTGCGTACTCCCCCTTCAATTGGTTGATGACTAGCTTTAAGTCGCAGAAGATAAACAAACACCGAGCACCAAGGAGATGTGCATTCTGCAAGCCGGTTAATAACGCTTCGTATTCGGCCTCATTGTTCGATGCTTCAAAGCCTAATTTAATAGCTTGCTCGATTATTGCCCCGTCGAGAGCGATGATCACTACACCCGCCCCACTGCCACGTTGGTTGGATGATCCGTCACAATACAACTACCAAATGTCCCCCACGTAAATTCTCCAGTTCGGCTTAGGTTGAATTTGATCAGACTTAAAGTCGGCGAGGCATCCAGTGAATTCGGCCACAAAGTCGGCAAGCACTTGCCCCTTGATTGAGGTTCTGGGCAGAAATTGAATATCATGTTAGCCGAGTTCGAGAGCCCATTTTGAAACGCGCCCTGATGCTTCTGCACTACGAAGTACTGACCGGAGGGGGTAGTTCGTTAGTACCCCAATGGTATGCCCCTGAAAGTAATGCATCAGTTTTCTTGCTGCTATGACGAGAGCCAGGAGGAGTTTTTCCAGCGGAAGGTAGCGTGTTTCAGCGTCAACCATTGCTTTTGTCACATAATAAACTGGCCGCTGCTCCCCAAGTTCTTCCTTTAACAGTACGGCGCTGACAGCCCGGTCGGAAACTGCCAGATATAAAATGAACGGATCACCTACCGAAGGTGTTGTCAAGAGCGGAACTGACCGGAGGTAAGTCTTCAAACCTTTCAAAGCGGCTCTACACTCAGGGGCCCATTCAAAAGCTTTGCCCTGATGAAGGGTATGAAAGAATTGCTAGCAACGATCTGTGGAATGACTGATGAATCTGTTAAGTGCGGCGGCCATTCCCATCAGCTTCTGAACCTCTTTGACCGACCGAGGAGAGGAGAGCTCTAGAATTGCTGTGATTTGCCTCGGGTTGGCTTCGATTCCACAGTGGTTAACAATGTAGCCAAGGAATTTGCCGGATCCAATGCCGAAGGCACATTTGGAAGCGTCCAGCTTCATTTTGTATTTGTGATGAATGACGAATGTCACTTCCAGATCAGCTAGATGAGTTTGCTTTTCTTCGGACTTGACCACCATATCATCAATGTATACTTCCATAGTATAGCCGAGTTGCTCTCTGAACATGGCAGTGACTAGTCTCTGGTAGGTTGCGCCCGCATTCTTCAGCCCAAAAGGCATGACCTTATAGCAATAGGTTCCTCTTGGGGTGAGGAATGCAGTTTTGTCTTGGTCCTCCGGATGCATGGCAATTTGATGGTAGCCCCTGTATGCATCCAGGAAGCTCATACGTTGATGATGTACCGTTGCATCTACAAGTTGGTCAATTCTGGAGAGGGGAAAGCAATCTTTGGGACAAGCTTTGTTTAAGACTGTGAAATCAACACAAACACGCCAAGTTCCATTTTTCTTCTTTACAACCACAGTATTCGACAGCCATGTAGGGTAGGTCACTCACGGATTGCCCCGACATCAAGTAACCGGTCAACTTCTTCAACAACGGCAGCAGTGTGTTCCGCGGCTGACCGCCGACTTTTCTGAATAATCGGCTTACATTTGGGATCAACGTTTAATCGGTGCTGAGAAACAGATGGATCCACCCTCGACATCTCATATGGTGACTACGCAAATACATCGAGGTTGCCAAGTAAGAAGGAAACGAGCTGCTGCCTATCGACTTTATTCAAGGAAGCACCGACCATGAAGAACTTGTCAGGGTTCCCGTCAATTTCAACTCGATCCAGGCCTTCGGTTGCCTTTTCACTTGGGAGCCGCCCAACATCGTCGAGGCTCTCTCAATCCGACACCTCAATAGAATTCACTTCCAGCTCTTTTGGTGTCTTTGCGGCAAGAAGATAACATGCTTGTGCTGATTTCTGGGAACCACGAATTTGTTCAATGCCGAGTTCAGTCGGGAAGCGAAGTAGTTGATGATAGGTGCTTGGCACGGCCTGCATGGTATGCAACCAAGTTCGTTCCATGATAAGATTATACGGCAAAGGAAGCTTGACAACCAAAAATTCCACATCTACTGATCGGGAGCCTGCTCGAACTGGTAGTGTGATTTTGCCCAACGGATATTTTGGATTAGCGTTGAAGCCGAATAATGGGTAATGAGCTGGAGATAGGTTCGACTCAGTGAAGCCGAGTTTGACGAAGGTCTTGTAGTACATAACTTCCGAAGTGCTCCCCTGATCAATGAGAACACGCCTCAACGGTGAATCGGTTTACACGTAGCTCGATGACCAGGGGATCGATGTGGAGGACCGTCACGCCAGCCAAATCTGAATCATCAAAAGTAATACTCACAGCTTCGTGGGGCCGTTTCCCTAGTGTGATTTGCTTTTGGAGGTTATGATGTAACTAAATTGTATGTACAACGGATGCCATTGGCAAGCTGTATATCATATGGATTACGCTGAGTGGAGGTAAATCTTGCCGTAGAGCAACTGTTTTGGTTGAGTCGTTATTTCGGACGTATTGCTTAAGCCGATCGTCTTGTACCAACTCCTCAAGGTGATCTTTCAAAGCATAACAACTTTTGGTATCATGACCGTGGTCTTTGTGATATTCGCACCGCCTATCCCGTCTTCTCGTGTCGAGAGGTCCACCATCTTGGGTGGCCATTTGAAGAACGGCAGATGTTGTACTTTAGACATAACCATGCTGATCGACTCTGACAACTCCGTATATTTCTTGTCCACACGCCTTATGCGCCTACTGTCCACTTGAAGTTGTTCATTAGCCCGGTGCGGACAGTGGTCGTTTGATCGGCGTGAATCTCGTCTTTTGTCTCGTTTAGTCCGATTTCGTGATTCAGGGCTCCAGGATGGTACAGAATTTATCGGCTGGACGATTTCAGATGGGGCCGTCTTGTTGGCCTTGTGCCCAGCTTTGACCCGCAGGGCGTCATCTTCCACTTTGCAATATTCCTCGACTCTCTTCATTAACGACCAGACTGTTTTGGGAGGCCTTCTGGTTAAGGAGCTGCGGAGGGCACTATCAAGATGCAACCCCATTTTAAAGGCGGTGATGGCAATGGAGTCATTGCAGGCATCATCTACGAGATTAAAGTATTCCCAATAGCGCCGAATACGCTCGCAGGGTTTTCCCTGGTTGGATTTGCATTGCCCAGAGAGAATCAGCCTGCTTCGGCTGGACCTCATTGGTGATGAACCTTGCCCTGAAGATTTTTGGAGTTGATGGAAGCTCTTAATCGATGCCGGCTCCAATTTATAGTACCATTTGACGGCCAAAGGTCCCAAACTACTCGGAAATATTCAACACATGAGGGCCTCGTTGTCTGCATGTAGCGTTATGGCTTGCTTATAATGACGGATGTGATCTGTGGGGTCCGATTTTCCATCGTATAGGGTGAACGATGGAGCTTTGAACTTTTTGGGTAGCACTGCCCTTGTAATCCGTCGAACAAAGGGGTCATGTTGATCCTCTTCATCTGAACCATTTCTTCTTCGCTTATTCTGTGCACGCGAACTCTCTTCGGAGGAACTGGAGGTTTCAACTCATCCCTTCTTTTTGGATTCTGGAGATGATGAGTCAGAATCACTGTCACTATCTTGTCTCCAAACTCGAGGTCGTCGACCATCCTTTCTCAGAGGTCATCCCGGATCTTGGCGTGCGGCTTGTTGGGATTTTGGCACCTCTAAGGCCAAATCTTGTCGAAGGCACTTGTTCTCCACGATCATGTTTTCCAACCTCTGTTCGTTTTGCTTTGCCTGATCCATAATTGCTTGCATTGTCTCATGTGCTGATGTCGAGGGTGAGGTCTGGGCAATTGAGTTGAAGTTCAAGGTCCTTCATGCAGCGATGGTCTCAGGCCCATGCATGTTGCTTGGAGTGGTTTCATCTCGTCGCGTAAGGTTGTCAGCGACTATCGGAGGATCTTCTGTTATGCCCGCTATGGATATGTTGTAGTATTCCCACAGACAGCGCCAATTATGGAGAAGGTGGTTCGGAAATACTCTTTGGATCCAGTAGAATGCTCGTGACCCTTAGCTAGTCACTTGAAAAGGAATGAACACTCCGGTCAGGGGTGCCGGAATTAGCACTCTGACGGATAAGTCAATGTATACTCTCTTGGTTACTTATATCTCAAGTTAGACTTACTTGTTCTCACCTACCTCTTTTGGCTGATGCTCTTCTTATTTATAGTCGTCCTTGATGTTAATGGTCGAGCCCACCTTTCATCCAATGGATAGTCGCTCATGCAACTTTATCTTCATATTCGGCCCAGTTTACGACTGATTCGGAGGCCAATCTGGATATTCGGCCTCTGTCCCTCGGGGCTATGGGCCGTATTGTACATGATTTGATTTCCTTCTTTAATAAATTCGGCTAACCTACGTAATAATTTACTCGGCCCCCACAATCATAAAACTTGAAAAGAAAGGTCAAAGCAATAAACTAAGGGCATAGGCGAGTCAGGTGCTCCTGCATCCTCTACTCGTGCTTGCGGAAACTTCTGTAGCCAACGTGGGCCCGACTTGTGCCTCATCCTCGAGCCAAGCCAAGCACTCACCAGAAAGGGCATAACTAAAACTAGGGGCAGGGGCTAGAAACTCTCTTGTCCTCCAAGTAGCAAGGTACCTAGCCAAGTGTGAAGCACGAATCAGGAATGAAGCCGAGTATTCTAACCCCTCCTCTGGGCAAGTCTGATCATGCCCGAACTAGCATCTAAACCAGAAAGGAAAGTAGAACACCCAATGCATGAGGCCAATCAACTGTATGCCAAGCTATTGAGTCATGCTCTAATTCATCTCAATCAGATGAAGCTAGGGGCAACGCCAAGCTATGTCAGCTGCAGATCTGCTACACATCCAGTTGCACTATCATTCCTCATTGGGAAAGTCCACTAGTCGTTGGCAGAAGAAATAAGCTCGAGCGGAATACTCGAGGTAAGGGTCCACCACCTTTAGCTTATCCATAAGCCATACCTAGAAAGGGATGAAGAATAAGAGAGATTAAAGAATAGAGAGATGTACGTTGAGAGAAAAGTAAAGAAAGAGCTTTGAAAGAAAATAGCATGGGTGTCGAGTGATGTGCGAGGCATATATCAGAAACGGTGGAAAACAATACCTGAAAAAGTAGTGGACTCCCTGCATACCCGGTAGTCTCTCGCCGATGAAAAGTATCTAAACCCATCAGGGTCTCGGCAAGCGCCAAACCGATACAACTCTTACCTTCTTTCAGACATTGGGCCACTTCGATCAACCGAATGCTAGTTTCGCCGTAACCAGGGGCAAGAAGGAAATGCGCGAGCACACATAAATGGAGGGCATATGCCGAAAACCTCGCCAAAGAAGGTCTCCTCTCTCACCGATGTCAGAAAATCGATGAATCAAACCGGGTATGTCTAGCTCTCCGTCATGGGCTAAAGATCAAGCTTCATGTAGAGTGAGCCCACACATCCATCCCAAAGCTTGGGCAGGACCAAAATGGGGCTGAGGCACGATTTCCTCATCGCACCGGGTTTCCATCAATGCCCGAAATTCTTCAAAAGTTGGGCACATTTCCTGTGTTCCAAAGCGAATTTTATGCATAATTGGGTCCCAGCATCAGGCCGTGGCATGAAAGAATGGAAAGCAAAGTGGAGTGTGGCTTAACGAAAAAGCACGTTGATGTTGAAACCTTATAAATTTACCTTTTTCGTGCCATCTAAATTGGCTATCCAATCCGTGAGATTCTCTACAAAAAATGTCTCCATTTGTGGAAGAAACATGCAGCTAAAATGAGGTTCTGGAGAAGAAATCACGAAGGAGGACCTTTTGTAGAAGATAGGGCTATGAGTGGAGGCCAGCTGTCAGCTTTCTGGTGGTTCCTCACATTAGTGGCCGTCTGTCCACTTTTTCTGGCCTACCGTCCACCAGTGGTGGCCGGCCGTCCACTTGTGGGCCGAGCAATTTTGGAAACGTGGTTTTATCTTGATCTTTGTGTTTTAAGATCTTGTTGTAAGTCTTGTGGTTTTAGCAAGTGTGCATATCTGTGTTTGAGTTGTTTTTGCTTTGTTTATTGAGTTGTATGTTGTATTTTGGTTGATGGTCGGCTCATTACTCGATTAAGAACATTGTTTCAATCAAGCGTTCTTGTTACAAACTCAATTCCATTTTCATTTCATGCAAATATGTTACTCCCTGCCTCAGAGCTAGCCTCGATGTCATCTCCACTCTCAGACCCTGAGCCAATATCATCACCCCCGCTCTTCGACGACTCAGAATGTCGACTCGCTGCCTCATCAGAGTCGCTGATCTCGGCAGCATCATCACTCAAAACGGGCTCCGAGGGACTACTCCGACCTCAGGTACCCCTATCCCTATCTTGCCCGCGGTGCACATCTCAGCCACGAGCTGGGGCTTGTCTCTCTCTCCTTCCTATTACTAGAGAAGGTGCTACCGGTGCTAGTGCTGCTGCTACTACTGCCACTAGTGCCTGGGTATAGATAGAATCTAGAAAAACAGTTGTCAACATATCAGTTACAGTGTGTGTCTCAAATACAGGCATAGTATGCAAAAACCAGATACAGTGTGAGCACAGTGTGCCAATGCAGTGTATCAATGCAATTTAGGGAAGACTATAGTAGAAGTGCCAATGTATCAGTGGAAATGTGATAGTGTGGTGCACCACAGAGTTAGTGGTGAAATGCATGCTGAAATAGAGGAAACTACCTGAATACCGTGGAGACCAAGCAGTATCTCTCTCCTCTGCACCATGCCAATAAGAGAAGCAACTAGCTCAAGGAGGCTCTCTATATACTCTATGGGTGCCTGCAAGAGCATTTGAATGATCAATATCTAGAATAATCAATATATGAAATGGAAAATGTGGGGTGTGAACTGTAAAGTGTGGTCCATACCTGAGGTGCACCTCGAGCTCTAACATACCCATGCCCTGCCTCTGCTGGCTCAATCAGAATCTGGTAGGCTGTCCTGGTCAGTCGCCAATATGTAAGCACAATGGGAATCTCCGGCCAACCGGTAATCTGCCCAACGGGAGGAACCCCTCTAGTATCAGCCCCGATCACCTGAGTTGCCTCACCCGCCTCGGGTTCCCCTATCCCTGCCTTGCTCGCACAAATGCCCCTCAAGAGAAGCATAAGAATGAGTATCGATGGTAGAAGGTGAAGGTCATATCATCACGGCTCCGATGCCGGTACCGACCGTCATACCGCTGTGAGTAAAGCACCACACGGGGGATTTTCTCTGCAGGCTCTGGAGCCAGGACCGGGAAATAGGCATAAACCCATAACTGCAAGAAAAGGGCAGTGGTGTTATCAACAATGCATGAACAGATATGAAGCAGAAAGTGCAAAGCAGAAAGTGCAATGCATGAACAGATTTTGAACAGAAAATGCAAAACAGAAAGCACAATGCATGATTAGATGTTGAAGAAAAAGTGCAAAAGTAGAAAGGTGTGGTGCATACCTCCTAGTCTCTCCAATAGCCTCCGACCCACTCTCCCCTCATGTGAGAAGTGAAGCTCATGTAGCCATAGAGTGGTGAGGCCAGCTCCGCCCCAGTCATAGAACCGAACTCGAGGCAATGTCAACAGGGTGTTCAATAAATATAAACCCATGGTGTTCCACCTGTTCGCAAACAAGGTGGTACCGAGGAGAAACATTAAGAAGCTCGGGCATACTGCTCTATCTCCTCTGGTGTCTTGGGCTCGGTCCTAAGAAACTGCTCAATGAACCAGTTGTATCTCACCAGCGTTAGTCTAGATAGAGGTGGGCGCGCTCCAAGCAGGTGGATCGATGCTGCCTCTCACTCACTCATGTCCATGTCGAAGGGGATTGGATCACCCCATACTCCTAAGCCTGTGAGCATGGCAAAGTCATAGGGAGTCATCATCATCTCCCCAGCAGAAAAGAGGTGGAAAGAGTTAGTGGTGTCCTACCACCTCTCCACCAAAGCTCTGAGAAGAGCCCAGCTCTTCATGTGGCGTAAAAGTCCAGAGCAGAATAGGCCAAAGCCAGCCTTATCGACAAAGTCGCGGACCTCAGAGGGGAGCTCATCATACCAATCTCTCACTGTTGTCACCACATACCCCCTGTAAGCACAAGAGTCCCCTTGTGGCAGAGAAAAGTAAAGTAGATGAAAGACAATGATAAAAGTGCATTCAAATAAAAGGCAATGCAAGAAATATGGTTAAGGGAAAGGCAAGAATGCATGAAAAATAGAGTTCGTACCTCGGTAGTACTGAAAGAGAGATGGCAGTCTAGCTCCCTCAGCAAAAGATCCTCCGACACGCTACCAATGAAATCGCTGTAACACCTGATGACTCAAGGCAGCAGTATGTGTGTGCGAGGATGATAAGTTATGGGATCAAAGGACCACACCCTCGACGGTAATGGCTCAGGCTCAAGCTTTGGAGCAAACTCCCCCTAAAGATCAACTACGATGCCCTCCGCCGCCTCACTGGCCTCAGCAATCACCAGCTCCTCAAGCTCAGCAGGGGGGTGATAGTGGAGGTGGAACCTCAGGAAGAGCACCCTCATGTGGAACATCATTCGCCATCTGGAAAATGGGTGAAAAATGAGAAAAAAAAAATGGAGAAAATAAGGAAAACTTGGAAAAAAAGTCAACCTTAGGAGAGAGAAAATGGAGAAAAAGTCAAAACTTGGAAAAGTTCACAAAACCCGAGAGAAACTCGAGGGTAACAAGCCTAAAGTGGTGAAAACTCAAGAAAAGCGATGAAATCAAAATCTAATCGGTTCAAAGTGCAGAGAATCAAGAGGGTTTCGCGAATAAAGTTTGTGTGGGGCGTTGGAAAACGCGTATAAAGCACGGATCTAAAGAGAGGAAGTACCTAGAGAGAGAGGGAAGGTGAATTCGGATGTGTGAGTGTGTGAAAAGTGAAGCCTTTATGTGTATTTAAAGAGACCTGAAGCAAAATGGCCGATTTGCCCCCAAAGGTGCACAATTGGCCAGCAGGCCACATTAGTCACCGGCAAGCCTTACTGGTGGCTGGCAGGTGGCCGGCGGCCTTCACTTGTGGCCGGCAGGTGGCTGATGGTCCTCATTTGTGGCCTAGTTCTGTTGTGTGCCTCGTTTACTCGGGCAATGTATGGAAGGTTCTCTTTTGGCTTTAGATTGATCTTTGAGGAGCTTGAAACTGTGTTCTGATTGTGCCGTTTCCAATACTCGTTGTATTCTGGGGACAAATGTTCTCCATTTACCAATATGAACAGGGTGTATCCTTTTTTAGCATGATGCAAAGCCTTCGAGGGAAAAATCGAAGGTTGTCCCCGAATATCGTTTTTATTCGTTCTATCAAATTATATATTTGTTCTCTTCTATTGCATAGAAAGTGTATTTTCATCTACACTTATGCGGCATGCGTGCCCTACATCTTTCGTGACTCATGCATAGAATATGCTTTTAGTTTTGCATAGAATATGCTCTTGTTCCTTGCGTAGAACATGCTTTCAATGAACATCAGACATCGGTTGTCTATCTTGCATGGAACATGCGTTGTCGCTGTATTAATTTGTAATCTTGTTCACTTTGTGCATCTATCGCACACGCTCACTTAGTGCATCTATCGCACTTGTTCACTTTGTGCATCTATCACACACGCTCACTTTGTGCATCTATCTCACTTGTTCATTCCTTTTTGCATCTATTGCTTGTATCTCATGACACATAAAGCGCGAGCCTAGGCGGGTTTTATCTCAGGATGCGTGAAGTACGGCCTTGGGCGGGTTTTATCTCAGGACGCGTGTGAAACACAACCTCGAGCGATTTTTCTCCTCTTCTCACGGTTTCAACGTGATTATCTCAGGACACGTGAAGCGCGACCCTAGGCGGGTTTTATCTCAGGATGCGTGAAGCGTGGCCCTGGCCGGGTTTTATCTTGGGACGCGTGTGAAACACGACCTCGAGTGGTTTTTCTCCTCTTCTCACAATTTCAACATGATTAAAGTATCGCAAGACGCATGAAACACAACCCTGGGTGGGTTTTATCTTAAGACGCGTGACCGGCGGCCCTAAGCGAGTTTTATCTCAGGACGCAAGTGAAACATGACCCAGAGCAGTTTTTCTCCTCTTCTTATGATTTCAGTATGATTAGAGTATCTCAGGATGCATGAAGCGCGACCCTGGGCGGGTTTTATCTCAAGACACGTGAAGCGCGACCCTAGGCAGGTTTTATCTCAAGACGCATAAAGCGCGGCCCTAAATGGGTTTTATCTCGAGGCGCGTGTGAAACATGACCCCAAGCAGTTTTTCTCCTCTTCTCACGATTTCAGCGTGATTAGAGTATCTCAGGACGAGTAAAGCGCGACCCTAAGCGGGTTTTATCTTATGACGCATTAAACGCAACCTTAAGCGGCTCTTATCTCAGGACGCGTGAAGTGCGACCTTGGGCGGGTTTTATCTCAGGACACGTAAAGCGAAACCCTGGGTGGTTTTTATCTCAGGATGCGTTAAACGCGACCTTGAGCGGTTTTGTCTCAAGACGTGTGAAACACAACCCCGAGCAATTTTTGTTTCTCAATTTCTCAAGACGCGTGAAACGCGACCCTGAGCGGTGTTTTCTTTCCTCATCTCACGTTTTGGCGTGGTTAAATTGTGTTTTAGATGTTTTTGCATGAAACCTATGTTGGTTTTAAGCTTGAAACTGCTCATTCATATGTTATCTTGTTATTACTTATCGCATCTGTTATTGCTTATTGCATCATCTTGCATGATCATGAGTTTTCAAACTAGCCGGCTTCGCGAAGCGTGTGAGTCCAGCTTCAAAATATCTTTGCGCATATCATTTGCATCTTGCCCCAGAACTACGCTGGTTTGATTCCTTGCAAAGGGATACGTAGGCAGCTTGCGAGCGCAACCATTTAATTTATGTATTGATTGTTTGTCCAAGTCTTAAGACCTTGTCAAAATGGGTCATCTTCGGGTTTTGACATTCACTCACGTCATTTCATGATTTCGAGTTCTGTCAAAAAGGGGCAACTGTAGACACCCCATTTTTGACCGCCCTTACGACTTTGGCGTCACCACTTGTGCACCCAATGATGAATTTGTATATGCTTGCCAAGTGCTCAAAGTCTTCAGCAGAATGCCACAGCTTTGAGCCTTCAAACCCTACACACCTTTTATCTTGTTTTGGACCAAAACCACAATTTTTCAAGCCTAAAAACCCTGGGACCTGCAGGCTCCCTTGTGTGGGTTGCCGGCCACCAATGTGGGTTGCCGACCATTTGTGTGGCTTGCCGGCCAACATTAGTGGCCTGTCGGCCACTTCTGTGTTTTTGCAGATATTTGTGTCAACTGTGCCAGCTATTCTCACAGGTGCATGCATCTGCCTACACGTGTATGTACGGATATTTCTAAGGGAGTTTCATGTTTTTCTATAAATTGAAGGCGTCCCTTTCCATTTATAAGGGTTGGAAATTTTGGAGGAAAAATATCTCTCTCTCTCTACAATTTCCTTTCTCTCTTGCAAATTCTTGAGCCTTTGACTATACACTCTAAACCAAACCTTGTGATACTTGAGCTGAGGTACTTTTGAGCTTACTTTGAGCTCTTGAGGGTGTGTAAGTCTTGGTTTGTGACTTAGAAAGGGTTATCCTCTTCAAGAGGTATAAGTCTTGGCTTGTTTCTTTGACTTATTTGCTATTTTTCCTACTGTTTTTAGAATGTTTTTGGCTGTTTATAGTCTGTATTTTTAGGCTAAAACTTGTGGTTTAAGGCCATTAGGGGTGGAGGGGTGGATCACACTTCTTTGCACCTCACTTCTCAAGCCTTTGCTCTTGTGTTTCCCACCTTTTTATCAAATTTTTTTGAGCTTTTTAATACTAAATCTTACAGGTTTTTTAGAGGTTAAAACCATGTTTTGAAGTCCCAAAAATGGAAGGGGTAGCCTTCCCTCCTTGTGCTTGCTTACTAGCTTAACTTGTTCCATGTTTTAGCTTATTGTTATAGCTATTGTTAGCTTAATTCCAGCACTTTTAAGCACCGTTTTAAGACTGTTTTTAGTTGTTCATTACATTTGAGCTTTGTA
The DNA here is from genome assembly GCA_036172215.1 of Camellia granthamiana. NCBI lineage: Eukaryota > Viridiplantae > Streptophyta > Magnoliopsida > Ericales > Theaceae > Camellia > Camellia granthamiana. Next base: position 43,073,226 of record CM069904.1, read on the forward strand.
TAGCATGCTTGTAGTGTAATAGTCCTCATAGGTTTGGTGGTTTAGGCCTTAGCCACCAACCTATTTTAGTTGATATTGTTCATTTCAAGCTTTCCATACTTGTGATCACCTTTAATCACCTCTGCAACCTCCCTCCTTTCCTGGCTTTTTCTTTGCTTTGAAAGTTGTTTCAAACCAAGTGTTTGTTTAAGCATGAGATTGAGGTATTGTGCTTAATGGTTTAATCCCTTTGGGGGTTCATTACCAACGGCATGGTGTCTCTCTCATGCCTAAAACAACTCTTTGTTTAATATTTCTTTCCATTAGAGGACTTAAATCTCACTTTTGGACTCAATTGGCTAAGGAATGGTTAGTAATTAAAATGAAGTAATAAAATTAGGGCTAAAAGTGATGCAAGATAATAAAATCAACTTGGGTTCAATCAGACGTTAATTGAACCCATTGAGTCTTAAGTCGTTTCATACTTGTTAGTGATGAAAATGGTTCAAGAGTCAATGCCAACCACTTCCCTTTATCAATCCCTGATAGGAGGAGGTTTGAGAGTCTTTTATTGTGAATTTATTGAAATTATACACCTTGGTTCATAAGTTATCATGCAATGAAATTGCATTGATTGATGGCGTGTGAATTGAGCCTGACACTCCTTTGAGCTGTTTGATGATAAAGAGGGGTAAGGTGTACAAACATACCTTGAGAATACCATGTTTGTTCTTTATATGCTTTCTGTTGCAACAGGAAAAACCAAGCTTTAGTTGCTGGTAGGCCACTTTTTCTAGTCGGCAGGCCACTTCTGTTGGACGGCAAGCTACTATTTGTGGCCGGCCGGCCACTACTTCTGGCCTGCCAGCCACTTTTGTCAAATTGAGTAGCAACTTTTTGGAACAGAACAGAGCAAAGGTTTAGGTAAAAAGATGTTCTAACTGTGAAATAGTGGCATTCTGGCAGTAGAACAGTGGGCTTTTCGAGTGAAAATCTGTGCATGCATGAGCATTCCTCGCTTCCCAGGGCTGATTAGTTGGCATAGTTACTTCTTTCATATTGTAATTAATTAGTTAATTCTAATTTGTAATTAATTAATTAATTAATTAGTGTAATTAATTAGTTAGTTCCATAGAATAGTTAATTAATTAATTGGTTTTGTAGATAACTAGCTAGCATAGTTAGTTTATTCGGTTTGTAATAATTAGTTAATTTGTTTTGTAATAACTAGTTAAGTAGCTTAGCTAGTTAATTTATTCGGACCCTCCTGCGCGAGGGCACATTTGTAAAAATGTGTATGTCTTCCAACCCCACATCTGTCTCCCTTTTATTTACCTGCTTATGATGGTTAGTTTAGGGCATCATGTTTTGTTTAGCATCTCTCATGCCTTGCATCCACTTGTCTTGCATGCATCGAGGCTCGGTTCATCATTCTAACAAAGCATTGTAGTTTACATACTTTGTTGAATACGTGTTGAAATTGCATCCTATCAATTTGTTTCGAATGTCATAACTAGTAGCTGAGCTTATTAGTTGCATATTGCATGTGTCGCATTAGTTAGGAACATGCATGTTTTCTAACTCTTTTTCTTGTTTTGGCTCGCCTCGGAGTACTAGGTGAGCATTTTTTGCTTTAGCATATTCCATGAGTGTGATTGTTGCCATGTATAGCATGCTTGCCATGAGGCAAATTGCTTAAGTGCTATAATTGCTTGAATGGCTGTGAATGAAGGCTAATTGCTTGAATTGGAATATTTTGAGTAATGTTTATATGAGATCACTATTTCAAGTAGTACATATTCGAAACAATTTTCAAAAACAAACATGAGATCAAGTGTTCGAATTTTTGCAAATTAGTCTATACTTGTGTGCGCATCACATAGTAATGTTAGTCTAATAACCGGAACAAGTGCATATAATGTAAATAAAAATCACATCATGATTAGTAGAGGCCGATCTTTGATCGGGCAAGTGGGGTGCTCAATTCATGACCTTCCCCTCACGTACCTAAGTTCCCAAGCCGAGACAATCTTGGTGATGACGGACACATGGCCTTTGGCACGAGTCATGGGTTTCCTAAATTTTCCAAAATATTTAGGTGGCGACTCTGTATCTGGCAAAACAGTCCATTTTTTGGCATTTTGATTCAAAATCGATTTTCCAAAAGATTTGCCGGATTTGGACTCTTTGGTGTTTATCTATTTCACATTGCACTTGTGAGATCAGATTCAGAATCGTGGGACTCCGAACTGTAGGGCTAGTCGTATCCGAAAGGAGCACAAAAAGTCAAGCTACAAACACATGCTGTAAATTCAAGATGAATGATTTATGAATGTATATCGCATATGTCATCTTTTGTACATTAACTTTGATGAATGAAAGCTTCTTATTTTATTTATATCACATTGTACTAGTGTTTGGAGTTGAATTATTGTAATCATTTTTTGGGGGACGTTACGACTTGGTATTAGAGCATACCGGGTTTGAATACTTTGGGTACGTGGGAAGTGGTTAGTACCACAATGGGTTTATCTCGTTTGACAGAGATGTTTATTTGTTTGCAATTCTATGTGATAACATGTTTATGTGATTATATGGGTATGGGATTTAATTTCTAGGATGTTGATCGAGTCTACAGGTTTTTAAGAGTCCTATTAGAAAGGCAATTGATCACTGCTGTTTCTAATTGGAACTCTGGCAACGCCGCGCGACGGTCATTATCTGGGAATGAAATTCATATGTGTTTACGTGACTACGTGTTTATGTGAAGTGAATTACTATTGTCCACCGCATTAGGACGCGAGTGAGTTAGCTTCGGCACATTTGTAAATGTGTTAATCTCTTTTGTTACCTTCATTAGGATGTCAGGGCACAGATGTAGTGGTGGTAGGCGTGGTAGGCCTAGGAGGCATGAAGTGCCTTTACCGAATGAAATTCCAGTGCAGGAAGAAGGGGTTGGTCAGGCCAATGTGGTGTAGACGTCCCCGAACGCCCCGGGAGGATGAGTCCCGTTCTGTTCGCTCTTGGGTCTACTACAGTTCGGACTCAAATTGTCACGGTTCTTAATCTGAACCAAAAAGTCCAAATCTGGCAAATCGTTTTTGAGAAAACAGATTTTTGAAAGAAGTGCCAAACATGGACTGCTTTGCCAGATACAGAGTCGCCACCTAAATATTTTATTTTGGGGGAATTTAGGAAACCCTGACTCGGTGCCAAAGGCCACGTGTCCATCATCACCAAAGTTGCCTCGGCTCGGGAACTTGGGTACGATTGGGGAAGGTCAGCTATGAGCACCCCCGCTCGCCCGATCAAAGATCGGCCTCTACTAACCGTGATATCTTGTTTTGAAAGCATTATGTGTTCTTATTCCGGTTATTAGCCTAGAATTACCATGTTATGCATACAGCAAACAAGTATAGACTAGATTGCCTAATTTGGAAATAAGCATTGCATATCCGTTTGTCTTAAAAAATACTTTGGAATTTGCTACTCGCAAGTAGGCTAAAATACGGATTTCAACGAGTTTTTCCAACTTAGACAATCCAACCTTCACCCACAGGCACTCAAGCAGTTTATCACATAAGCATCTAGCCACATGGTAAGCATGCTGTCATGTTAACACTCACACGCATGTGGTATGCTAAAGCATGAAAATACTTACATCGTACTCCGTGCCAAAATAGTAAACTAGTTAGCAGACATGCATGGTCCTAGTTCATGTCAAATTGACTAATGCGACACATACAGGATGCAATTAGGGTAGGCTCAGCTATCCTAAACATGACATGTGAAATGCAATCAATCGATGCACGTATTCAATTTAGAATTGAAGTACAAATGCAGTTAGCATGATGTACCGAGCCTGGTGCATGCAAGACTGATGAATGATGCACGCATGCATAGCATAAGGTATGCTAAATTAAACATGCCCTAATACTAACCATCAAAGCAGGTAAGTAAAAAGGAGAAAGAAGTGGGGGTTGGAAGACATACACACACTCACCCACACTTATTACAGATTCGCCCTCGCTCGGAGGGACCAAAAGAATATACAGATAATTCACCTACAAGCTAATTAAAATATTACAGTCCATCTAATTAGTTAACAAATTAACTAAGCTAGAAGAAACAGTAAACCGCCTCGGGAAGAAAGCCCAATGCAATGCATGCTCGATCTTGCTCGGAAGTGCACTGCCATGCGCAATCTGCCTCTGTTTTCCCTGCTATACTCCTCTGAAGGCTGCCAAAATCTCAGGATGTGCTCACTGGATGTTGGGAGGGTGCCGTCGGCTGGAAGGAATCATCACCGGCTGTGATTTGGTGTCCATCGGCATAGAATGGACCCATCGGCCATAGATTTTTTGCCGGTCGGCACTCTGTGAAGTCGATCGGCAAAAGGTTCCTGCAGAATCTGTTTGACAGCAGCAGAGGACAGAACTTTGCATGGCAATGCAATCCAAACCATATATGCACCAATCATGTCCCTTATCATGTGTATGACTCAAAGGGGCATGGTCCTTGGTTCTCGGACCATCAATCGCGCATTTCAATGCATGATGGCCCAAGAGAACCAAGTGTGCATTTTTCATTTCAAATGAAATGCAAACCAACAAATAAAGGCCCAATCCCTATCACTAGATCAAGGGACAAGACATGCATGCTTATGTAATGCAATCCTAGGCATGTTAGCTAGTATGCAACATGGCATAAAAGGGAGCATGCAAACATGCAATGCACATTAGGTTCACAACCCAAGCAACAAAGCAAGCAAGCACACCATAACTATGCAAACTACTAGAGCATACAAGATGCAATCTAATCGTGCAACATGCTATCAATTTGACCAAGGGAATACATGGCACATGCAAGTGACTTCGAGCATGCAATACATGCAACCAAAGCATGCAAACATGGGATAATGTAGCAACACTTGAATGGCATGCAAGGGATGGACTTACACTAATTGGACAGCCCTAAGTTAGGCCCAAAACAGTGGCCGAATGCCATGGAAAAAAAGGCCAAAATGCATACAAACATGCAAGCACACATGATCCAACACCTAGGCATATCAAAGCAACTTTTAAGCACACTTAAAAGGGACAAACATGGGTATATAATCAACATGTTAGACACTGAAAACATGCTAGAAGAGGTGCCCAAACAAACAAATCATGCAAGTGAGGCATGCTAGAAGAGTCAAAGCTTAAGACATACAAGAGGGATCACATGGTGGCTATACAAAGCAGGGCATGGATGACTCCAACGACTTAAAACAGTCCCTTAGCACACTAAATCATGCAAATAAGCTTCACAAAGCTTGGCCAAAACACAAAAGCATGATAGTCTAAATGCTATGCATGTATTGAGGCAAATCATGGCATTACAAGGTAGGTATGCTAAGCAAGCATGGTGTACCAAGACCAACACACAACAATGTTATATCATGGCATAATAAGCATAAAAAGCAGCTATGGCATGATCAACAAACACTCAAACATGATGCTCCCTCAAGAGGCCAAAAAGTGCCCTTTTCAAGGACAACAAGGAGAGGGGGTGACCCTCTCCTTCTTGGGACTTCAAGGCACCATCCTTACCACCGAAATCCCTCAAGATTTCAGTGGTGAGGAGGCCCAAACACCAAAGTCTTGCAACTCACTCAAAATGGCACAAAATGGGGCCTGTCAAGGCTTAAGAGGGGTCAAACACCTCCAAACCACAAAACACCCTAAACAAACTATTTAGAGGGCCCAAAAACAGAACTTTTTTATGTTATACACTAAGCTCAAAAACAGTTTCAAGATAGGCAAAAATAGGATGCAAAAATGGGGAAAAAGGAGTGAGTTTCTTACCCTTGAAGCCCTCTTTCAAAGATGGTGGACCAGCTGATTCTTCAAGCTCAAAACCACCTAAGAACCTCAAGAACAACCCTCTGGAACCTCAGTAGCCAAGGGAAGGTGTAATGGTAGGTGTTTATGTGCTAAAGTAAGACTAAAACACACACAAAGAATACAAGAGAGGGAGATATAGAAATGGAATGGATACACTACTCAAACCCTAATACCAGAGCTCTCTCTGATTTTTCTCTAACCCTAATGCCAAGAGAGGAAGCCTCTTCTTATAGGCAACTCCCTCTTGTAAGGCTTACAAGACAAGCCATCCAAGAGGGAAACAGAGTGGGTGCCAGCTATCACAGCTGGCACAAAATATCTACTAAAAGTAGATGAACAGTGATCGGCCATTCAAAATTGTTATTTTGACAAAATAAATGGCCGATCGGCAACAAATAATGCCGACCGGCAATATACATTGCCGATGGCAACAAAACACCAGCCGGTGGCCTCTAGCCACGGCCGGTGATGTGTGGGGATGCCTCGCAAGGCATCCCCTGCCCCTCCAAGGCAACAAACAAGTGTTTGGTGCAAAACCAGACACTAAACAGTCGGGTTCGGAGATCCTGAGGCAAGGCGCGTAGCCGAGACCTCCGGGAACTCCGAACGAACACAAACATGGATGATCACCGGGTGTTCAAACGGTGACGTCCAAGTCTTGAGGACGGTCAAAAATGGGGTGTCTACAGTTGCCCCTCTTTGACGGAACTCGAAAGTCATAACAATGACGGGAGTGAATGTCAAAGTCCAGAGACGACCCATTTTTGACAAGGCCGAAGACTTAGACAAACATGCAAGACAAACAAGGTATGCGCCCGAAGGCAGGGGCAAAATGCAAGACAATGCACGAAGCCGAGCATAACTCATGATCATGCAAAGAAAGCTGTAACGAAGCATACATGCGACAGTTCTAAGCTAGCATACACCAAACTACACTACAATGCAGAAAGGATGTAAGAGAATTATGCAATTCTCGATACGTCTCACGCGGAGGGTACAATACCTGTCCGGTTCGTCTGGTCCCACCAGCTGCAAATGAACCGTACATACAATATCGTGCCTGTAAAGAAAACAACTTAACAGGTATGATATTGTTAGCAACATGCATGACAATGCAAGAATGAATGCAAAATGATATGCAATATATACAAAACAATGTATAAATAATGCAAATGAAAATGCAATGCAATTGAAATAATGCAAACTACATGCAAAGCAATTGAATCAAGATCCAATCACGAGCGGTTTGAAACCACACAAATGTCAAATAGGTTGATGGAGGTAACAAGTCCGTCTACCATAGAACGATCAACTGAACTATGAGTAATGTAGACGAATGCAAGAACGAGTATTGGGTGGAATGACATAAGTGGGGTAACGACCCGCTGGGGAAAGAATGATGATCCTAATGCCGGATGCAAAATTACACTACAATGTAATATCTACAATGGATATGGCATGCAGCCAAACCAAATCTTGCCTAGGAAAGGCATGTACTCAAACAAGCCGCGGCTAACATAGAACGGTCCACTGAACTATGCTTTGACACGAGAAGTATGGGCACATACCAGACCAAGCTCAACATGGAAAGGCGCAAGCCATAGATGGAAGGTGATGCAATGAATGCATGCAATCTACAATGCATTGGAAATGGATACAATGGATATGGCACGCGGGCCAAACCAAATCTTGCCTAGGAAAGGCATGTACACAAACAAGCCGCGGCTAACATAGAACGGTCCACTGAACTATGCTTTGACATGAGAAGAATGGGCACATACCAAACCAAGCTCAACATGGAAAGGCGCAAGCCATAGATGGAAGGTGATGCAAGGAATGCATGCAATCTACAATGCAATATCTACAAATATGCAATGGAATGGATATTTACAAAAATGCATGACAATGCAGTATGATGCGATCTGCTGGGGAAAATGCAATGGATGCATGCAAGCTACAATGAAAATGCATGTCAATGCATGTTTATTTTCTACAATGCATGACAATGCAATATTTTACCATGTATGCATGACAATGTACCACTTACAATGGATGCATGACAATGCACTATGATGCAACGGCTATGATTGCAGCTTTCCCTATCTTACCAACAGGGCGATATACTAGGCTGGTTCAGTATCCAGAACTGAGGCGCAATCATGCTGCCTCAACCTATGGGGCTTCCATACAGATTTCAAGCCGAGGGTACACCCCTGGGTATTTAAACCAGACTTTAGTCTCGGAACTCCCGAACCTTTACGTTCTAGGCATAAGCCATTCGAACTCTAGTTTTCACCGTCCCAGTTGGTCTCCTAGGGACTCACCGCAAACACAGGCGGGTGGCTTTACCAGACCACCGAAAGTCGTTCGGGCACGACAAACACCAAAGGAATTGCACCTTTAGAGGATTTAAGGTCTCCTAGACCAGGATGCAAAATGTATGCCTAACAATGCATTTTTTGTTTTGTTTTTTTTTTTGGAATGCAAATGATGCATGAAATGAATGTTGCATGGAATGCGCAACAACGCAAGTCGCTCGAAATGCATGACAATGCAAGTGAGCTTGAAATACGCAACGACGTGCGGCTTAAGATATGCATGACAATGCATGTTGATGCAAGTGCGAAACAACGTATGTCTAATGCATATGATCCCGAATGCGCAGCCACGCGCGCCGTTTGAAATGCATGATAATGCATATGAGCGGGTTTAAGGTCTCGCCAGACCGAGCGTGTTTACGGTCCCGCCGAACCCTTTTCGTTATGTTGAATGCATGATTCTGCATGGTTTCGAAATGCGCGACAACGCGCGGTTTTTGAGATGCATGAAAATGCATGTTGATGCAAGTGCGAAACAACACATGTCCTTGGAAATGCAAGACAATGCAACTGAGCGGATTTTAAGGTCTCGCCGGACCGTGCGTGTTTTGGTCCCGCCGGACCGTGCGTGTTTAAGGTCTCGCCAGACCCGCCGGACCGTGCGTGTTTAAGGTCTCGCCAGACCATGGCGCATGACAATGCATATGAGGTGCGCAAAATAGCGCGAACGATGAGTGTATGCCAAATGCAATAAGACGCGCAAAACGGCGTGATGCGTTGGACAATGCGAAATAAAATGCGATGCGCAAGACAGTGCAATGCGCTAAATGGCGTAATTGAATGCATGCCAAATGCACGTGGGGGCAACTTTCGAACTTTGTAAAAGCCAAAAGGATACAGAAAGGATACACCTTGCACGAATTTGAGTGCTCCACACAGAGGACACGATCCGAGGTCAAAACGGAGGCCGGTTGAGCGTCGGAGAGGCACTGTTTTGCACTGTTTTAAGCAATGAAGGCTCTGGACCACTCATATAACCCAAGGAAAGGTGTAGGAGACTCAAAAACCACTGTGGGAGACCACCGGACGTCCACCGGCCATCATAATGCATCACCGGCCGTCCATCGGCCATCGAACAGTCTCATCGGCACAATATATTGCCGACCGGCAAAGAGTGTGGCCGACCGGCAAAGAATTCCTGTATCGGGGCAGTTTTGTCAATTGGCCACGGGTCTTTTAAAATAGGGTTTCTAACTCTATTTTCTTCACTTCCCCTTGGTCGAAAATCCTCTCTCTCTCTCTCTGGAGTGTTTTCCTTCTTTGATTCTTTCATTTTCTTGCGTTCTAGCCCCCGTTTCGTCGTTCGATTCGCGATTTCCTTCGCGTTTCGGACATTTTCAACCGAACGAAACTTCGTTTTGGTGTCCCGTTTTTTATTTCCGCCACTCGGGGCTTGTTTCCCTCGAGTTTTTCTCGATATCTGTGCCTTTTTCGCACTTCGGCTTTCCCGGCCATTTCCGGCCCTCTCGGGGTTGACTTTTTGTTGACTCTTCGCATTCTCGCCCGGTTTTCCCTCTTCCGGTCATTTTCACATTCTTTTCGAGATGGTGGACGACCTTCCATAGGGCGGGCCCCCTCCAGGGCTCGAGATGGATCCCGAGGCCGAGCCCTTGCCGCTTCGCATCCGGCCATTCGATCCGGAGACTTACAGACCGGCGGTCCACGTGATGCTCCCGGATGGACTACGCCAGTTCCGGAGCTTCGAGAGGGGCGTGGCACGCGAGCTACTGCTACGTGAGCCAGAGTCTCATTTGTCACACGGCGCTTCTGAGGTACATCATTCCCCCAGTTTCAGTTTCCCGCAATGTAGAACACTTAACTGCCATAGTTGATTCTGTTCTTTTTGCTTAGTTCAAATGTACTGATGCACTGATATACTGTAGTTGACTGTGAACACACTTGCAACTGATAACTGTTTGAATATGACACGCGCACACGCACTGCACTAGCCCTGAATTGCTCAAACACATTGACACAACACACTCTGTACTTCACTGTAAGCACATCGGCACCCGGTATCTGTTTGAATTCTGAAAAACATGCACACATGCTGTATTTACCCTGAACCACTCAAACACACTGACACATCATATGCTGTAGTTCTTTGCTAACTCACTGACACCCAATGTCCGTTTGAATCTGAAAAACATGCACACATGCTACGTATCTGTATGTTTCTTAAAACTGCATCTTGAATATTGCTTCGCAATTGTTGTTTTTGATTACAGGGGGACTCCCATACCATCCGCGGGTATGGGAACGTCGTCGCCCGAGACTGGTACGTGGAGTTGCCAGACGCGGTTCTCCAGATCGTCGACGAGGCGGGTTTCGGCATCTTTTGCAGGGGGCTTTCCCAGCTTACCACCTACAGGCCCTTGCTTGCCGCTTTAGTGGAGAGGTGGTGGGATACCACCAACTCCTTCCACTTATCCGTCGCAGGGGACATGACGATGACCCCTTATGACTTCTCGATGCTTACCGGCATCGAGGTAGGGGGTGATCCGATCCCCTTTGACACGGATATGGATGAGTGGGACGCGCCCAGCTATACCTGCTCGGCACTCGGCCACCCCTTGCTCGGGCAGGGTTTGTCAGATACTCGTGGTTCGAGAGCCACTTCAAGACTGAGCCAGCCTTGGCGGAGGAGGCGCAGATGACCCCAAAGGAGGTGGATCAATATGCGCGGGGCTTCATCATGTTTTTACTCGGGACGACCCTTTTCGCCGACCGGGCGAACACCGTGCCTCTTTGCCTGTTGAGCGCACTGGTGGATGTCAGGCGGATCCGCCACTACGACTGGGGGGGCGCAGGCTTGGCCACTTTGTATGGCTACATGAGTTCTTCTTCCCGCCTCAGTGGACAGCTCCTTGGCGGATACTGGTGAGCTTGGGAGGTACATCTTCTTTCCCTTCTACATTTCTGTTTTCTGCTTTACATTTTCTGTATTCTGTGCACTGCACGGTCTATCTCTCACTGACTATATACTGCACACGCGTCACATACATATACTCTGTTTTACACTGATTATACATTGCACACACTGTACACTTTGCACAATACACTGCACAACACACGGCTCTGCCATTTCTGCTTTATTCTGTATTCTATTTTACCCGATAGTCATACTGATATCTGTTCTGCAGTTGTGGGTCTACGCCTACTTTCCCAGGCTTGCCCCAGTACCCGATGTGGAGATCCCGCTCGACGTCCCCTTTTCTCATCGCTTTGATGTGCGGTGCGTGTGGAGACCCCGGGAGTCTTTCATCTTCTTCCGCAGCTACTTCGATACCATCACCGCTGCGGAGGTATGTTCAATTGTAGAGTTTGCTTAAGCTTCGCATAGCACTGTATTTTTTATAACAGATAGATAACAAACTGCATTTGTGCCCGCAAATCACCTGGCAGCCTTGGGCTCCATTGCCGGCCGTGGTGAGGGATCACTATGAGGGCGCAGAGGAGACTTCCCGCCTCCGGATTCTGTTGGAGGGCCCGATCTGTCGGGCTTGGTACCTGGGGGAGCGCTTCTTGCGTCAGACCCTGGGTTTACCGGAGCAGATAGTTCCGGGTCCGCCTCCTGCACATATGAGGCATACAGAGAGGTTTTCCCTCGCGCACCTAAGAGAGTATACCGTTGGCTGGGGCGCGGAGCGTCATAGAGGCGAGGGCGACTATGCCGAGTACGTCCGGACCTACATTATGCGACCCTTGAGCAGTGGTCGGCGAGCTGAGAGGGAGAGGCCAGCGGCGCCAGCAGCCGGAGCGGGAGCGTCGAGGAGAGCTCGAGTCCGTGGTAGAGGTGGAGTTCAGAGAGGGCGGGGGACCGGCTGGCCTGCTCTGCCCACTTCACTGACTTTCAGAGGGCAGGGTGGAGCGACCTACCAGGTCCCCTTTGCTCCTCCCCCGGCTGATCACGAGTTGGTCGGTGTCCCCAACCTGCCTCCGGTATGTATTACTGCATTCTTGTATAGTCGTTTCATTTCAGTTTATTTGATATTCCGCAGAATATTGATGTATCTGATATTTTTGCAGGCTTCCTCCGAGTACACCCGGCAGTCATTGGAGATGAATGCCTCCATGATGGAGATGCTACAGCAGACCTTCGACCTCCTGGCCCTTTACAGCATTCCGGTATATACTTCCAACCACCGTCTTAAACCATACATAAGCCGATTCGCATAATCTGATGCACGATACAACACTTAATACACTGTACTCATACACCGCATTCTGTACTGATTCACTCCTCACAGCATACATACACTGTACTCATTCACTGTATCCTGTACTGATTCACTGCTCACGGCACTCACAGACTGTACTCATACACTGTATTCTGTACTGATTCACTGCTCACGGCACTCACAGACTGTACTCATACACTGTATTCTGTACTGATTCACTGCTCACGGCATTCACAGACTGTACTCATACACTGTATTCTGTACTGATTCACTGCTCACGGCATTCTGATTTATTTGCCTTTTATGCTTTTCAGCCTCCTTTCCAGATCCCTCCGGTGGGTGGTGCTCCAGCTGGGCCCTCTATTCCTGCTCGAGGAGGGCGAGGAGACACTATACATCCTCGTACCAGGACTGGGCGTGCTCATGTCGGGAGTAGCTCTCGGGCACCCATTCCTGATGATGAGGATGATAAGTCCGAGTCCGAGGCTGAAGCGGAGGCGGAGTCAGAGGCGGAGTCATCTGAGGAGGAGACCGGAGACGGCTCGGGCTCAGATTCAGATGGTGATGCTGATGACGATGCTCCTGGGCCTTTGTCCAGGAAGAGGGCGATGACAGACCTTCAGGCCTGAGACCACTGATGTTGATCCAGATTTTTGCTGTTTTTCTTCTTTTGTACTTCTTTTTTTTTCTTTTGTTGGTAGCTAGAGTACCTTGTACTGCCGCAGGCAGGTTTTTGTTTTCTTCAAAACTATGTACTTGAAAAAGATGATATGCAATGAAACAAACTTTTCATCTAAAAAAGTGTTGTATCTGTACATTTCATACTTTGCACTGCATTGCATCATATTACACCTCAAATGTAAATGATATTGATCTGCCGTCTGAAAATTGAACACTTGCACTGTAATAATCAGATAACTGACCAGCTAATAGCAAAACAACCCAAGCAAATCACTGTTTCATTCTGAACACACAGCCCATACTCCACTGGGGATTGATCTGTAGACAGCCCGCGACATGGCACTTGGTTCTCTCCGCACACGGCAAGCATTGAACAAACAGCCCAATCTGATAAGACTGACCACAAAGGCTGAAACCGGCCGAAATTGAAGCACACTCAGATGCCCCAAATTTTCCCTTTCTTCTTTTGCTTTGCATGGATGTGGAGAATGGCACAGCAGTCTGAGCATAAACGATTTTTGAAATAAGGAAGGGTTTTCAACCTGGGTATCGAATCTAAAGCTGAACACAGCGAGAAAGACTCAATCGAAGAAAACAAAAGGCACACGACCTAAACGCAGCGAGACGCACTCGGAGAAGACTCAAGACAAGAGTTGCGATGGGAGAAAGCAAAAGACACGACTCACGGACGCGTTCACGAGAATGAAAGACCTCAGATCACGAGGAGCCAGTTTCTCCGGGTTTTGTTCCCACCCTTTCTAATTTGTGACTCTCACGACACTCGGCCCTCAGGCTCGTTTTTCTCTCAAAACCTTTTTCTCGCTTTTCTCTCAACTTACACCTCTCTATTCTTCAATCTCTCATTTTTTTAGTCCCTCCCCAGGGTGGTTGATAGATAAAGAAGAAATCGTGGGTTCACGCCCAACAATATTAGCTCGCGGCTGTATCTTCCGGCGACGTCCAGTCGAGGTTCCGGATAGGGAAAGCTTCTTCCGGCGAATAGGGTGCCTTTCTAGCAAGTATGTTGGCGGCGGGGAAAAGACAGAACACCTGACTCGATTGCGCCCCTAGTTCATCACTTTGACCATTTTTTTTTTGTTTTCTTCCTAAAACAGTTTTGACCAAAATGAGAGTTGGATTAACATACTTGTTCGATTTTCTGGTTTAAAATCATGCAAGTCAGGCCATGAGCACTGAAAATTTTCCTCTTTGGGTCCAAGAAAATGGTCCGGTTTTTGGGAAATGAAATAGTTTTCGAGGAAACAGTCAACCTCAGTAAAAATTTTCAAAAACTATTTTTACAAACGGTCAATGCTCAACGAGCACGGAACCTACCCTCGAGATGCGCAACCTCGGATCGGAGGCAATGGAAAATTGCCCCTGGCTTGAAAGGGGGGACATGGCAACGGAAAGTTGCCCCTGGTTTTGGACGGCAACTCGGGGCAACTCATGGGAACGCATGGCAACGGAAAGTTGCCCCTTGTTTGGATGATGCCGCAGCATTTTATGAACAGTCTTTGTCAGTGATGACTAAACTCCGAAGACGATGGTCTGAACCAATATATGGACACAGTCACTGTGAAGGCGATGGTGGCTGGACTTCAGGATGAAGTTGCCTGCGTATCCCAGACTTGGGAATCAAGCCTACGTAGTTCACGGTTGTCACAACCGAGCTGCCGGATGCAGAGAATGCAAGGATGATCAAAACCATTACATGGACTGAGGCACTATGAAAGCGTTGGGGGCTGGACTTCAGGATGAAGTTGCCTACGTATCCCTGACATGGGAATCAAGCCTTACGTAGTTCCGGTTAAGGTACACTCGGGTATTTTAACCTTCACTTTTTTAGGCTCTAACTTTTGCCAAGGTGCCCGATGCGGGTTTTCGACCTTGCGAGCTCCTTTCTCTTCTTTCTTTTTTCAATTTTTTTTTTCTTTTCTTCTTCTTTTTTTTTTTTTGCATTTTTTCTTTTTTTTTTATTTCTTCTGCATTTTTCGTATTTTTCTTTTCTTTTCTTTTCCTTGTATTTTTTCTGTCTTTCTTCTTTTTCGTATTTTTCTTTTGCTCTAACTTTTGCCTGGGTCGCCCTTCCGGGTTTTCGGCCCAGCGAGCCTCTCAAGGGTAAAAGTGTAACAAGTCCATGCCAAATGGTTTTGAAATCGAAGCCCTCTGTATCCAGGAGAGTGGCTATTGTGTTGATTTGCAGAAGAATCCATCACGGTTGCTTCACGAGCCTCTTCCGGTGAGATCTGATCTTCTTAACCTAAGTTTAGTGCCTCTTGCTCGAGGGCTGCTTCAAGTTGGGCCGCACGGGCTTTTCATGGCGGTTGACTGTTGAACATTTTGAACGGATTCCAGATTCGAAACAGGTAGGTTGAATTCTGAGGTTGAGAGCGATCCTAGGCTGCACAATCTCAAGAGCAATTCCACACAGGTCTTCACAAGACCGCGCAAAACAGTTTGTTTTTGAAAGTTTTTAAGAAAGCGACAAATCGCTCGCGCTTAAGATAGTGTGGAACCAGTCTGGATCAAACCAGGATCCTACTCAGCACTCACGCTGACAGGCAAGATTTCATTCATTAAAAGGCTTAGCATGCCTCTCTTTCTCTCAAACTGATCAAAATTTTGCAAAACCCGAGGAATTTCTTCCTCTTCGTTTTTATCACCGCAGTGTTCAAAAAAGGGGTTTGAAAAACTCAGGTCATTACAACGATGTTCAAGGCACAAGAGAGTAGGTAGAATGTACTGTCGTTCCATTCACATCTTCTGGCACAACTAGCTTAAATAGCAACAAGTACGGAAACGTGATAGCCACAGCTGTTTCATTAAGGCCTCCTGGTACAACTGGCTTCTCGGCAGGAACAGACTTCAAGAACAAAAACGGGTAATTACAAGACAAAACGGTGTTCGAGGCAACAACCCCGGAATCCCCTGACATTCTATACAAAAAAAGAGGGGGAATGACTCGCTACAACAAGACAGACCCGTAAGCAAAAGGACTGACTCAAGACAATGAGACAGACTCAAAACAAAACAAAAGACTGACTCGACACCCAAGCTAGAATTTACAAAACTAGCATTCGCAGATGCTCAAAATTGCGTGCCAGACGCCACATCAAAAACACTGGGCGTCGCCCACAAGTGGTCCAACCCTGATCACATGCTTGCAGTATCAGCATCCTCAAAATCCAATAGCTGGGTAGTAACGGACTTGGCTGAGGTGGGTGGGAGGATAACCTCATTGTCGATCAAATCTTGTACCTCATGACGGAGGTGAAAACAGTTATCGGTGCAATGACCAGTTTGCTGGTGGTATGCACAGTACATAGCAACGTCATGCGTGGGCGGGAGATTCTTCAGGAGAGGCCTGGGCTCCAAGGGTTTAAGATGCCCTCTTTCGGCCAGGATCTAAAGTGCCTTGGACAGAGGCATGTAGAGTTCGTGAAAGACCCTGCGCCCTCGGGGCAGGTACTTTGGAGCTTGATTATTCTTGCTAGACGCGCTAGCGAAAGGGTCGGCAGGCGCCGCCTTGGCTTTCTGATCTTTCCCAGGTGCAGGATTGGGAAAGGAAGGAATTGTTCTGGCATGACGGGGCCTATCCCGATTTTTCGACTGACTTGAACTACCCTCTGGTGGAGTGGGGAAAGCATCCTCCAAAGCTTTTGTCACAGCTGTAGATATCTGTTGCTTGCTCATCCCCTTGGCCTTCAAAGCCTTGACTGCCCATAACAGTTGTTCGATAGGATCGGCATCTGCCTTCATTTTACCTTTGTCTCTGGCCTCAGCCTGATCTAGGATTTGGGTTGGTGCTGGTACGTCATTGCCATAGCTGGAGGCCATCTCCGGTTGGCTAAGTTCAATCACAATCCGTCCCAATAGCGGGGGCTCCTGGGGTACAAAACTCCCGGCATATGGTGCGGCTGGCGGCGAAGCTGACATTCCGTAGGCGAGATCCGCCACAGACCTCTGGAGATCACCTATCATCCCCATCAGTTCAAATGTAGTAGGCTCGCGAGCCTGATATAGCTGGGGGGTCCAGACTGGGTGCGCAACCGGCGATCTGGGTGGATGTGGCATGTCAACAGTGGTCTCACTTTGCAGAGTGATTCCTTGATCTAACGCGGCTGTCATAACCACGATCTCTTTCGACTTCTGCGTCATGCTAAGTCTTGCCTCGGCAAGGGGGAATACTAACTATTCTGGAATTCTCTGAACTGAAAGGAAAAACAAGCAGCGTTTCAGCCCAAACGGATCAAACACAGGTGCAGCCGAACAACTGTACTCTACTACTGATCACTGTTCCCCAGAAATCACTGTCCCAAAACACTGAATCGGATACCCTCAGATATAACTGATTCTGTTAAATACTGACATTGGTGCCCTCAGGCCTGATACTCAAACTTTGCAAGCTGATATGTGCATTCCTGCAGAGATACACTCTAAAAGCACATAACAAGTAAAAGAGAGCCAAAACACCCCTATGTTGGGGTAGGATTTCCCTGTCCTATTTTGTCAGGAGCTAGGGTTTTACTACGCACGCAGCGGTTTCAAACAACCTATGATCGGGTAAGCAACCTGTCCTAGTTTGGAATGGTCACTATGGATTTTGATATGCACTAGGTCGAATGGTCAAAAAAGGGTGCCCCGGTAAAATCGGGGTTTGTGTTCCCATGCTGTCAGAGCCCATAACCGATCAGCCTTATGGACATGCCTTGACAAGACAAGCCTCCGGCAAACCGTTCAGGAATGGCAGATGGCAAACACGGTGTCCTAGGCACACCAATGCACATGCAATGCAAAGAGACACATAAATGAAATCAAAACAGGATATCACGAGTTCGAGTCAAGCTCTCTAATCTCCCTAGCAGAGTCGCCAGAAACTGTAGACGTCCCCGAACGCCCCGGGAGGATGAGTCCCGTTCTGTTCGCTTTTGGGTCTACTACAGTTCGAACTCAAATTGTCACGGTTCTTAATCTGAACCAAAGAGTCCAAATCTGGCAAATCGTTTTTGAAAAAACAGATTTTTGAAAGAAGTGCCAAACATGGACTGCTTTGCCAGATACAGAGTCACCACCTAAATATTTTATTTTGGGGGAATTTAGGAAACCCTGACTCAATGCCAAAGGCCACGTGTCCGTCATCACCAAAGTTGCCTCGGCTCGGGAACTTGGGTACGATTGGGGAAGGTCAGCTATGAGCACCCCCGCTCGCCCGATCAAAGATCGGCCTCTACTAACCGTGATATCTTGTTTTGAAAGCATTATGTGTTCTTATTCCGGTTATTAGCCTAGAATTACTATGTTATGCATACAGCAAACAAGTATAGACTAGATTGCCTAATTTGGAAATAAGCATTGCATATCCGTTTGTCTTAAAAAATACTTTGGAATTTGCTACTCGCAAGTAGGCTAAAATACGGATTTCAACGAGTTTTTCCAACTTAGACAATCCAACCTTCACCCACAGGCATTCAAGCAGTTTATCACATAAGCATCTAGCCACATGGTAAGCATGTTGTCATGTTAACACTCACACACATGTGGTATGCTAAAGCATGAAAATACTTACATCGTACTCCGTGCCAAAACAGTAAACTAGTTAGCAGACATGCATGGTCCTAGTTCATGTCAAATTGACTAATGCGACACATACAGGATGCAATTAGGGTAGGCTCGGCTATCCTAAACATGACATGTGAAATGCAATCAATCGATGCACGTATTCAATTTAGAATTGAAGTACAAATGCAGTTAGCATGATGTACCGAGCCTGGTGCATGCAAGACTGATGAATGATGCACGCATGCATAGCATAAGGTATGCTAAATTAAACATGCCCTAATACTAACCATCAAAGCAGGTAAGTAAAAGGGAGAAAAAAGTGGGGGTTGGAAGACATACACACGCTCACCCACACTTATTACAGATTCGCCCTCGCTCGGAGGGACCAAAAGAATATACAGATAATTAACCTACAAGCTAATTAAAATATTACAGTCCATCTAATTAGTTAACAAATTAACTAAGCTAGAAGAAACAGTAAACCGCCTCGGGAAGAGAGCCCAATGCAATGCATGCTCGATCTTGCTCGGAAGTGCACTGCCATGCGCAATCTGCCTCTGTTTTCCCTGCTATACTCCTCTGAAGACTGCCAAAATCTCAGGATGTGCTCACTGGATGTTGGGAGGGTGCCGTCGGCTGGAAGGAATCATCACCGGCTGTGATTTGGTGTCCATCGGCACAGAATGGACCCATCGGCCATAGATTGTTTGTCGGTCGGCACTCTGTGAAGTCGATCGGCAAAAGGTTCCTGCAGAATCTGTTTGACAGCAGCAGAGGACAGAACTTTGCATGGCAATGCAATCCAAACCATATATGCACCAATCATGTCCCTTATCATGTGTATGACTCAAAGGGGCATGGTCCTTGGTTCTCGGACCATCAATCGCGCATTTCAATGCGTGATGGCCTAAGAGAACCAAGTGTGCATTTTTCATTTCAAATGAAATGCAAACCAACAAATAAAGGCCCAATCTCTATCACTAGATCAAGGGACAAGACATGCATGCTTATGTAATGCAATCCTAGGCATGTTAGCTAGTATGCAACATGGCATAAAAGGGAGCATCCAAACATGCAATGCACATTAGGTTCACAACCCAAGCAACAAAGCAAGCAAGCACACCATAACTATGCAAACTACTAGAGCATACAAGATGCAAACTAATCGTGCAACATGCTATCAATTTGACCAAGGGAATACATGGCACATGCAAGTGACTTCGAGCATGCAATACATGCAACCAAAGCATGCAAACATGGGATAATGTAGCAACACTTGAATGGCATGCAAGGGATGGACTTACACTAATTGGACAGCCCTAAGTTAGGCCCAAAACAGTGGCCGAATGCCATGGAAAAGAAGGCCAAAATGCATACAAACATGCAAGCACACATGATCCAACACCTAGGCATATCAAAGCAACTTTTAAGCACACTTAAAAGGGACAAACATGGGTATATAATCAACATGTTAGACACTGAAAACATGCTAGAAGAGGTGCCCAAACAAACAAATCATGCAAGTGAGGCATGCTAGAAGAGTCAAAGCTTAAGACATACAAGAGGGATCACATGGTGGCTATACAAAGCAGGGCATGGATGACTCCAACGACTTAAAACAGTCCCTTAGCACACTAAATCATGCAAATAAGCTTCACAAAGCTTGGCCAAAACACAAAAGCATGATAGTCTAAATGCTATGCATGTATTGAGGCAAATCATGGCATTACAAGGTAGGTATGCTAAGCAAGCATGGTGTACCAAGACCAACACACAACAATGTTATATCATGGCATAATAAGCATAAAAAGCAGCTATGGCATGATCAACAAACACTCAAACATGATGCTCCCTCAAGAGGCCAAAAAGTGCCCTTTTCAAGGACAACAAGGAGAGGGGGTGACCCTCTCCTTCTTGGGACTTCAAGGCACCATCCTTACCACCGAAATCCCTCAAGATTTCAGTGGTGAGGAGGCCCAAACACCAAAGTCTCGGAACTCACTCAAAATGGCACAAAATGGGGCCTGTCAAGGCTTAAGAGGGGTCAAACACCTCCAAACCACAAAACACCCTAAACAAACTATTTAGAGGGCCCAAAAACAGAACTTTTTTATGTTATACACTAAGCTCAAAAACAGTTTCAAGATAGGCAAAAATAGGATGCAAAAATGGGGAAAAATGAGTGAGTTTCTTACCCTTGAAGCCCTCTTTCAAAGATGGTGGACCAGCTGATTCTTCAAGCTCAAAACCACCTAAGAACCTCAAGAACAACCCTCTGGAACCTCAGTAGCCAAGGGACGGTGTAATGGTAGGTGTTTATGTGCTAAAGTAAGGCTAAAACACACACAAAGAATACAAGAGAGGGAGATATAGAAATGGAATGGATACACTACTCAAACCCTAATACCAAAGCTCTCTCTGATTTTTCTCTAACCCTAATGCCAAGAGAGGAAGCCTCTTCTTATAGGCAACTCCCTCTTGTAAGGCTTACAAGACAAGCCATCCAAGAGGGAAATCCCTCCATACACGTGTATGGAGGGGAACAGAGTGGGTGCCAACTATCACAGCTGGCACAAAATATCTACTAAAAGTAGATGAACAGTGATCGGCCATTCAAAATTGTCATTTTGACAAAATAAATGGCCGACCGGCAACAAATAATGCCGACCGGCAATATACATTGCCGATGGCAACAAAACACCAGCCGGTGGCCTCTAGCCACGGCCGGTGATGTGTGGGGATGCCTCACAAGGCATCCCCTGCCCCTCCAAGGCAACAAACAAGTGTTTGGTGCAAAACCAGACACTAAACAGTCGGGTTCGGAGATCCTGAGGCAAGGCGCGTAGCCGAGACCTCCGGGAACTCCGAACGAACACAAACATGGATGATCACCGGGTGTTCAAACGGTGACGTCCAAGTCTTGAGGACGGTCAAAAATGGGGTGTCTACATGTGGCTGAACCAGTTGGTCAACAAGCCATGGGCACCTTGGCCCGTGAAATGGCCGTAGCATTACAAGAGCCTATGGACATTCTTAGAGCTAAGAATCAAGTCCAGGCCCAAGTAGCTGAGGTAGGGCTGTCATTCTTGAAGCGAGAGTTTTTCCAATCAAATACGGATAAGTTTGTGGGTGATCCCAAGGAGCCACTAAAGGCAGATGAGTGGCTAAAGAAAATAGTGAAAACGTTTGAGATGTTTGGCATCAAGGATGACCAGTTGCGAGTGACCTTGGCATCCTTCCAACTGAAGGGAGATGCGGGTCAATGGCGGAAGTGTGCGCATAGGCGGATTGAGGTGACTTGGAAGGCTTTTGTCAGCGCCTTCCAGGACAAAATTCTACGTCCCACGATTAGGGAGAAGTTGAGAGACCAGTTCTCTAAGCTTAAGCAGTTGAGCACTCCGGTGGCCGAGTTTGAGACCACATTTACTAGCTTGTCGAGGTTTGCACCGGAACTCGTGACGACTAAGGAACGCCATTGTTTAGAGTTCGAGAAACGATTGAGGACCGAGCTCATGTTCAAAATGGCCAGGTCAATGATTAGAGACTATGGATGCCTTATGAAGGCAGTGGCTCATCTTGAGACCATAATGCAGATGGAGGAGGAGAGGATAAGGGGCTTCAGGAGGAGTTAGGATGTTCAAGGGGATAGTAAGAAGCAGAAGGGTCTTAACCCACAGTAGACCTAGGGAGCTCAGTCAAGGTCCACTTTTCCAGTGCCGAGTTCAGGTGCTAGGAGCGGTGGTCAGGGAGATTTCACCTGTTACAAGTGTGGCCAGTTAGGCCACAAGTCTCCAGCTTGCCCATAGAGAAGAGAAGGGCAGCGGTCTGTATCATCTTCGGCTCGTTCTTAGAGCCAGGGTCAAAGAGAGGCCAGCCGCTCACTTATTATCAGTGTAGGCAGGCGAGGCACATGAACAGGTTTTGTCCATAGTTCGGTGGCACACTTGGTGCATCTTGTTCGAGGCAGACACAGAGCCACCAGCCTGCATAGTCAGCACAGGCCTCGAGGGCCAATCAGGAAGCCTCTTTAGCTCAGTCAGTACATCAGGCTTATACTTCGAGGGGTGAACGGGTTGAGCAGAGACTTACAGGGCATGTGTATGTTGTTACCACACCAAATTTAGTACCAGCGCCTTCAGTAGTGAGAGATATCTTCTTATTTTGCAATTCAGTTGCTAATGTGTTGATTGATATGGGTGCATCACATTCATTTATCTCATTTGCATTTGCATCTGTTTGGGGTTAGAGTTGGCTCAGTTAGCATCTCCTATCTGTGTAGAATCACCTATTGGTGGTGAGGTTGTTTTGAAGCAGGGATGTCGAGGTTGTGACAGAGAGGTTGTCAGTCGCCAACTTCCTTTTGCATTTGTATTGATTGATATATCTAGTTTTGACATTATATTGGGTATGGACTGGCTATCATTATATCGGGCTGTTATAGATTGCTACCGTCAGAGGGTTACTGTATGTACCCTGAGCGGTGATTGCTTTTATTTCTTGGGGGACTGGGTTGATAGAGTTTTATCACCAATGTATGATCCACGTAGGCGAAGTGAGCTTAGTTTCCTTCTTGCTAACTTCTTGAGTACTAAGTGTGATAAAGTAAAAGTTGAGTTTCCAAAGGTAGTTTGTGAATACCCAGATGTTTTTCCGAAGGATCTTACCAGTTTACCACCTCACCGTGAGATCGAGTTCTCTATTGATTTAATGTCTAGCATGGCACCGATTTCTATGGCATCATATAGAATTGCACCTACCAAGTTGAGTGAGTTGAAGATTCAACTTCAGGAATTGTTAGATAAGGGTTTTATTCACCCTAGTACTTTACCTTGGGGAGCACCAACTCTTTTTGCCAAAAAGAAAGATGGTGCATTGCGACTTTGTATAGATTACCGGAAGTTGAACCGAGAGTATCCAATGCCTCGTATAGATGATTTGTTTGATTAGTTGAAGGGGTCTTGTTGCTTTTCTAAAATAGAGCTGAGATCGGGTTATCACCAATTGAGAGTAAGGGAAGAGGATATACCGAAAACGGCAATCCGTACGCGGTATGGCCATTACGTGTTTCTAGTGATGCCCTTTGAGCTAACCAATGCACCAGCTGTGTTTATGGATTTGATGAACCAAATCTTCGTGAGTTCCTAGATCATTTCGTGGTCGTCTTTATGAACGACATCCTAATTTACTTACCCTCTGAGGAAGAGCACGAGGAACACTTGCGGGTAGTACTTGAGTTACTTAGAGCTCGCAAACTATATGTCAAGTTTGGGAATGTGAATTCTGGCTTGAGAGAGATTAAGTTCTTAGGCCATGTGGTATCTGGGGAAGGCTGACTATAGATTCATCCAAGATAAAGGCAGTACAAAATTGGGAACAACCTAAGAATACTTTTGAAATTCATAGTTTCTTGGGGTTAATTGGGTATTATCGTCGGTTCGTAAAGGATTTCTCTAGATTAGCCTCACCATTGACTAGATTGACAAGGAAATGAGCTAAGTTTGTGTGGAGTGAGACCTGTGAGAAGTCTTTCCAAGAGGTTAAGGTTAGACTTACCACTGCTCTAGTATTGATCATTCCAGAGAGGGGTTTAGGCTATTCGGTGTATTGTGATGCTTCACGAGAAAGTTTGGGTTGTGTATTAATGCAAGAAAAGAAGGTAGTGGCCTATGGCTCACGGTAGGTGAAGACACATAAAAGAAACTACCCTACTCACGACCTAGAGTTAGCGGCGGTAATCTTTGCCTTGAAAATTTAGAGGCACTATTTGTATGGTAAGAAGTTTGAGGTGTTTTCTGATCATAAGAGTCTGAAATATCTGTTTACACAGAAAGACTTGAATCTAAGGCAGAGGAAGTGGATGGAGTTTATAGAGGATAGTGATTTCGAGTTACATTATCATCTATGAAAGGCCAATGTTGTGGCCAATGTCTTGAGTAGGAAATCAATTAGCAATGTAGCTTGTATTGCCATCCGAAAAATGGGAGATGTTGGGTGCTATTGGAGAGTTTGGCTTGCATCTTGGCAAGTTTGTTGAGTCTGCAACCTTGTTTTCGGTTGTTGCACGACCTACACTTGTAAACCCAGTAATAGAAGCATAGAGAGGTGACCTTGAGGTAGAATCCCTCTGGGAGAAGATCTCCAGTGGGAAGGTAGAGAAGGGCTTGAATGTGTACTCCAACTCGAGTGCTAGATACATTGACCGTCTCTTCGTATCAGAGTCTTGCCGAGAGGAAGTACTCCAAGAGTTTCTCCATTCACGCCTTGCGGTGCATCTAGGAGGCACAAAGATGTATCACAACCTTAGCCGCCAGTTTTGGTGGAGGGGAATAAAGAAAGATGTGGTCGTGTTTGTGTCTAGGTGTCTTACTTGTTAGCAAATAAAGGCCGAACATCAAAGGCCAACGGGTTTGTTGCAGTGCTTGCCTATAGTCGAGTGGAAGTGGGAGCACGGGCACAATGGATTTTGTTGTGGGCCTTCCGAGAACTCAACGGGGTAGTGATGCAATTTGGGTGGTAGTTGACCGGTTGACCAAGTCGGCGCACTTTATTCCTATGCGTGTGAGTGACTCGATAGATTATCTTGCTGACCTTTACATTAGGGACATAGTGAGGTTGCACGGGGTCCCTATGATGATTGTTTCGGATAGAGATTCATGTTTCACGGCTCGACTATGGCAGAGCCTACAGAGTGCCTTGGGCACAAGACTGACATTTAGCACTGCGTATCATCCTCAGACTGATGGATAATTAGAGCGCACCATTTAGATTTTAGAGAATATGCTTCGAGGTTGTGTCCTGGACTTTAAGGGTTCGTGGAAGAGGCACTTTCCCTTAGAGGAGTTTGCTTATAACAATAGCCTCCAATCGAGCATTGGCATGGCACCGTCTGAGGCCTTGTATGGTCGACCGTGTAGATCCCCAGTGTGTTTAGCCGAGGTGGGTGATGCACTTATGTTGGGTCCAAAGTTAGTCCGAAAGATGACGGAGAAAGTTGCACTTATCCGTAAGAGGTTGGTTATGGCCCAGAGTCGCTAGAAAAGTTATGCCGACTATAGGAGGAGACCCTTATCTTTTGAGATGGAAGATCATGTATTCTTGAAGATATCACCTAGGAGAGGTTTGATGAGGTTTGGAAATAGTGGAAAGCTATCCCCTCAATCCATTGGGCCTTTCGAGATCTTTAAGCGGATCGGAGAGGTAGCTTATCGTTTGGCCTTGCCGCCACAGCTTTTCGAGGTTCATGATGTGTTTCATATTAGCATGCTTCAGAAGTATGAGCTGAATTCATCGCACATGTTGGATTGGACCAACTTAGAGGTAGATGAGGATGCCTCGTATGAGGAGAGACCAATGAGAGTCTTGGATACTCGAGACCAAGTCTTGCGAGGCAAGACCATTCCCTTGGTTAAGGTATTGTGGAAACATCACGAGTTTAAGAAAGCAACTTGGGAACGTGAATTGGAAGTCCGTGAGAAGTTCCTAGACTTATTTGTTGATGCTTGATCATGTATTAAGATTTTGTTATGTTAATAAAATATGAAAATATTGTATATGTTATGAGACCATGGGAACATTGTATATGTTGTATAAGTTTTGGGAACACAGGTTAATATAAAAATTGTTTATGTTTTGGAAATATGAATTTTGTATTCAGTATTGAAAATTTGTTTATCATGTTAATGGGATTAAATGACCGGAGAATGGGTCATTGTGATGGAATTGAATGATTATCATTATTGTAATTTATTCAAGCATAACTGTAAAACTTGATTTGAAATTTCGGAGACGAAATTCCTTCAGGGGGAAGATTATAGTGATTCCGGTTTAACCCAACCCTTTTTGCATCTTAGACTCAGGTTTCCTGGTTTCGTGTTGTTCATATCTTGCTTCGCTTATATCTCCTTAAATTTGGCTTTTGGAATTGTTGTGGTTGCGTTTGGGACAAGTTGGTTGCTTGGTTTCCAAGCTCTTGTTGCCTAGAATTCTACTCCTCCACTCAAGCGGCACTTCTTGCCCTCGAGTGGGCTTTGTGAACGCTTAGTATTTTTACAGGTCTACAAAACTACTGGGAAGTATATTCTACGCTCGAGCAGCCTTTCTTGCTCTCGAGCGTTGGTCTATTGTTTGCAAAACTACTGGGAGTGTACATTCTGTGCTCGAGCGTCACTTCTTGCACTCGAGCGGAACAACTTATTGTGTCTGACGCTCGAGCATCACTTCTTGCGCTCGAGTGGACTGTGCGTATATCAGTTCGTAACAGTCACTTTTCACATCACTTTTTTATCTCTCTCTCTCTCTCTCTCTCTCTCTCTCTCTCTCTCTCTCTCTCTTTCTCTAAAACATTTCAAAACCATAGATCTTGAGCTTCTTTCTCTAGAACTTACTTTCTCTCTACATTTTCACCTAAATTCTTTGGTTTCTCTACCCTAGTGCCTTTGGGAAAAGGTAGAGCATCTCAAGAGCTGCATTTTGATCCGAACAAAAGTCAGTTTCGGCGTCTTTGAAGTTTTGTCCTTGCTTTGCTTGTCTTCTAACTTTGAGGTACGGACTTTCTACACTCTCCTATGATTTTTAACTTAGTTATTCGTTGATTGTGTAAATAATGGTGGGATTTGGAGGATTTTAGACAAACCTAGGGTTTTGGTTTAAAATCAAAAGAAGGGTTTTCAAGTGAAGGTATTGAAAATGGTTATGGGTATAGATATGAGGATGTGTTGTGTTAAATTTGTTGATTTTGACATATGGGTTGGATTTGGGAGAGAATGGAGTTTTATCCTAAAATGTTTCAAACAATTATTTTGTATAAATGACGAAATTGGTATTGAGATTACGAAATTAGATGAATGTTTATATAAATGGTAGAGTTGGATATGTATTATCTCTCACCTATGGAAATTTGGATAATTTATCTGTCTTGAAGATTGTATATCTGTTTTAGGCTATCAGTGGAAGATAGCTATGATTGTTGCAGAAATTGCATGAGGATTAGATGAATTGAAACTAATCTCTTATTAGTTGTCATTGAACATGACTGCGTTTTATAA
Source organism: Camellia granthamiana (assembly GCA_036172215.1). Classification (NCBI taxonomy): domain Eukaryota; kingdom Viridiplantae; phylum Streptophyta; class Magnoliopsida; order Ericales; family Theaceae; genus Camellia; species Camellia granthamiana. The sequence continues at coordinate 43,100,939 of CM069904.1, forward strand.
ATTCTATATTTATGATGTTTGGGAGGAAAAAGGGATGTACTCCATGTTTGAGAAGATAAAGGAGATGGACTCCAGTAAATTAAGTTGGACTGTGTGTCCAGGGTGAAAGTCCCGAAAATCGCACGTCTACATGGGTGCCGATTCCCAGGGACGAAATTTTCGTAAAATGACAAATTTGAAGTGTTTGTGTAATGATTGTATTGATTAGGGAACCACTGAGTTGTAACTTCAGTTGGGTTGTCTGGATAATAATGGACTTGACTTATAGATTGAGGTAAAATGAATTGTCATAAAATGAATTAAGATAAAATAGCTTGAAATATGAAAACTGACATATTATGATCTTGTAAGAATAGGAATGATTTTATCATGGGTATTATATATACATATCATACTTATATCTTTGTTAAGATTTATGTATTGTGCTGGATTGTTTCTACTAGGCTTTGGCTTACCCTACTTGGAAAAAACATTTTCAGGTGCTGGTGATATGCCTCCGCCAAGAACTTAGCTTAGGAGGATTGTGGAGCTAAAGGCTCACTTTTGTTTACTTTGTATTTATCTTTTGTACAAGCCTAGGGCTTGATTTGTATTGAGCTTATGACTCATTTTGTTGTAACCAAGCACGGTGTTGGAAAGATGTAAACCATTAGGGCATATGAATACATGTTTAGCTTCCATTCTTTATTTTGTCTTGGAACACATGTTGTAGATTTAGAATGAATGATTTATGAATGTATATCACGTGTGTCATCTTTTGTACATTAACTCTAATAAATGAAAGCTTCTTATTTTATTTATATCACATTGTACCAGTGTTTGGAATAAAATTATTGTAATCATTTTTTGGGGGGCATTTCACTATCGTAACCCTTAGCTTGTCATTTTTAACATACGTAAACACAAAACCAACCTCAATAGCATACTTGCACAAAACAATACGGAACTCAACCACACCACCCTCAAACTTTTGTCCAACACTTTTAATATTATTTCGCCAACCAACTGACAATAACACCTTTTCTTGGTGAGAACAAAACTTGGAGAGTTAAATCTTTTCAATATCCACGTGCCTATCACATTCACCATGCACAACATCTACCCAATTAGACCCCACTTCATCCTCTTGATCAGAAGTACTATACCTAACAATTGAAACATCAACTATATCAACACCACGTGTACAAACAACCCTCAACATATTCAGAAAATAAATATTATTTCGAACCATACAATTCGGATGGCCCACAATAAAATATGAAATAAAAATCGTCTCAGCTTTCAAATTCTCTCATGTTTTACACAAAATGCCAACCAATTCCTCAAAATTCAACATTAATGACAGTAGTATCATTCTCATATTTGCACAGCAACAACATTACACTATCCATCTAAATTGGAAAAATAAATAAATAAACTTGTTCAATATTAAAAACATAAAAAGCAAAGTTTAGAGAAATTTGTAATAATTATCATTTTCTCTGTATTATAATAACAAGGTTATAATTTTTTTCTAGACTCAAATAAAAGTCCAAAGAAATTCACTTTCAAGATCACAAAAACAAAAACACATTAATATCAAAAGATAAAATGTTAACTATTAAACACAAGCACAGACAAAAATCGCAAAGAAGATCTGTTATATTTATGTTCACAAAACATTCAATTGAGAAAATTGATTTTCACTAGAGTATAAGTTTACAATTTTCTCTGTGATTTTCGTTGAATTATAATAACAAATTTATAATTTTCTCTGGACTACAAATAAAAGTGCAGAAAAAATGAAGAACAAAACTTAGAAAATTGCAGAAAAACACATAAAAAGCACAACATAAAAGTCCAGAGAAATTTCGTTTGATTTTCTCTATGATTTTCACTATATTATAATAACAAACTTACAATTTTCTCTAGACAACTAAGAAAAGTGCTGAAAAATGAAAAGTGTAGAAAAAATGAAAAATGCAGAAAAAAAAAAAAAACAAAGAACAAAACTTAGAAAAGTGCAGAAAAACAGAGTTGGTCTCCAAAAACAGAGAATGAAACTTATCGTTGGTAAGCATGTTGACGAAAAACAAAGAACGAAAAATCAAAATCAATTCCATTGAGCTAGTATCTCTCTAAAATTGATCAATAACAAAGAATAAAAATCAACTCCAAAAATCAAAAACAGCTTCACTGAGTTGGCCTCTCACTCAAATTGATCAAAACTGAAAACAAAAACATAATTCAAAATACAATTAAAAAACTAATATGAAATCGGAATCCTTACATAAAAATCAAAACAAAAATTGAAATCCATTATTTTCATCCAAACATACCTGATTCAACTCTACGAAATCCCTACAAAATTCCTAGAAAATAAACACCACAGCAACTCCCCTACACGTTCAACACCTACAAAATCCCTAGAAAATCTCCACGAAAATCTGCATCATCAAATTCTCCATGAAAATCTCCATTGCCAAGTTCATCCCCATAAAATCTCCTACAAAATAGCAATATAATATTCAGTTCCCAAACTCCAAAACAACGTATATTATAAAAAAGAGTAAAATAGGTATTTTACGACCTAAAATAATATTGAGGGACCTTAGGTATCAAAAAATATTATTGTGAATTTCTCCTTCTACCAAAAATTAGGCAGAAATCTTAGATTAATTTTCCCTAAAAGAAATCCTAAAGATCTAACCCAATATAACTATTTAATTAAATAATAAAAAATATAAATAAATCTTCTAAGTTGCTCGTGGGTCGGAGCTGCCCATCTGATATGCTTCATATTGGTGATTTACCCTTGCTGTGCACATCCATTTACATGAGAAGGCCCATTCTTCCATTTAATTGCAAGATTTTCTGAAAATTCCAAATAACTTCATTAAATCACAATTAAATATAAATTGAGAGAATTAATATAATAAAAGTGTAATACTATCCAAAATAAATCGAACAATTATGCACTTTTAACCATAAACACATCCCCTTATATGATTATGAAAAAAATACGTCCAAAAATTTTACAATCCAAAAAAATCTTACTACATTAATTCTAATACAATAAAAAATAAAATAAAATAAAATAATATGGGGATGCCACTTCACTAATTTATTTATGAGGTATAATTTCAACCATCCACAATAAAATATAGACGCGTGTGTATAAAAATACCATGTTATCTCCATTCATCAAAAAAATAACATAATAAATTGAGCAATTAACAAATAGAAGCATTTTTAATTGATTAAGCATTGGAGTTAAACTACAATTCTATTTATGAAAAAGAATATAGGGCAATAAAACTTATTATTCATATTTAATATATTGATACATAATCAATATATTAATTAATCACAAAATAAATTAATCCAACTACAATCTTAAAGCATAATAAAAATGCTAAAAAAAAAAAAACGAATTAATTTAAAATAGAGTTAATTAATCATGCACAGTAACCAATAAATTAGAAAATTATTTTTTTTAAAACAAAATAAATTAATAAATAAGACAAATAAAAATGGTTCATGTCACTGCTTATGCAAGCGTGACATCAGCCAAAAGAATATGCATCCATGCGCCCACTGGATGAGTCCTGGCCCATCCACACGAGCAAGGATCTTCTCCTTGCATGGTTATTGGACCTATTTTTAGGTCTAATTTTGATAATTTAAATTATTCATATTTTAAGATTTGTTCAGTATTTTATATCTATAAAAAATTAAGTTGATAGGATATCAAAAATTATGTGTTTGAAAAAATCGAACTAAAATTTTTTTTTTTTAAATTTAATAAACAGTTTTTCGAACACATACTTTCTGATATCCGATCAACTTGATTTTTTACAGGTATGATATACTGAACAAATCTTAAAATATGAACGGTTCGGATTATCAAAATTGGACCTAAAAGTGAGTCCAATAACCCTACAAATAAAAAATATAAGGAAGAAGTGTAAGGGGATCTCGACTCCATCCACACCCCGCCGAGCTGCGTTGCAATTTCTGAATTTGTTTTCTTTTCGAACTTTCAGAAAACGCAACTTTAATTCTGGTTCAGGCCCATTATATGGAATGAGGATTCTCTCCTTGCGGCCTTTGTACTTGCGTCCGTCCTTGCAGGCCTTCAAGTCTACTTTTAGGCTCAATTTTGATAATCCGAACCGTTCATATTTTATGATTTATTCAGTATAACATACTTGTAAAAAATCAAGTTGATCGGATATCAGAAAGTATGTGTTTGAAAAATTGAACTAAAAACTATTTTTTAAATAATTTAATAAACAGTTTTCCGAACATATACTTTCTGATATCCGATCAACTTGATTTTTTACAGGTATAATATACTAAATAAATCATAAAATATGAACGGTTCGGATTATCAAAATTGGGCCTAAAAGTAGACCCGAAGGCCTGCAAGGACGGGCGCAAGCACAAGGCTGCAAGGAGAGAACCTTGGCTCCATTATATGTGGATGAAAAGTTAATGATGAGTACAATCAAAATATAAAAATTTCATTTACCAAAAAATAAATAAATAAATAGAAGTTATTCATTTTCTGTTATTAAGCACCAAAAATCTGCTGTTATGGGTTTTCAAAAAAGGGCTTTTTTTTAAATAAAAAAAAGGAAAACGTGTAAATATGTCATGATATAAAATAATATTAAGGCCAAGTTTGGCAATTGTAAAATAATCTATCATTTTATCTTTTTATTTTTTTTTCATCACATCACCTCTCTATTTTTCTGCACATCTTTTCATAAAAAAATAAAAAGTACACTTATTTAAATCATCCCAAACAACCTTTAAAAATGCAACAATCTAATAATATAAACGGTAAATATATCTTTGGCATACAAATCAAGAGGCGAAAATAAGCTATAATGCTTTGATTCCAATGTATGAAAACGACGGATATTTTAATTCCAAAGTATGAAGGCGACGGATATTTAAATTATCTTAAGTGGAAGAAATCACTCATGAATTAAGATTCAAAAGTTTAAAATACGAACCCTTCTTGCAAATCCTACGTCAATAGAGAGTGTGCTGGAATCTCTCTATAAATGCTCACATTCCAGATTCCAAGGTAAAAAAACGATGACCTTAGAAGGATAAACAGAAAGAAACATTTTGCAGAGATATTTTTTGAAGTAATACATAGACATATTTTCTGTGAATAGTAATAGGAGTGCAACTTAAGTGGGTTCTAGCGAGTTGAGAAGTTGTCTAAGTTTAATTTAAGTTATGTTGAGAGATGACCAGGCCTGCGCCAAGCCTGAATTATAATTCGAGATTATTTGTCCAAACCCTACCCGAGTTAAATTTGAATTGTTTGAGTTGCACAATTTTTATTTTTATTTTTAAATTTTGTTTTGTGCAACTAAGTTAATTAATTTGTTAAAATTATACTCTATTAACATTTTTTTTTATAAAATCGTTAATAACATTAAACTAAATAATTTATATAATGTAATAGAGATAATAATTGAAGAACTGATGTGCTGCTACGATAGTCTTTATATGCATGAAAAAAGAAAAAGTTAAGCTTTTGTATTACTTGTGTTTATAATATATATTCAGTATGATCTAACAATCTAAATTAATTTAACATCATCCAATGACTCCTAATTTTTCGTAATATTGAAAAATGATATTCAAGTCTACCTTTTAAACCCACTTTCTAGACTTAGTGATGTGTCCAAATGATAATTGGTTAATGATTAAAGAATAAATAAGAGGAAGATTTGACATAGATATTTTAATAGAGTGACACATCATTAGATCTAGAAAATGAGTCTAATTTTTGGGCATGAATGGCAATACTCTTTAATATTTCTATGTATTTATATCTATATAATTCGGACTTTGGATTTGCTCGAATTGTTTGATATTTTTGTCCAAACCTGTCCAAATTTAATTTGAGTTTCTGATTTTTTTCCAAGCTCTCACCAAATTTAAAAATATTTTATCCAAGCCCTAAAAATAATTGGGTTGGACTTGGGTTACTCGGGTTAAGCCCATCAAAATTGCATCCCTAGATAATGATGTAGTCTTTTACAATCACACAAACACTTAAAGATAATTCCATAATTATCTTATTTAATTATATGAGAATAATCATATAACCCATGTGAAATCAAAACAAAAAAAAAAATCATATAACCCATGTGGAAGCTCCATGGTTATGGATTGGGTTGGATCTGATCCAATTTACAATAAATAATAATTTTAGAAATTATATTTTAAGGGTTATAATTTTTGTAATTAATTAATTAAATTATTATTTTTTTTTTAACAAAGGCAACAGACGAGAATAGATTAGATAGTATTGTGTGGACATCAGGAATTGCTTAACTGATTAATAAAAAAAAGTCACCAAATTCATAACAGAAGGAACTATATTATAATGGCTGCTAATTAAATTTTTACATTTGATCGACACTTTAACAATTTAGACTTATTTCCCGTTTCACCAAGTTTTATTGAACTATATTACATAGTAATGGCTGCTAATTAAATTTTTACATTTGCCCGAGACTTTAACAATTTAGATTTATTTCCCGTTTCACCAAGTTTTATTTATTTTTATTTTTTATTTTTACAATAGACAAAAATATATATATATATAATTTTTTTAACACTTGCCAAAAAGTGAGTTTTTTCTTCTTTTATTCACAAAATAACTGAAATCAACCTGTCAAATTTTAATTTTTTTACCTCAATCAAATGGTCAAATTTGGATGATCTAAGTTGAACTTGTATGTAGTTTGGTTATTTAAATAAAAAAGAAAAAAGGAAATACAAAAAGAAACAGAAAAAGAAGAAGAAGATAATTGAGGAGCTTAGATTAGACTTTGCATTTGCCTTCAAGGACAAGTCAAGAACACTATTTAGGTCTCGTTTGGCAACCGTTCTTTTTAGTTAAAAAGTTACTAAAAAATCAAAAAGTTAACAATCCATATCAAAAAGTCAAAGATTTTCTTTTCTCTCTACTTTTTACATTTTTTCATAAAAAGTCAAAAATTTATCCTAAATATACTAATTTTTTTTACATCACATTTTAACTAAAAAATTAAAAAATTACTAAAAAAAACTTATATTCCTAAGCTTTGAATATAACTCTGTCTGGACTTATAACCGATTGACAAAAAGTCCCCAAACACGTAATAACAGAAGGCACTATATTACGATTAGTCATGATTGCAAATTAAGGTTTTTTCATTTGATGTACACTTTAACAATTTATATTTATTTCCCATTTTACCACTTCACTCTATTATTATTATTTTTTTGTCGTTTTCACTCAAAAATAAATAAATAAATAAATAAAAAGAAGGGCTAAATATCTATTCCTATCTCTCCCCCCCCCCCCCCCCCCCCACTTTATCTCCTTTCTTCAATTTTTTTCCTTCAACTCCTTGCGATGGAGGAAGCAGAATCAAACTATGAAGAGTGAGGTTGATGTACAGTCAAAACTTTTAGATGAATTATGCTGACTTAAAAAAATATATAATAAGGTTTGTAATTTTAATATAATAGTACAACGGCTTTTTTTAGTAAGATTAAATGGATCAAAACTACTGTAAATGGTGCAGAAATAAAAATAAATAAACAATGTAAAGTATATATTTTTGTGTAAAAAAAAAATGACAATAATTTTTTCATCTATAAAATAAAAACATTATTAATGAAAATAAAGTAAAGTGTTATTGTCACGACCCAAACCCGGCCCTATGGGTTTAGCACCGTAACCGGCCAGTAATCCGAGATTACCGAAGGCCTGTTTAACAGTAGTACAGTAAAACAGAGTTCAGGGCCTGGCGGAAGCCAATACAGTAAATAAATAATGTCCATTGAGCTGTGACAGTCTGTATGCCAAAAGATTTTTCATGCATTCACACATTCAAACAGTCCAGTCTATACAAAATTTACAGTCACACAGTAAAGGGACCTTATCCCTTGATAACAGTACAGTTAGTAGCTGACAGTCTATACAGTAATCCAAAACAGTACGGAGACAGACGGGGAAAAACAAAACACCCCAAAGCCATAACATGGCAACTCGGAACCTCGCAGTAAGGCACATAGGCTGGCTTGACAAAACTGGAGTCTAACCCACGCTCCTAGCTCCGATCTGGTGGCTGAGCACCTACATATGTACATAAACAGTGAGCTAAAACCCAGTGAATAACATAATGCGTAAAGAGGTTAAGAATGAAATGTCCTTACAGTAATGAAAACAGTTCATTAAACAATATTCCAGTCTTTCAGTCAGAACAGTTATTCAGTCATATGTGGTACATCCATTAGCATAGCAATAAACAGTAGGTCTTAAAGACCGAACAGTAATGATGGCCATCAATCAGTAAACAGTAATGGTTCCACGAGGGAACCGACAGAGATCTCTGTAACAGTAACAATATCAGTATACAATAGTTGCTAAGGATGCCACAATACATTTCAGAATATAGGACATACATTCAATCAATTAACAATAATTATTTCAGAAAACAGTTCTGTTAAACAGTCAGAAAACATTCTCAGTTGAACATATCTTTACACAATTGTTACTCACAAAGTTTGGGCTACAATATGCTAGAGCGTGTTTCCCCAGTCGCCAACCCTACACAGTTCACAGGTTGAACACACACTAAGCTACACCGTTGGGAAATATCATAATTTAATCCCTAATTTGCCTTGGTGTATTCTACATCTATATCCTCATTAAGATGTCTTAAACTAGGCCTAAGAATGCCTAGAATGGGATGAGGATGCAAAAATACACTTAGAAAACATTTCGCAAAGTTTGCTGAAAATAGGAGCCTCACTCGAGCGAGCCTTCCTTCGCTCGAGCGAGCTTCCAAAATCAAAGGCTTCGCTCGAGCGAGAAATCCTTCGCTCGAGCGAGCTGCTGAAACAGTAAAAGTACTGGGATGCTGAAATTTTACGCTCGAGCCACCAATCCCACGCTTGAGCGTAGCTTCGAACAAAGGTTGGTCGCTCGAGCGAAGAATCCTTCGCTCGAGCGAAGAAGCCAAATTCTGGAATTTCCAGATTTGTCTCCTAAGCTCAAACCAAGCATTCTTTCACTCAAAACTCGACCTCTTGGGCCCAAATTCTGGAAAACACATCTAGATTCAATATACAACAAGTTTCAAAGCTCAATTTGTGAATTCAAAGCCCAAGAGTGAGTCAATTAAAACCATTTTTCAAATTCATTTTTCATAAATATGGAGATATGGAAACATGCATGGATTCAAACCAAATTCAACCTTCAAAGCTTGTCCAAATGGACTCAATATTTTGAAAACAAGATGAAAACATGGACTATAACAACAATATGGGCATGCATGTACCAATTCCATGAAATTAAACCTCCAAACTTGGCTATATGAGCATGCATGCATGAGATGAGCTCTAATTCAACTCTATAGAACCAATTCAAGTCTTAACTCTACAATTTAACTTGACTCATGCAAGAAGAACCTTAAATGCAACAGTGGGAGATTCAATTACCTTGCCTAAGTCTTGTAATCAAGGTGTGGAAGCTAAATTTGCCAATTTCCTACAATTCTTCAAGTCTACAAGCCAAATCTCTAGATGGAAACTCAAATTCTCTTCTTCTCCCTCTCTTGGTCGGCTAGAGTGTAGAAAAGGAGACTTGGAATGTTTTGATCAAGTGTGTATAAGGTTCAAAGAATAAAAATAAACAAAGCCCACTCAATGGCAATTCCGTAATTACGGCAACTTAGGTGTTTAACTTATTTTAATCTAATTTAGTCATACCTAATCAATTTTCAGATAAATACACCATAAAATCACATAAATCCTACTGAACATGAAGCACTAAACAATTCTCAGTTCGGCCGCCGATAAGGCCTTCAATTTGTAGTTTAAACATAAAAACACGAACAGATAAATCAATAATCGAAAAGATAAAAATGCGATACCATAAACATGCCCAGTCAATTCGTTTTAAATTTTCAATCAGTCCATTCAGTACTCCAGTTAGTTCAATTATCAGTCATAAGCATTCCAGTTTAGCAGTAATCAGTATGTAATTCAGTAAATTTCCGGCAAACAGTATGGGGTTGTTACAGTTATATAAATTAAAATCTCAAGAGAATTTAATATGATTATGTCAAAATTATAAGACATACTATATTTTTTTTCTAAATATAAAGAGAAGTCAGTGTAATTTACAGAAATTTTTAAATGACATTTTTTAACGTTTTATTTGTTTTTAGGGTGAAATTTTTAATTTTTTTTTATCAATAACCAAAATTAATAATTAATAAAAAAAATAACAAACTAGTAAATAAAGGCAATTGGAGGGGCAAAAGTCCATCTACATACCACTATTTTCTATATCTTTATTTATATATATATATATATATTTGGACTTGACTTTGGGCTTACAATGATGATTTGAATCGTTTAATCTTATAAATCTCGCAATAAAAACAGTTTATGTAAAAAAATCAACTTCGATATCGATATATTTAAGACAAATAACATTTTGTTCTATAAAATTGATGATTTAAGTTTACACTCACAATTGTTATTCATTTTAAAAAGCAAAATATAATTTGTTTATGCGTCTAATGATATTTGATGATTAATTTTTTGCACAAATAATCTTCATTTCAAAATTTATGAGATAAGTGGTTAGAATTATCATTATAAGTCCAAAATAAAACTCTATAAAATAGATTATGAAGAGATACGAAAGATAATGGTGTTGGAATAAATCCTTATATGTATGGTGAAAATATGTAAATAATTGTACCAAATATATTAATAAATTATATATAAAAAAAAAAATAAGTTGAAAGCAACGTAATTTGTTTGGGTAAAATCAAACCAAAAAACAAACAGAAACAGTAAAACTTACAAATAGATTGTATAAATCTAGAACCCAAAATAATTTGATTGAGGCTTATGTTAGACACAATGTCATTAAGACAAATTCATCCCCCACTACAGTATTCACGAGTTTTATTGGACGTTCATCTCTCAAGATACAATGATCAAAATCTTGAAAAACCAGCATTATTACTGCAAGTTTTTGCGAATCTTGTTGTGTAGAATTCTCTTACAAAAAAGACTGAGTGTAGAAGAAAATAAACACAAGATGAATTCAATGCAAAATGAATGCAATGAGGGCCTGTTTATATAGCTGAATTGGTGGCTCTTTGAATGGTCATAGTAACTTTTCGATGAAGAGACACAACTCTTCCATGAAATAGGTACAATAGGGCAGACATGACTACTCTCATAAACGGGTTCGAATTCTGTATCGAATCTAGTTTAATTTTAACCCAAATAAATAATGACTTTATTTAAATAAAAATTAATTTTAAATGAATTTTATCTTAAAACCATATTTAAATGGTGCACTTTAGAGTCAATCTTTCATTCACCTATTAATGGTTTTCAAATCATTTTATAACAATCCTCTACATGAATAAAATGACAAAAGAGTATGCAAAATTCAATACAGACTCAAAGAGAATTCAATTAGAAATATCCTTCATGGAGATAGGTAGCTTTTGGCTTTAAACTTTCCTTAGTAAAAACCTATCGAACTTACTAGCTAATCAGTTGATGCGATGCCTTAAACTGTTCAGTCGTTTGTATAAGCCATGACAGTAGAATTCACACGAAATATCTCTAGACACAGCTTAATTCTCATAGTTGTACCCGTTTTGGCCTTGGACATGTCCTAATTTTCATGAGTGCTGTAGAGAATTTAGCAGTATCAATTCTCATAAAAGCCTTCACATCCATACAGATGATTTTTATTTTGAGTCTCTTAAATACTCCTCTTAAAAAATACCCCTCTAAGTTAATCTAAAATATATGTGATCACTAAAAACATACCTTACCCTAATTCCCCTATATACAACACATGTTGCAAGTATCACGTTCATCATAAGAATGAATAGGAGATAGACTCCCTTAGTCATTTATGGTGAGTCATCCATAATTTAGTTGTCCCTTTAAACCTAGATATTAGGATCTCTAGTCAGCTAGGTTTGGTTGACATTATGACAACTCACAGTTAATAGGCTTAATCATATTTCACTTGATGGATTTTTCCGCATTTGATCTCTAATCAAATATTTTATTTAAAGATCAAATCAAATAATCAAAAAATTAACTCACATCCCAAACGAAGACATTATCGCAATTATCAATTCATACTCATGACAAGTATGTATTTAATGCAAGACATATACTTTATATCATTCTATGTCTTTTAAAATGCAGAAATAACCCCAGCGGATGGTAACTACTCACTTTTAAATTATGGGTTTATGCTAAATACAACAGGCACCTTTTATTCTAAAAGAAATACTTGATACCTATCATAGCATATAAAAGTAATTGTAACAACACAAGTCATAATCTCAATCTAATTTGTCTAAAATACTGTTTACACTTTATAGCTTACTTTACAGTATAACCGATTATGGCCACAATACTTTTGTTAAATAATATTTATTTCACCATGCATTATTCCTCGTTACAGCCTGTGATTCCAATTCTAACATGGAATATAAAAAATAATATTTAAACTACAAAAATATTATAAATCTACCCTTATCAATTCATAATTTATTCTAAATGTCCATGAGTAAAATGAATTTGAACTATTAATTCATTTTTCTGGATAAATTTTGGGTTCATAAGTTTGAGTTATTTAAATTGTCACATTTAAATATTTTAGTGACGGTGACCATCTTAATGATATAAATAGTTTTTCAAAGAAAATTTATTATATAAAAATATGTATTTGTGATAAAAGAAAATTTAATTATCTCCTCAAATGTAAGAGATAAACTCCCATATGAGTAACATATTTGGTCTTATTTCATGGTTAATGGGTAGTGCAATAAATACCTATATAAACTTGATATAATTGAATATTCACTAAAACGTATAAACCAATTTTACTCCACAAGTTTCATAATAATTGATGACAACTTTGTCACAAAACTTAAAATTACTTTAAAAATAACTTTCAAATTGATTATTAAAATAGTAATCAATACAAAAGATTTCTCAATCTACTTCTAATTAAATGAAACGACACGACTATTTGAACTTTTAAAATTCTCTGGTGTTAATAATTATTTTGATATTACAAAAATACTACTACTACAATCAAACAAAAAAATTATGTATATATGAAATATACTTTTTCCATCTAATTACTCTAAAAAAGATCCATTCACATTAGTATGGATGTCATAATTACCATCACAAATTAATTCATTTATAATTGGGTTAATTACATTAATAGTCCCTATAGTTTGGGACTTGTGTCATTTTGGTCCATAACTTTTCAATTGTGACACATTTGACCATGAATTTTGAATCTTGTTTCAAATAAGGACAATTGAAATTATTATTAGATTTTTCAAGGGTAAAATCGTCAATTTGATAAAATATAAACTAATTTGATAAAAATAAATGTCAAAAAAATATTTTTAATTTTTTTAAAATTATTTTTATCCACCAATGATAAAATTATGTAAAATTAATAAAAATTACATGATTAATTTTTTAAAATTAATTTTACACGATCATTGTCCAAACACATAATAAAAATTAATTTGATAAAAAAAATAAATAAATGTCTAAAAGATTTATCAATTTTACATAATTTTATTTTTAGTAGGTAGAAATAATTTTTAAAAATTCAAAAATATTTGTTTGAAATTTATTTTTGTCAAATTAGTTTATATTTTATCAAATTGACAATTTTACCCTTAAAAAAATCTAATTATATATTCAATTGTCCTTATTTAGAACAAGATTCAAAATTCAAGGTCAAGTGTGTTACAATTGAAAAGTCATGAACCAAAGTGACACGAGTCCTAAACTATAGAGACTATTTATGTAATTTGCCCTTTATAATTTGCACGGACTATGCATCGTAACGTAAGTTACTTAACAGAGAAGTCATGAGATGACATCCACACATACAAATGCATAACATATTTATCATGTCGGTACACCAACATAATTTGATTTAAGCCAAAAATAGAAAAGACAAAATTTGTCTCAACATATTCAAATTAGAATATCACATAAAGTTCTAATTATGAAATTTGAAATATGTAACAAAAAACAAAAATAAAAAACTAAATAACGAATTTATTTAAATAAAAACTAAATTTAATTTAAATAAATTTTATATTTAAATTATATTCAAATGATACAATTCAGAGTCAATTTCTTATTCATCTGGTTTCCAAACCATTTTCCAAATGGTTACCAAGATGACTCACTCCCATCCAAAGCAGGCCTAACAATTGGCGGGACTTAAGATACCGCCTCTCGAAGACTTGTAGTTGTGAAGTTTGATTATAATTTTGTGTGGACATTAGGAATTTCTTAACCGATTGATAAAAAGTCATCAAACTCATGATAAGGCAGCGGACTAAGGGCATCTTTAATGGTGAATTAATTTTTTTATTAAATTTAAATAAAAATTTGAGTAAATTTTTTTTTTAATATCAAGTGTTTTAACGGAGGGTGCTGTAATTTTATCAAATTACCGATTAGGCGGACGACTGGCCAGTGTAATTTTTTTACAATTTTTTTCCTTGAGGTGGTCATCCGGGAGACATCCGAGGGGACATACGGTGGTGAAAATCCAACAACAATAAACAGTGATTTGATGAAAGACACATTGGTTCTCAGTTTGATGAAAGAAAAATGAAATTTAGATTTAATGAACCATTAAAGGAGCAAAAATATAACTTTTTTTCATCAAATTTAGATTTGATGATAGATTTGATAAACCATTAGAAATGATCTAACATAAAAAAATGTTATGGAAATCTTATGGGTGCATCTTTTAGGGTGCATATCATAGGTTACAAGTGCTCATAGACTTGATCGATCTTTTAAAATTGATTGAGGATATCTAATTTATCCGTTTTTTAGCAGTCTACCTTAAAATCTTATGGGTGCATCTTGTTAAGGTGAATATCATAGTAATAATATTAGTAACTTATGAAATATGAAAGTTTACCCTTTATTTTTATTATAAAAAATGAAGAATAAAAAAAAAATAGAATCAAATAAGGCTTAAAATAGTAAAAAATTACTCCAAAATAGTGTTTAAAAAAAAAATAAATAGTAAAGCTCATACCACCAAATCAATTTGCATCTACACACCAACCTGCACGGCCCACTCAATTTGTATCTGTTAACTAAGCGGATGGATGCAGATTGATTTTTTCTAATCTGTCTAAGTTCGGACGGATGACGGTCACTCTACCCAACCCAATCCGTGAACACCCCTACCATATGCACCATTACCATAAAAATATGTAATTTTACCACAAAAATTCGTAATATTAACCATAAATGCATAACCTCGTTGCAAATTAACATAACAAACTGTCCAAAATTTTGTCGTTGATGTTGCAAAAATTTATGACTTGATATGAGATTTTTTATTACGTTAATTTGTGACGAGATTATGCATTTTGTGGTTGATATTATAAAATTTTATGATAAAATGACACATTTTGTGATAGGGTACATATGGTATGCACCCTTGAAGGGGTGGGGTGAATACCATAGCATTTTCAAAAATATTATATATTTATAAATTTTCAATTAATAAATTTCTCTCTAAATACGAAGACATTAGATTTTGAATAGTTCTATATGTATCAATTAATGTACTAACTAATATACTAATAGATGATATGACATAACACTAATTGATATTTATAATTTATAATTTGTATAATTTGTATACTAAAATTCTTAGAGATTTTGGATATTTATAATTTGTATAATAGGTGGAGTCAGTAATAATGACATAACATTAATTGGTATATTAATTGATGCATGATAACATAAATCCCACTAATTAAATTGTATATGACTCTATTTAACAACCAACTGGGCAACTCAGTTTGTCATTTTTGTACACTGCTAATAAGGATTAATAACTATTTTTTCATTATGAATTTGTTTGTTGTATTATTATATTTATTTTTATTTTTAATTATGAGATTTATTTATTTATTTATTTTTAGATAGCGTTAGAGATTCTTTCTTTGATAGATTGATTGTTGTTTCCATTTTATTATGAAAGACTTTATTAGATTAATTGTTAAATTATGATTATTCTGACGTAATGTTTATTATATTATAAATTAAATAATTTGTTATCCATTACAAAAACATTACTATATTAACATTATTCTATCGACATTGTAAGTGACGGTTACTTTCATCATTGGTGGTGACAGCTAATTAAACTTTCTCATTTGATGTAGACTTTAACAATAGTCTCCATTTCACCGCATCAACCTCCTATTATTTTTATTTTCAATTCAATTAAATTCTCTCTATTTGTAAGATTAAGGCATCGTTTGATAAGTGATTGTTTTAGCTAAAAAATCAAAAAGTCATTAAAAACAATTAAAAAGCTAACAACTCATACAAAAAAGTTAAAGATTCACTTTTCTCTCTACTTTTTGCACATCTTTTCGTAAAAAGTCAAAAATTCATCCCAAACATACTAGTTTTTTTTACGTCACATTTTAGCCAAAAAGTCAAAAAATTACTGAAAAAGTTTGTTCCCAAACGAGGCCTAAATAAAAAAAGTTGGATTTATTTGAATTTCACATCTTAATTTGAGAAAATTTAAAAGGTTCGTAGAGTCCATCATGGTCTAATTTTAAATATCTGAACTATTTATTTTGTAAAACCCTCAATATATATGATTCATAAAAAAATTAATTTGATCCGATAATTATAACATTTTCCTTTTATCGCATTTAATTTTTTAAAAAAATGAACGATAAATATATTTTTAAAAATAAATCATATATTTTTTTAGAATCAAACACAATAAAATAAAATAAAAATTATCATTTTCTGATTGATCTATTTTTTTTTCATTAATTATATAATTAGAGAGCCCTATAAAATGATTGATTAGAATAATCAAAATGAGACTCATTGTGGGCCTCACCAACCCCTCACGCTCTCTCGTTAAAATGTGAATATGAAATAAATTTAACCCAAATAAAAAATGTTATTTCATAATCAAAAGCTCATAAAAATTAAATAAATTTTTATTTTGTAAATTTTAAAAAATAATATGATACTTATTACATTATCAATAACAAAATTTTACGAATGAGGTGTTTGGGAAGTTGGGTTGATGACCTTTTTTTGATTAAAATAATCAATAAAAATAAAATAGTTTAAAATAATAAATAAGACAAAATATTATATCTAAATTTAATAATTTATTGTTAAAAAAAATTATAATAATTTTATTGTTTCTCTTACAACTATCAAATTAATTATATATAAAAAAATCAATTATCATTCTAAATATAACTATTTTAATCAAACTAAAATAATTAAAAAACTAATTAAAATAACTAAATTCCCAACAAGCCTATATTATGGAATGAAAATCTTCGTTTCACACTTGAATCGAAAAGAATCAAAATCGGCAAATAAATGGTTGTGTTTGGTATGTCTTTCAAATTATAATTTTACCTTTACATTTTAATGTTATATTTGGTTTAAGTTTTTAAAAATTAATTTTAATGCCACTTTTGAAAACACATTCCAATACATGTTTGGCAGTGTGAGTTTTTGATTTTTGAATTTGCGCTTTGGGCCGTCCCTTGAACATCCCCCAGATGTCCGATCGGTTGTCTGGCAGGTTGATTAGAACAATAGCTTTTTATTTTTTATTTTTTTACAATTGCCAATCACCACCTGTTATTTGGGAAAAAAAATTTATATTTATTTTTGAAATTTTTTAAATATAGAAATTATTTTATTTAGACTAAAATGACAAATTATTTTTTTAAATTGAATTTTAAAAAGAGTTTGATTACAAATTTAGAATAAAATCTGTAATAAAGTTTTAAGTTATTTGTTTGGTTATGAATTATAAGTTTTTGAATTAAATTTTAAAAACTCTTTTTAAAATTTATAACCAAACAATTTTTCTCATTTTATATATCACATCAAAAACTCAAAACTCAATTCAAAACTTATAACTAAATAAATTCTCTTTTTAAATCATAATTCTCAAACTCACAAACTCAAAATATGAGTCACATAAAGAATAATTCTATATGTATCAATCAATGTACATATTAATATATTAATAAATGATGTGACATTATTTATATGATATTGGTTATTTGTAACTTATATAATAAATGAGGTCAATAATAATATCATAATATCAGTTAGTACACTAGTGTATATACTAATTAGTGCATATAGTACCACCAACTCCGTAAATGAAAGAAAATGAAAAGAAAATCTTCATTTCACACTTAAATAAAAAAGAATCAAAATCGGCAAATAAATATCTCACCCCTCCTCGCTCTCCTCTCTCTCTCCCTCCCTCCCGCGAAACCAACCATGGAAGATGCAGAAGCAGTGGTAGCTAACATGTGGGCTTTGATGGCGAGCTGGTCCACACCCACTGTTTTCTTCTGTGTCTTGAATCTCATTGTCGCCATTCTGTTCTTCACTTCAAAAAAACCCCTCAAAACTCATCACAACAATCAAAACCCACCACCACCGCAATCTGAGGAGGCTAATCAACAACAACACAACCACCAGTACCCACCACCCCAGCAATTAGTCCGAGCTCCATCTCTATTGCAACGACTCAGATCCTTCGAGTTCTCTCTCTACAGATCCGAAGAACACCCAGACCAATCACAGACCCAGACCCAAACCCAGATCCAGACCCGCCAACCCGACCCACCTCAGGAGCAAGCTCCGATTCTCGATCGTCAAGTGACGAGAAGCAAGTCTGACAATTCCGGCGGCGGCGAGGCTCCTCGTCGTCCTCCGGTGGGGAAGATGAAGAAGTGGAAGAGCGAGCAAGCGAGGGTCGAGGAGGAGGAGGAGGAGGAGAGGGAAAGGGAAAGGGAAACGGCGTCGTATGGTGGTGGGGGGGAGGACGAAGAGGAAGGGGAAGGGGAAGTGGAAGGGGAAGGGGTAGATGCCCAAGCAGATGATTTCATCGACAGGTTCAAGAAACAGTTGAAGTTGCAGAGGGTTGATTCGATTCTGAGGTACACAGACATGTTGAAGAGAGGGTTAGGAAGGTCACAGGTCTAGTCTAGTCTAGGCTACATACAGTATAATGGAGCTGTATGAATGGTGATGATCACTGTAGTATGTATTGTAATTGTCTCTTGCATGATTTGTTTGCCAATTATGCCCTTCTCCTTCTGGGCTGCTCTCTTCTTTTTTATTATACACGTTTTGGGGTATTTAAGTCATTTTATTGTTGGGCATATAATATATTTTATTAATGGAGGTGACACGTGATGACAGTTCACATGAATTTGTATTGTTTTTACGTGGTTGGCAATGGTAATAGTAGTGTAGTGATGTAATGGTACGAAAAAATTTACCAAATTGGCAGAAACCGAAAATGTTGACGGAAACGTTGAACAATATTTATATTTTAATATTTATTTATAGTGTCAGATTATTTTAAAATGGCTAAAATATCTTTACCAAATTTATAGGTGTCGTTTGGTAACACTTACGTTTTTAATTTTCTGTTTATATTTATAAAAATTTTAAAAACTCAAATAAAAATTTGTTTTGGTAAATTTTTGATTTATAAATCAGTGGTCTCAGTTTATAAATTTGACTAAAAAATATAAACTCAAAAAAAGTGTTTCCATTTTGAGTTTTCAGTTTTTTTTTTTTTACCACCCAACACTAGCTACCACCCGCCACCATTTTCTACCACCGTCTTCCGCCACCACCACCCAACCCCCACCACCACCAGCCACCACCACTCACCATCCACCAGCCATCACCACACACTACCCACCTACCACCCACCACCACCCATCATCCACCCACTTGCCACTACCACCCACCCCTCGCCGCCGCCGCCGCCGCCGCCGCCGCCACCATCACCACTACCCTACCCGCTTGCCATCCACCTGCCACTGCCATCCACCTCCCGCCACCACCATCCACCACCACCACTCGCGCATCCGCCACCCACCTGCCACCACCACCCACCACCCGCCACCACCACCACCACCATCCACTCGCCATCACCCACCACCCACTCACTACCCGCCACCGTCACCCACCCACCATCACCACCCGCCACCGCCACCCACCTGCCACCACTACCCGCCACCACCACCACTCGCCACCTGCCACCGTTACCCATCCACCACCATCACTCGCCACCACCAGCACCCATCACCCGTCACTCGCCACTCGCCACCGTTACCCATCCACCACCACCTACCCGCTACCACCACCACCCGCCACCGTCACCCACCACCACCCGCCATCCGCCACCCACTCGCTACCACCCGCCACCGTCACCCACTCAACCACCTACCCACCCACCAACCACCACCCGCCCGTCACCACCCACCACCCACCGTCACCACTTTCCACCACCGTCTTCCGCCGCCACTTGCCACCACTTGTCTTTTCTCACTCTTTTTTATATTTTTAAATTTTTTAAAACATTTTGTCAATTACTAAACGCGTTTGTAGTTTATGTTTTTCTAAAAATAAACAAAAAATAAACAAAAACCAGTTTATAAAATTTTTATAAATATAAACTGAAAACGTAAATGTTATCAAACAGACCCATAAAATTTACATTTTTACCCAGGTGTGTTTGAACACTTTTTTTTAATGTAATATTAAAATTTATGGAGGGTAAATATGTAATTTGATAGACTTACGTTTTACTTCTTCCCAAATGATGTTTATTGCGTTTTACAAAGTATTGTGTTTTTCCCCCCTAAAATAAAAACGCTGCTTTTTGTGAATGTTTCCAAAACGGCACTGAATATGATGATGATATCAATAACATTTTGAAATTTTATTACTAAATTATCCTATTATTTGGCTTGAATTTTGTTTCAGTTTCAGCTTCTTTATTTTTTGGTCTCGTCACCTCTTGAATAAATTCTTATAACGGTCATGTTTGTGCATAGGGTTGTAAATAAGTCAAATCGTATCAAATTTTGTTGATTTTGAGTTCGGTTCATTTACTTATCGAGCTTGTTTATTAAATTCAAACTCGACTTAAGGAGTAATTAGGCTTGAACTTGGTTCGGTTCGTTAATATTAATAAAATTTAAACTCAGTTCGGCTCGATAAGATTTTTTTAAATATTATTTATATATATTTATATATTATTTAGTATATAAATAATATATGCATTATATAATTTAAATAAAGATAAATGAGCCGAACTTGACGAGCCAAACTTATTTGAGCTTGAACTCGGTTCGTTTACTAAACGCGCCTAATATTCGAGTTCGAGTGTAGCTCGTTTACTAGACGAGTAGAGCTGAGCCGAGCCGAGTTGAGTCCTTAACGAGTCGAGTCCAGTCGAGTCATGAACAGCTCAATTCATTTACAACCTTGTCAATGCGAGATGATTTTAGAATTATAAAGAAGGGTGGAGTTCTATGGAAGAACTATATATTATGGGAAGCAAGGTCTGCACAATGTAGCGAATGGTGAGGATTGCCCGACTAGATTTGATTGGAAAACTCCTTTGCTGGTAAAGTTAGGAATTAGGAAAGAAGAAAAGGATGCAAAGAGAATGTGTAAAGCTTGGAGTGGATTTCAGTTCCATTAGCCCCTTGTAAAGGAAGGTGAGGTTACCTTATATAGGAGGAGCATACTTGCTCCCTAAGTCCATCTCTCTCCGTTACTGTGGACACAGTGTCTTTTTTAGGTATAAGGCGCGTTTCCACACTTATGTTCTGCCACCTTGCCTTTCCACACGATCAGTATACAGTCGATCTACGGCGATCATCGGATCCACAGGCTAACAAAGCTGGGTGAATGGACTCGGGTCGACTGGTATTGATCTGCAAACAAAATCCTTAAGAACTCGCTGGTGGGTGTCCTTCTCAAGGGCCCTCCGACAAACAAATTAGTTCTCTTGAAGGTGGAGAACAATGGAGGAATGTGAGAGATAAGAATGAGATAGATACCTGGAATGTATGTTTCAGTATACATAAACCCTTACCTGCCAGAAAGGGGGAATGTACTCTTGGAACGTCTTGCTCCTCTCATGGGACGTCTGGCATATCCTTATTGGGACATGTGCGGTTGTACACTTACAAGTTTAGGTGGCAGGGAAGACAAGCAGAATATATGGCATGTCTGCCGTGTAACTGTGTTGTGTTTGTATTGTACCTTGTTTGCGAGGGCGACAGAGGTTATTTGTATGTTTGAGGTCGTTAGACTTGGTTTGCAAGTCTACTCAGCCGACCCAGGGGGTAGACAAGTTTTGGTTGAGCCTTGAAATGGTCAAACTGGATGGGTTAACCCATTTGCGTATGGGTCTAGCCGATCGGATTAGTCTACATGGGCCCATACTCGTCAAATATGATGAGCCTAACAAGTTCAGCTTGATATATGAAACTAATGTAGATGATTTAGACACACGAAATAAACAAAAGTAAAAATATATATTTCAATACAAAAAATATGACAATGATTTTTCATTCATGACGAACAGATTATTGATGATAAAAAATTAAATATTATGTGATTTAAATTATTAAAAGAGTCTAATATAATTTTTTTAATCTTGTGAAACTAAATATTTTTTTTCAGTACTGGTAATTTCATTTAAAATAAAATGCACCTCTTCCAATTTATCTTCACAATAGTAATGTAGTAAAATTGGAATTGGAAGCACAACAGTCACAGTTGTGCAGCCAATGTGGCTCATTTTAAGGTCCATTTTTATAATCCGAATTGCTTACTTTTATAGTACATCAAGTAGAACATATTTGCAAAAAGTCAAATTAATCGAATATCGTTAGCACTTTCATCAAATTGCATTTGTATTTAGTTGTATATTTCAAATTACATTTACCATTCATTACGTTTGATGAATTTGATGTTTTTCAAAATATTATAATTGATGTATACTAAAAAGTGAATGATTTAAATTATGAAAATGAGCTCCATTAACTGCGCAATAGTGACTACTGGACACCACACAGTAAACCACTCCAATTGTAATAACACCACACATCGGCAGTGACACGGTGATCTAAATAAATAAGAATAATTTGTGTATATTGTAATCCTCTTCGTTATATATTTATAAAGGAGAAGTTCTATTAAATTATTTAACAGTACGGGTAATGATCTTTTTTAATTTAAATTAATTATAAACTTACATATATGAAATGAAGAGGATAAAAGGTCCCTAACTAATATGCTAATAAACTAGTTGCAATCCACACATTATGTAAAGAAAAAAGAAAAAAGAAAAAAAAAGTACTTGATGAAAAGATTTCAACAGAGAAATGATGAGTCACTTTGCGTGATCAAAATCTATATATATAAGTTAAAATACTGTTTGTGCCCCTTCGACCAAGTCGACTCGTCTAATATCCAAGAGATATTATGATAGATCACTTGTCTATATAATCTCTAGTTCTTTGAGATTTCCATAATAATAAGATTTTTTTTTAATGAGTTTTAATTCATGCATAATATTGATTTGTTATTTGACTAGAATTCACCTTGCATGTGGTAACTATAATTGTGTAACGTTTTTTTTTTTAAGTGTGTCCATTGATAAGAGAGTAATTACAAATATGAGAAATATTTATATCATCATCAAATAGACTATTAGCCCATTATAGTTAAAAAATCAATAAAACTTAATACAACCAATATACCAAATCAATGCCTCGTTTGGGAACAAGTTAATTTAGTAACTTTTTGGCTATTTGGCTAAAATATGAGTTAAAAAAATTAGTATGTTTGGGATAACTTTTTGATTTTTTACGAAAAGATGTGTAAAAAGTAGAGAGAAAAGAGAATCTTTGACTTTTTAGTATGGATTGTTGGCTTTTTGATTTTTTTAATGACTTTTTAACTTTTTAGCTAAACGGGACGCTTCCCAAACGAGGCCTAAGTCCAAGCCCAAACACATACAACCTCCATAATATAGAAGAGAAACAAACCATCACTATAAAATATATCAAATTCCTCTCTATAAAAGTTAAACTTGAAATACCACATCACAAAGGGTGTTTATACAACTATTAGGTCAAATTTTTGATTCATGTGTTTATGTAAAAGTAACATATTAAATTATCTCGTACTACAACAAAAAAAGAAAAATGATTTGTGGCACTAAAAAGTTGGACACTAATGTCCCTAATTTCCATTTTGGGTAACTGTTTTGTTTTTGTTTTTGTTTTTTTTTTTTACCTTATATGAAAATTAGGGACATTAGTGCCCAACTTTTTAGTGCCACAAATCAAAACCGAAACCATCCTCCAACCCATGACAATTTTACTGACGTGGAGTTTCAGACCACCACGAAACCTTCACTATCCAACCAAAATAAATAATTGAAAAAGTGGTTAAAAAAAAAAAAAAACACAAAATTCAATTTAACCTTTATAACAAAATAAACCTTATGTTTTTAATTTTATTAATTTAAATATTATTTTATTGATTTTTTTTTCCAATTTTAACCATCTGCATATTTTTCTTAAATACAACTAATCCAAAAAATAAGATATTTTAATCATTAAACTCAGTAGAAAAGTGTATTTTAGGCATTTTGTATACATCTATATTGAGTTTAATGATTGAAATATCATTTTATTGTCCATTTTAATTAAGAAAAATAAGCAAATAATTTATATCAAAAACAAAAATGTAAAACTAACGGAAAAATGATATTTATTCATTAAACTCACTAAAATATCATTTTTTTCTGGCAATTTTACTTAAGAAAAATATATAGATGATTTAATTGAAAATAAATTAAAAAATTTAAATTTAAATTGACAAAATTAAAACTCGAAATTTATTTTGTTATAAAGATCAAATTCTTAATTTTT
This sequence comes from Camellia granthamiana, assembly GCA_036172215.1. Lineage (NCBI taxonomy): Eukaryota > Viridiplantae > Streptophyta > Magnoliopsida > Ericales > Theaceae > Camellia > Camellia granthamiana. The sequence continues at coordinate 43,125,853 of CM069904.1, forward strand.
TTTATTTATTTATAATTTATCCTAAATAATTTAAATTCTCACATTCTCCCTAGAATAAAAGGTCTACAATAGGATGTACTCGAACATACTTTAATTATTCTTATCATTGAAGTTTTTAGTTTGTTAAAAAAAAAAAATACAAAAAATAGAAAAAGATAATGCCATATTTTAACCAATTAGAAAAATGCTTTGGTAGAGATATTTGGATTCTTTGGATTGTGCTGGTGAAAGAGAGCAATTTTTTCTTGCTTTGAGTAGATATTTAAGTAAGAAGAACGCTTTGATTGAGATTGATTGGGAGTCTCTTCTTGTTTCTTGGCCACATGTTAATATTTTTTTCTAGAATTTTCTATTAGTACTTTGTTTCTGTCTTGGGGATTTTACTGTTACTTTTTCGGTTTTTTGAATTCTTAAACACGTTGAGAGGATTGAACTTTAGGGATCGAAGCAAATTCTGTTACTGTTTGTTCTTTATTTTGATTAATTTTTTAGACCCGAAAGAAGATCTCATATCTGATGACTCTTCTTGAAAATTAGGTTGGATTTTAACATTGTTTTGATTTTTAAAGAAAAACCTTTCAATATGCCATGATATAAAACAATGTTAAAATCCAATCTAATTTTCAAGAAGAGTCATCAGATATGAGATCTTCTTTTGGGTCCAAACTATAAAAAAAAAAGAAAAATGATTTGTAGCACTAAAAAAATGGACACTAATGCCCCTAATTTCTAATTTGGGTAATTGTTTTTTTTTTTTTTTGCCTTAACTGTTTTTCTGTTTTTCCTTTTTTGGGAATTTTGGGACATTAGTGCCCCTTTTTTTCGAGCCCCTAATCAGTTTTGAAAAAAAAAACATCAAAATTTTGATTTTTATGTAAATGAAATTTATATGTTTTGATTGTACTTCTCATTAGCTTTCCATCCATATAAAATGGGTTGAATTGAAATTAAATTGATAAATATATAATTTTTTAAAGTTTTAAAGTTAAATATGTGGTTTCTAAAAATTTTGAAAAGAAAACAAATCTAGAAATTGCAACGCGGGTTCGCCAGTTGTGGCTGGGCTCGGACTGGCGCGTTGTCCATTTATGGATGCATGTTCTTTTGGTTGATGTCACGCTTGCATAAGCAGTGACCATTATTATTCGTCTTAATTATTTTGTTTAAAATAAAAAAGAAAAATCTGATTTGTTGATTTTTGTGCATGATTAAGAGTGTTACTATTTATCCCTATTTTTACTCTTTGGACTCCCTGTTTATTTGAACGACAAATATCTAAAAATTCAATTTTAATAATATTTTTTTCAACACTCCACTTAATACAAAAATTATTTTTAGTTATAATATCACCACTCAAGTTAAGCATTTTAATTTTTTGAGTTTTTTCACACATGAGTTTTTTTGGGTGCAAAACCCTCAGCAAAAACACAATTAGGGGGAAAAACCCTCCAAATTTGAACCGTTCGGCATATTAGTGCCGAACAAAATGGTGAAAAACAACATCCTATATCCGAACAAAGTAATTGTTTTTCGTAAAGATCTAATCGAATAATAAACAAAATGTCAACAATTGTGTGCCGAGAGGGTTGTTTGACACTGTTCAGCCGAACATGTTTGGTTTATTTGACACTATTTAGCCAAACATTACTCCCGAAAACCTTTTCATTTTAATGTGAACAACTATGGTGGAAACTGTTCGAGATTGACCAATAGCGTCTACAAGACGTAATGCTATAATTTCTCAAAAAGCGGGTAAGAGACCTTACTGCACCTATAAGACTAAGGGTGGTGAAGACAATGAATTGGATGTGATTGGTGCTATCCTACTAGAAATGGCTGACAATGAAGATCACCCCATTCATAATATTCAAGCTGAAAATGTTGGAGGCAATCAATTGAATGTGAGTGACATGGTTAATGAACCGACAGACATGGGTGATGAATCGATAGACATGGGTGATGATGAAGACCAACTAGCAAATATATAATAGAAGAATTTACTCAAGATCATATTGGACTTTTTCTTTGGGAGGGGAGGGGGGCAGATAATCCTTCAAGTTTGAAGAGTTTTCATTATCACGTAGCAGCAAAAACTTGGGATATTGTAGACGTCCCCGAACGTTCCGGGAAAATCCCGTTTTGTTCATTGGGCTCACTACAGTTCAGGACTCAATGTCACGGTCCTGTATCTAATCTCGCAGAGTGCAATACAAGACCGATAAATCATCAAAGAGTCCAAATCCGGCAAATCGTTTTTGAAAAACAGATTTTTAGAAAGAAGTGCCAAATATGGACTGCTTTGCCAGATACAGAGTCGCCACCTAAACATTTATTTTGGGGGAATTTAGGAAACCCTGACTCGTTGGCTAAGGCCACGTGTCCGTCATCACCAAAGTTGTCTCGGCTCGGGAACTTGGGTATGATTGGGGAAGGTCACTTCGTGAGCACCCCCGCTCGCCCGATCAAAGATCGGCCTCTACTAGCCATGATATCGAGTTTTGAAAACATTATATGCTCTTATTCTGGTTTATTGGCCTAGAATTACTATGTGATGCACACTGCATACAAGTATAGACTGGATTGCCTAATTTGGAACAAATCATCGCATATCCGTTTGTTTTGAAAATGGATTGAATTTTGCTACTCGCAAGTAGGCTAAAACACGGGTTTCGACGAATTATTCCAATTCAAACAACCCAACCTTTACCCACAGGCATTCAGGCAGTTATATCACATAAGCACATTGCCTCATGGTAAGCATGCTATCATGGCAGTCACTCACACTCATGCAAGGATGCTAAAGCATAAGTACTTACCGAGTACTCCAAGCCAAAGAAAGAAGCTAATTAGAAAACATGCATGAATTCTAACTATGCTGAAAATGCCTAATGCAACACATGCAAAAATGTAATTAAGATAGGCTCGGCTATTCTAAACACGGCATATGGAATGCAACAGATAACATGTATTCAACTTGAAATTGAAATACAATGCAGTTAGTATGATGCGCCGAGCCCGGTGCATGCAATACAGATGAATGAATGCAAACATGCGAACATATAGATGCTAATTTGAAACGTGCCCTAAAACTAACCATCATAAGCTAGTAAATAAAAGGGAGAAAGACGTGGGGTTGGAAGACATACATCACACACGCACACTTATTACAACATTGCCCTCTCGCAGAGGGTCCGAATAAATATTACACAACCAAAATGAATAACTAATTATTACACAACACTAGCTAATTAACAAATTAACTAAGAAAGCGAGTAAACTAGCATGCAATGCTACATGAAGTAGACTGCTTCACCTCTGTTCGGAATGATGAAAGATGCATGCATGCTCGAGTTGCCTTGTCGGGAAATCCATCGTGATGCCCCGATTTGCCTCTGTTTATAATTGACCCCGGAACACTGTACACAACTCCATGGGAACTCGTAGGGATACTGCTGACCAGTTTTTGCTGTTGGCTTCCGGCTTGCTGCAACAGAGAGCAAGAAAGGGGCACGGCAAAGTATTTTCAACATATGTATGCATAACCACTCTCCCCGTCATTGCATGAGTTCTAGGGAGTGTAGTCCTCGATCCTCGTGCCACCAATCACGCATATCGATGCATGATGGCCGGGGAGTTGAATTGCGCGACTCAATGTGAAATGAATGCACAAATGGACACCTAAAGCCAACAACTCTATCATGGATAGTCAAGAGTGTCGGCGATCGGGAATTGAAGCACGTTTCGTCACTTAGAGTACGAAACGTCCCTCATTTCCCGTGTTTGGACTAAACCCTACTCCAAATACTATGCAACAATTAGCATGCAATCCTAAACGAAATGCAACTAAGACACGCAAACATGCAAGGAGTGATATGCAAAGGTGCAACTAGTGTGCGCAATGCTATGAACTATCAATGGCATACTCAATGCACATGACATAATATGGCATACACAATGCAAGATGGACTTAAACCAATATGAGTGGACCTCAGCCACACTCAAATCAGTGGCCAAACATGATGGAATTAGGCAACAAAACACATGCAAACATGCACAAATGCAAGGGACCAAAACTAAGGCACCAAGAGCAACTCTACCAAGGCATGGCAAGCAAGTAATATAGCATACAACAACACATTTTCCAGCTCTGAAATGACATACGAAAGGGTCCCGAATCATGCAAACACTTCACATAATGCATGCTCGGTGGCCCAAATACCGAAACTAGTGAAGTGGATTACACTAGAGGTATGCAAAGCGATGCTCAAATGGAAAAACCAGCCCCAAATAGACCCTAGGCAGGTCCAAGACAAGGGGAAAATGGCCTCAAATGATGGCTCGAAAGGCATGGAAATGAAGCTCATGCAATGGTCCAAAAACGAGGCATTTATGCACAACTCTCAAACACATTTAAAGAGTGCAAAACATGGGAATATGGCATACATACAAGCTCTGAAATATGATGCACAATGGCCCCAAAACATGGAAACACCTCAACATAAGCATGCAATAGGCTCCAAAACTCAAAGCTAGGCAAGGGTACTGAACTACAACCATGCATAGCAAGCATTATTTGACCATGAGGCACAAAAATAGAGCTAAGGCAGTCCAAAACATGCACCAAATCAGGTTAAGGCATGGCCAAAAAGTGCTAGAATCAAGGGCCAAAACAACATGCAATACAAGCTAGTGAAGAGGGTTTACACTACAAGTATATTAAGCATTCAAGAGACCACTAAACCAGCAAAATTCAGAGGTATGACATGCCAAATAAAGCCCAAAAACTCACTGAAACATGGTCTATGCATGCAAGAATGAGATGCTCCTTTGATAGGCCAAGAAGAGGGTTGTTCTACACATACAAGAAGGACACCCAATATGGAAAAAATAGCTCTGGAAAGAGCTCATGCAGGTCCTAAAACTCACCAAAAATGGCTTGAAACATGGCTTGGAAGCATGCACACATGGGCTCCCTTGTTAGGCCAAATATGCTAGAAAATGAGACAAGGGGTGAGAGGGCCACCCCTCTCTGATTTTGGCTCTCAAAAACACATAACAACCACTGAAAATCCACTGGATTTTAGTGGTCAAAAGGTCCAACAAAGATTAACACCAAGGCCCTAATGCACGGCTCAAAACAAAGGGAAATGAAGCATGCAAGGGGGTAGATGACCCCCAACAGAAAAATGGTCTTAAACAAACATGTTAAGAAGCTTAAAATAAGACTTTTTTTAGTTTATGACAAAGCCCAAATATGCCTGCAACTATGGCTAAGAGATGAAGCAAAATAATGCTAAGAAAAGGGAAAGAGAGTGTTACCCTTGTAGCCAAAGGGACCAGCAGCTTCTGGACCAAAATAGCACACCTTCAACCTCTAAAAACCAGCTCCAAGGTGCTTAGGTTGATGTTGGAGGTGTTAGGCTAAGAGGTGATATGCAATGGTGCAAGAACAAGGGGCTTTAGAACACCTAATAGAGAGATATAGAGGGAGGTGTATGCACAAGCCTTAAACAATTTTTCTGAACCCTTGCAAGGGAAGAGGAGCCTTTCCTTTATAGACAAGAGGGCTTAAAGCTTCTCTAAGAAGCTTAAAACCAAGGTTAAACATGTGTATGGAGGATGCAATCTGTGGCTTCCAGCTGGCACAGCTGGCACCAACTCAGTGAGACAGAAAAGGAGAAAGCTGGCCGACCAGTTCAGGTGGTCGGCCGACCACTCCCCCTGATCGGCCGACCAGGGTCAAAAGGTTCAGGTGGTCGGTTGGCTCCTAGGGTGGTCTCCACACTCAAAGCAAGCAAGTGGTGTGGTGGGAGACCAGTAATTGTGGCTCAAAAGTGAGGAAGACCACTTACCTGACAAGAAAATCGGCCGACCGAGGAAAGGTGGTCTCCAAGGAGAAAAGGTGGTCTCCCACCCTTGTATCACCTTCCAAACAATGAAAATAGGGCCCATGCCAAAAATGAACCAAGACGGATGCAAAACGAGGGTTCGGGGGCCAAAACGCGCAGCCAGGTGCCCCGAAAACTGACTGTTAAACATCGAAAGTGGCGTGCAACCACGAAGGTGGTCTCCTGGGCGACAGTGTCCCTCTAGAGAGAGGAAACAAGGTGTGTGCCAAAAATCAGAGCAAACGGAGAAAGTTAAGCGGTCCCGAACCGAGGCGCACGGCCGATGGCTCCGAAAATCGGAAACTGGTCTCCAAACGGGGACAGTGGTCTACGACCACGAAAAGTAGCCTACAGCCACTGAGAGATGGTCTACGAGACCTCTCCCTCCCTTCGGGAAGAGAAAACAGAACCTGGTTCGCAAACCGAGGCAAAGCACAAAAGAGTCCTGAAGTCCGAAGGCAAGGCTCTTAGCCGAGACTCCGTAACCTCAGAACGAGCACAACATGCGCAATCAGCGAGCGCTCAATCGATGACATCGGAGTTTTAAGGTCGGTCAAAAATGGGGTGTCTACAGATACTAATGTACTTAATTGTCTTAGATTAATTTAATGTTGTAAATTTGTTTGTGTTCATACTATTTTTTTTTTTTTTTTTTTTAAATTCTATATGGTATGAGCTTGAAATACTTAAATGCTTAAATCATAGTTGTAAAGTTAGTGAATTGTTATTGAATTGGGGAGAAAAAGAACGGTCCAAATTTCAAGATTTAATTATGGATTCAGGATTGAGTACTTTAGTGACTTGTTCATATAAATTTGTAAACACAGTTATAGTTTCAACCTTTGTGGAAAGATGGCAACCAGATACAAACACTTTTCACCTACCATTTGTTGAGATGTTTCCAACATTAGATAATGTTAGTGTGATTCTAGGGATTTCAGTAATTGGTAAATCTATCTCTTATAAAAAGTTATACAAATCAAGGCTTCAAATATGCTAGTTGATGCCTTGGGAGTAACAATAGATGATGCAAAGGAAGCGTTGAAGGGAGCTCGAGGCCAGTCTGTTAAGCTAGAATGGTTGAGACTACGATTTGGGTCAGTGTCTAATGGGGACAATGATAATTCCATTCAGTGTGCAGCTAGGGCATATTTGTTATATATATTAGGTTGTCCCTTGTTTACAGACAAGACTAGGACACATGTTCTAGTAGTATATTTGTCTTTTCTATTGGATTTGCGATTGGTTCATTCTTATGCTTGGGGTGCAGCTACATTGGCTTTTTTTTTTATACTGGTAGTAGGGTATTGCCACAAGGTATGCCGTGAAATAGATAGCGGGATACACGACATTGTTGGAGGCTTGGATATATGAGCATTTTGTCGGTGCTTGACCCTACATATGGCATTCATAAAGGCCAATTCCCTATAAGTGACAATAACAGAGGGAAGATTATTTTCATCCATGACACTATGCAAAATACTAAGTGCCTATGCATAGTTATACTCCTTCTCATATTGGAGGTATGCAAATGCAACTGAAAAGGTCATGTTTATCGATGTGACATTTACAATCTCTAGAAGGGGCAACCAACATCAATTGGCCTTATAAGTACAATCCATCAACAATACTTTTAGGAATGCATGTAACAAATCCAAACTAGCAGGATGTGCAAAGAACAAATCATTCATTGTCATAATATCTGTATAGCTCCTATGCCACTCAAAATATTTGTTGACTGCTAACTAACCCAATAGTTGTTACATTTGAGATCTCCCAGCTTTCTTAGCAACTTTATACCTATGATGTGCATTGTAAATTGTCTTCATTGTGAAAGCATTTTCTTCATCAGGTTGTTTCAATGTAACCACTATGTCACTCGGTTGTACCATACTCTTCGAGATATCTACAAATAAAGAGGTTTCCTCATGTGACAACCTTCCAGCATAAGAATGACCCTCAACATAGTCTTTAGAAGGATGATTATGCACACCACAAACAATCATTAAGGTCCAGTCATCTTTTGTGGTTAATTTTTTTCCCTTTAATAGAAAATGACATTCACATTTTTTAGTACCAGTCAGTCTTGCTTTCTTTTCCTTAGGTCTATTGTTCTTCCGAGTGTCCTTATAAGATCCACACCTTTCACAAGCAAGGCTAAGTCTTGGCTTCCTACCACGAATACCACTCCCGTTCAATTTGTGCACGACAATAACGAATCCATTTCTTCTCCCAACTTCACGAGGCCATCGAATTAAGTTATCTCGACTCTTGAATATCTGAAATTAATAAATTAAACTAATTGTGCACGCCATGCCTTTTTGGGTATAAGGCGTGCTTCCACCCAATGTTGTGCACTTTCCTACATCAATATAGTCGTCACTTAATTTTTAAAGAGAAACTAAGAAAACTTTAATAATGAAAACTAAGTACAGACATAAGTCCTTCACAACCAAACAATCAAGGTTCAAGAACTTAAGTAGAGACACAAATCATTAATTGATGCACCTGTCCTCACCCAATCAAGTTATTGGCCTCTACTAATTTTTATTTTATGAGATTAAATAATTAATTATTCCACAAAATTCATTATTAACCCTAATTCCTTTACTAAACCTAACAACTAGGTGATTGAATAAAGAAATATTACTTAACTTGGATTAAATTAATAAAGCCATAGATTTTCCATGAAACCAGTATTTTCCAACAAAGAGAAAGCTTTTAAACACAAACCAAACTAAGCAATATTCATGAAAAAAAAAATCCAAAACTACCAATTGAGCACAAAAAGCACTTAACTTGCATTATTTAAAGCAACAATGCAAATACACAAGCAATATACCCCCGCAAAGTGTCCAACCATGCTAGATATGATTAAATAAAATACATGAATCCCAAACATGCTACTAAACACACAAGATGCAAACCTAGGCTAGGTTTAAGGCCACTATCATGATTTAATGTAGGAAAAAAATAACTAACACACAACAAATCTAAACATGTTGAATGTACAATGATTAAACTGGGCTATATGTATCATAATATCAAGATTAAACTAACCGAAACATGCAACAAGTATATAACTAACTAAAACATGCAAAACAAAGTAAAAATATGCAATATTACTAACCTAGATGATGATTCATGATTGATAACTCCCTAACCATGATCTAATGATAAAAATGCGATTGAATCATATTTAAAATATAGAAAAAGAAGAATTTACGTATTGGTTTGATTATCCAACCAGAGAGCCACCAAAAAGGCAAGAAATCTTGCTTGAAAGCTTTCTTCAGGCTTAGGGTTTTCTTTGATTCACTTTGCTTCAAGCCCTAGATCTATTTTTAGTTGTAGAGCTGTTGTATTTAGGTTGTATTTTTGCAATTGAGGGTGGAGATAGAGAGAAGACACACTAAACTCACTTAAAACACTCCAAAATTGTTTAAAAGCTTGGTCCCTCAAACAAGGAGGGAGGGTAGGGGTCTTATTTATAGGCATTGGGGGAAGGTTCTAGAACTCACTAGGGCTCCTCCATCGCTTTTTTCTTGTGCATCTTGATCAATTTGCAACCAAAATTCACTCAGCACTGTCAACAGGTTGTGCGGCTGCACAATTTACTCGTGTAGCTTATATAGCCGTGCGACCTATGTACGGCCAAGCGTATAGCCAAGACACCAAGTGTAGGTGCACATGCCCTCGATGCATGCAAGCATGCATGCACAAGTATGCAATTTTAGGCTTTTGGACCTTCCTAGTGAGTAAGTAGGTCTGTTTGACTCTCAATTGATGTTTTTACACAAAATAGGTCAATGGTTTTGAAAATATTCATCAATTCAAGCTCAATCGGACTTTTTACTCTAAGTGAGACCAAAAGTTAGGTATAAAAATGGATTTAAGGGAAAAATGATAATTTTTACAAAAACGATGATTTTTAGCCAAAATGGGATGATGTACAGCAGCTTGTAACAACTTTAAATGTTTATAGGGATGAAGTAATTACCATTTCATTATTGGAAAGCTTTCAAACACCTAAGTCTTAATTGTTGGTAAAAAATGGGGTATCTACACTAATCAATTATTGCACACAAAAAAATGTTAAAAAAGGTATATTGTTTATAAAACAATTACTATAATCCATTACAAATTCTGAATCAACCTTATTGCCTCTAGTTGAAGCATCACCCTAAAAACACATGTGGATGTAATTAAAAAATTGAAATAAGTTTGTTCGGTTGAATAGTACCGACAATATTGGTTTTGTTCGGAACACACCTCCTGATCGACAAATTTACTGTTCAAAACCCACCTTCTGAACTAAATGTTTTTGTTCGACACAGACTTGTTGAACAACAAGTTAAAAGTCAGTAAACCAGTACTGAACAATCTCAAATAACATAGCACTAAATGAAAACAACAAAAAATCACTAATGCAAGGATTGAAAAGATAAATAAGCTTACCAATGCAACGCTAACCTTGTCTGAGTTGTTATCGTCCTCCATTGTTCAACTCATCTAAACTATTGATTTCTTTAGAGTTGAAAAAATGTATTGATATGAACTACAACTTGAACTCATAGAATGCCTAATTTTGATATAAACCCACGGTTTGGGGATTTTTTTTATTAGGGTTTAGGGTGGTGATGAAATGAATTGTGATTAGGGTTTAGGTTGGTCATTGTCCTCCATTGTTTGAATGGGTGGGAGTGGAGGTGGGTGTACAATGTAGAGTGTCTGATTCTAATTGTCTTGATTTGGTGGGTAAGTGCTCCATTGGAGGTTCTCATTTATTGTAATTTTACTTCAGATTATAATTATAATTAAAAAAAGATAAAATTGGGGAGTCCAAAATAGCAGCACTCTGAATCAACTCTATTTTATATTAATCAATTTTTTTTGGGTTATGCTTCACAATTGTGGTTGAGTTAATTTATTTTGTGATTAATTAATAAGTTGGTTATGTACCAATATATTGAGAGACAATTACAAAAAAATCCCCAAGGTTAAGCCTTGTAAGAAAACAAACCCCAAGTTTTCAATTTTGTCAATTTAAACTCTAATCTTTTGATTTGTTTTCAATTTAAACGATTCGCCTATTTTTGTTAAATGTGAGTCATAAGTTTTTATTGCCCTATATCCTTTTTCCATAGATGGAATTGTAGTTTAAACCCATCCTTTGACCATTTTAAAAATGTCTTTCTTTGTTAATTGCTCAATTTATTGTGTTATTTATTTATTTATTTGGATGGTGATGAAGACAACATTGGTATTTTTATATACATAATTTATTATTATTTTATTGTAGATAGTTGAAGGTACCACATAAATATATTTGTGAAGTGTATGGGCGTAATTTTGGCCTAGCTCGGCCCACCTTCGGGCCTCGCAAGCTGCCGCCAAAAATCAGGTTAGGTCGGGTTGATCCACTCTTGCAAAATCTTGGCCCAAGCCTAAGCCCAAGCCCAAGCCCAAGCCCAAGCCCAAGCCTAAGCCCTAGGGAAATTTCGGCCTCGGGCTGGGTCTTGGGCCTAGGGGGCCTAGGGTTGAGCCTAGGCCAAGCCCCATAGTAATTTATTTATTATTTTTTTCACCAAAATAGCTTAAAAATAAGGTTGAGCCTCTAATGGGTCGAGCAAGCCAGACTCATGGGTTGGGTCGGGCTGGGCCAGAAAACACATGGCCTAGGCCCAGGCCCAGGGTTCGAGTTGGGCTCAGTTCAAGCTTGGTTGGGCTGGGCCTGGTCAAGCTGCGGGTGGACTTCAGGCTGATGGGCCATTTTTACACAACTAGTGAAATGGTATCCCCATGTTTATATATATATATTAGAATCAATGTAGTAGGATTTTTTGGGGTTATAAATTTTTTTGATGTATTTTTTCATAGCAATGTAAGGGGATGCATTTCATTGTCACTAATATAATTCAAGATTGCCTTAACATGTTGCACAAAATACTATTAAGGCTTCAAGTGGAGCCCATGCGGAAATTGTATGGTATAATTTATGAAATCATTTATATCATGCATAATTTAAATTTGTGGAAATAAGAGATGTTTGTTCCTCTTAAAATAATTTTAATCAAAATTAATTAGACGCAATAGTTTAGCTCACATAGAGGGACATGATAAAAGCTTAGCGAAATTTTAAATCTCTCTATGTAAGTGGAACTGGAAATATTGTATGCCAATTAGAAATTTGGAATAAAATTTAGAAGTGTGCTAATGTCGAACACTGTGCAATAAATGTAGTGAAATGACCTCTAAGAATGTTGTTACTGATCTTACCAAAGGAGAAAATTAGATGGGACCAATTATGATATGTGACATAGAAAAATTCAATATTTGCTAAATTAACAAGAAGCCCTAGAAATTTTGACCATTGTTATGATTGTACTTGAGGAAGGGAAAATTGTCCAACATCGCCATTAAATGGAAACCTATCAGGCTTGGGTCAAGAGAGATTGGTCTGTGTGCTTTACTATGCTTAGCAGCATACACAATGATCTTATTAGGGAGCCTGAGACTATCTTCACTGCCCATGACATATGAAATCAACTGAAAGTTACCTATAGGACCACATCTACAACCAAGTTATGTGCTCTCACTCTAAAGTTTGAGCAAAATGTTATGGACCCAAAATACTCAATGGTTGAGCATCTCAAAGCTATGTCAGTTATGATACGTGATTTGAAGGTTGTTGCTCTTTACCGATAAGCAACATGTTACAACTATGATACGCTGTTTGCCTGATGCTTGAGGGCAAATGAAACTTGTTCTAACACATAATGAGAACATCAAGATTTTTACTGATATCTTTTGCTATCTCGAGCTTTAAGCAGAGCAATTATTGTTGAAGCTGGGCTCCATCAAGCATTTAGGCCTAAGAGTAAGGAAAAAGGAAAATGTAGTGGCAAAGCTGGTAACCTTAGGCTCAGAAGAGGTAATGTGGGAAAGAGCCGCAGAGGCAAGCGCATTGGAAATAAAGACAAGTCCAAGATAAAGTGCTATAATTGTGCAAAACAAGGTCACTTTGCACAGGAGGGCCCTAAGCCAAAGAAGGCATACCTTATACTTGACTCTTTGAATGTGTTTGTTCACATGTAGATGTTGCTCATTCTCTCCATGGTTGGATTGTAGACACAAGAGCAAAGCACCATGTAGCCAAATAAAGATTTGGGTTTTGGGGATTACAGAAAAATACCTATGGGCAAGCAATGCGTTACCTTGGGTAATGGAACTCAAGAGGATGTCCTTGGAGTTGGTATTTATCATCTCAAGACACGTCTAGGGCGCACATTACTCCTTCATGATGTGCTTCATGCACCTAGTATCCAATGTAATCTTGTATCAGTTGTGATTATGTTAGGACCTGGATTTAGTTTTCATTTTGATGGTAGTCAGTTGTATTTCTATTTGAATAAGGTTTTGTATGGACAGGATTTCTTTCCAATGATTTCTTTATGCAAGATTTTTTTTTGGGGTCATATTCTTACATGTCTTATGATAACGATAATGGTTCACTAAATTCTGTACAATGGCATGCTAAACTTGGACACATAGAAAAAGTTAGAATGGCTAGACTAGCTAATGAAAGCCTATTGGAGGCATCTTGCTAATATGAGTTGTATGATCCTTGTTTAGCAGGGTACACCTGTAGGAAGCCTTTTGGAAAGGTACCTAGAGCATTATATCCTCAAGAGTTGGTCTATTCCGACATTTGTGGACCCATGAATGTAAAGACACGCCATGACACTTCCTGTTTCCTTACATTTATTGATAACTATTCACAACTTGTTTATGTTTATCTGATTTCCTATCATTATGAGGCATTAGATTATTTCAAAAATTTTGTTGTTGAGGTTGAGAATCAGAAAGAGAGGAATTTAAAAATTCTTTGTACTTATTGAGGGTGTGAATATTTATCATATCAGTTCCAAGGACTATGTAAGGAAAATGGGATACACATGCAATTAGCAATTCTTGGTCCTCTACATCAACATGGTATAGCAGAGAAAAGGAATTGTACTTTACTTAAAATGCTTAGATCGGTGATGGTGTAAGCCAACCTTCCTATATGCTTCTGGAGGGTCATACTTTACTTGAAATGGATAGATTGATGATGATGCAATTAGATCGGTGATGGTGTAAGCCAACCTTCCTCTATGCTTCTGGAGGGTCATACTTTACTTGAAATGGATAGATCGATGATGATGCAAACCAACCTCCTATATCCTTTTGGAGGGATGCTCTTTTGACTGTGGCCTACATCCTTAATCGTGTGGCTTCAAAGTCAGTTCCAATAACCCATATGAATTATGGAATAGTACAAATCCTAATTTGGAGCATTTGCAGCTTTGGGGTTGTGCAGGTTTTGTTCACAACACTTCTCTTAAATATGAGAAGTTAGGCTCTAGAGCAAACAAAAAGATCTTTGTTAGATATTCAAAATGCTCAAAGGGGTATGTTATGTATAGTGAACATCTGAATGGATAATTGACTGAATATGAGTCACAAGATGTCAATTTTATTGAAAGTGATTTTCCCAGTATTAGTGAAGTAAAGAAAGATCTTGCACTATGTGAGTTACAAGAGTTTGAAGGAGTCACACCATCTTCTTGCGAGAGTAGAGAATTAGAGACTCATCTTGAAATCACCAAAGATAGTGGAAGTGATTTACCTCATAGTGGGAGTATACCACTAGAAAATGGCTTGCAAGTATCCTAGTTGTGTAAAACAAACGTGGAATCATTTCTCATCATCACTTTGAGATTGAAGGGGAATCGTTCATGTGTGCTCCATTGGATCTTGATGAGCATGCTTCCTGTGAGGAAGCTTTGGTTTCACCTAATGCTGAAGATTGGATGGCTCTGCTATGAAGGATGGGATGAGTTTTATAACTCAAAATCAAGTTTAGGAGTTGGTTGACCTTCCATTCAGGCACAAGACCATTGGAAATAAGTGGTTCTTAAAAGTCAAGCGCAAGGTAGATGGATCGGTTAACAAGTATATAGTTCGTATCTATTGAGTTTGATACATTAAGTGACCCAAAAATTATACCACAAATATATATTGTATTAATCTGTGATGCCTAGGCATATAACCCACCTTGTTTCCCTTTAATTGTGATTATCTTGCTCGTGTTGGAAGTGTCGGGATTTAATATGAGGTTTGTCAAATGTTTGAGTTCACCGTTCTTGAAATTTCCCTTGGATCCTCATCTTTATTTCATTCCGGAGTTGAGTTTCACTTGTTTCGGAAAGCATGAAATTGGATCAAGGGTGCCTCGATTTCAACTAGTGCAATTTTTGGGTGGAAGGCAGGACCGCATGTGCGGGGGCTTGGGCCGCATGTGCGGGAGGTGAGGCCGCACGTGTGGTGAGGTGAGGTCGTCGTTGGTTCAACACTGCTTTAAATACACGAGTGGAGGGCCAGTGTGGAAAGTGAGCTGCACATGTAGGGGAGTGTGGTGCACATGCGGAAGGTACGTGCCGCACGTGCAGGAATGTGCTGTGTCCGAAAATTTTCTCTTTTTCTTTTCTTGGGCTGAGCACCCACCTCACTTTTCTCTCATCTCTCTCTCTCTCTCTCTCTCTCTCTCTAAAACACATTTCCCCTCATTCTCTCTACATTACTCTCACCAAATCACATTAATCCTTTGATTTCTCCAAATCCATTAGAGCTCGAGTGCTACCTTTTGTGCAATGGAAATCGGATTTCAACACCGTCAAATTTAGGGGTTTTCTTCTCTCTTCTTCTCCAAAGCTTGAGGTAGGGATTCTCTTATAGTTATATACACATTTTTGCAAGTTTATGTTGAGTTTGGAACTTTTTCTTGTAGCAAAGAATCTTGATTTTTGGCTCATGAGTTCCTGATGATTTAAAAAATGGGTTTTCTCAATGTTTTCTAAAACCTCTTGAGGGTATGAACTATATTGTTAAGAAGGAATGTTGTCTTGGAAAAGTCCTTTTAAAAATGAGGAAAAAACCTAGTTTTGTGAAAACCCTAGAGATTAGGGATTTTTGGGAAATTAGTAATGTGATGAAATCTATGCTTGTCAATTATTATGATGAATATATATGATTGAGAAATTCCTATAATTGGGTACGAAGAGGAAATCCCATGGAAGAATGAGAAATGGTTAATATTGAAGCTAGTTGTATAGAATATTTGTGGTTGGTCTTGAAATGACCAAGTGGGAAAATAGAGATTAACATGTGGAGAAAGCATGTAATGTGGTATTATTATTTATCTTTCGGTAGATTTATTTGTGAAATTATCTTGAGAAAAAGTATGGAGATTTTTATCACAATGGTAGATTGTGTGGTGGAAATTGAACATGGAAACATATTATAATGCATTGATACATGTTGCATTGACATTCTATCTCATTTGGTTGTTATGAACTTCGAACTGAAATTTGAAAACTATTGCATTGAGAATGAAATTGTTTTGTGAAACAAGAACATATTGAATTGTTTTGGGGGTAAATATGTTGGTAAGTCCGGATAGGGGGTGTAGTTTGGTATTGGTTAAGTTGGCCTGAGTGTCCATGGTGAAAGACCAAAAACACGTGCGGAGGAGGTACCATGTGCCTTCCGGTGAGAGACCAGTAAAGTGGAGATTGATAGTGCTTGTTATGCCTACTTGCAGACACCAATATAGGGATTACCTGAGTCGTGTTTACGACCCCTTTGAAAATTACATTGAATTTGTTGGATCATTGTGTTATCAAATTGGCATTATGCACAAGATTTTTCCAAAAGGCAAAATTATGTATTTTGAGCATGACATGGCGTTTGCATTCATCTCATGAGATTATGTAAAAATGTATATCCTTTGTTAAGAATTTCCTACTGGGCTTTGTGCTCACCCTCGTAGATTTGGTGCAGGGAAAGATGTAGTGATTCCGCCAAATTGAAGGCGTGAAGTGTTTTGAGGGCATATGGCTCTTGTTTTGTTGTTGTTTGGACAAGCCAAGGGTTTTAAATGTATGGGTTTCGATAACCATTATTGTGTAATTGGGCATAAGCCTTAGAACTTGTAGTCTTGAGCGCATTTATTTGTAATTGGCTTGTAGTGCCACATGCTATAGATTTATATTCCTGTATTGTTGAATGTATAGTTGCATGTGAAACACTTTTGATAAATCTCCGGAATGAATTGAGTACACATCTTAGAGATTTAATGAGGATGTAATGGAAGAAACATTATGTTTTTTTTTTTTTTTTTAATTATATATATATATATATAAGTATGTTATGGAAGTTACTACTTTTGGATTAAGACCTTGATGATAGATAATTATGAACCCTTCTTATGTAAATTATTTGGGGGCGTTACATAATCACACCCGCAAATACACAAGACATTTGAATAC
Organism: Camellia granthamiana; assembly: GCA_036172215.1. Classification (NCBI taxonomy): domain Eukaryota; kingdom Viridiplantae; phylum Streptophyta; class Magnoliopsida; order Ericales; family Theaceae; genus Camellia; species Camellia granthamiana. The sequence continues at coordinate 43,143,113 of CM069904.1, forward strand.
TAAAATAGTGTACACAACAATACACTATAGGCCTTCTTGGAGTCTTACACTTGGACTACCGTGAACCTTTTACAATACCACTCAAAACACTTTCTTCACACACCAACCAGTGAAACACTATTCACACTTAAGAGTTTTTAACACCTACACACACTCTTACAAGACACTTGATTACACCACTCATATCACTTTTCTAGTCTCACTCGTATATACCAAGACTTGATGCTTTCTGTCATGGGTAGCTCTAAATACACCCCAAAAATTAGGTTGGGCACCCCATTACTTGGAACACCCTAATTAAAATTTTAATTATTTATTCATTTGTTTGGACACCCCAAATAGTACCTATTATAACCCTAAAAATTTAAAAAAAAAAAAAACCCTAGAAATTATACTTTCTACACCCCAAGTCTAATAGCATTTTCATTTGGACACTTTGTGCCAAACAAATTATGTATGTATTGAAACTTAATTCTGAACCTATGAAGTTTCTTCAAATACTCGGTGCTAAACATATTTAATATGTTTGGATACTCAGTTCTGAAAAATAGCAAATTGGTTGCAACATTTTAAATTGGATAGTGCCGAACAAATTATATATGTCTGGATACTTAATTCCAAACCTATGAAGTTTCTTCGGATACTCAGTTCCAAACAATAGAAAATTGGTTGCAGCATTTTCCTCCAGATACTTAATTTTGAACCTATGAAGTTGTTTACCACCTCAGAAATTCTTGTTCGCCACTCAGAAACTCCTGTGGGTGCAAACACGTAGGCTTGTTGATTGAATTGAATGCGAATGTACCAGAACTTGTGAACCTAGTTCAAGGTGTAGGAATGTTTGACCAATTTTGACTTCAAACACATGTAAATGATTGTGTGCGGCTTAGAGGAACCGCCACTGGTTCGGATCTTGCTCCATTGAAAAAGACTTTTACTAAATTTGCTAGATACCAAAGATAGGCTAAACTAGAATTGAACTTCCATTGATTGACAAATGAAGTACAATAACTAATCTAATTAAGGTAAGAAGCTATGTTAAGTTACAGGTATGAAGCTATGATAGATAAAGCTATAAAGGTAAGATAAATGTATTGAAAGACTCTTGGTTGAGTTGTTTGGTCGGGGGCCCTTTGAATGTTGCACTTAGAGCCCTTTTTATGCCTCTATTTCTGCTCAACTGCCAAGAATGTCACAGCCTCTCCTAGTGACATGTGTCCTTGATTCTTAGCTTGACCCCCAAGAGTAGGAATGATTTTGACTTCCATGGATAATGCCTATCTTTATAGCTTTGACTTGGTCTATCAAGCTCGTTGAAGTCGCTATGGATCCCTCAAAGCCTCTTTATTTAGGGAAAATGCTCATTTGGATTGATCCTCAAAGCCTCTTCATTTTCCATGTGTGCTTATCTACAAGAACCCTCAAACCTAACATTGCATGATTTGGGGAATTCAATTCCTATATTGTAGCCTTGTCATTGATTTGCCATCTTCATTCATAGTAGCCATCTAGCAACAAACTAAGATAAGGCATATTTTTGGGAGATAAGCCTCAACAACCTCCTAATTCTTAGGAATGGTTGAGGCTTACCTTATCTATCAAATCTAAATTAATTAATTAATTAACCCAAAGACTTGGTTAATTTAATTAATTAAAATAAATCAATTACTTTCAGCCGCCACTTCACTTGACTTCGGTGATGGGTCCCAAAAAATCTTTAACCCTCTATCTTTTATCCCTGCGTGCCAAACAATTTAGGGAATTGCCACATGGCAATTTTTGCCAAAAATGTACAAACAATGCCCCCCTTCAAGTATATTCTTGGTTCCTCTAAGGAACTATAAGGATGTACCTGAATTTCAACCCCCTTTTTGTCTTCATTCTTTGACTTTGCAACTATCGTTGCTGCTACCTCCCTTCACGCCACCAAAAACTGGCAAGAAAAGCCGACCAGCAAAAGAAATGTTGTTTTTTCCATAGCAAAACTGGTAGGTCTAGAATGTACCATCTTTTCTGACAAATAACAACTGTAATCTCTACTAATGAATTTCTTCATACAGGAAACTGCCACACCTCCAGCAAAAGAAATAGGCTGAATTCTAAGGTAGAAATTGTAGCAAGCCCTCTTGGATCTTCCTCCTCTAAAGCAGGAATTTTCCTTCATTTCTGTACTTCCATTAAGCCTATGAATTTGCAACAAAATTTTTTTTTTGGTCAGCTTGTTGAGGCCATTTTTGTTTAGTCGGCCTGATTTTAGACCAAGCCGTTTTGAACATTTCTGTACGTGTTTCGGTTTGTTCATCCTGTTAAGGCCATTTTTGGTCTTATGAATAGACAAAATTTTATGTTATTGACTCCATCATTTCCCACATCCCTGCATAAAATTTCATCAAGTACTTGCCATTTATTGGATGTCTGTGTAATTCTCCTTTTAAATCTTGTAATTGGTAGGAACCTTTCTTGCAAATTCTGAAAACTTGAAAAGGGCCCTCCCAGTTTGGAGACCATTTCCCAAACTTAGGATCTTGTGGACCAGATGGTAGGACTACTTTCCAGACTAAGTCATTTTGTGCAAAACTCTTCTTTCTAACTCTTCGATCATAAGCTCCGACTACTCTCTGTTTCTGTACTAAAACTTGATCCAGAGCTGCTAACCTCACTTCATCAAGATCTTTAAGTTCCATGTACATAACTTGATTTTCCTTTGCAAGAGTTAAGCCATTTTGGAATGCAACCCTTAAAGACTTCACCGTTACTTCTATTGGCAGGAATGCATTATGCATATAAGTAAGCATAACTAGTGTAATTCCTGTTGCTACTTTCTTTGAAGTTTTGTAGGCCCACAATGCTTCTGACAGGACATCATGCCAAATTTTGGGTGCTCAATCATTCTTTCAATGATGCTTTTCAGAACCTTTTTTGTTGATTCTGCCTAGCCATTGCCTTGAGCATAATATGGAGTAGAATGAGAAAGTTCTATACCATACTCATTGGCAAAGGCCTAGACTTCTCCACTGAAGAAAATAGTTCCTTTATCGACCACAATATGTTGAGGTAGACCAAATTTGTGGATAATGTTTTCTTTGATCATCTTGATGATGTCAATTTGATTTACTGATTTCATAGGAATGGCTTTAGCCCATTTTGTAAAGTAATTCGTAGCCACAACTATATAGGAATGACCCTTAGAAGAAGAAGGAATGATCTTGCCAATCATATCAAAGGACCAACCTCTAAATGGCCATTGTTTAACTATGGAATTCATAGAAGTTGCTAGATCATGTTGAACAAGACCATGGGCTTGAGAAGGTAGACATCCTTGGGTAAATCTAATACAATCTGAAAGAATGGTAGGCCAATAGTATCCAGACCTTCTTCTTAGCCATCTCATCTTCCTTCATGATTGGTTATTTAGAAAGGCACGGCAGGAGTAAATCATCTTCTGGACTTCTATTGTAAAGTTCTCGTTCAATCCAAATATAATGTGTTGCTCTCCTTCTAGTCTTTCTACCTGCAGGAAGTTATGGATGCTTCAGGAATTGAGCTATGGAAAAGTGTCAATCTTCCTTAGAAATATCTCTCATGTTTACTTCCCGAATGGTTTGCTCTCTCCTCTTGATTGAAGGCATCAATCTTTTCTGGATGGTGATAGTTCTTTGATAGAAACCTTGAGGAACCTTCACTCTAGTTGCAATTTGAGCCATTTCATTGGATTCGTAGTTGAATCTTCTAGGAATGAATTTGAGTGAAGCATCATCAAAGTCTTCTAGGAGTTGTCTAGCTTCCATAAAGTAAGGAGCCAAATCTTCACTATGGCATTTGTAAATTTCCCTCAAGTGATTAATGACAAGTTGTGAATCCTCAATCACTTCTATTGTTAAAGCTCCCATTTCTCTTAATATTTTCAGGCTAATTATCATAGTTTTGTATTTAGCTTGATTATTTGAGCATTCAAAGTCAAACTAAAAAGAGAATTATGTCATCAAGCCTTTGGGAGAAATGATTATGGTCCCACATCTAGAAACTAGATTAGTTTTGGAACCATCAAACAACAACGTCCAAGGAGTGAAGCAAGAAAAACATGAAACCAGGTTGAATCCAGATTCGTTGTCGATTTCTAAACAAGGCTGGTTGACAAGGAAATCTGCTACAGCCTGGCCTTTCATAGCCTTTTGAGAAATTTATTGAAATGAAAGTTCCATTAGAGCTAAGGCCCATCTACCAATTTAGCCTCTCATTATGGGTCGAGAAAATAAATACTTAATCTAATCAATTTTGCACACTAAGTAAACCAAGACAAGAAGCATGTAGTGCCTCAGTTTTATTGTAGAAAAATAAAGTGCAAGACATAATTTCTTCATAGGACTGTATTTACGATCAACAAAAGTCAAAAGCCTACTGAGATAATAAACTGCCTACTCTTTTCCACTCTCATTCTCCTATGCTAACAAACTCCCAATCGACTTCTCTGAAGCAGAAATCTACAACTTCAGAACTTTATTCTTGACTGGAGGAGTTAGGACAAGAGGATGTGCTAAGTACCACTTGACAACTTCAAAAGCATGCTACTGGTAAGTCTTCTATCGGAACTGTTCTTAATCTTTCAACTTTAGCAACTGAGAAAAAACTTGAACCTTTCTTACCAGATTGGAGATGAAACATCTAAGAAAATTGAGTTCCTAGAAGTTTCTGCAGTTCCTTCTTGCAAGTAGGAGGCTTGGCTTCTTGGATTCCCTGGTCATGTTCTTATCAACTTCAAGCCCTCTCTGATGAACAAGAAATCCCAAGAAATTGTTACATTGATCGGTCGCTTTTCAATTAAAAATAAAGAACTAAACAAAGTACTAATTCAGTAGAACAGTGGCTTGTCCAGGTATCGTACCACGAGGACTTTGGGCTGAGTTATATTAATTCGAGTGGTAATTTTTAATTTAATTTGAAGAAGAGAGCATGATTTGATTTTTACTGAAGAGAATTTAAATTAAAACTAAAATAATTGTGAAAATAAAGAGAGTAATCTGAATATAGAGAGAGACTTAGGACTTCGAATCCACTACTACTCTCATATCACATAATTAAAATATCTAATTCTAGTAAATCAATGGCTCGGATAATAATGATGTATCGTGGCTACAAGCCCCAATATCATCGTCAAGAAGATGAGTATATGCAAAGCATAGGCACGAATCATCTTCGGTCGACACAAATTGTCTACACTAAACTAAGGTTGTAGCATGATTCGTCTCCCCTAAGCATGACTCTTCTCACGATTTGCATATACAAGAACGTAAAACAATTGTATGAGCAAGCATTCTCAATCACAGAAATCGAATGAAAAGATTATTTGAATAAAAGAATTAAAACGGATCATACAATGATTATCCAATTCCAAAGAAAAACTAGAATTAAAATACAAAATTACATGATACTTGATTAGAGTTTCATCTCAATCCTAAGAAGAAAGGTTAGCCGCTCATGGAGAGGTTGAACACTTCAAATGTTGAAGAGAAAGCCATGGATTGATGACTTGTTTTTTTTCTCTAGCTTCTAGCCATCTTCTCTAAGGTTTCAGATACCAAAAAAGGTCCCAAAATCTCTTTTTATAGCCTCCAGTAAATTCTAAGTAAAAAACACATGCACAAATGTCGAGGCAATTCAATTAGTGGTAGATTTTGGTAAGGGAAATTTACTCGTGTGGATTCACCTAGTCATGGATTTTTCACTCCTTTTGCCTCATTTTGCGATCCTTTTGTCTTCGGAGTGATATTAACCTGAAGAGGAAGAAAAACGCTTTATTGTATCAAATATCAAAAACTAAAAGACTAAAAGATAACATAGGGAGTCTCAAAGTGTAACTTTTGGCTCAGATCACAGCCCTCAACTTATACTTTACTAGTCCTTGAGCAAAGCAAAATAAACCAAAATCTATCTAAGCCACTTTTTTAGGGATCACGATTGCATTTAGCGTATCCAACATGCCTTTTAAACCACAAGGTTACCCAAGTGGATGAGTGAAGATTCGTGAGGGTTTCCACAGATGATACCCACAAACACCAACTTGATCAAAGGAATTGAAACTTGGGACAAATTTATATATAAATACTCAGTACCACCCCCTTTTCATCAAAACCAGCCTCTCTCACTTATGACGAATTTTGAGTAAGCAAGTTAAACAAATCTTCAAACTGTCTATGAGCCCATAAATATGCAAACAAACAGCATCAAATCACAATTGGATGGAAGGCATCACGCGTTGCTTTCGTGTAAAGTGAGATTCGGTGCGGAAGGAAAGACAACATCTCTTACTCATGTACTAACTTCTAACAACTAAATGCCTTGAATCTTTGAAGTCAAACATGGTTCCGAACTCTTTTATTTATTTATTTATTTATTTTGTTTTTTAATGAATGGATCTTTTAAGCTTTCTAATTAACCCATGTAACAAGCGTTAGGCTAGTTACTCCCAATCCAGACAGACTTAGGGCACTAGGTGTAGAGACACCTCAACAGGCTTAACAACTCCAGTTAAAAAGGCTATAGACCAAACATTTTATTTATTTAATTTTTTTTGGGTGACTATGCAATGTTTAAGTCTCTTAAGCTTTCTAATTAACTCATGTAGCAAGTGTTAGGCCAAGACAGACTTAGGGCACTAGGTGTAGAGACACCCCAATGGGCTTAATAACTCGAGTTAGAAAGGCTACGAACTCGAACTAGTCATTTTTTTCCCACTCTTTATCACAAGAACCCATGCTCATATCTCAAACCCCAATTCATCTTAAGCAGTTGGAAGCAACACATGATCAGAACTATCAACTTTAACTACCATAACCAAATGTGAATATGTAAGTGCACAAAGTGACAAGTGATACCAGCAATCCTTATGCAATAATATCGAAATGAATTCATATTTCATCAGTCATGAATAATCCAAAAATATCTAGCTCACACACTCTCAACTCAAGACATAAGTAAACTAGGATGGTCAACATGATAAAGAGTGTAGTACAACCATATTCACATATAAACTTTATACCAAGTAGAAATTCCATTAATCAAGCTGGAATGCAGAAACATGGCAACAAGTCAACATCCCTTCCAACTAAACATGGTAGTGCCCTCACTAGCAAATAGAAAGAAATAAAGGAGCCAAGGAAACATAGGAGAGGGAAAGAATAGCACCAAAGCAGTCATCAGCAATAGAAGAGGAGGTAAGAGAAACACACCAAAGTTGGAGTAAATAGACTTGCAAGGGAGGGCCTGATATGCCAAGACATAATGGAAAAAACTATATAAGAAAATAAGAAGTCAGGAGAGTTAGCCATATATATATATATATATAGACTCAAAAAGAAAAAAAAATAGAAGAAAAATAAAATAAAACAAAGAAAATAAAAAGGAAAGGAAAATATCAAAGTGTAGACGGTAGTGATAATAAAGCTTGAAAAGAAAATACACAGAAGAGCAAGGAGTCACTGAGGGGCCAGTGGTGGTAGAGGGTGATACTCCGCAAACGGGGAACGCGTAAGATCCTACATCTCGGTAAAGGACTGCTGTATATAGGCTTGAGAGGCCTCACAACATTGCTGAGAGAGGTCCCGATATGCATGGAAATCAGTATGAAGGGTATCAATGGACTGCTGAAGGTGGATGTGCTCCTGATAAAGGGCCTCGTAATCAGCATAAGTCATAAAGATGGGTGCCGGTGGATCAATAGGGCCGGGAGCAGCAGGGTCAGGGGTAGGATGCGAGACAAATTGTGGAGCCAAGTCTGCTCAGTATACTGCAAGACCTCCTTCATGTCCTTCTCATTGGGATCAAATCGGTAGGTCGAATGCCAGCAGAAGAGATGAGTGATCAAGTTAGTGAAGGGAAGTGGTCAGGTCTACGAGCTCTGAGTTTGCTTGATTTGCACATCGTTCATGATCTTATATATCTAATCGCAAATGAGCTGCGGGACATCCACCCAATAATCGAACTCAAAATGATGAAGAGCCTACATAAAAGCACAATGACACTCCTCCTTATGCCCCAAAAGAATGACATTGCATCGAAAAATGACATCGATTAACCAGAGCCAGGGAGGCAAGTTGCGGCGATGAACAAAAGTATGGCTCACATCACCCGCACAGTCTGGAAAATTGTTCTAGATAAGATGAGTGACCGGATGCGTGTCATCATAGTCCTGAAAGGGAGAATGGCAGAGACGAGTGCAGTGGCATGCAAGGATAGTAGTGAGATCCTCAAGATGGATAGTAAGGGTGATGGCATAGACAGTGGTCCTCAAACAATCCTAGAAATTTGGGTCTGTAAACATATTCTAATAAAACAGCAGGACAATCCAAGGGTAGACAAGAACATCCACCTGACATAAACCCAAAAGCTGACGGGCCGCCAAGTTGCTAACTGCCCAACTGGTGAAGGCATTAGGCCGAAAATAGTCAAGATCAAAGTGGTATTCTAAGCAATGGCTTTCTGGGCCCAAGGAGCAGTGGGGACATTACAGATAGGAGCAATGGTGGTAGACCCAGTGGTGAAGCTGTCATGTGCCCCAATTTTTATTTCTCAGAAACATTACCAAAACCTTTAAGTCAAATCCATTTACTAAATACATTCACAAATACAAATAACCATTACATTTGAGTAATAGTAATATTGTTCTCTTGAATAAATACAACAATGATACATGGCAAGATTTACATTGAAATATTCATATCTCCCACATTACAATGAACATCTCTCATTTACACTTTGTCAAATAAAAGAAAATAAACTCCTCAAATCTTCACTCCGGTCTTCCTGACTTCGTTCCTGAAAATGGTTAAAATAGATGGGATGAACACGAAGTGCAGTAGGAATCTTCCATGATTCTCAACAATAAGATCTTTAGATAAATGCGATCATGGATGCTAAAGAGTGATAAATACATAATTAATGTGCTCTTTTCATACACAAAATACATTACATATAGATAATACAATTCCCATAAAGAAATCCATGAAAAACTTTTAAAGAAAACTCTTTCTTTCAAATATTATCCTTGTTAACATTATATAGAGATCTAAGTATAGAAACAAGTCATTCTTCTACAAGTCATAACAAACCGTCACCCCATTATAGTTCACATAAGATGAATCAACAAAATCCCATATGTTCAACTTTACACAATTAAGATTATTCATTTCCCTTTTATCACAATCACACGTATATCTCTCATTATAATCATTCCAAACAATCCCAAAAGAAACTGGCTCCATTACCAAGCCACATCATCACACCACACACTTTTCCCTTTTCCAAGCGTTACTCTGGAAGGGATGCGGAACCTCTGTTAAGCGACACGCTTTATCGGTCACGAACCGGAAGGAATGTGGAACGTCACGCTTTACCGATCACAAGTTGGAAGGAGTGCGGAATCTCATGCTTTATTGGTCACAAGCCAGAAGGAATCGGAGCCTCCACACCTCTCAACAGACCACATGCTTGACCAGGTGGTACTTTGGAAGAAAGGCGGAACCTCTATTAAGCGCCACGCTTTACCGGTCACAAGCCGTAAGGAAACAAAACCTTATTCCAATATCACCATCTATCAATTCATCATGTTATTCATTGTTACAATTCTGATAGAGCTAACAACAACATTTATTATTTTCAGCACACATTAATCTAACAATACATCCACCATAAGTATAAAGGTTATCTTTAGAAACAATCACAAATTCTTGTGTTCCATTTCTCTCTTTACTTTTCCACATTATCATTAAGTCTTCATTCACAATTTCACAATACACTAATCATCGTAGATTGTCCGAGATTATTTGATTTAATTACCAACCTTAATTTCTTTAACATAACCCTCCTTTACAATAATCATTTTTTTCCAACCACTAATTATCATTATTTATACTCATTTAACCAAACATAAACTTAATTTCATGAATCAAATATCAATTGAAACATTTCTCATATCAACATAATTACACAACTAGGGTTAGTCACAAATTAGGGCTTTTTACTTCAAGGCATAAAATCTTGTTCTAACCACTTAAAACTTCTCTACTCCACCATAATCTTGCATTTAAGTTCTCTATTTTGAAAACCCTAACTTTCTCTACATGCTTTTATGAAAATCCCTCAAGATGAGGCTTTGATGCAATAGGAATCTACCACCCATCTATCTATAAGAAAATATTGAAGAGAAGTAACGAAAATCCCTACCTCTATCAAGAAGAGAAGAGACCCGAATTTTCAACTTCCACAAAATAGCGATCCACTTGGATGGATAGAAAGCCCTTGGCGTGCTCTTCGTTTTGATATAAGGAACATGTGAAAAATGAGAGGAAGGAGATGAAAACCAAGCTTGAAAGCTTGAAACCCTCAACAATGGTGGAAAATGTGAAGAAGAGAGAGAAACAACAAGAGAGAATGAAGAAAAGTGGACCAAAAAATGACTTTTAAACGTGTTGAATTCGGACACTTTGCTTGAGTGACCAATCCTTCGCTTGAGTGAAGAACGCGGTCTCGCAGAAGTTCAAACTCAACAAGGCAGATTGATCGAGTGACCACTCCCACGCTCGAGCGAAAATCAACAACTCCTAGAATCTCAGTCTTGCAAAAATACTGGGAGCTTTGGAAGACTGCTCGAGCAACCAATCCTTCGCTCGAGCGATGAGAAAAAAAATCTGGAATGCTGCAATCTACCTACCTTATGAAATTTCGTCCCCAAAATTAGGGAAAACTGAAATAAAAGAGCAACCCAACACAAAGGGAACACAACTCTTAACTTAACACACTTGGGATATATTCCCGAAATAATGCAATGATAGAAACAAAACTCAATGCAAGGGGAATCACAAAGACACCCAAACAAGGAGAATCAGAAGGAAGAGATCACGATTACTTTTTGATTGGCATACTCTTTGGAACCCAATAGACAAGGAACGACATCAACCACTCATAACCCCAAAGACAATAATAACTCCCCAACGATCAATAACACGGAGAACGACCATCAAATGACCAAAACCCAATTTCAAAAAGAAAGGAAACCACCATAAAACCACACACCCGACAACATTGGTGAAACAATTAACACCCTACATTGCACGATCCAACACAAAATCTCATATTGTGTCACAATTAATGGTATTACTAATTCTTTATACAACCCGGCATTTAAAGGTAACATAGTGAAAATCGTTCATGTGTATCTATAGTTTTGTTTCTCAAAAGGTATTCCAACTTAGACCGTTTACCAGCAAAACACATTGCAATCCATAATGTTCATAAACATTTTTCTGAAACAGAATGTGTTATTTAAAATACCAAACCAATTACATCCTCATGACTTGTCCATATTTAGTTTTCCACTCAATCAACAAGCTATTCATTAATGCAACTTAGATTAAACCTTTAGCATCTAGTTTAACTGTGCCATCTCAAGCCACAACACAAGGAAAGAAATTTTCATTTTCCAAGTTATTCTCAACATTTACCCGGTGAATCCCAATCATCACCTAACAATTTCCATCATCTACCCAGTGACATCACAACATATTTACCACATGTTTGTAATAACAAAGAATAAAACAATCACGGTGCATCCCAGAGGTAACACATCACATGTGACTTCCCACAAGTTGGAAGTTCCCCAATCATCACGAACATCAAATATAACAATCGATGGTACACATTGGTACAAGTGCGCTTACAACAATTTACATTCAAACACTTTAACCCAACTAGAGTGATTCATGAGTTCACACTAACAACATGCATACACAAGCAAGACTCAATGTCTTCCAATACCACCTAAGGTACTACTCAACTGTATCTCTATTTATCCGAACCAAAGCAATTCCTAAGATGACCAAGTGTCAATTAACTTCAAATAGCACTCATTGAAACCACCGGTTGCAAATCAAACCAAAATAGACCAAACTAACCCAAACCAATCCTTAAGTCCCATCAAAAGGGAGTGGCTACAAGGATTTATCTTCTCTACGTGACTTAATCCAACTCACATCTCATAATCATCATTATCGCTTATCACTCACACGCAGACAAGGCCAAAAAGTTTACAATGCTCCACCCCCGACCCGAGGAGTTTCCACCAACTCAGGACAAGCTTCACTCTAGCCTTACCATTACATGTAAAAGGCTTAACACTCCTAAAACCCAAACTTGTCACCATACCCACATCTAGACCATTCTAAAGTGACGATTTGTCACCCCTAAACCCAGATATCAACTAATCGGCCAACCATTCCATGACCAATACTTACATGTTGCCCCACACCGTTTACTTCGAGATAGAGCTTCATAGACTCTTCTACGCGTTTCTAGAATCTCACGGGACTCCTCAAGTATACATTGCACTAGCACCATTTCCAATAATCCCATCATTCTTGTGCCAATATGGCAACACCTATTCCAAATCACACAAAACAATCGTCACTCGCACAACACTCATTACTAGGAAACACAACCCGCATCTCCCTTCAAGAACCACTTCTAGCATCTAACTACTAAGTGCCCCTCATACTCATGAATCTTATACAAACCTTGACCATGCCACTCTATACTTGAATACCGCAAACTCCTTTACACCCACATACAACCACTAGCTTACATCAGACATTATGCCAACACTATCCTCATCATTACGAAACACAATTCTTTCTATCTACTAAGTAACTCGAACCAACCTCATACCATCCTAAAGTTCCACCTCGTCCCAACTATGCCCCCTTGTCTTATTCATATAACTCCTACTCTTCATAAGCACTTTAACTCTATTCAAGGCTCATAAGTCAATACATACGTCATTCAGGGAATAGAAACAGTTACACAAGAAATATTAAGATTACAATTTCTTATAGCACTTCCCAACATAAACAACTTCCAAAGTTTAATTACATTACCACACAATTGGGTTCAGAGAACACAAATACATATACATATGCAACACTCGTAGGCACAAATCCCTACATACGAAAGAGATTTCATCACAATGCCAAAACACAATTTTTACCAAGACACCACATCACTATCGTCCTTGCCTAGGTTACTAAGACAAACCCTACCCACGCGAAGGGCAACGATGCCTAACATGGCCCATATGTCTACACTTGGAGCAAAAAGGTGGCCCTCTACTCTGTGACCAACTCAAGCAAACCTGGGTTTGGCTAGATCCCCCGACAAATGAACCTGATGAGGTAAAACTAGATTGAGGCTGTTATTGGGATAGTGATTGAGATTCAGGTCTCCTCTACCTCCTGCTAGGTCTCGTGTGCTCTTGAACCGAAGAACTCGCCCCCTTTCTCTTTCATACTGACCAGTCTCAAGATTAATGGCTTCCACATGAGCCGCTGTTTCTACTAATGTGTGATAGTTCCTATGCATATACCCCGCTACCTTCCATCGGATGTCATCGCACAACCTCTCCTCAAACTCATTGCAACGTCACTCCTCCGTTGCTACCAACTCTGGAGCAAATCTAGACAAATTGGTGAACCTCACCTCAAATTGTGCCAAAGGTGTAGTACCTTGGTGCAACTCCACAAATTGTTTCCTCAATCGTTCCCGAGCGGAATGAGGAAAGTATTTGGCCTAAAAGGGCTCAGTGAATGCGGCCCAGTTGGTACTTATGGTAGGGCTTACATACTTCCACCAATACTCAGCATCTCCATTTAGTTGAAAACTTGCTAATGCCACTCTCAACTCCTCATCCATGACTCTGAGCATATCAAGAGTCTTAGTGACTTGCTCTAGCCAACTCTTTGCCTCTAATGGTTTGACCCTCCTGTGAAGTCCGGTTAGTTAAAGTGAAAGAAATTCGTAGTGGTCTCCCTCAGTGCTTGTTAAAGCCTCCCGCACAGCTCGTACTATCTCACGTGTAATTTCCTCGCCCACAGTCGGTGTTGCAGGTGTGGGTATTACTGGAACTGTTGTGCCCTTACTAGCACCCGTAGTCCTAACATGACCTCTGCTAGTTTGCCCTGACATCCTATCAATGACAACATCAAACATCAATCAATCGTACTCTAACCCCTTTCTCGAGACACTTACTCTTCCTACTAAGACACAAAACCAACATAGCATATAATCATACAACACATAAACAATTTTAAATTGCAAACCACATAATTGAATCAAGTCTACAAGAACGACCACTTGTCTAAGAACTTTCAATGAACTCTCACCGGAAACCATGTTGATCAAACGCGTTTCCAATGATATCTCAAAGCAAGTTAGCCAACTACAAGCACTATCACTGAAACTTAACTCATGCTCACAAAATATAACACATATGTCGTACACCTCATACTTCCTACATGCAAACGTCCTCACCAAGCGAAGCCAACCCATTGTGGTAAGAGCCACTTCCCACATGCTCAAGGTTTTCAGACACAGTTAGCTCTGATACCACGTTGTCGCACCCCCTAATTTGTATTTCTTGAAAACATTTCCAAAACCTTTAAGTATAATCCATTTATTAAATACATTTACAAATACAAATAACCATTACATTTGAGTAACAGTAATATTGTTCTTTTTGAATAAATACAACAATGATACATGCCAAGATTTACATTGAAATACCCATATCTCCCACATTATGAGCATCTCTTATTTGCAATTTGTCAAATAAAAGAAAATAAACTCCTCAAATCTGCAATCTGGTGTTCCTAGCTTTGTTCCTAAAAATGGTTAAAATAGATGGGATGAACACGAAGTGTAGTAGGAATCTTTAATGATTCTCAACAATAAGAACTTTAGATAAATGCGATCATGGATGCTAAAGAGTGATACATACATAATTAATGTGCCTTTTTCATACACAAAATACATTACATATAGATAATACAATTTCCATAAAGAAATCCATGAATTTTTTTTAAAGAAAACTCTTTCTTTCAAAAATTATCCTTGTTAACATTACATAGAGGTCTAAGTATAGAAACAAGTCATTCTTCTACAAGTCACAACAAAACCGTTACCCCATTATAGTTCACATAAGATGAATCAACAGAATCCCATATGTTCAACTTTACACAATTAAGATTATTCATTTCCCTTTTATCACAATCACACGTATACCTCTCATTATAATCATTCCACACAATCCCAAAAGAAATTGGCTCCATTACCAAGCCACATCACATCACACGCTTTTCCAGGCACTACTCTGGAAGGAATGCGAAACCTCTGTTAAGCACCACACTTTACCGATCACGAGCTGGAAGGAATGTGGAACCTCACGCTTTACCGGTCACAAGTTGAAAGGAATGCGGAACCTCATGCTTTATTGGTCACAAGCCAAAAGGAACGTGGAGCCTCCACATCTCTCAACAGACCACATGCTTTACCAGGCGGTACTCCAGAAGAAAAGCAGAACCTCTATTAAGCGCCATGCTTTACCGATCACAAGCTGTAAGGAAACGAACTCTTATTCCAATATCACCATCTATCAATTCATCATGTTATTCATTGTTACAATTCCGATAGAACTAACAACAGCATTCATTATTTTTAGCACACATTAATCTAACAATACATCCACCATAAGCATAAAGGTTATCATTAGAAACAATCACAAATTCTTGTATTCCATTTCTCTCTTTACTTTTCCACATTATCATTAAGTCTTCATTCACAATTTCACAATATCATAGGTTATGACTTACTTACCCCAAAAAAAAAAAAAAACCTAATCATCATAGATTGTCTGAGATTATTTGATTTAATTACCAACCTTAATTTCTTTAACTTAACCCTCCTTTGCAATAATCATGTTTTTCCAACCACTAATTATCATTATTTATACTCATTTTAACCGAACATAAACTTAATTTCATGAATTAAATATCAATTGAAACATTTCTCATATTAACATAAATTACACAACTAGGGTTAGACACAAATTAGGGCTTTTTACTTCAAGGCATAAAATCTTGTTCTAACCACTTAAAACTTCTCTAATCCACCTTAATCTTGCATTTAGGTTCTCTATTTTGAAAACCCTAACTTTCTCTACATGCTTTTATAAAAATCCCTCAAAATGAGGTTTTGATGCAATAGGAATCTACCACCCATCTATCTATAAGAAAATATTAAAGAGAAGTAAAGAAAATCCCTACCTCTATCAAGAAGATAAGAGACCCAAATTTTCAACTTCCATGAAATAGTGATTCGCTTGGATGGATAGAAAGCCCTCAGCGTGCTTTTCATTTTGATATAAAGAACATGGTGTGAAAAATGAGAGGAAGGAGATGAAAACCAAGCTTGAAAGCTTGAAATCCTCAATAATGGTGGAAAAGAAAAAAAAGAGGAAGAAAGAACATGAGAGAATGAAGAAAAGTGGACCAAAAAGTGACTTTTAAATCTGCTGAATTCAGACACTTTGCTCGAGCGACCAATCCTTCACTCAAGCGAAGAACTCAGACTCCTAGAAGTTCAGACTCAACAAGGTAGACCGCTCGAGCGACCACTCATGCGCTCTAGCGAAAATCAATAACTCCCAGAATCTCAGACCTATAAAAGTACTGGGACAAGACTACTCGAGCGACCAATCCTTCGCTTGAGCGATGAGAAAAAAATTCGGGAATGCTACAGGAGCGACCTTTTTTAGGTCGGCCGCCGGCACGAGTGGACATGTCTGCAAAACAAGGCAACCACAAAGAGCAAAGAGACATAAAGCGTAGGCACTAAAAAAAAAAATGGAACTCTTGATTACATGCATATCTTAGGAGCTAATAAGGAAATGCATGCAAATACTAAAAAGGGGCCCACTCCCCCCTACTTCAACAACATTTCAACAGAATTAACACAACCCTTAAAATATGCAACCAATTCCAACGAATTAAATAATAAAGATGCACCAGGGAATAAATACAAAAATAATGCATGGATAATCCTGTCTCCCATCATAGTAACACACAGTGAATGTTCTAATCAGGCCCGAGAATTAGAATATAACAACAACAAGCTGCTTCTTCTTCTTCTTCTTCTTCTTCTTCTTCTTCTTCTTCTTTAATTTATTATATATATATAGAGAGAGAGAAGAACAACAGTAAGGATAATCAGAATAAGAAGAAGCAGCAGAATAATAATAATAATAATAAAGTAATGAAATGGACTAAAAAGAGAGAGGGAAAAATAAATAAAGTAAATCAGGAAATAAAGAAAAATAAAATAAGATAAACAAATAAATAAAGAAATAAATCAAAAACAGAACTTGAGGAAGAAAAAAGAGCATAGGGGATGGAGTGGCGTGGCAGCACCGGCGGGGGTGAAAGGAAAGACGCCGGTGATGGAGGGAGGCTGGAGGTGGAAAGAGAGCACACAACCGGAATCGCGACAATGGTGCGAGTGGGCGGCCGCCTGTGCAGTAGCAGCGAAGAAAAAGAAAGGAAGAGGGTGGCAAAATGGGTTGGTGAGGGGATGGGGGCAGGACAGCGTAGACGACGACCGACAGCACAACAATCGGTGATAGAGGACCACAGACAGGGGCCTGGCGGGGATAACACTGAGGTAGATGGTGGTGGGTTGGGGTGAAGTATGGTGCGAGAAGGATGGGGACACCGAAGTGACTAGGGCTGGCCATGCGGGGTCACCGGTGTGGGGGTGGACGGTGGCGCCAAAATGGAGGTCGGTAGATTGGTGGCTACTGTTTGATGAAGAAGCAAAGAAAAAGGAAAGAGAGAGAGAGAGAGAGAGAGAGAGAGAGAGAGAGAGAGAGAGAGAGAGGTGAGTGTGGTTCTAGGGTTTGGGACTAGTTAACAAGTATTTGAATTTTTTTTAATTGTGAAAATTCGCATGGGCGGATTTCCCTGGCAACGACGCCAAAAATTGATCGGCCGCTTTTCAATCAAAAATAAAGAACTAAACAAAACACTAATTTAGTAGAATAGTGGCTTGTCCAGGTATCGTACCATGAGGACTTTGGGTTGAGTTATATCAATTCGATTGGTAATTTTTAATTTAATTTGAAGAAGAGAGGATGATTTGATTTTTACTAAAGAGAATTTAAATTAAAACTAAAATAATTGCGCAAATAAAGAGAGTAATCTGAATATAGACAGAGACCTGGGATTTCAAATCCACTTCTAATCTCATATCATGTAATTAAAATATCCAATTCTAGTAAATCAATGACCCATTTAATAATGATGTATCGTAGCTACAAGCCCCAATATCATCGTCAAGAAGTTGAGTATATGCAAAACGTAGGCACAAATCATCTTTGGTCGGCACGAATCGTCTACACTAAACTAAGGTTGCAGCACGATTTGTCTCCTCCAAGTATGACTCGTCTTATGATTTGCATATACAAGAAAGTACAATAGTTGTATGATCATGCATTCTCAATCACAGAAACTGAATATATAAATGGAATGAAATTTTTTTTTGAATAAAAGTGCTAAAAACGATCATATAACGATTTTCTAATTCCAAAGAAAAACTAGAATTAAAATACAAAATTACATGATACTAGATTAGAGTTTCATCTCAATCCTAAGAAGAAAGCTTAGCCGCTCATGAAAAGGTTGAACACTTCGAATATTGAAGAGAAAGTCATGGATTGATGATTTGCTATTGTTCTCTAGCTTCTAGCCGTCTTCTCTAGGGTTTTAGATACCAAAATAGTTCCTCAAAATCTCTTTTTATAGCCTCTTTGTCAATTCTGAGTCCAAAACATGCGCACAAATATTGAGGCAAATCCGCTCGTGCAAATTCAGTCAGTGGCATATTTTGGTTAGGGAAATCCACTCGTGTGGATTTGTGAATTCCGCTCGTGCGGATTTTCCTAGTCATGGATTTTTCGGTCTTTTTGCCTCTTTTTGCGATCCGTTTGTCTCCGAAGTGATATTAACCTGAAGAGGAAGAAAAACACTTTATTATATCAAATATCATAAACTGAAAGACTAAAAACATAAGACAGGGAGCATCAAAATGTAACATTTTGACTTAGATCACACACCGAAGGCACATTTCAAAGGTTTCATTTTCAGGTCGCATTCCTTCATTCTTTCTAAAGATTTCTATAGGTCTGCTAAGTGTTCTTCATAGGAATTAGACTTCACCACCATGTAATCAATGTTTATTTCCATAAATCGGCCTATCATGTCATGAAATAGAGAATTCATGGCACGTTAGTAAGTACTCCCTGCATTTTTAAGGTCAAAAGGCATTACAACCCATTCATATGTTTCCAATGCATCAGGACAATGAAAAGCTATTTTGGATGTATCCTCTTCTGCTACGAAAATCTGATTGTATCTTGAGTGGCCATCTATAAAGGACAGAACCTTGTTCCTAGCAGCACCATCAACTAAAAAGTGTGCTACAGGCATAGGATACTCATCCTTAAGGGTGACCAAGTTCAAGTTCTTGAAGTCTATACAAACTCTAATATTTCCATTTTTCTTGACTGCATGCACTATGTTTGATAACCAGTATACGTATCTAGTAGTTCTGATAAATCCAACTTTAAGTAAACGCTTCGACTCATCTTTAACTAGTAGAGTTACCACATTAGATATTCTCCTGGGTGGCTGTTTGGCTAATGTAGACTGGCCTAAACATTTCTGTGGTTCCCAAATTAATTTCTTCCAAAGGGTCTTAGACTTCTACCTTGAGGTCATCTAATTTGGCGGGAGCTGTTTCGAATTCTTCCAATTAGATAACGTGTTTGACATGAATGTCTTCTTAAAAAATTACTTAGACTGAATTTGCTGAAACTTTTTCTTCATCTAGACTCGCTAATTTCTTTTCTACTAGGTAGGCTGTTAACCTGGCCATCATGGCTTTAAAGGTAATGCCTTTTCAACATCTGAGGTCCTTGGGTTAAACTTTTTTGCGAATCCTGTTCGCTCGCTGATTTTTTAGAATAAGGGGCTAATTAACTCTTTGTAGCCAATTTTCAACTCTTCTACTGAGGAATGATTGGATGAGTTTATGGTCTTTAGAAGACCAAAGTCATTTCCTAAAAACTTCATAGGCCCAATTTCTTCACTGTAGAGCCTTGCCTCTGCTTGATTTGTAGCAGATACAAATGGTTTTCTATATGCCCCAAACTACTTTCACATCCTTATCATTCCAAAATGTAAGGCATTGAAGAAGAGAGGAAGGAATAGCCATGCAAGAATGTATCCAATCCCTTCCCAATAGGACATTATAGGTTGCTTTAGAGTTAATGATAAAGAAAAGGATTAGTTACGGTTTTACCTCCCACAGCTAAGTTCATGATCAATATTCCTTGAGAAATTGTTGACCTTCTTACAAAATTTGTACTACTGGTGTAGGAAGGTAGCAAATCTTTCTCTGTCTTGCCCAGTTTCTATATCATGACTTTTTGACATGAGATTAGCTGTAGAGCCATTGTCTACCAAGAGCCTATTGACTAGAACACCATCTAGCAATTCTGTGATGTACAAAGAACGAAGGTGGTTGCTGGCTTCTGAACGTGGCTTTGCAAAGATGGCACTTGCTGAGGCTGATACATTTTTGTCTTCAAATTCATCTTTCAACACAATAATGGAAGGACTAATTTTTGTAGGCTGGAAAGACTTCTATCGATAGGAATCATGCAGAATTTCTGGAACTTCTCCATATTCTTCAGCATCTCTATGAATGTAGGATGGTTGCCCTTCCTTAGCCTTGAAAGATCGAGACAGGACAAACACCATATTGCATGAAAGTTTCTGAGTTGAAGTACTTGATTTACTTTCAAGAATGATTATCTTCTGCTCTGTCTTGCCCCTTTACCTTTCTGGCTAACAAGGATTTCCAGTGCAAGGGGCTACTTGAGAATGACTGAGGCATATGTTGTTGATTGCTTCTGAATTGGAATGGAATCCTCTCGAACAAGACTGGGATCAACAAGTCTCTTCTTAGGACAATACTCGTTCATGACCATATTCCTTTTTGGAGATTGAGTCCTGAATTTCTGGTCAAGCTGATCTTCTAAAACTTCCTGTTGAACTTCTGAATCTTCCTGCTCTACCATACATTTTCTCTTGACCAATCTTGCTGCTTATCTCTTCCATTGTAGAAACGCTTCTAGGTTCTTAACAAAGCTGATTGTGGATGAGAAAACCTAAGATGTCTAACCTTTGTGCATCATCTTGGACGAGTGAGAGGAGACTTGATAGTTCTAGCTTAGCCATGGGTAAGGACTATGATCTTCAAGTTTTGCATTTCCTTCTGTAAATCGGCCTCAACAAGCCAAAGTTACTAAAAAACAAAAACTCTCTACTTGGATTCTTCTATCTTCCTGGCAGGCTGATTTGACTCTGCCCCATACTTGATGACCACACTTTTGATAGTTGGCTCATTTGGCTAAAGAATGTGGCCACATTGAGTACACGTTAGGTTCAAGACTGGAAAGTGGAGTTCTTACTGTTCATTCCTGTGATTCTAAAACTAGGAAGCCTTTCTGAACACTCTCTTCTCTCATGGATAGGAGTCATTATAGAAGTTTTTTACCTAACTCCCTTCCATTGTAGAAACGAGTTGGAAAGATGTTGGAACGGGAAGAAGCTTCTAGGATAATATTTCACTTAGGAGTGGTTCATGGCATTCCTTCCATGCTGACGGATGCCATGATTCTAGGAATTATGAAACTTACAGTACTCATTGTTCTTGACTTCATAAACAACAGGAATTTTTTGACCCATTGAGAATCTGAACATTTTGTCTGTCATCAATTGGTCAAAAATTTCGTCTGCTTTGGTGATATTGAAAATGTAGGAACGAGTTATCATAGCCATTGTGGAATTCTCTTGTGCCTTCATTGGTTCTACTTTGACAAATGGCTTGCACATATAAGGCTTTCTATTCAAAATTTCTACCACAGCAGCCTCATGGTTCAGTTCTGCATTTGCATTTGCTACTAGATAATTAGGATCTCTGCAATGGGTGCTCCTTGATGCATTCCTCTGGTCCTGTTCCTCTCTAAGGATTTGCTCATACCTGGTTGCCCTCGCTGAGAATTCAAATAAATCTCTGAATTTTATGCCTTCGAACTTCAAATCAAGGCCGTTTTGAACCAGCCTGACATACTCCGTTTTTTGGAAGAACAATGTGACATTTGAATCTAGCTTTCTTGAACCTTGCAATGTAGGCTTCCACCATCTCGCCAAGAACTTGGACAATTCTTGACAAGTTGGCTATGGTAACTTTTGCTTTGGTTCTGTAGGATTGCTGGTGGAACATCCCTTCCATTTGCTGCCAGGAATGGACTGAATCTAGATATAGGTTACTATACCAAGTAAAGGCTAACAGCCTCAACTTCAAGAAGTCATTCTTTCCTGTCTCACCAAATTGTACAGTAAACCTAGCCACATGCTCAACAGTATAATGATTATCTTCACCGGAAAATAAAACAAAATCAGGAACTTTATACCCTCTAGGAAAATCTTTGTTTTTGTAGATTACTTCTGGGTAAGGCTTTCAATAGATGAGCCTGCCAACACGTCTGAATGAATAACCGAATTGTTCTTGGATAAGATCCATAACCCGATCCTTATTCATGGCTAAATTTGGTTGATATGCCCCCTGGTAAGCTCCACATGGTGGTTGGTTGTAGAAGTTCTAACCCCTTGGCTCAGGATTTGGAACAAAATTCTTTCCTCTCTATTCTAGAATTGGAGCATAAGCATGCCCTCTCTTTTTTGGAATCAAAGCAAAGTTCTGGCCTCTTGGTTCTAGATAAAAATTATGCACTCTCTATTTAGGAACGAGAGCAAAGTTTTTCCCCATCAGCTTAGGAATTGAAGCATAATTTTGGACTCCCTGTTTGGGAAATAGAACAAAATTATATCCTCTCTGTTCAAGAATCGGAGCAAGAATCGGAGCAAAGTTTTGCCCTCTCATTTCCAGAATCTGAACATAAGCATGCCCTCTCTGTTCAGGAATTGGAGTAAATTTTTGCTCTTTCAGTTCAAGAATCGGGATATAATTCAATTCTCTCTGTTCTGGAATGACAAATAAAGGGTTGACTTCTGACCATTCTCACTGGGACTGAAGCTGACCGCTCTTCATAGGCCTAGGACCAACTCCTTAGATGATCTGCAAACTCTAGTTCTAAAGGTTTTGGTTATGGAAACTCTGGTTCTGAGGTCCTTGATGTTGTAAATTCTACGGGTTTTTTTTTTTTTGGGAGGGGGGGGTTTGAGAAATCTAGCCGTCTCTGATATTTAAGAATCGAAACTCGAGAAGTTGCCCTCCAATCTCAATGCCCTTCCCCCCTCATTCAATGCCTTGTCCTCTATACCCCCTAGGGGGTTATTGGAAGAAGATACTTGAAAAACTCTTGGAGGCAGCGGCTTAGCGACAACTGGCTGCTCTGAGGATTTTGCTCTATAACAGTATTGAAAATTCATGTTGTGGGCAGAACTAGAGCTGGTGGAGAGGTGGCAGAAAGTCTATTTTCCGAAGTTACAGTCATATTGGCAATTACTTGCATCAGATTTGTCTAAGATTACCTCATTTAGTGTAGCAAAATGACCAAAAAATGAGAGAGTTCCATAGAAAGCTCCCTATTAGCCATGGTAAGGTAATGTCTCAGATTCTCTGTCATGTCTTGGAATCCCTTAAGATTGCGCCGCGCTCTTGAAGATTTGGAATCGTCTAATCTTGGACTGTTTGGAGGCGACACTCCTGATTAACCCATATCACCCTTTCCTCTACCTTTACCAACCATAATGATGTTTGATAAAGATGACACCCAGCATCCCACTGGGTGCCAAAATTGTTTACCACCTCAGAAATTCCTCTTTGCCACTCAGAAACTCTTGTGGGTGGAAACATATAGGCTTGTTGATTGAATTGAATGTGAGCGTGCGACAACTTGTGAACCTAGTTCAAGGTGTGTGTTTGACCATTTATGTCTTCTAACACAGAGAAAAGACTGTGTGTGGCTTAGAGGAAGCACCATTGGTTCAAATCTTGCCCTAATGAAGATGACTTTTACTAAATTTGCTAGGTGCTAAAGATAGGCCAAACTATAATTGAACTTTTTTTGATTGACAAATTGTCACGCCCCACATTTTATTACTCGAATAATGTTATCACAACCATTTTATTAATTCAATTCCATTAATAATACACGAAAGCTACATACACAATATCAATACATAAATAAGAGTTCTTCATTTGTACACATATTGAATGCAACATCAATTACATGCAAATAAAACACCCGTAAGCTTACATCATTATAAAAAAAAAAAAGAGTTTACAACAATGGTGACCAAGTTCGAGTTGCCCAAAGTCAACGCCCGTAGGCTCATATAAGTACATTTCCTCAAAGTCATCCTTTTTAACACCATAAGGTGTAAAACCACTTGTTTTTTTTCTAACTTTCCAATTTAGTTCAAAAACATTTCATCACAACACTTCTTTTTCTTTTTAACCTTTCACTTTAATTTAAAAGAATTTCATTTCAACACTTGCTTTGAAAACACGTTCACACATACCACTTATAACTCAGTCTTACATTCCAATTCACTACCCAAGCATATACACCAATATATCTACTACCTTTCCTGGCCATAGGCCCAAGGGCAAGGAACATCCACAAATTATAACTAGATATGTATCTAAATCCAAATGTGTACAACTGAAAGCAATACATACTTCCATTTTCATAGGCGTAAAGCACAGATGACAAAAGAAATAACCAACGTAATACAACATCGCTTCTCTGGCCTCACTTGCACAAGAATACCTCGTAGGTCACACTTTACCGAGAGCAAACCAGAAGGGAGAGGAACCTATCTCAAGGTGCCACACTTTACTGGCTCCAGCGGAGAACGGACCTCAATTTCACACTTTTCTGGACGCAAACGAGAAAGGAGAGGAACCTTTGTTAAGGTGCCA
The DNA here is from genome assembly GCA_036172215.1 of Camellia granthamiana. Lineage (NCBI taxonomy): Eukaryota > Viridiplantae > Streptophyta > Magnoliopsida > Ericales > Theaceae > Camellia > Camellia granthamiana. The sequence goes on from CM069904.1 coordinate 43,168,001, forward strand.
CACTTTACTGGCCTCAGCTGGAGAGAAATGGACCTCCAAACAATATCATAACATGTTAGATTATATAAATACCATACTAGTGTAATACATACACATAATCTACTCAACAACAACAATGACACCCTCTACCGATGACCAATGACAAAACCTTTAACATTTAAACACATAATCTCATAAATTACATCCACAAATAATTCCACCACTTTAGATCACTAAATTTTCTATGAAATCATTTCAAACAACCATTTTCCATTTCATTTTGTAAAAGAGTAACCAATATCTTTTCGTTTTCAAAACCAAACCCGTTATCCCAAAACCTCAACACTTTCAGCCCTTAGCCAAAACCCCATTTTTTTCCTTTAATAAAATCCGCATTTTGTTGATATACAACCAAACCTCACACCATATAATATTAAACAAGGAGTCACAAGGCTCTATTATCTCCCTTTTAGTAACCAAAACACTAATTTCATTCACTTGACACATAAAGCAACCATTACCCAACTTTATTCATTTTCGTTTTATTAAACCCTTAATAACAAATTAGGGCTTTTGCCCCTAACATCACAAACGTGATTAACTGCCTCCCAAATTATCAAAACAACTACAAAAACATGCTACTAGAACTTCCAAAACCTCAAACCATTAAACCCCTTTTCATGCTTTTGAAAATCCAATAACAAATTTGCTTTTAAGCAATAAAATCTACCACATGTCTATCTATAATGAGGTATTGAAAATGAGCAAAGCAATCCCTACGTCTTGAAGTGAAGAGGAGACACCCCAAAAATACCAGCGACAAAAAGACGATCCACTCAGATTAAATGGAAGCCCTCGCCGAGCTCTACGTTTTGGTATATGGAACTAGGGGTTGAAAAAGGGTAAAAATAGATGAAATGTAATAACCCTCACATTGTCCTAACCACACTCATATGCATTTATATGATTCTGCCCTGTTAAGCTTGCATTTCAAATCTTGTCCTTGTATTGCTTAAGTGTTATTTGCATGCTTTGTTCCTTGTTTGGTGTGTGGTTGGCCTAGACTAATCCAAGCCGAGGTCACCTTAAGCCTAGAACTACCTTGGAACCCTTTTTCCGGTTGGCCTCCACCCCTGCCCTAACATGTTGGCCGAGATGTCACTATCTAGGCCGAGGTGTTCACCACCAAGGCCGAGATGTGTATCATCTAGGCCGAGATGTTACCCTTGAACCCAAGTGATCTTGCTCCTGGACTGGTGCAACCTAGACCGAGGTGTGGCACATCTAGGCCAAGGTGTGGCACAGCTAGGCCAAGTGTTGTCCTTTCTAGCCGAGGTCATTGTCCTTTGCTTGCCGAAGCCTTGTTATTAGCCGATGTCACTACTTGCTGGAGTACCCTTACCACTTAGCTTGTTGAACACACTTTGTCATAGTCTTGTCCTTTCAATCAGTCACCTTTTTGAGTTGAACCAACCAACCATTGCCACGTGTCCGAGCTGAGTGTTAAGTCAGTCGGCAGAGAGAGAGAGATGTATCATTTTGTATCATATCTTTGTTCTTGAGGAGAGAGAAGCTCTAGAAGAAGAAGAAGTCTTTAGAGAGAGAAGTAGATCCCAAGCTTGATTCCTAGAGTTCAAATCGTTTAATTTGTGTTTTGAGGTTAGAATCTTAATCTACTCTTGTTGTTCTTATTGATCATTTACCTGCATTGCATAATCGAATCTGTCTTGCATGCCATGCATTGATTTAAAGTTGGTTTTAGAAAGAGAAGTTAATGTTCATGTGTTCTTGAAGAAAAGCCATGATTTGATCCGAAAGCTTGCATCAAGATTCATGTATTTGTGTTTGTTTTCCTAAGATCTTCAAGTATGGGTACCCAGGTCCATGTTTTCAAACTCATAGCATGAAATCTCAAATTTTGTAATAATAAGTTATGATCTTTGCATTCATCTTCTTCATGTTCTTCATGTTCTTGAGCAGAGGGAAACCCAGATTTTCCCGACTTCATTTCCTTGAATGTGGCCATCGAGACCTCACCTCGGCAAGGAGGTGTGGGACCTCGGCCAAGACCTGGTTGGTACCCAGCATGTTTCCCCGAGATGAGAAACAGTGTTTGTTTTGATTTGACTTAGTTTTGAAGAATGCTGAGATCATCTGTATGCATGAGAAACTTGTTTGAAAGTGCATTCAACAGACTTTGTCACATGTTTGTAGGACTTGGACTTGCCTTGACCCCGACGTTTGAAGAACTATGTGAGTGGTATTTTTAATAAAGCTATGTTACAATGCTTTGATAAAAGCCTTGTTTTGCTTTGTTTTGGAAAGTATTTGTAAGCATGAATGATTATTCCTATTTTGTATATCAAGTATTATATCTTGTTTTGATGACATTCTTGGAAAGTCCTTACGTGCTGGAGGACTCTAAGCATTTGCAGCACAATCTTGAAAGTCCGTACGTGCTAGGGGACTATAAGCATTTGTAGCACAAATTTGGAAGTCCGTATATGCTAGGGGACTCTAAGCATTTGTAGCACAAATTTGGAAGTCCGTATGTGCTAGGGGACTCTAAGCATTTGTAGCACAAGTCCTTAGTGTCCGGGGACTATAATGCAACGACACCAGTGTTTTGAGATATCTCCCTTGTCTTGCTTTGTCTTGCCTTGCCACCGACGGTTTTACCGCGTGGGTTTGTTTGTCCGGAATGTCATCGCTTGTACTATATTGATGCTAGTAAGCATCCCTTGAAGTTTGAAAGATTTGCTAGATGGACTTGGTTCATCCCTTGATTTGCACTAAATATGTTATGTATCATTGATAAAGGTCTTGATTTGCACTAAATATGTTATGTATCCCCTTTATTATTCATACCATTCACTGAGTATCCAAGCTCACCCCTCTCTATATATATGTAGGTGATGAGCAGGACGGCGGTGACGCCTAGGTGTACTTGCCACTTGTTTTGGATTTTGTACTTTTGCAGCATCTTGAAGATCATGCTTCTTAGTTGTATTTCACTGTATTTTGTATTTGATGGCTGAGAAGCCTTTTGGTCAAGATGTATTTTTGTACTTCGTTTTGTGGTATTAAAGCTATGTAAAGATGTATGCCATTCCAATTGACTTATGCACTGCTCTTATGGACTACCTAACTTTTAATTTATTACTTCCGCAATTGTAAGCCCCATATGTGTACTCTGTTTGTGTGTGAATCTTGAAAGTTGGCCTCCGGTAATCTCGAATTACTGGCCATCACGGCACCATTCTACTAGGGGCGGGATGGGGTCGTGACATGAAACCTAAGCGTGAAAGCTTAAATGGGTCAGAAATATGATTTTAGAGAGAGATAAAGAAGATAGAATAAAAAAGATAGATATTTTCAAATTTTGGTGCTATATATAGATAGACAGATTGTGGGCGCGAAGAACACACCGTGGCCACTATTTAAACAATGAAACAAGTCACAGGCATAACTAAGGACATTGTAGATGCGACTATGAAGGTCGCGAGCCACCATCGTGGGCCACACAGTCCATCGTGAACCACCCACCTCTCTCCCTAGCCAACAAAATTAAAGGCCAAAATGGTCGTGGCCCCTCGTTGGAGCGACCTACTCGTGGGTGCCACCACACTGGTCGCGGGAGGGACCAAAGAAACACAGAAATCTTGGGCTGTTGTTTTGAAGCCAACTTGAGGCATTCCAAGGCCCAAACCACCCAAATATGATCAAAGTCACTCGAGACGACCACGTTTCCCAACCAAAAATAAAATGGGTTGGCTTTTCTGACCCGTGTCATTACAATTTCGCCCACTTAAGAAACTTCATCCCCAAAATTTAAGAAAATGCCAAAACACAAGGTAACCCAACTACCAAAGGAAACACAACCACTAACCCAAGTCTAGATCCATTCTTGAGATAATTTCCCGAATCTCGATCTAACACCTTGGGGCCCCAAAGGCACTCGAACAACAAGAACACAAGGAAAAGGTCACGAACGTCTCTTTGATCCATATAACTTGTTGGGGTCTATTAGACAAGAGACAACAACGGTTACCACTCACATCCAAGGACGTCAACCATGTCCCAACTGCAAACAAACACCCAAAACCACCACCGAGCGCACAACACCCGAACACCAAGGAAAAGAAAACCACTCTTTAACAAACTCTTAGTCAACTCTCACAAAAGAAGAGGACTCACTACAAAACATGGCTCAAAAGACAACACTCTAACATAACAAGCTCCCAACAACATTCCTCAAAACAAATCATACAAACTCATGACTAGCAATCCAAGCTAAGTCACTACATAACCCAACCATGCAAGGTAAAATAATTTAACAACACATCCTTCTAAAAAAAAAATAATAATAATAACATAAAATAAAAATTCATCTTTTCCTCATTTTCTTTGAAATTTTTTTTGTCACAAGGTACTCAAACTTGCACCGCCCATAACCAAAATACAATTTCAATTTCTATGTAAAACTCAAAGGTTTTATAAACATTTTCTAAAAACAAGTGTTATTCAATATACATAGTCAACCACATTTTCATGATTTGTTAGATTTAACTTTTATTAGGTTGAAAAGATACTTCTTATGATCCCTCATTACAATTTAGATTAAATCCACAACATTTTCAGTTTAACAATGCCATCCAAGGCCACAACATAAGGAAAAATTCATTTTCCGAATTATTCTCAACATACCAACTGGTGAACCTCAATCGCCACCCCACAACATCCATCACTCTCATAGTGATGTCACAATGAAAGACAACATTTCTATAATAACGTTTAAAAGAAATTATCAAGTGCCAATAACATGATAAAGCATAAAGAAAATTCACAATTTCTTAGGAGTCTTATCCCATCACAATCATCAATTGTATACTGGCACAAAAGCACCCACAAAACTAAGGCTCCAACATGTAACCCCAACCCAAAGGATTACCACAAGCTCACATTCACAAACATGAGACCTAATGCTTTTCGGTCCCCTCTAAGGCACTTACGACCTTACAACCCTTATACTCAATTCCAAGCTATTTCCAAGGTGGCTATTTGTTAACCAAACTCCGATATCAACCAACCGACTAACCAACTCAACAACACTTTACACTCGGCACCAAACACTAACATGTTACCCAACACCATTTACTCCTAGATGGAGTTTTGTACACAATCTCACATATTTCTTGAATCACACCAGATTTCTCAAAATTAAACCATACCACTCTTGTTCGCAAACAAACCACCACTCATATGCCTATATAGCTAACACACCCTTCACATCATGAACAAAAGATCGATAGGGTCAACAGTAAATCATATAATCCTAGACACAAAAAAGAATCAGCACAAACACTACACCCATTACCCAAAAACACAAGCCTTGCTCTCTCTCAAGGAATTCTTTCGGCATTTAACCAGAAAATCCTTATCACTTTCAAAAACCTCTCACAACTATAAGTAATGCCATTCAGCACATAAGCTTTCCAAACTAATCACATCCATACACAACTACTAGCAATGCTACCCAACACTTAAACATCACCATCTAAATCACAACTACACACAACCACCAATTCTCAACAAAACATAAACACGTGCACTATCCTCATCATTTAGAGACATAAGTCTCATACTCCCTCAAAACACCTCTTTAATCTATCATGTAGCTCCTACCAACTCCATAAAATGCTAAGGCTTCATACCACCCCGAATCATACACATTTTGAACTACAATTCCATCCTCACTGCATCTAAGACCAGTCATAACAACACAAGCTACACGTGCCAACATACGTTTCTCAACCAACAACTCTAAATCAATCTAAGGTTTGCAAGCCAGCACGTGCTCAACTCAGAACCTAACAACTACTACACAAAAAAACTAGGATTTTCAATCCTCATAACACTTCCTAATGCAAACCAATTCAAGATTAATTACATGCCCACACGATTTGGGTTCACAACAGCAACAACATATATATACATATGTAACATAAGTAGGCATAAAGCCCTACATAAAATAACATAGCAATAAAACTCCACCACTCCATAATAGCACTACCTCTCCCACTTGGACTACTGAAACTAGCCTTGCTTACGCAAAAAGCAATGACGTTGAATATGGCCCGACGACCACACCTAGAACAAGCAGGTGGTCCTTTATTCCGTGACTTACTCAAAGAAGCCTGAGTCTGATTGGACCTCCCAAAAGATGAGTCTGAAGAAACAAAAGTAGATTGAGGCATTAACTGCACCTGTGCCTGAGATCTCGCCTATCTCCAATTCTTACTGGGCCTACTACCTTCCTGAATAGTTAGAATTGCCGATATGGCCTCTTCCTCTCCATCATGACCAATATCAAGAATAACGCTTTCCACATGAGTCGTTGCCTCCACAAGGGTGTGATAATCTCTATATATAGCCCCGATAACCTTTCTATGAATATCATCACACAAGCTCCCCTAAAACTCAAGACAACAACGTTGCTCTATTGCAGCCAACTCTGGAGCAAACCTCGACAAACTGGCGAACCTCACCTCAAATTGTGCCAAAGGAAACAAACTGTTTCCTCAATTTTTCCTGAGTGGAAGGAGGAAAATACTTATCTAGAAAGGCCTTAGTGAATGCAGCCTAAGTGGTGCCCACAGAATCCCTCGCATACTTCCACTATTAACCGACATCTCCCTTTAGTAGGAAACCAGCCAAAACAATCCTCAACTCCTCATCCTTGACTCTGAGCATGTCAAGAGTCTTGGTAATCTATTCTAACCAGTCTTCTGCCTCTAATGGTTTAAGCTCTCCTAAAAATCTGGTAGATTGTAGTCGAGAAACTCCTTGGTAAGCTTGAGGGTACGTCTATGGTCGCCCTCATTGCGAGCTAGAGCATCTCTCACCGCTCTTATGATCTTGCGTGCAACTTCCTCGCCCACAGCTGATTCTGTAAGGGTAGGTGCCAATGGAACTGTTGTGCTCTTATTGACACTTTTACTTCCAACACGACCTCTACTCCCTCGTGTAGACATCATATAAAATCAAAAAGAAAAACCAAACATAGTGAACAACACAACGGCCATCCCTGAGACACACACTCACCATCGCTAAGCTACAAGATACACTAAGCACAGAATCACATAACCCTATTGCACATAAATAGCTAAACACTTAATCACATAATCGAATCAAGTCCACAAAGATAGCTACTCATCCCAGAACTCTTAAGGAATTTCCATAAGAAACCACGTTGATCAAACGTGTTTCCAATAAGACCTCAAAGCAAGTTCACCGGCTAGAAGCACTATTCATGAGACTTAACCCCATGCCCACATAAAGTCCTAACACTTATCATAATTATATGCAGATGTCCTCACCAAGCATAACAAACCCATTGTGGTAAAAACCACTTCCTACAAACCCAAAGTTTTCAAACCCGGCTTGCTTTGATACCAAGTTGTCACGCCCCACTTTTTTATTACTCGAATAACATTACCACAACCATTATACTAATTCAATTCTCTATAATAATACGTGAAAGCTACATACACAATGTCAATACATAAATAAAAGTTATCTTATTTGTACACATATTGGATACAACATGAATTACGTGTAAATAAAACGTCCGTAGGCTTACATCATTATACTTTACAACAATGGCATCCTGCCAACATCTATAAGGCCCGTAGTGAACAATTAAAGAAGATCACTAATCTAGAATCACTACTCAACTTGTACTTGAAAAATTATTAGCAACATGGGATAAATATAAAGTCCAGTAGAGATCCCAACATGATCCAAAACAATAGCAACATAGGGATAGTTATAATCATGAATGTTCCACATCATACTATATAAGTAAAGTGATAGTTTTATATTTAAAATATGCTCATATAAGTACACTTCCCCAAAGTCATCCTTTTTAACACCATAAGGTGTAAAACCACTTGTTTTCTTTCTAGGTTTCCAATTTAGTTCGAAAACATTTCATCACAACACTTTTTTCTCTTTTTAACCTTCAACTTTAATTTAAAAGAATTTCATCTCAACACTTTATAACTTAGTCTTACATTCCAATTCACTACCCATACATATACACCAATATATCTACTACCTTCCTTGGCCGTAGGCCCAAGGGCAAGGAACACCCACAAATTATAAATAGATATGTGTCTAAATCCAAACGTGCACAACTGAAAGCAATACGTACTTCCATTTTCACTGGCATAAAGCACGGATGACAAGAGAAACAAGCAACATAACAAGACATCGTTTCTCTAGCCTCACCTAGATGAGAACGCCCCACAGGTCACACTTTTGCTGGCTCCAATCGGAGAGAAATAGACCTCAATTTCACACTTTTCTAAGTGCAAACCGGAAGGGAGAGGAACCTCTGTCAGGGTGCTACGCTTTACTAGTTTTAGCCAAAGAGAAATAGACTTCCAAACAATATCATAAGATGATAGATTACATAAATACCGTAGTAGTGTAATACATACACATAATCTACTAAACAACAATGTCATCCTCCACCGATGGCCAAGGACAAAACCTCTAACATTTAAATACATAATCTCATAAATTACATCCACAAATAATTCAACCATTTTCAAATTGCCAACATTTTCGATGAAATCATTTCAAACAACCATCTTCCATTTTATTTCGTAAAAGGGTTACCAACATCATTTCATTTTCAAAACCAAACCCGTTATCCCAAAACCTCAACACTTTCAACCCTTAGCCAAAACCCCTGTTTTCCTTTCATAAAATTCCTTTTTTGTTGACATACAACCAAAACTCACACGGCATAATTTTAACCAAACAATCATGAGACCCGATTATCTCTTATTTAGCAACCAAAGCACTAATTGCATTCATGTAACACATAACTCAATGATTACCTAACTTTATTCCTTTTCATTTTGTTAAACCCTTAATAATAAATTAGGACTTTTCTCCCCTAACATCATAGACGTGATTAACTACTCCCAACTTATGGAAAGAACCAAAAAAACATGCTACTAGAACTTCCAAAACCTCAAACCCTTAAACCCCCTTTCATGCTTTTGAAAATCCAATAACAAACATGCTTTTAATACAATAAAATCTACCACATGCCTATCTATAATGAGGTATTGAAAAAGAGAAAAAACAATCCCTACCTCTTAAAGCGAAGAGGAGACAACCCCAAAATTACTGGCAACGAAAAGACTATCCACTTGAATTAAATGAAAGCCCTCGCCGAGCTCTACATTTTAGTATATGGAACTAGGGGTAGAAATGGGTAAAAATAGATGAAGCCAAAGCTTAAAATCTTAAGGGGGTTAGAAATGGCAATCTGGGAGGATGTAGACACCCCATTTTGACCATCCTTAAGACTTGGGCACCTCACTTTGAACGCTCGATGATGAAATAATGGTGTGTTATACAATCGTTCGATTTCTTCAACAAGAGGCTTCGGTTTTGAGCTTCAGAACCTAAACCTTGCACCCCATTTAGACCAAAACCTAATTTTTTCTAGCCTAACCACTCAGAGACCTGCTGGCCAATAAGTGGCCGGCAGGCTATTTTTGATTGGCCAGCTATCCCTCTTCATAACCGGCCGGCCATGTTTAACGCAACAGATATTTTGACTACTGCCAGCTGTTCCCATGTGTATGCCTTGCACTAGCTGTCTCATTACAGATATTTCCATTGTGAGAAGGCATTTTTCTATAAATACATGACCTTCCCTCATGGTTTGGGGTTAATAAATTTTGCCAAGAGCCATAGCTTGTCAAACACACTTCTTTCCTCTTTTGCAATATACATACAACATAGATACACCTTACAAGCTAAAACTTGAGGCTTCTTGCTGAGATTCTTGAACACAAATTTCAGCTCTTAGGAGTGCTCAACTTGCTGTTTGTGAACTAGAAGCTCTTCCTCTCTTTAAAAGGGGTAATCTTTGAGCTTTTGTACCATCTTTTCTCTCTCTTTTCTTTGCTTTATCATATTATTTTTAGAGTGTTTTGAGGCCTGAAATATGTGATTTTAAGCCATAAAAAATAGGAGGGGTTAACGACCCTTCCTTAGGCTTGTTGGTTGGTTGAAACCCCCTTGACTTTAGCCCATTTTTGGTCACTTTTTCCACCTCAAAAACTTGATTTTTAGCACTATTTTTGTGTTGTTTCAAATATTTTTAGTGTGTTAAATTATGCTTTGAATACTATAGATGTGTTGTTGTAAGTCCTCATGGATATAGCTTTCAATCCATTTGAGTTGATAGTATTTTCTTTCACCTTTTTTATAGCTTTCATACATGTTCACACCATTGTAATACCTACTTTTCAATAGTACTCTCCAATCTCCCTCCTTTCTTTGTTTCTTTGATTAGGAGTTGTACCAAATAAAGGATTGTTGCTTAAGGCATAAGAAAGAGACCTCTCATGCTAAATGATTTAATCTCTTCGGAGGTTCATTACTAGGGTATTACATCTCTCTTATGCTAAGCATAATCTCTCGTTTCATACCTCTCTTTTATCGCTGGTGTATTTACTTCTGAGAGACTAATCTTCTAATTAGACCCTTGGAAATCACAAAGGAAAGGTTCATTATAGCTTATTATCAAGTTTGGATTTGGAGTCATTATCGCTCATTTTGGGTTTGACTCCGAATTCATTGTCGCTTACAAATAAGTTTGATTCTTCCTTTGTAATTTCCCCCGTAGAAAAGAGCTTGAAGAGCTCATTTCTCAGGTTAAGTCATTATTGTTATTCTTTATTTCTTTTAGACTTAGTGGACGTATTCATCACATTTGGACAAAAGGGAAGAAAATATAAGAAAATGGAAAGGTAATGTAAAAGGGGCTAATAAAATTAGAGTAAAAGAGGTAAAAAGATAATAAAATTGGGTTACGTTCAATCGGATGTTATATTGAACCTATTACGTCTTGAATTATTGCACTTTTTAGTGATGTTCAGTGATTCATGAAGCAATGTATACCCCCTCCCTTGAAGCAACTCCATGATAGAGAGAAGGTGTTGTTTGTCTTTTGTTTCATTTTATTGAGCGTTTGTCCTATCGGTTCTAAGATCTTATGACAATTGATGATTTGAGAATCGAATCTACTCCTCCCTTGATCATCTTCATGATAAGGAGAGGCAGAGAGGATAAACATCTCCTGGAAACACTCTGTTTTTGCTCTGTTTCAGCTCTATGGTAGCTGGGTATTCCTCAAAAGTAGTGGCCAGTCGACCATCATTCTGTATGGCCAACCACTTCTCAAGGCCGACCAGCCACCTTTTTTTGTACAAGCAGTGGCATTTTTACAATGATAAGGCAATTCAAGCTTCAAATCATCCACACAAATAGTAGCATACAATGATAAGGCATTTGTACAAGCAGTGGCATTTTTAAAATGGTAAGTCTCATTATAGCACAAATCATCCACACAAATAGTAGCATACAATGATAAGGCAATTCAAGCTTCTACTAGTTGTTCATAATGGGCAAAAAATTAACACATATGAAGGTGCAAGCACATAAGTTTGATACCACAAATAGATGCAAACTGAGGGGCTTTTGAAAAAATCAATCAAGTTTAAAGTCTTCTCCTTATTTCATTTGACAAAAGTAATAGGAGATATGATATAAGAAGCTCAAAACTAAAATGTTTCTCCTTAAGGATGCCAAAAAGGATGCCAACATGCAATCTAGAAGTTTTAACAATCATAGCACAAACATTATGTAGAAAACCAATTGCAGCTCATAATATCTTAAACTCATTATGATCTCATGGAGCTAAGGTAATTCCACAAATTAAAGCATGTCCAACGTATAGCAGTTCATATGCCAAGAAAATCATGAAAACAATATATAGCACACATTTTAAGCACAAGGCATGATTTTAGACAAGAGCATCAACAAAGAATATTCATTACAAATCATATCAAAAATAAATTCATAGATACTCAATCCCTTTTCATATCAAAGTAAAAATAGTGTTAGTTCAAAGGATATGAGAGAATATAGGAATTTACCTCAAAAGCTTGAGAGTGTGTAGGAGGCATACCTTTGGTTCAAGGGTTGGAAACTTTTCAATCTTCAATTGCCTCAAAAGGGGTTTAACCAGAAAGTTAGCAAAAAGATTTCTCCCCCTAAGTTGGGGCTTCCCATTTCTATTGTGATCTTGTAGAGATATAGCAATTATGACAACAATCACATTTATACATACAACACAAATCACCTCTTATCACAAACTCAAAAGATGCCATGAACAATCAAAAGCTTGGGATGCTATTTTCAGAATTTTCAAAATGTAGCACATAGTATAAAATGCATGAGAAAATAGTTTTATGCTCTCTGTTTTATCAAGAAATGATGCACCACATAAAATCATCAAGAGGCATTTCAATTCACATGTTCAAGCTTGATACAACAATTTACTCAATGTGGAGCATAACATGAATGCTATAAATAAGTATGGGAGTGAGCACTTAATGGTATTTCATGAGATATATGTCAAAACAGTTCATATTCAAATGATATTTAATAAACATAGATGCAATGACTCTACTCACAATTTCATTTAGATATTGTAGATGGATCATTAATCGAGGAATTTCATAACTCATTCAAATATTCCAACGTAAAGCATGTGAGCATGAAATTTTCATGTTTGAGCATACTTTTAAGATCACAAATGTATAACATAATTTTCACCAAATAGATAGTATACAATCTCAAAACATGCATTGTCATCAAAATTAATTCCATAAAGATATGACTCAACAATGGATTAACATATTAGTATGAAATCATATATATGATGTCAAAAATATAAGAGTATGCTCATAAGTGAAAACATTTTTCTTTTCATGGCAATGGATGACAAGATATAAGAGCAACAATAAATATATAAATCATCCATAAATAAGCATTCAACAAAATAATATAAATCTCAATTTTGAATTCAATTATGGCTTGAAATGAAGTATGTTAACATGATATAACAAAACATGATTACAAGAGCTAAGCACATTAGGTTTCATGAATGTAATAATTAAGCTCGACCTATTGTACAAACATCACACCTTAAGATATATAGAAGTTAAGCTTAAAGGTGTGTTAGAGGTTTATACCTTTATTTACCTCTTTGGAATCTTCACCAATACATTACCTTTATAGTTCATCTTGGTGATTCTCATTTCATCATTTGTCTTCTTGTAGGGACTGATTTTGTTCTCAAAGTTGAACATTTTCATTGTGCATCTTCTCTCCAAGTCCTTGGAGTTATTTGAGATTTTACCTACAAAATAAATTGATTTCTTTCTTGATACCCATTCTTTCTTAGGTCCATGATAGTTAGAGTTTGAAGTGTTTTTAGGAACCCACTTCTTTTTAACAAAAGAATTTTTCTTAATAGGACATGAAGGAGAGATACCTTTTCTTTCACAAAAATGGCATGTAAGATGAGAATGACTAGATGATGTGTGAACAAAAACATTTTTGGGATTCTTTACTTTTGAAAATGGTTTGTATCTAATCCCAGTTCTTCCATAAGTTTGAGTTTGGCTTTTAAGAATTTTTTCTAAGGTATTTCTACCTTGAGTAAATTTTGAAAGGATGTTTTTCAAGTCTTCTATGTTTTCATTTAAAACAATTTTCTCCTTTTTTAAAATATCATTTTCTTTTTGCCAATCATCTAATTTCTTTTCAAAAATAGAAGACTCTTTTAAAGATAAAACTTATTTTTCCTTTTCCATTTTCAAGGCTTCATTTTCTAAAGCATTGATCTTAGAAGTCAAGGATTCATTTTCTTGTAATAAACTTGAAATTATTTTCTTTTGACAACTACTTTTCAAACTAAGTTTTTTAAATTCAGCATAAAGCTCATCAAAACCAGTTTATAGTTCATCAAATGTAAAAGATTCATCGTTAGAACCACATATCTCATCATCATCTCCAAATGCCAGTAGGCATTGGTCAGCAACTTTATTGTTGTTATCTTTAGTTTATGAGTCGCTTTCATCGCTATCTCACCATGCGGCTTTAATTTTCTTTTTACTTCCATTCATCATTACAAGTTCATGAGCCATGAGTGAGCCTAGGAGTTCTTCAATGCTCAAATTTGTTAGGTCTTTAGCCTCTTGAATAGCTGTAACCTTGGCTTCCCATTCCTTTGGCAAAGACCTAAGAATTTTTCTTACAATCTCACCATTAGTAGAAGATTTACCAAGAGAATTTAGAGCATTGATAACATTAGTAAATCTAGAAAACATTTCAAAAATAGATTCATGGGATTCCATCTTGAAAAGCTCATAATCATGAACCAACATACTAATTTTAGATTCTTTAACATGGTTGGTCCCATCTTGTATGGTCTCTAATTTATCCCAAATTTCTTTGGCCGATTCATAAGTACAGATTTTTTAAAACTGATTTGAATCTAAAGCACGAAATAAAATATCCATGGCCTTAGCATTCATTTGAATGCTTCTCAAATCATTATTGTCCCATTCATGTTCTTCCTTGGGCAAGATTCACCCTTGAATGTTCTTGGAGGGTATCTTATGACCATTGACAATAATTCTCCATAGCTCATAGTTTAAAGCTTGAATAAAAATTCTCACTCTTGCTTTCCAAGAAGTATAGTTTGAGCCATCAAACAAAGGCAATTGATAAACACCAAATTGGTTTCCATGATCAACTCTAAGACTATTAAGTCAAAATACTAGAGACGAGGCTCTGATACCAATTATTACCCCAAGTAGGCAACCCAAGAGGGGGTGAATTGGCTAATAAAAAATATGGATAGAAAATTGATTGCAATTAATTAAGTAAATAATTTCAGCAGGTAATCAATAAAACAGAAAATAAAGGAGAAGTGAAGAAGAGCTCAAACACAAGGATTTATAGTGGTTTGGCTCACCGGCCTACGTCCACTCATTAAGGCACCTCCTTGAGAATTCTTTCACTATGAATCGAGTCAATACACCACCAAGCTTCACCTAGCTTGTGGATTTTTACAAAGGATTTACTCTTATCTGTTAAGGAACTTTCAACTAAATGCCTCACTTTACAAGTGTTTCACTTAGAAAATAAGAAATAAGAACAAGAGGTACAACTATCCTCTTTTACAAGGTTTTTCTCTCAAAAGATAGATATGAAAATGTAAGAGTAGAGAGGGTTTTGAGATACACTCAGATATGAAAGTGAAAGTACAATAGAATATCAGAGATTGAGAATGATACTTGAATGCTCAAAATATTGTAGTGGTGTTCTCTCATTCTTCAGATATGGAGAAGTTCTCCCTTTATAGCCTTTAATGTTCTATCCGTTGGAGAAGAAGCACAAGTGGGTCTTCTAGTCGTTGTATAGGAGAAGACTTCTAGCTATTGGAGCAGAGCATGGGTGTGTACAGGATGTCATCTAGCTGTTGGAGGTGGAGCCTCCTCAAAAGATGTGATGCCCATGCTTGAGATTCAAATATTGATGGGTGGAGATATTGTTCTCTCCATGCTTTTTGCTTTTCCCTGTTTTGGGAATAATGTGGGTGGAAAATTCTTCCTCCACTAAGTCAAAAGTTGCTTCCCCAAAATCCCTTTTGATTTGAATTAGATTTGTCTCTTGATGATGTCACAAAATCCCACTTATAGATCTACAATGGCGGCTAGGGTTTTTGTAACCCAGACATAAGGATGTCAACCCCTACAGATTGGGTGTTGACCCTTTGCTCTCTTTTCTTCTTTGCTTTGACTTCCTGGTGTTCTTGGTGTCGACCCTCGCGTAACCCTTGGTACATTGAAATTTGGTGTCGACCCTCATAATACTTGGTGTCGACCCTCTACTATTTAAACTTTGCTTGCTGTCTTTTGGTGTCGACCCTTTCTTGTCCTGGTGTCGACCCTTAGCATTCTGAAATTTGGTGTCAACCTTTGTAAGGCTTGGTGTCGACCTTTTGACCTATTTAAGCTCATTTTGGCCTCCAAAAGCGTTGTTAACATAGAGAGAATGTAGATTATAAAGATTTAATCAAATAATAAGGTTTTCAATTATAATCAATTCCTCAAAATAAATCAAAACATAATCACAAAAAAAATCATCAATGTTATTAATTCTATGACCAACACATGTCATCCCCGTCATTACTACTTACCACCAGAGAATTTGGGTGGGTAGTCGGAGTAGCTCCAAACTGTCTTCCGTGATGGAAATCCGAAAAGTGTGGAGGAAATGGACTCATTGGCAAGGTGCTCCGTCCCCATCCTCAGAGTCTCATACCTCATCGCTCATAGGGAGCTTGACCTGGAACGTAGTAGCGTTCCCAACCACGAGCCCATGTCTGCACAGGTTCGCCATCCACCAATTGCCTGCAGCCTCCATTACCACCGCGAGGTTGTCCCAAGATGTGCCTCCTCGCATGTGTCACAGCATGAGCTAGCTCTGGGTCAATGCCATTAGTAATAGCCATGGCAAGAGCCTCAGCCACAGTGTTCCTAGGGAAGGTGCTGCAGCTCTCTGGTGTGTTATGCTCATTGAAACCGACTGGGGAGCTAGGGGGAAGTGACAGGAAATCATCATCCGCCATGAGTGGTAATCAAAAGTAGTTCTAGAGAATTGGGAGAGTGTTTTCAAACGAAAATGTCGCGCCTTTCTATAGAATTTCAAAGACTTGAAAATACTATTTTGACCTTGAAATCACCCGACAGAGCCGGCCATCCATATTTTTAGTCAGCCAAGCAATCTTTGAGCCAGCTAGAGATTGTCAATGGTATGTATACTCAGAGGTGCACAAATGTTATTTTCTAAGGAATGATCAATCAAGGGTTTTAGTGGGGGAGTTCTATTCCTATTCTATTGTGTTTTTCCTACATTTGCCTCAACAGCATAATTCTATTGTTGCAATCGCTCTCTACACATGTGAAGTGTGTAAGGTGTGAAACCTTGGTTAATACCATCCACTAAGTAGGTTGGCAGTTAACACCACCCCTTGTTTCTCCTTTCATGTTGTGGCATGTTTGGAGTGTGTTGTGGAGTTCCTTGTCACTATGAGTGTCGGTCTTGTGTGACTTTCTCTGTGGACATCCTTTTCTTTTTCCCTCTTGTGTCATAGTGTGGATGTGTCTTGAATTTCTTTATTCATGTAGAGCATGCTTATATATGTTGTGCGCCATTCTTCATACTTTCCGTAGGTATTAGCTTGATTTATGTCATTTGCATAAGGTCCTCCTCTTTCTTTTGTCATCTTTGAAACTTTATCTTTGTTCCACTTCACCTTCTGTGGCGTTTGCATCATTAATCTTTTCAGGGTTCTGGTAGTGTGATACACGTAAGCCCAATTCTCAAATCATGGCGACATGTGGCACATAAGCCCAATCTTTTTCAAATATGTTTCAAGCAGAGCATTTGCATTCCACCCTTAAATTACACTGGTTTGATTCCTTGCAAAGGGATATGTAGACAACCCTCAAGTTCAACAAAATTTTATCTACGTTTTGTTTGTTTGCCCAAGTCTTATGGCCTCATCAAAAAGGTCATCTTTGGGGCTTTAACATTCACTCATGTTATGAAATGACGCATTGAGCTCTGTCAAAAAGGGGCAACTGTAGACACCCCATTTTTTACTAGCGTTAAAACTTAGGCGCTCTCTTTTGAGTTCCTAATGATGAAGACAAGATGTGTTAATGTTACAAGTTCTAATGCAAGAAGCTTAATGGTCAAGCTTTAAACCATCCAAATGCCTGTTTTGGACAAAATGATTTTCGACTGAAATGGAAACCTCTTTCAAAATAAGTTTAGTGGTGCGATTCCAAACAATACCGCAATGTTCTAGAGGCTCATATTTTCAAAGTCAAAGCGTTGTATTCTTTCAAACAAACTGAGCAAAGAATATAGTGGGAATGAATGGAAATGATGAAGTCTTCTAAAATACCTGTTTCTCCTCTCAATTTAGTCTAACCCTAACTTGTTGATCAAATGGTGTATTCTTTGCTTGGCCAAACACCATATGATGGCTTGTAAAAAAATCATACGGATGGACACCAAAGGGAACGACCAACTAAATATTCTGGGTATAGAGCATTTTCAGAAATTCTAGCTTGTCTAACACACTCTCCATAAATATCTCAGATATTTACACCTTGGGCTCTATAAATAGAGCTCAGTAGCTCATTCAGAAAGGTTAGAAATTTTTCCCAAGGCTCATAAGGGCCTCTTGACCCCTATCTCTCTTGCCCTCACCTCCTACCTACCACTCATTAGCTTTGAACACTAAAGCTCCATTGAAGCTTGATCCTAAGCTTCTTGCTATGACTCTTGGACATTAAACAACACATCTAAAGTGACTTGAGGGAATTAAAAAGGAGTTTTCAAATTAAGAGAGCTCATCCTCTTTAAGAGGTGATATTCTCACACCTTTAATCTTCTTTCTCTATTTCTTTCTTTGATTCAAGCTTTGTCTTCATTATGTAATTGTTGTACAGATGTAACAAGCCCCCATAGATGTGGAGGGAGTAGATTTAGCCACCAATCTATTGAGTTGATAGCTTTTCATTTATTTTCTTACTTTTCTTAGCTCTAACTTTTAATTCTTATGTACTTTGGACCCTTGTGGATGTGTTTGGGAGTAGCTATTAGCCATCCATTCATAAGTTCAATAAGTAAAGTAGTTTTTCTTGTTGCTATGATTAATTATAATGAGTAGAATGGTTGTTCATAGGATTGCTTGAGTGATTCTAGGGATTTTATGTGTTCTCTTCTTTTTATTTATTTTTGGAAGTAAAACAAGAGATTTTGGGTCAAAGGGTATTGAAAACTCCCTTCTCAGTCATTCATGAACATAGAAAAATGTGAAAACATCATTGTTCTATGAATAGATGAGAAGTTTGTCAATGGCTTTAATGAATCTGTTGTTTTAAAAGCAACGCTTCCACCAAAAAATGATTTACATTAATCTACACTCTCTACTGAATAACATGGATGCGGGTATTAATTTACCATTATTCACAAAGAGAAGATGCAGGTTTCTATCCATTTCTTGGGCTTGAATTTGTTCTTGATTGATCCATTTAATTCTTTTTTTTTTTTGGGGCAAAACATATGTTGTTCATATCTATTTATATCATTGTTGAGGGTTATGGCCCATCTACTTCTTCCTTAAGTGGTTTCTGTGAGTAGAGGATGAAGAAGGGGTTAATATCCCTTTAAAAGTGTACATAGCTTTTGTTCTGGAATCCTTGCATAAGTCCAGATTTTGCTCAAAGGAAAGATTCGACCAACCCATATTCTGTTCCGCCAGCCACTATTGCCCATAGTCGACTAAATTCCCTAAGAACGTAGCAGGCTACTTCAAAGGAGTGGTCTCCTATGTGGTTCTAGAGTTGCTAGCGATTTATTTTGTTCATTTGGCATGATTTGTTAGATTCAACCTTAATTTGGTTGAAACCATGCACTGTTGTAATAATTTTTCCAATCCCCCTTCTTTTCTTTTATTTATTATTCAAAGTGTTGTAATAATCTCTCTTTTTCCCCTTCTTTCTCATTCGAATTGTTGTAATAATCTTCCAACCCTACATCTTTCTAACCCTTTTATTTATATGTTTTCTGTATTACCTCATATTTTATTTATCATACATGTATATTGCAAATACTTTCCACGCATTTGAGTCCGATTCATTTGCATCGATGGATTTACTATTTCCAAGCTGAATACCTATGTTATTCCATGTGTTGAAATGATATCCACATCATATCCTAGTATCTGGACTTCTGTTCATTGCATTAGTTGATTGCATATAGGATTATGTATATACATATATCAAAACATTTCTTCAGGCTTATCTTGGAGTACTAGGTGAGAATTTTTGGCTTTAGCATATTGTATGTGCATGTTCCTTATCATATCTATTGCTATACCACGAAATAAGTTCTTAAATGTGATATCTGTTTAAATGTCGGTGGATGAAAGGTTGTGTTATTTGTTTTAGAATGTAATTGATTCTCATGCGTCAGAGTTTGTATAAAAAAAAATTAAATAAATAAAGCTTTTCAAATATGCCTAAAAATCGAAACATAACCAAAAATAGTGACACAATCTATATTTGATTTCCTCAGATAGTCATAATAGCATTAATAATAACCGGAACATGAATATATGTTGATTACAAAAGCCACATCATGACTTAGTAGAGGTCAATCTTCTGATCGGGTAAGAGGGGTGCTCAATTAATTGGTCTTCCCTCTCATACTTAGGTTCCCAAGCCAAGACACTTTTGTTATAACGAATAGTCGCCTTTGGCACGAGTCACGGGTTTCCTAATTTTCCCAAAATATTAGGTAGGGACTCTAAAATTTGGTGATGTAGTCCATTTATGGCAAATATTTTGCAATAAAATGGATTTTCTATAAAAGTTGTTGAATCTGGACTCTTTTTTTTTTTTCTTCACATTGCATTAGTGATATTAGATTAGAGATTGGGAGTCTAAACTGTTGGGTGCGCTTGATAACCCCAAAGGCATCCCACAACCCACAAAAGTATAAACTATGTATGGCCCAAACATAAATTGAAAACCACCAACTATATTGTATGTGGTTAAACTGTTAAAATACTCCACCGAAGTCTAAGGTGGTTAAACATTGGATATTCTTGACTTGCAAGAGTATAAACTGTGTACGGCTCAACCAAACTCAAATGTAAGATACACTTGGTCCGTAAGAGTGTAAACTGTGAACGGTTAAAATAAGACAAATCAATATATTGTGTTGTGAAATTTCATATAATAAATAAATCTTTTACCTTGCAAAATTTCAAAAATACATCGTCCTTAATACAAATAAAAAATTAAAAATAAAATAAAATGTTCTTTGGAAAATAATAAATGAATGAATAAATAAAAAAATAAAAATACATTCATTCATTAAGAAAAGCCTTAGCCCTATCAAAAGCACTTTCCACAACATTGTATTTTACATTTTTCTTCTTGTGTTGGCTCAAAGCATTCAAAGTAGTTTGGACATCTTCTTCAGATTTAGAAATACCCTCGGAAACTTGTGCAAAATCATGCATAAATGATGCATGCTCCACATGGGCCGATGATAATTCCTCTTCAAATTGCTTGAGTAATTCTTTGGTTTGAATAATCCTTTGATTAAGGCCTGCAATGTGCTCATCCGACTTGATAATTGAAGCATACCACTCTTCATGATTATCAGAAACTTTGTCAAAATGGAGCTTCTTCTCATGGTATTGGGCCTCAAATTCTGCAATAGAGAAGCTTGAAGAATCTACAAGCTGGGTTTTCAAAGCTAAGCACCTAATGAACATCTTCACTTTCTCGTAAAACAAGGTGAAGTCTACGCCTAAACTCTTCAAAATCATAAAAACATTGTTTTCTACAACAATCATGCCATTAACATCCATAATTGATTGGAGAGAAATAGTAAGGTCAGTGGATACTTCATTAGATGAAGTCCCTGAAAGAAGGCTAGATGGAGCAAGGGGTGCTTCAAGTTGGTCAAATAACTTGTCAACCCCAGTTACTTTAATCAAGTCTATAAGCGTTTGGGCCTCTTCTAATGTATCAAAAGTAATTTCTATTAAAATAGAGGGAGACACTCAATAAAAGATGGAAGGTAAAAAGAAAACACACACACACACACACACACACACACACACACACACACACATATATATATATATAGAGAGAGAGAGAGAGATAAATGAAGTGTACCTTGTTGTAAGGCTTGAGGAGACTTAGGTATGGAAGAAAGGCAGATTGTGATTCTGGTAGGTGGACCATGGATTCTACAATGTAGCATGATCTAAATATAAAATAGTTCCTTGAGTATGTATACATAATAAAATAAAATGAATTACAAGGAATGAATAAGAATACCTTTAAAAGTAGCTAATGGCATATGCAAGGCAGCTAGAGAAGTTCGAGCAACATGCACTGTGCCTAAGAAAATGAAAGGTATTACAGAGAGAGAGAGAGAGAGAGAATTATACATTTCTCCAAACCTGTCATAAAGGAAACCGTAGAAGAGGAATATCAACATCTGCCAAGGGCAATTTGCTCATCTTAGTAGGTGTGCCATCTAAAAGAGGAGAGTAGTCATAATATTCATCCTCGCTCGCACTCTCGCTACTCCCACTGACCGAACGATCAAAAGATTTGATGGGACAAGGAACTTCGACACTCTTAATGCGAATACGACCTAAGGCAGTTAATTCATATCCATCTCCCTCAAAAAGTTCTTGAATCATAGTCTCATTTTTATCTTTAATAAAAGAGTACAAATATGTGCAAAATTGGTCCATTGGAGTTTTGGTCAAAACTGTTGGTTGGGAAGAAGTTCCTATACAATCGCCAACATAATCTCTGGAAAAAGTTTTGCCGGCCTAGAAAATTGAATGCCAGAATCTAATTGCTCAAAACTAAATCTCATTTTAAACTGAGAATTGCACATATCCTTAAAAAGATGTAGGAGGTCTAAAATTTAGTGGCCAGATCTGGAAATAGCAAAAGGTGATTGACTAGTATCCATTCTCTAAAGTGACGACGCTTCCAAAGCAATAGGTGAAGATGATGACCTAGATCTCAAGTAAGAAGGCTTTTACATCTTTTGACCTTTAATTGACATATCTAACTTTATCTGGCATGAAGATTTTAGCTGGGTATGAGTAACATATTAGAGTACGGTAAAAGAATTTCCAGCCACCAATTGGCATAAGGCACGATTATGTGAGAAGTAGACTGGGAGCCTGGTAACTCCAACGAAACTTTTTTACCCACAACATAGCATATGGTGCCAATTATAATAAAATTTAGACCATTTAGAGAGAGTTGTCAAC
The DNA here is from genome assembly GCA_036172215.1 of Camellia granthamiana. NCBI lineage: Eukaryota > Viridiplantae > Streptophyta > Magnoliopsida > Ericales > Theaceae > Camellia > Camellia granthamiana. The sequence goes on from CM069904.1 coordinate 43,190,823, forward strand.
AAAATACATCAAGCGATGTAGGGCAAGCTTGAGCAAACCCAAATTGACGACCATATCGGTTGGGGGAGTACGGTTTAGAAATTAAATTAAATCCCATTTTAAAAGTTAAAATCCATGGTCACAAAGATATAAAATAGCTAAGGTAGAAAGGTGATATCCTTTCAGAGTCAACTAGAGTGTCTAAAGGTTCATCTTCATCGGTACGAACCCTAAACTGACACTCCTTATGATAAGTAAGGAGATAGTCCACAAACAAAAACTTATCGGTAAAAACTGGATAGCTGATTGGTTTCCAATAAACCCAAGATATGGCAATGTAGACATCCTATTTTTTACCAATCTTAAGACTTGGGCGCTCTTTCTTGGGTACCCAATGATGAAAATGAGATGTGCTAATCATGTGAATCCCTCAGCAAGAAGTCTATGATACAAGCCTTAAACCATCTCAACACTTGTTTTGGCCAAAGTGCTTTTTGACCAAAATGAGAAAATTTTTCAAAACAAGTTTGGTTATGTAGTTCCAAACATTACTAATATGTCCAGAGGCTCAGTATTTATCAAACTAGAATACCACACATTTTCAAACAAACAAAGCAACAAATATAGCAGGAATGAATGGAAAAGGTAAAATCCTTTGGCATACCTATTTCTCCTCTCAATTCAAGCTTACTTTACCTTGTTGATCTAACGATGTACTTTTTGATTGGCTAGGCAACATATGATGCTGGTCAAAAGTGCTTTCAACCAAACATTAAAGGGAATGGCTGGCTGAATTGTCCAGGTACAGAGTATTTTTGAGAATTTAACTTGTTCAACACACTTTCCATAAATATCTCAGATATTTATACCCGAGGCTCTATAAATAGAGCTCGACAGCCCATTTCTAACGATTTGAAAATTTGCCTAAGGCTAGTATAAGCCTCTTGACTCCTCTTCCTTTCTCTTTCATCTCTTACCTACCACTCTCTAACTTTGAACAATCAAACACCATTCAAGCTTGATCCTAAGCTTCTTGTGAAGGTTCTTAGACATTTTAAAACGCATCTAGAAGGACTTGACAAAACTAAGAGAGAGTTTGGAAAACAAGGAAGCTCATCCTCTTTAAGAGGTGAGATTATTGGACTTTTGACTACCATTTCTCCTTTTTTCCCTTTATTTCCAACCTTGTTCTTCATTATATAACTGTTGCCAATATGAAACAAGTCCTCATCAATGTGGAGAGGGTAGAAATTAGCCACCCATCCATTGAATTGGTAGTCTTTCTTTCCTTTATTGCTTTACCTAGCTTAAGTCTCTTATTGTTGTATATTTTGGAACCTTGTAAATGTGATTTGGAGTAGAAATTAGCCATCCATTTGCAAGTTTACTATGTAGAATAGTTTTTCTTGTTACTACACACTTTCTTTTCACATATCCTATCTTCTAAGTATTTTGATCCATGTGTCTCAACTCTTTACTCAAAGTGAATGAGTGCTAGGGGTTGTTTCATAGGATTGCTTGGATGATCCTTGGGATTTGATGTTGAAAAAGTTGTGTTATTCCTTTTTTATTGAGTATTTTGGAAGCAAACAAGAGATTTTATGTCAAAGGCATTGAACTCTCTTTTCTTACTCATTTCTGAATATGGGAAGTGGTGGAAACACCCTTATTCCATGAATAGAAGAAGAGTTTTCAATGGACTTTTGATGAATTCCTTGTTTTCAAAGAAAAACTTTCACTAAGAAATGATGTTTATTAATCTGCTATCTGCAATTAATAGAATGGATTTGGATACTAACCTGCTTTTATTTACAAAGAGATGATGTAGGTTCCCATCTATTTCTTAGGCTTAAATTTGTTTTTGCTTTGATCCTCTTAATCTGCTAATTTATTGAAAAATATTTGTTCTATATATCTGTTTATGCTATTGTTAAGGGTTAAGACCCATCTACCTTTTCCTTAAGTGATTCTTGTGAGTGGATGAGGTAGAAAGGATGAGCACCCCTTGGAAGAGGTTTTTAGCTTTTGTTCTGGATTTTCTGCACTAGCCTAAATCTCAACTAGAAGAAAAGTTCATCCGGCTCATTTTGTGTCTAGCGAATGATTCTCCCAAGAACAGAGCAAATAGCTTCTAGGGAGTGCCCTTCTGGGTGGTTCTGGAGCTGTTAATTGGTTTATTTAATACGATTTGTTAGATTCAGCAATAACTTGGCTGAATTAATTCAATGTTGTAATAATTTCTTCAATCCTCATTCTTTTCTTTTATTATTTATTCAAGTTATAATAATCTCTCTCTCTCTCTCTCTCTCTCTCCCCCCTCTCCTTTCTTTTTTGAATTATTGTAATAATCTTCCAACCCCATGTCTTTCTAACCCTTTTATTTACAAGCTTTCTATATAGCATTACGTCTTATTTATCACGTCCATGTATTACATCCATTTTTCATGCATTAGGGTTCGGCTCATTTGCATTTGTGAAGTTTATCATTTCTAATAAGTTGAATATATGCACCACCCCATGTTTTGAGATAATGTCCATGTCATATCTTAGTATGCAGGCCAATAGATGCATGTCATGTATAGGTTGCATTAGTTACTTGTATATAGGATCATGCATATACTAAACTATTCTTTCGGCTCATCTCAGAGTACTAGGTGAGTGTTTCTTTGCTTTAGCATATTGTGTGCATATGTTCTCTATCATGTTCACTGCTATACCATGAGGCTAAATGTTTAATTGAAATATCTGTATGAATGTTGATGGATGAAGGTTGTGTTACTTATGTTGGAATGTAATTAATTCTTATGCTTCAGAGTTTGTACAAAAATGCTTTTCAAAAAATGCATGAAATCAAAACATAGCCAAAATCGGTGACATAGTCTATATTTGATTGCCTCGTATAGTAATGTTAGTATTAATAATAACCAGAACATGAATATATATTGATTATAAAAACCACATCATAACTTAGTAGAGGTCGATCTTTCGATCAAGTGAGCGAGGGTGCTCAAATAATGACTTTCTTCCCTTATACCTAAGTTCCCATGTCGAGACACTTTGGTTTATGACAGACAATGGCCTTTGGCATGAGTGACAAGTTTCCTAATTGCCCCCAAAGATTAGGTAGCGACTCTGAAATCTAGTGATGTAGTCCATTTCTAGCAAATGTTTTGAAATAAAATGGATTCTCTAGAAAATTTGCCAGATCTGGACTCTCATTTTTTTTGTATCATATTGCACTAGTGATATCAGATTAGAGATTGGGAGTCTGAACTATTAGGCACACTTGGTAACCCTAAAGGCATCCCATAGGCATGAAATGAATATTGGGAATTAGACAAATTAACTGAGGATCCCCATGAGAGTAAGTCTTAGTAAAATACAGTGAAATTCTTCCAAAAAAGTAATGCAAAGGGCCTTGGATATTTTCCTTCCCAGGCGAAGATGATAATGCCATCTTACTAAGAAAATGATAAAGATATGCAAGGATGGGGATGGCCAGGCTAAATAAAGTACCACCAACTATTTTGGTGGCTACATGGAAGGTAGTTGGACGAACTTCCCTAGAAGAGTGAGGGAAGACAAACCCATTAAGCCAACTCGCTAAAAAGCCAACAAGATATACCTCATCAGAATGTTTTCTTTCCGTCGAAAACCACTACTTGAAGTTGGGGATTCATGAATAAACTTGGAAGTTCAGGTGTTAAAATTCTTGGATTGAACAAAGTTGGCATAAATGTAGAAAAGACCACGACACACCTTAGGTGTCTTGGATGAATATAAAATGTCAATGGAGGAGGTGAACTCTTCATAAAACTTGCCAAGGATAGGAAGGCCACTAATGCAATGAAGGTCCCATAAGAAGTTCCCAAGTTCGTCGTAAATAGTGTGAAATGTGTTAATATTTGGCAACCATCACTCTAAAAATCCTTTGAGTAAGGAGATGTTTCTGGAATAAGAAAATTGGAATATATAGACTGCGGCATAAATCCCAGACTTCTTCAAAGTAGGGGGAAATGTAGGGAAAAAAAAACATTATTTAACCAAAAGGTCCATATAGAGGATTCAAGATAGGTAGAAATTCCGCAAACATTAAAAGAGTTATCCCATCTTAATTTCTCATTTTTCATCCTCCTAAAAAGAGTGTTAAATTCAGAGCAAACAAGCTCTTCAGGAAACAGACGGAGGATTGAGACAGGGAATGAACCGATTGATTTGGAGTGCTCTTTCTTAAGAATCTCACAACTATTTCAGATTCTTGTATAGACCAAGTCTTCGGAAGATGTATGTAAGGGAATGTAAGGGTCCAACTCCGTGGGTGACAATGAGTGATAGATTTGTGCCTAATTATTTTTTGGACCAGATTTATCCAGTACATCCCTCTTGTCATGTAAAAGATATTCAAGTGTCTTTTCCATGAGAATGCCGAAAAAAAAAAAAAAAAAAAAAAAAAAAAAAAGAAGAAGAAGAAGAAGAAGAAGAAGAAGAAGTTAGTTAAAGAAAATATACAATAATAATGAAATAAGTTAAAGAAGTTGACAAAAGCCTTCTTTTGAAAGCTAAAGTTATTACGTGACAAAAGCCTCTATAAAGAGACTAGAGCCAACTGCTTTGGGGTGAGAGTAACACATACACTGCTAATGATTAAAGCCATTGGGGGTGAAAGGAACACATTCACATCCAAGCCGTTGGGGGGTGAAAGGAACACAATCATTGCCAAGTATTCAAGCCATTAGGATGAAAGGAACACATTCACTGCCAAGGATTAAAGCCATTGGAGTGAAAGGAATACATTCACATCCAAGCCATTGGGGTGAAAGGAGCACAATCACTGCCAAGGACTTAAGCTATTGGGGTAAAAGGAACACATTCACTGCCAAGGATTAAGGCCATTGGGATGAAAGGAATGCATTCATATCCAGGCCATTGGGTTGAAAAGAACACAGTCACTACCAAGGATTCAAGATATTGGGATGAAACGAACACAATCACTGCCAAGGATTCAAGCCATTGGGGTGAAATGAACAAAATCACTGCTAAAGATCCAAGCCATTGGAGTGAAATGAACACATTCACTGCAAATGATTCAAGCCATTGGGGTGAAAGGAACACAGTCACTACTAAGGATTCAAGTCATTGGGGGTGAAAGGAACGCAATCACTGCCAATGATGAAAGCCATCATTGCCATCGGGAGTGGAAGGGGCGATGATACTTGAAATAATTGTGAAGTCTTGCGTGTTGCCTACAAAAGAGGTAAAAAGACATGAAATAATTGTCAAAAAAAAAAAAAAAAAAGGAAAAAAAGAGAGACTTAGTTATTATGATTCGTACAATTAAAATTCACTTGTACAAATCACGAGGGGCAGACCTTAGTTAGATTTCTAAAAAAAAATGGAGGGGTCTCCGGTTATATCCACAAGCAAGGACTTTGTTCATATTTGGATTTATGATTAAGAGAAAAATAAAAAAGAAAGAAAAATTAGTTTTCAACTTGATGGCAAAGGAAAATCTGCTTGAAAGCAATAGGTTTTTGTCCATTCTTCCAAGTAAATTTTTTTTTTTTTTACCAAAAAAAAAAAAAAAACACAGAAAGTTTCAGCTTCTAAAAAAAATGCTGCTGGAAATATGCTGAAAAGTGTTGCTGCCTTATTTCAGGTTAAAAAAATAAAAAATAAAAAAATAAAAAAATTTGAATTTAACATATCAAAAAAGAAAAGGGGCAGTAGTTTATATTTTTTACTATAAAAATTTGCTTACATCTATCACTTATATATAAAAGAATGAAAGTAAGCAAGTCACTTTGAATTTAACATATCAAATTCTCTTATTTATTCTGTTTCCTAACATGCCTAATATATTCGTTTGGAATGTGAGTTAGTTTTTTGATTTTTTAATTTTTTTGATTATTTTAATATGAAATTAAAAAGTTCCGTTTGGAATTAATTTTTTTTGTTTTTTTAACTTTATGAATGAAAAAATGAAATGATTATAATTTGAATGTAATATTTTATCTTATTAATTTTTTAAATTATTTTATCTTTTTAGAACTAAAATAATCAAAATAGCCTATGCCAAACATAACCTACATTAGTTAGTTGAAGTGTCAACAAAAAAAAAAAAAAAAAAAAAAAAAAACACACCTGCACCTTGAAGCGCTAGAAGTTTCTTTTGATGATTGTTCTGCTTGACCTGTGAGTTCCAAGGAGGTGAGACGGTGTGGTTTGTTGTCTTCCTCAAACGGTAATAGCTCATTGTATGTCATCTTCGTCCTATTGTCTATTATGCAATTATGCTTAATTTCTCTATTTGGAGTTCGGTTCTGTTCTGTCGCAATGTTAAGCCTTCTGCCCACCATGTACTCGACAATATGCTCGAATGAATTCCGTGGTTGTGAATATTTCATGGACCGAATTTTTTCTTTAATTTAATTTGTGTGTAAATTATGCACACCACCCTGTTTGCTAATATGACTTTGAAAATAGAAAATAGAAAATAGAAAACCTGTTGGTGCCTCAACCATGAATAAAGTCTAACTACCAGCTAACAAAATTAACAGCAAATCACCTTCCCTGAGCTCATAATAAATCATTGAACATTTGAAGAATCTAACAGCTCGAAATTTAAGGTACCTAATTACCTAAAACCCACTGCTCCTGATTATTAATAATTTCATCATACATATTGAATCCGTAAAAAATAACCCATGTATCAAACATGAAGCATGTCTGAAGTAGTTTTAGCTGTCAATAATTACCTTCAGAAGACTTAAAGTACTTCCTTTTATTTTAACATAAGTGGATCTTTTAGTGTCAATGATTACTTTCACAAGGCTCAGTATTTTCTTCCATTTAAGTAATTCTCCAAAATGGCAGGAATATTCCTCAGTTCTATTTATCTTAATTTTTGGGTGGCTTTTTTGGGGAGTTAGTTTTATAGAATTGGCTAGCATAACTTGCCTCATAAGTTTCTTGTTAAGCTTAAAACAAAAAAAAAAGCCTAACCACATGGGGGTAACCTTGGGGCTAGACCCTATAAGAAGCCGAGGCCCTAGAGACATGGTTGCTACATAGCAAGGCCACTCAATCATGTAACGGTAAGTCATGGACTTGCACACAGGCGGGAATTCAAACCCACACTTCTGACACTGGGTACAGTTTGCCCAGGCCTAGCAGGTTCATTCTACTAATCATATGTGCTATCGCCCTGGTGGCTGGCCCCGAAGAGAGTGGAGCCTGGCTTATGTCACAAAGTCTTACCAAAGTGCCACACCCCCTTGGGTTTCTTGTTAAGTTTTACTCTGTCTTTTAGCAAGAAAAGTGATTTGATACCATCATAAATGACATGTCAGAGAATGACATGTACTTATTTCCCTGATCTATATGTTGATAGGGGATAGTACGTTATGCAAGTGTACATGCTCATTTGGGCAGGATAGGAAGCAGAAGAGATGACCTTGAGTCCCTAGCATATACTTTAACATTACTCCTAAGGGAAGCTTCCATGGCAAGGTTTCATTGTAAGTTCATTTCTGGTTTTACTGTGCACTGTCATATGCTTTTATCTCTTAGACTTCTTACTTTTTGCTTTAACTACAAACTGTGGTATATTCTTGGGTTGTAGGGTGAGAATAAAGGATTCCTTGTTTGTAAAAAGAAGATGGGTACTCCCCCTGAAGTGCTTTGTTCCTTATGTCCTCTCCCTTTTTCAACAATTTCTTGAGATGGTGACCAATATGAATTTTGATGAAGAACCCCATTACTTGAAGCTTATTTCACTCAAGACAACATAAATTCTAGTGTGTGATTGCGACCCATCAGAATAGATGGAGCCTTGAAGGTTTTTGGTTGTAGATTTATGTCAATTGAGCAATTGTCTAAAGTTCGTGTGTTGTTGTTTCTAAATATTTGTTGTTAAACATGCCATGTATTATAGGTGGGTCAGAAAAGGGGGAGCTTGCTTGTGGATTTGGAAGATGGTGTGCAGCCTCACAAAAAAGTTCAATTTACTCCAGCTACTCGGTGGATCTATAGTTCCAGGTCACCAATGAAACAGGGGTAAAGCTGGGCAAAATATATTTCTCTTCTTTAATTTTTTGCTATAGAAAATTTTCTTTTAATTTATTTTCTTCATCTCTTACAAATTTAACATAGCATTTAATAGTCAAACCATGGGTCGTTATGGGTAACATGTTCCTCTCCATTTGACGGAGCACTTTCTTTGTCATGTATGGATTCTCATAGGCTTGGAAATTTTATCTTAGCGTTGTTAATTTCCAAGCTAAACTACCTTTGATTAGAATTGTCATTTATTTCTGAAAGAATACTCAAGTAGGGAGTCAATAAAAATGTGTTCGAGACTCCACCAGCATGCAGAGAAAGGAAAGAAAGATGGTTTATACATTAGCTACCTAGCTTCTTCAGGAAATCTGTAGGCAGTTATTATGGATGCAGGGACAGGTTTTACATCCAAAGTCTATGAACTCTCACCCGTTTTCTTGCACAAGTTATGCGTTATAGTCCTTACCATGAGTTCTAAAAATTCATTAATCAAATTATCCATTGCCTCTTTAAGTCTATTATTTCGAAATTCTTCATCAGGAGTGGATTTTGGAGCTGTGGGACAAGAATTACATCACTTCACTTGCTGGTGCATCCAATGGCAGTGCCTTGGTGGTTTATGTCCAAGGGTGAGTGAAAAAATTCTCTTTGGTATTCACATTTTGACATACCTCAATTTTTTTTATGACAATGAAATCCAATATGAGAAATTTCAATAGTGTAAATGGTGAACTTGCACATTTTAAAAATATTATGTTTCATGATAATCTACTTCCTAAAAGAAAATTAGTCTCATATCTAGAGATATCTTAACACATTTTGATGAATTAATTTATGCATGACCCAAATTGCAAGCATGTGTGGTATATTTTATGTTTTCTTTGTTTAACAAATGATTGGTTCTTTATATTCTGGATTTACGTTATCCAGGAGTCATTAAGCCACTATTACGACATTACTCCTAAGTAATAAACTGATTTAAACACTTAATTTTATTTATTTATTAATTATTATTATTATTATTATTATTATTATTATTATGTGATTGAGAATACATTGTTAGTTTTATGAACAACAATGCACCTACTTTTTTTCTTCGAGATACTCACCCTCAAACTACTTGTCAAGATATTCACATTTTTATAAAATCATTTGTACTCACACAAATTATTAATGTTATTTTTCAATTAACTTCGCAGGGAAAACTCGAAGGTGGATTTGTTTTCAATTTTAGCTTTATCATTGGTGTTAGAGAGAAGGAAAATCCTTTGAACCGGCTAACCCACGAAGTTATATTTTAAGACAATAAGGATCCAATTTGTTTGTTGGTTCATAATTTCATATCAGATGTGTTTATGATTGATAGAATAAGGGGGAAAAATAGTATGTATTTTGTGTTGGAGATTTTCTTGAAAAAAAAAGCTCTCTATTTATCTTGTTGTATTATTTTTATCACCTGTAATGCAACTCCACGCACTTGGCGCGTGGGGGCTCCAGTTAGCAGCTATAAAAGAAGGCAGTAAGTTATGATAAATAAAATAATAATAATAAAAAAAAGTATTGATTTATCCTTTCAAAAATGGTCTTTGTTGGGACTACTTGCATTTATGGTCTAGCAAAAAAACCAATGCTTATATGAGAAGGGCTGTCACGTGATGATTCACATGATGAAAGAAAATATTTAAGACAGGAGATGGGCATGTCAAACACAGATTTTTTACAAACCAAATGAAGTTTTCTAAAAGAAATCTATAAAAGAAATATGTTGTTGGATGGTGCCCAAAAAAATATATTAACATTTGAGAAGAAGGCAGCAAATAGGTTCATATTATGATGAAGGCATAAGGAAACCATACTTGATTAAAAGAAATTTGAAGGGATTCTTTGTGCCTTCTTTAAAGTATATAAAAAACAATTTCCGCTGGAAATATGAAGGGATTAGAAGGGAATCTTTTGTGCTCTCCAAGAACAATTTATACCGGAAAGATGTTAGAAGGATGAAAACTTAATATGCACAGCAAAATCTACAGGAATAAAAAAAACAAAAAGAGCTGTAGGAAAAAAATATATGTTGGCTATGTGGATGAATAGGTGTTATATAAAGCGAAAAGTTTTGCTTAAGAAAAGAGATGGTGATCTCCTTAAACACTCCAAAGAGCAAGAGTTTATATAGGGTTGGAAACACTCCAAAGAGCAAGAATTTATGTGGGGTTGAAAATATTTCAAAGAGTAAGAGTTCATATAAGATTTGAAATCCTATCAATATTCATGATGGCCAAAAAAAAAAATTTAGGAGTCTCATAAATAAATAAAGGCTCCTCCAAAAAAAAAAAAAGCGGTGGCAAGTTGGTAAAAGACCCACATAGAATGGAGAAAATGCCCACAAAAGAAAAGGCCCAATTAAATTCTTTGGGACCTTACATAAAAAAGAAAAACAAAAGGGATCAAGTCCACAAAAGGAGCCTATGCAACAAAAACAAAAAAAAAAAGGCCCATGGACTATAAAAGAGCAATCAACCCATAAAAAAAGAGAGGATTAATTAAATTCTTTGGGGTCCATGTATGACATAAATAAAATATTAAAAATTTTAAAAAAATTAAAAAAATTTAAATTTAAAAATAAAAAAATAAATAATAAATAAATAAAGGCATACAATGCCTGAAAAGTGGCCGAAAGGGATTAAGGCCAAAAAAATAATCCCATCCAAGATCTAAGAGGATCTAGATAAAAGTGCCAAATTGCCATGACTAGCACAGTTAAGAAAATTCACTTGTGCAAGTCACAAGAGTGCATTTGTTGGCACATAAAATTTAACCAAATTTATGCTCAAATTTCAAATATGATAGAATTGTTGTTGAAGTGCATAGATAAAACAATATCGTATCTTAGTGACGTTATTCAAGATGTTCCAATAACACGTGGAGCCTGCGAAAGATGACACCAGTGGAGCCTACAACAAGGACACCACACAGGATGAAATCTAAAAGATCAATGCGGTTAATTGGATATACGATTAATCAAATATAGTTATGCCTAAATTAAAATAGATTTATCGTTTGATTTAAAATTCAAATGGCGTTATCATTCAATTTGAAATTCAAATTGAAGATGAGGCACTCTTATCACATGGATGGCCCTTTATAAATATGAGAAACATCACACAAAAGAGGGGACTGAAAATAAAAAGTCAAACAATCAAAGGTTAGAGAGAGAGAGAAAGAAATCAGGAGTTAAAGAAGTCTTCACAAGAAAGATGAAGAGAAACCCAAAGAACTCAAGAGCTTACGCTACAAACGCATAATGGCGATGAATAGGTAAAGAGTTCCAAGCCCAAGAATTGTACTTTGTATTCAAGGGTTTAAAACTCACAACAATTTTAATAAATATTTCTTTTCCTTATATTGTTTTCTATTAATTTTTTATTCTTCATTAATCAGATGTTTTATTTAAATAAAATGTGTAATTAACGATTTAGAATACAGATCGAAAATAAGAACCTGCTATTCAAATAATTAATATTGTTAGTCCAAAAACTAAACAGTCGACATTTGTAACATGAATTTTGAAATTTGTCGAAACATTTCACATTTCAAAATTTGTGTCTACAGACATCAATTGATATTTTGAAATAGTTTTTACTCCTAATTTGTGTGTATTATAATTTATTATGTTTTTAGACACATTTATATTATTATTGTAGGTTTTAGTACTTTGAAATGGTAAATTCAATAATTTCCAGACATTATCATTAGTCATATTGTTAGAAAATTAAACAGGATTTATTATTAGAATAAAAAAACCAAACTAATAATAAACCAAAAACAACAAATAAATATTATTATTAGAGAGAAAATTTAGAGAAGCCGGAATGGTGGTTAAGGTACGTAGATTGCGCTTACCTTAGGAACGATACACCCTTTTTTGCACCAAGTTGAATGTTGTGTCTCCCCTAAGATACAATGACCTTCGAAATCACTTGTGTGCAGCAAAGTGAATTCAAGAACCTTTAATTGCCCAACACTCGCTTGTAAACTCAATACAGTAAACTCACAAAGAAAATAACAGAACAGGAGAAGAAAGACTTTCTTCTTTTATCTGTTTAGAAAACAACGTTGAAGTCTTATTATATACACAATTAAATAACCATAATTTACATATTTAGGAGATATTGTAGGATAACCCTAAAGACTAGGAAGCTAATATAATGTTATAAACTTATTCCTAAAAAGATTCAAATATCAAATTAAATACAATTTTAAAATTATAAAATAACAACCCTCCATATAATTTAAAATTGAAAAGAATGTTTTTACTGCACAGTGGGTGTATGTGTCTTCCAAACTTGAACCTCCACTTAGTGTTAATAAGTTTCAGTTTGAAGAAACCATAGTAAACAAAGTTTTGAACTAGGTCCTTGTGACCAAACATAGGCTTACCACACGCACAGTACGGGCAATTATCATGGTTCTGGAACGATTTTATGCGTTAAATAGTCATGCACACATATCTTGTTTCTAAAAGTGTCTTTAGGGAGCAACATAATTTCCCACAACAGCGACCCCACTGCCACACTTATACAGGTGTATCTTCCAAGGGTGATTTGCAACCAACACCCTGTAGAAATCCTACCTTGGATACATTCAGAGCTAAGCTTTTCCTAAAACCCGTCACAATAGTGAGTACTATCACCAAAGAAATAGAACCAGGGAATTTCCCTCTATTTTTAGTGCTTTTCTAAGTCACACATCAACTTCATTATTACCTATTGAACCTTATTCGTAGGATCTCCAATCACAAAGATTAGGTATCCATTGTGATGACTAATTTATGGGTTTCAGTCCTATTTCCCTTGATGATTCAACGACTAGCCTGCACGCTAATCCTTTAGTGTAAGGGTCTGCTATATTCTTTTCAGACCTCACAAAATCAAGTGCTACAACACCTTGAGATAATAACTGTTTAATAGGATTATGTCTTATTCTAATATGTCTCATTTTCTCATTTAAATTTGCATTTTTTGCTTTAGTAATAGTAGCTTGATTATCACAATAAATAGAGATAGCAGGTATAAGACTATCAGATAATGGTAAATCAAATAATAAATTCCTTAGCCATTCGGCCTCGGTACAAGTCAAATCTAAGGCAATGAGTTCTGCTTCCATGGTAGATACAGATATAACAGTTTGTTTAGAAGATTTCCAAGCTATTGCACTACCACCTAAAGTAAACACATAACCACTTTAGTTTCATCAGATTTAGTTATCCAATTAGCATCACTAAATCCTTCTAGCACAATAGGAAACCCACAAAAATGAATATCATAATTTATTGTACCTTTAAGGTATTTAAAAATTCTTTCAATTGCATTCCAATGTTCTAAACTAGGATTAATAGTGTAACGACTCAGTTTACAAACAGCAAGAGAAATATCAGGTCTTGTGCAATTAGAAAGATACATCAAAGATCCTATTAGTTGAGCACATTTATGTTGAGAAATACTTTCACCCATATTTTTCTTTAAGTGAATATAAGGATAAAATGGAATAGATACAACGTTCACACCACAATAATTAAATTTCTTTAGCAATTGATCAACATAATGTTCTTGTGACAAAACAATTCCTTTATGACTTTTAAATATTTTAATACCCAATGTAACATTAGCTGGGCCTTCATATCAAAATTACTAGATAAGAAATTCTTAGTGTTATTAATAACAACCAGATTACTACTAAAAATAAGAATATCATCAACATATAAACAAAGAATAACACAAGCACCATCAAATTTTTTGATATACACACATTTATTAGAATCATTGATATTAAACCCATTAGAAAGAATTACTTTATCAAACTTTTCATGCCATTATTTTGGAGCTTGTTTTAATCCATAAAATTTTTTTACAAGTTTACATACCTTTCTTTCTTGTCCAGTAGTTACAAAACCTTTGAGTTAATCCATATAAATTTCTTCATTTAATGCTCCATTTAAAAATGTCGTTTTGACATCCATTTGGTGTATATCTAATTTATAAATAGAGGCAATAGCTATTAAGACCCTTATAGTGGTTATACGAGTTACCGGAGAATATGTATCAAATAAATCTATTCCTTCTTTTTGTTTAAACTCCTTAGCTACAAATCTAGCTTTAAATTTTTCTATAGTTCCATCTGTTCTTAATTTTTTATGAATATCCATTTATAGTCTATTGTATTACAACCTGGTGGAAGATCAGTTAAGCACCAAGTATTATTAGTTATAATAGAATCCATTTCACTATTTATAGCATCTTTCTAAAAAGTAGCATAGTAGCATCTACCGATGTCATAGCTTTATTATATATGGGATCATTTTCAACTAAATAAGTAAGAAAGTCATTATCAATATTCTTTTCTATTCTTCCTCTTTTATTTCTTTTTAGTTCAGTTCCTACTAGAATTTCTATACTACTATTAGTCATAGAATTTTCACCAATTGATTTAGATAACTTATATTTCATAGGAAATATATTTTTCAAAACATACAGCTTCTCTTGACTCCATTATAGTATTGTTAGAGATTTCAGAATTTTCAGAATTAAATACTAAAAATCTATAACCAACACTATCTAAGGCATACCCAATAAATACACAATGAACAGTTTTTTGTCCTAATTTTTTTTTTCTTAGTAATCAGTATTATAACTTTAGCCATAACAGGAGCTTTTTGAATAACTGAATAAAGACCAAAAGTAGTTAACCAAAATTTCATCTGTTGTTGCCAACATCTAAAATTTTGACCATTAAACTTCTTAGGCTTGTAGGAATTGGTTTCAATGCAACAACTTCTAACAGAAAATCCTAATTATCGTTCCTAAGATTGTTAGAAAATTAAATAGGACTTACTATTAGAATAAAAATACCAAACTAACAATAAACCAAAACTAACAAATAAATATTACTATTAGAAAAAAAAGTTTAGAGAAGCCTGAATGGTGGTCGAGGCATGTAGATTGCGCTCTCCTTAGGAACGATACACCCTTTTCTGCATTGACTTGAATGGCGTTCCTCCCCCAAGATACAATGACCTTCAAAATCACTTGTGTGCAGCAAAGTGAATTCATGAACCTTAAATTGCCCAACACTCACTCGTAAACTCAATACTGTAAACTCACAAAGAAAATAACAGAGCATAAGAAGAGAAGAAGAAATACTTCTTTTTTTGTCCGTTTAGAAAATAACGTTGAAATTTTATTATATACACTATTAAACAAACATAATTTAGCTATTTAGGAGATATTATAGGATAACCCTAAAGATTTGGAAACTAATATAAAGTTATAAACTTATTCCCAAAAAAATGCAAATATCAAATAAATTAAATTAAATTAAATACAAATTTAAAATTATAAAATAACAATAGTCCATGGGTCAAGTAATATTATTTGAATTTTATTAAGAATTCTAGTTGGTCTAGAATATTAATATATACTAAATAATCTTAATTTTCAAATTTGAGTCATAATCATTATAAAAATAGGAGAGTCTTTATCTATAAATATGTGCAATTTCAATAATTCAAAAAAGAGTTGATATTATGTGATATTATGTTTGTGTGTGATTTCTCACTCTTCTTCTTTGTGCACATACTCCAATTATTATTCTTGGATTACTATTTACGACGCATTAAAAGTACACTTTTCGGTCCCAAAATCTATCCTGCCACCCCTAAATCAGCCCAATCCCTTCTACTACTTATTAACCTTTAATGTAACTATTAAAATCCTGAATTATTCATTATTTGAGCCTCAATCGTTATTTGGGCCTTAGATTATTCATTATTTGGTCAAGAATATTAATATATACTAAATATTCTTAATTTTCAAATTTGAGTCATAATCATGATAAAAATGGGAGAGTCTTTACCTATGAATATGTGTAATTTCAATAATTTAAAAAAGAATTGATATTATGTTTGTGTGTGATTTCTCACTCTTCTTCTTTGCGCACATACTCCAATTATTATTCTTGGATTACTAGTTACGACTCATTAAAAGTACACTTTTCAGTCCCAAAATCTAGCCTGCCACCCCTAAATCCGCCTAATCCCTTCTACTACTTATTAACCTTTAATTTAACTATTAAAATCCTGAATTATTCATTATTTGAGCCTTAAAAGAGCTTTTATTTAAAAATTCAGCAAGTTATTCTAAATCAGTGATGCAGAGTAAAAATTTCAAATTGTGATTATTAAAGAAATTCAATCTGCATGAAAGAAGCTTGGTGAAGTTAAAATTCAATACATTTGAGCATTTTACTCCTATAAATTGTACATGTTAAAACTAGAGCCCATAGTCTAATAGTTATGTAACATCATTTTGTGGTTTTGAATTTTTTGTGGCCTTTATTTCTTTTATTATGGAAATTGTATGTAGCTAGTGATGGTTGTAAGGCTTGGGTTTAATGATTAGCTGTTGCCTTTATTTCTTTTATTAGGGAAATTGTATGTAGCTAGTGATGGTTGTAAGGCTTGGGTTTAATGATTAGCTATTAGACACAGTTATTGTTGACTTTATATTTATTACTGAGTTAATAATCTATTTGCTGTAATATTTCTTATATTTATAATTATTTTCCTATCAATTAATAATAAAAATATTTAAAAATTATACATATGTTAAGTAGTATGACCATGTTCCATTTGTAGATAATTGGGTGAACAGGATTATTTTACTTAGATATAAATATTTTTGTATTTGGTTCAAATTTTGTGATTGTGGGAATTAATTAATTAATTATTATTATTATTATTATTATTATTATTATTATTATTTATTTTTTTTTTTTTCTTTTGGTGCAAAATGACTACAATGCCAACGTTAGACTATTAAGTTATTATGAAATGAGTTATTCCCTACAATCCTATTAGGGATAATAAATATAAATAAATAAATAAAAACTATAAAAATTATAAGGAGAAAAATGATTTGCAAATAATTATTTTGTACAAAGAATCTCACTAAATTAATGTCACGATGGCATTTTGTAAAAGAAAATGACATGGAAAACAATTTAAGACAATGATTTGACAATAATACTCTTGCAATTATCAATTAGAGTGATATAGATTTTTGGGAATCTTTTTGGTGCACGCCCTACTTTTTTTGTTACCAATTTTGTGGCAATAATTTGTAATTAGAAATAAAATTATGTATTTTTGTGATAATATTATGCATTTTTTCTAGTGTAATATTACCACAAAAATACATAATATTACCAAAAGATATGTAATTTCATTTTTAAACCACAAAATAGAAAATTCTAAATATTCATAAAATTTATACAAAAAACTTGATAAAAATAATGTGGAAATGTCATTATTGTAAATAAATCTATCTCTAATGATATTTTGTTTTGAATTGAATGGTACAATAAGCCAAATCATTATGTAAAAAAATTATGTATGAATTTTTTGTTTGTATAGCATTATCCAACCACAAAATATCGTAACTCTATCAAAAGATTATGTAATATTTGTGCTCAAAAAATATATAACACATATCACAAAAATACACTATGGCCAAGTTTGGCATCCTCCAAAAAATCTAAAAAGTTAAAAAGTCACTATCCTATTTAAGTCACATCATTTTATTTAAGTCACATCACCTCTCCAACACATCACTTCAAACCCAACTCAAATCCAACCCATATTTCATAAAAAGTCAAAAGGTGCACTTATTTAGTCTTCCCAAACTTGGCCATAATATATACTGAACAGTTCAATTTGGTTCCAAATTGAAATCATAACTATAAAACCATAAACTATAAATCATAAAGTAAAATTTACTTATTTTAAGAACCAAAACTCAATCGTGCATTAAAAAAATAAACTAAGGCCAAGTTTGGCAATCCAAAAATAATCCATCTTTTTATCTTTTTATCTTTTTTCCATCACATCACCTCTCTACTTTTCTGCACATCTTTTCATAAAAAGACAAAAAGTACACTTATTTAGGTCATCCCAAACAACCCCTAAGTCACACAATTTGATTTGTATTGAATTAATTTATGTGATTTTCGATTTGTTTTTATCAGTTCTTACTTATTAATAAGGTTAGGTAAATATTTTTTAAAAAATTGATTGTTGGAATCAGATCAGATATTAAGATTTGGTATGGAGTAAAAGTTGATAGAATGATTAGAACATGACCCACTCGTGCATGTGTTGTAGTACTCAAATCAAACTCAATTATATAATAATATCCAATCACAAAAGAGACTGGACCAGTGTTAATTTTTTTCTGCCATCTTTATTCTTTGCAAGATTTGTTATCACTGTCTTCCACAAAAGTGTCTGGTTCACACCAGCCTCACCCTAGGCTGCCTAGCTGATAAGCTTTCTTGCGCACCATTTTTATGCCACACGTTTTAGCTTTAAAAGAAACTTCCATGGTCCCATGGTGTGAGTGATTAGTGTGAACACAAATACCCTTCTGGAAATTTGAAACTTACCACTCAAGCATGCATGTTAATTTCTTCACTCACAATTTGAAATTTGACAGACTTCAAAACTTGAGGATAAAATTTAAACAATAAAAAAGGATTATTAAAATTTGTTTAGTCGTTAATTTTAACGCCTTTAAAAATTATTTCTCGATTATTCAGACAAAAAAAATCTCAGATCTAATTATACTAAACTGAATAAGAGATTATATATATATAATTCTCCTGGCACACAACTTGCAAAACTAGAGGTTTTTTTTGAGTTTGATGGGTGTGTCCTTTGGTCGCTTAAAGTATGTGCAATTTCAGCAGAAGATTGAGCCAACAAAGAGCACAAGCAATCGAGTAGGTGTGTTTGTGCTTGTCCCATTCTCATTGACTCATTGCAGTGTTCTTTATTGCCATTCCACATGAACACACACATTGCATATGTATTATATATTATATTTTTATGCATGTGTGTTGAGGTCATTTCAAGGATTTCATGATTTCGTTTTGATTCTAAAGTTGGTAATTGAGTACTCATAATTGCTATTAATTACTCAAAAGAAAGATAACTAATAATATCCCTATGAAATCTACATCGGCCTATCTGTTTATATATGTATTAAAAAGTTAATTAATTAATTAATTATAGGACTGAAGTAAAGCAGCTTGATTTATATTTAGTAAGGGTGTAATTTGGGTCCGGCTTCGCCTGCTTTCAGGTCGCACAAGTTTTTGTCTTTCGGGTTGAAAAGTCAGGCCTAACCCACTCAAATTGGGGCCAATGAGCCTGAGCTCAGGCTTGGACTCGGGCCGCGGACCAAGTCTTGCAAGCCTTTTTTTAAAAAAAATAAATAAACGATAGATATCATATATATATAATATTTATAAGGGATAAAAAATAAAAGAAAAATTATACTAGAATATTTTAATTAAGATTAATGAGTTGTTTGATTATATTTCATGTGGTGGCATTTAATTATCTATGACTTTTTTTTTTATTTTTATTATGACTAAAAAATTATGAAATTATATAATTTTCTTCTTTTGAAATGAATAATTTTATATATATCAAAATGAAACAAAATATTACAACCATTAGATTAAATAGATAATATTTATTAAATGAAGAATTTTTATTTCAAAATAAAATAAAATATCATAAAAATTTATATTACTAAATAAAATAGAGATAAAATATTGATGATGGTAGAGCAATTGCATCACTATAGATCAAACACATCCCAATTAGGTTGGCACCTACTAACCTACCAATAATTTGCATTATACTCCACTTCAATAATCTAATAAAAACATTATGAAATGAAATGATGAAAAAAAAATTGTTGATCAATTACCGGAGGAAGCAGACAATTCACTCGCGTTGCTCGAGAATGTATTATCCAAGTCGCCTTGAATTCAGTTCTTTTCATTATAATTTTGTCTCCTCATAAACGTATGCATATGATCTCTGGATATCACTAGTGCCTCGACCATTTAGGGTGAAAGTCTGTTGCAATAATCGCTTAGCACTCGTCTACCTACACTAAGCTGTTTCAGAAGTGACTGTAGAAATAAAAATGGTCTGTATATCACAGGCCATCTGTGAAAGTATAGGCCACATAGGTTCCTTTTGTCTTTATCAATCCAAAATATCAAATTCATTACTATCATCCACTAGTGGGCTATCTAAATAACATTGTAATTTAGAACTACTTACGTTTGTATGTTGAAATATTCTTCTACTCTTTATTACTAGGGGAAAAAAAAAAAATCTTTTACCTCGAAATGAGGTTGTTGTACTGTGTGTAGGTGTATTTGCAAATACAACTGTCATGTATTCTTTAAATATTTTTTTTTTGAATGTTTTGATAATAGAGGGCAAGTTGTTTTTTATCAGCGAAAATATGTTCTATAAATTTTTGTAAACCAATTTATTTACCCCTATGATCAATTATTATGGCTAAACCTAAAAGATGGAGCAATGGATTAACATATTTATCAAATTTTTCTTTCATTGCAGCAATAATAGTTACATAATATTCATTACCCATATATTTTGTAAAAACTTTTATTTCTTCTGCTAACATATGTTAAACAAATGATGAAGTATGAATATATATATATATATATATATATAATTTTGTTGCAGTATCGAAGACTTTTAGAAAATCTTTATATAAGGCTACTTGGCGCTAATTAAGTTATGTGGGAGTCACTACTCCTCATATTGATATTATTGTAAAAAATAAATCTATTATTTTTCTTTGTTTACAAGCTCTCTTTAATATATTATACGTTGAATTCTACATGATGTCTATATCTAAAATTAATTTTTCGAATGTCATATCTTCTCGTTGACAAATTTTTCTGTATTTCGAAATTCGATTACCAGAAGACATAATAGTAATAACTAGATTTTTTATTACCCGTACAGAAGTCTCATATACATGTATAGCTTCTTTAATAATCAAGTTTAAAATAAGAGTACACCAACGAACATGAAATACCATCAACAAGTAATTGTAAAGTTGATTTTAAACGAGCTACAGTCTGATTGTAATATGTTGCATTATCTAAACTAATAGTAAATATTTTATTTTGCAAAACCCACTCATATAATAAATTTCTTATTTTTACTACAACTGAATGACCAGTGTATGGAAGTTCAACTAATCTAAATGAAATAATTCTTTTATTTAATTTCCAATCATTATCAATAAAATATGCAGTGATACATTGATATTCTAAACCATTATTTGATCACAGATTAGATGTCAAACAAACTCTTTCATTCAAAATTTTGAAAATGTCAAATAATTCATTTTTAATATCCTCAAATTTCTTTTAAATCCTTTTTCTAGTAGTATTTCTTGAAAAACCTTGATATTGTGATGCAAAACCTCTGTGAATCATTTCTTAAAAATGGGACATTTATTAGTAGTAAAAGGTTGTTCTTTTCTAATAATATAATCAACTACAGAATTTTGTGCACGAGATCATATGAAAATATTTTCAAATTACCAGTTGATGAAGCCCCTAATTGTATTTGAGTTCTAATATTAGGTTGTTGACTTTGTAAATGTCTTTGAGCATGCCTTTTTAGATGGCTAGTACTCTCTGCAAATGCAGCATTAAGTAAATGTGCACGATATTTACATTTTGCTTTAAATTCAGTTATACCATCAGGATTAATTATAGATACTTTTTCAAAATGCCCCCAAACAGTACTAGACGTGCCCCCAGATAATGATGATGCTATTGGAATAGGAATATTAGGTATAGTAGAAGGAGAATCAACATATTCATGTTGTGTATATGCATCAATGTCGATGTAAATGTTAGGAATATTATGATTCATAGTAATGTAAGTAAAATAATATATATGAACTAACAATTAATTAAAATAATGAGTAAACATTAACAACTAATATATATTACAAAATAATTAACGTAAAAAAAATAAGTAACTAATAAATATTAATTCAAATAATTAATGTTATCGATTGGAAAATACAATACAAAAATTAGCTTCTTTTGATAAAATCTTCTTCTCGTACAATTGTAACTGCCACTTTGGGATGAGATTTCAAAATTAATTGAAAAAGTTAAGAGTTAAGAGTTGAGAGTTGAGAGAGAATGAGAGTTTGAGAGAGAGATTTGTTTGTGAGAAATAAAATGGGAGATGAGTGGTATTTATTAGGGTTGGGCATAGGGTTATCTGACCCGCGAAAACTGTCCAACCCAAACCTCTTGCACTTATTTGGGGGGTTTCGCTAATCCGTTATAGTCAGATGCGAGTTAGGATTTTCCTACTTTGCAAGTTGTGGGCAGGTTGTGAGTTTTACCAGCACCCACCCGCATCTGTATACATTTTTTTTTATTTAAATCTAGACCGTCAAATTTTCTTGTAAGTCTTGCAAGATTTTCTATATACAATTGTTTGTTTTTTCTTTCTCGTGTTTTATTTATATTTCAATTTTTTATTTTCCTTTCATCTTTTTCTTCGGCCGATTTGTATTTTATTCTATTAATCTTGCCTTTGAAAACAAAAAGAAAAAATAAATGGGGGTTATTGAATTCAATTGATGTTGTCATTTTGATAATGTTGTTCAAAGTGTATTTTGTTGTATCTGGTAGATGTAGCATTGCATACAGTACTTTGTCAAGGACATGAATAAATAAAGAAGAAGAAGAACCACCAACACCACATATGGGATTTGAAGATGTATTGTTAGGAAAGTGGGATGAAATTGTGGAAATGAGGCTCACAAAGAATATTTAAAAAATGGGAAAAAATTAAGCCCAAAAATAAATATTTAAAGGAAAAAGCCCAATTCACAAATCACCCACAACCGTTGACACATCCACAAACCCTATCAACACAAATCGCAACCCGCACTGTGGGTGGTTGCGGATTCAATTTTTCATATTTCGTAGACATGCAGGCGAGTCCAAACCGCAAACTGAACTGTCGAAAACCGATCTACGAGCACCCATAGTATTTATAGGAGTTGAGAGGAGAGGGGTTGATTTATAATATAAAAAAAAAAAAAAAATGTGGTTATTGGTGAATAACAGTCATTTGACCATTTGAAATTTTTTTTTTTTTTTTCAAATTTCTTACCATTGGTTGGTGCGCACTGCGTTGGAAGCCAATGGGGCGAGCCAATTCAAGCCTGGTCGAGCTAGGGTGGGGGAAATTTTTTTTGAGTCAAGTCGGGCTATAAAATAGACAGCCCAAGCCTAGACCTAGCTGGGTCCACCCGGGCTACAGGCAGCCCATGGGGCTACGAGCCAATTTTACACCCCTATATATAAGTATTTTTTTTTTCTTTCCTAATTTTTTTTTTTAATTATAAAGGTGGCGGTGGTAGTAGTCTTAATGGTCGTGGTGGAAGTGGTGGTAGACAGTTGTGACTCTACATGTAACATTGGGGGTTCAATTAAATACCTTGAAATTTATATATATATATATATAATGTAGCCTAAAACTTTATGTTGAACACCTGTAGACACCACATTTTGACCGGTCCTAAGACTTGGACGCTTGTTTCCAAACACCCAATGATAAAAGTTGGAATGTGCTCTTTTTTGAATTCCTTAGCAGGAGAGCCAAGTTCAAGTTTTAATCTCAACCTTACACTCGTTTTGACCAAATTATTTTAGATCCTTTTAAAACCCCTTTTAAAATGTTTTTTTTTTTAGTGTGGAACCAAACATTTCTACAAAGTTCCAACGCTTGCATTTTCAAAATTCAAGTGTTATTTTTTTCAATGAATTGAGTAAGGACAAAATGGAAGTGAGTGGAAGGAATCAGAATTTCTAGGGAAAAAGAAAAATTGTTTTCCCCTTTAAAAACTGATCCGGCTGTGCAGGAAACAATTGTCTAGCCAAATGATTTTTTGTTTAGCCAAATAATTTTTTTTCTAGCTGGATGATTTTTTGTCTGGAAGATTTGTCCAGGAAATAGAGCAGTTTCGGGAAATTTGATTTTTTTTCTTCAAGTTTCACACAAATATCTTAAATATTTTGTTTTTAAGTTTCCTCTACAAGTTTCTCAGATATTTTATTTGCCTCAAAACTCTATATATACACCTCTCCACTTCATTTTTAAAGGGTTACAAAAAATTTCAAAGGCAGGAGACTTGATTAAGAGAACTACACAACTACTTCATCTCCAACATTCCTCTTTCTTGATTATACTACCTAAACACCATTAAACCTTAACTTGGAGCTCCTTACGAAGGATTCTTGGACTTAATCAAGAACTTTGAGGGTGCCAAGAAAAGAGTTTGATAACAATAAAACTTATCCTCTTCTTAAGAGGTGAACTTTTGCGCACACACACACACACACACACACACACACACACACTCTCTCTCTCTCTCTCTCTCTCTCTCTCTCTCTCTTATGATAATCAAGCTTTGGATCTTACTATTAGCTTGTTGTAATCATGTGATGGGTCCTCATGGATGTGAGAGGAACTAGGATACCCATCCATTGAGTTGATTGCTATCTTTATTTTCTTATTCTTTTGCACACTTTTCTTGCTTTCTAGTGCTATAATTCATTGTTGTTGTACATAGATGTGTTGATTGGAATCTTGTGGATGTGGAGGGAAGTAGAAAGTAGCCATCCATCCATAAGTTTGATTATGTAGTATAGTTTCTTTCATTTTACACTTTCTTATCACCTATCTCATCATTCAACCATGTTGGCTCATGTGCTTCAATCCATACTCAATTTTGATGAGTGGATGTGGTTATTGCATGGAGCCACTTGGATGATTCTTGGGATCTGATATTAGGAAAGCTATTGGTTTTCATTTTTATTGATTTTTCTTGGAAGTAAAGTAAAAGATTTTGGGTTAAAGATATTGAAAACTCTGTTCTCAATCTTTTGTGAACATGGAAAGGAATGGAAACATCTTTGTTCCATGAATAGAAGAGGAGTCTTCAATAGCCTTTGATGAATCTTTTACTTTAAAGGCAAAGCTTCCACCAAGAAATAGTGGAAATCGACTCTCTCCAATTAATATCATGAATTTGGGTATTAACTTTCCCTTATTCACAAAGAGATTAATGTAGATTTCCATTTACTTCTTGGCTTGAATTTCTTCTTACCCTAATTCATTTCATTTGATGAATTGTTGTAAAATATCTATTGTATATAGTCATTTGTGTTGTTAATTGGGGGTTGAGGTCTCTCTACCTCTTCCTTGAGTGTCACTGTGAAAGAAAGAGGTAGAAAGGATGGGTACCCTTTAAAAGGTGTGTTGTTGTTCTGTTTTGACTTTGCTGCACCAAAACAGAGTTTCTTTCGGATCTTTTATCCGGCCAGCCAAGAAACAATCTGGCGAACAAAACTTTCATCCAGTCGCCTAACCTTTCTCTAGGAAAAACAAAGTAGAAAAGTGCAGCTTATAGAGGGTGATCTCCTGGGTTCTTGAGGTTGCTATTTGTAATTTATTTGCTATTTATTTTATTGTGATTTGTTAGATTCAACTTTAATTTGGCCAAATCAATTCATTGTTATATAACTTCTCCAACCCCACGTCTTTTTCTTTTCTTATTCATTCAGTTGTTGTAATAATCCCTTTCACTCCCCTGGTTTTTCTTTTTCATTCAATTGTTGTAATAACTTCCAACCCCACGTCTTTCTATCCTTTTTATTTATACGCTTAAGTATCTGTCGTGTTGCATCATATTTTGTTTATCATGTCCATGCTTTGCATCCATCTCTCATGCATTAAGATTCGGCTAATTTGCATCTATGGGTTTCATCAATTCTTATGTGCCTTTGTGCGCAAATCCATCCCTTGAGATGATTCATGTATAAAATGTTAGTAGCCAGATCTCTAGTCATATTTTGTGTATATATTGCATTAGGTATTTGTATATAGGATCATGCATATGTGTATAATATATTATTTTGGTTCACAATGAATGAATATTGGGTGAGCATTTCTAGTTTTAGCATCCTGGTTATGTATGCTATTATTACTATGTCTAGCATTTTACCATGCGGCTATTCGCTTAATTGATATATCTCTATGGTTGCCAGCAGATGGAGGTTGTTTGTTCAATTTGAAATAATGTTGATTGTTATGCCTATGGGCTCGGTTTCATTCTGAGTTGTACATATCTCAAAACTCTTTCCAAATACATAAGGTCAAAACGTTCTAAAATGAATGACATAGCTATACTTGATTACTTCACCTAGTAATGTTAGCATTATTAAAACTAGAATATAAGCGTATAATGTTTATAAAACTCATATCATGATTTAGTAGAGACCGATCTTTTGATCGGAAGAGCGGAGGTACTCAATTCATGACATTCTCCCCTCATACTTAAGGTTCCATACCGAGGCATCTTTGGTTATGACAAACAATAGCATTTGGCACAAGTCACAGGTTTTCTAGTTTTCCAGAAAGATTAGGCAGGGACACTGAGATCTGGTGATGTAGCCCACTTCTGGCATATTTTGCAATAAATAGATTTTCTATAATGTTGCCTGATCTAGAGTCTCATTTTTTGTTTCACCCTACACTAGTGATATCATATCAGAAATTGGGAGTATGAACTGTTGGGAGCACTTGAGTAACCCCAAGACACCTATAACACCCTAACTTATTTTTCTAAACATCTAGTCTAGTTGAACACCCAATCTAACCTAGCCCATAACCCATTAATCAATATATATGCTTTGTGAATTGAACACGCAGTATGTTTTGTAACTTTGTTTTCTCAGCATATACAAAGTATGTCTTTGATAGAATTGTGTGATTTTACAATTTCCAACATGTTGGATATACCTCCTTCGTGGAGTATGAGACCTAATTAGTTTATTAAAGAATATTTAATTTGGTTTGGTTTTAGTTATAATATATTTTCTATATATTATAGCTGATTTTTTGAAAGCCCAATTGTAACGCCCTGAAAATAAAGACAATAGATACCCTCATGACTCTTAATAGATATGCAAAAGCTTAATAGTCTCAATCATTTAATATCGAAAGTATTACAAGAACTATCATTCATTCATTGATTTCGTTGAAATATTACAAGAGGCATCACATGCATTAATACATTCACCAATCATAAATTAAGAATCTATAGCATGTGACCGATATATATATAAAACAAAAGGAAACAAATAAAAGTTCATGTCCTAATAGCTACAAAGTTCTAAGGCATGGCTTGGTTATAACAAAGTTGGTCAAGCCCAATACAAATAAAGCCCTAGGCTTACACAAAACAAATATACAAAACAAAAGTGAGTGTCCCGCTCCAATGTCCTACCAAGCTATCCTCTTGGTAGAGGCATACCATCAGCACCTGAAATTTTTTTTTTCACATAAGGTGAGCTAAAGCCTAATATAGATGAATTTAATGATCTGTATGATGCTTAGTAAAACCATATGATGAATGCACATAAATGCCAATGCCAAAACATGTGTTTTCCCCTTTTTAAACATGCAGTGCCATAGTTCAATTCACAATTAATAAACCGTTACCTCTAAACAGAAAACATGGCAGTAAATACATATACTGAGAATCTCTAGGTACACATCTACAATTAGGCTATATAAGCACTACCAAAAGCCATTTTATCGGTACTAACCGGAAGGATCAGCACCTAACTCTGCGGGTTTTTGGACTTTCACCAAAGACACACAACATAAATAACCATAACCATACCCCCTAACCAGATTCACTAAGGTATTTACCCATTTTTCTCAAAACTTTGATTTTTAATGCACAGGTAATAAGCTAATTGTCACGACCCCGTTCCGCCCCTAGTAGAATGGTGTCATGATGGCCAATAATCCGAGATTACCAAAGGCCAACTTACAAGGATACGCACACAATCAGAGTATACATATGGGGCTTACATGTGCGGAAGCAATAAATTTAAATCTAACTAGTCCATGAGAGCTGTGCATAAGTCGAATGAAATGGCATATATCTTTACATAGCTTTACAACTTAGATACAAACGAAATAAGGTACAAAATACATCTTGATCAAAAGGCCTCTCAAGCCGACATATATAAAAGAATTTAACTATAAGCCAAGAAGCATGATCTTCAAGATGTCGTAAAACACGAATCCAAAACACATCGGCAAAACACATCAGCAAAACACATCGGGGAAACACATCTAGGCGTCGCCGCCGTCCTACTCATCACCTACATATATATAGAGACGGTGAGCTTGGATACTCAGTGAGTGGTATTTTTAATAAAGCTATGTTATAATGTTTTGATAAGCTTTGCTTTGCTTTGTTTTGAAAAATATTTGTTAAGCATGAATGATTATCCCTATTTTGTGTATCAAGTATTAGCTTTGTTTTGGATGACATTCTTGGAAAGTCCTTCCATGCTAGGGGACTTTAAGCCCATGTAGCACCATGTTTGAGAGATCTCTGCCATCGACGGTCTATGAACGGATGGCCCCACCGACGGTCTATGAACGGGTGGATTTGTCTAATCGATTACGGGTCGATTATTCTCTTGTTTTGTCCGGAATGTCATCACCCCATGTATTAAGTAGATGTTATTAAGCATCCCAGCAAGATTTGAAAGCTCAAGTACATGTTTTGATACAAGTTATGCCAAGCACATGTTTTGAACAAGCTATGATATATGTATTGTTTTGACAAGGATCTCGGGAATCATTCATTTAACCCTTTATTACTTGTACCATTCACTGAGTATCCAAGCTCACCATCTCCTTATATATATGTAGGTGGCAAGCAAGAAGGCGGTGACGCCTAAGATGTTATGTGCAAGATGTTTGATTCATACACCCTTGCCGGCACCTTGTAACACCTCGGCAAGCAGCTGCACCTCGAAGCCTAGGTAACCACACCTCAGCCAAGAGGTGTGGGACCTCGGCCAAGACCTCCCGGGTTCACCCAGCTAAGTCATTTTTGCCTAGATCATTGCTGTGCATCCATTCCAAGACCTGGTTGGTTGCATTCATGTGAAGCTTGTTTTTAAAAGTGCATTCAATAAACTTGTCATGTGTTTGTAGGACTTGAACTTGCCTCGACCCCGACGTTCGAAGAACTATGTGAGTGGTATTTTTAATAAAGATATGTTATAAAGCCTTGATAAAACCTTATTTTGCCTCGTTCGGAAAGTATTTGTAAACATGAATGATTATTCCTAGTTGCAATAAACACTATCTTGTTTTGATGACATTTCGGGAAGTCCGTACGTGCTATGGGACTCTAAGCATTTGTAGCACAAGTCTTTAGTGTCAAGGGACTATAATGCAACTGCACTCTTGTTTTGGAAGTCCGTATGTGCTAGGGGACTCTAAGCATTTGTAGCACAAGTCCTTAGTGTCAGGGGACTATAATGCAACTGCACTCTTGTTTTGGAAGTCCGTATGTGCTAGGGGACTCTAAGCATTTGTAGCACAAGTCCTTAGTGTCTGGGGACTATAATGCAACGACACCATTGTTTTGACATATCTCCCTTGTCTTGCCTTGTCTTGCCTTGCCTTGCCACCAACGGTTTTACCGCGTGGGTTTGTTTGTCCGGAATGTCATCTCTTGTATTATATTGATGCTAGTGAGCATCCCTTGAAGCTCGAAGGACCCAATAGATGGGCTTGGTTCATCCCTTGATTTTACAACTGGATATGTTAAGTATTGTTTTGTCAATTTCTTGAATATCAGTCATGCAAACCCCTTTATTACTTATACCATTCACTGAGTATCCAAGCTCACCCTCTCTATATATATGTAGGTGATGAGTAGGACGACGGTGACACCTAGATGTGTTTCGCCGATGTGTTTTGCTGATGTGTTTTGCCGATGTGTTTTGGATTCGTGTTTTACAACATCTTGAAGATCATGCTTCTTGGCTTATGGTTAAATTCTTTTATATATGTCGGCTTAAGAAGCCTTTTGATCAAGATGTATTTTGTACCTTATTTCGTTTGTATCTAAGTTGTAAAGCTATGTAAAGATGTATGCCATTTCATTCAACTTATGCACAGCTCTCATGGACTAGTTAGATTTAAATTTATTGCTTCCGCACATGTAAGCCCCATATGTATACTCTGATTGTGTGTGTATCCTTGTAAGTTGGCCTTTGGTAATCTCGGATTACTGGCCATCACGACACCATTCTACTAGGGGCGGAACGGGGTCGTGACACTAATGATTTAAATGTGAATCTATGAGTGAATAGGTTTTTGTTAACTTAGTTTGCATACAGTTTCTACAACAAGCAATGTTATTTTCCACCGATATTCAAATGATACATTCCAAGAGACATATATAAATTTCAAATTTTCAATACAGGAGTAAGAATCACATGTTCAGTGTCCCCTTTCCAACTCAACAAGAACCATAACATTATTTCAAGATTTCATTCGTGCTAACCCTAACGTGCATACTATTTTTATATATTATTTTGTTGAGCATATTTGCATAATTATGTGTTTAGTTGATGCTTTTCTGTTTGTTTATGAAATATATGTTAGAGTGCAAATTTAGAGTTCGAAATTAAAAGCCCAAACAGATTAAAAAAAAAAAAAAACTAGTTCAATAGGTTAATTGGAATATTTAGAATCATATGGTAAGTTTGATTAAAATTTGATTCGGATCAAAATAATTAGAATAAATCAATTAAAAACTAAGCTAGATTAATTATACTTAAGCTAACTTAATTAACCTTAATCTCACTTAATTAATCTAACTTAATCTAATCTATATATATGTTATAAGCTTAAGCATTGAATTCAATTCATCATATTTTGGGTTGAGATTAGAGAGAGAGAGAGAGAGAGAGAGAGAGAGAGAGAGAGAGAGAATTTGGAGAATTGTGTAGAAAGAAGAAGAATTGAAGGGAATTGTGTTAGAATACATCAAATTCAAGCTCTAGGTGTGTACTTGACCTCTAATTCTTGAATTCAATGCAATTAGGAAGTATAATCAAGATGAGAATCAAGAATTTGTAAGAGTAATTGGAGACTTAACTTGATTATGGTGAGAATTGGTTAGATATGCACTTACATACATATTTCATCATTCTAGAGCATGACATTCCAACAAAACATTACATGTATGAAGTTATACAAATTATTTTTGAAGATTCTTTATAATTTTACACTTCTCATCTCATATGTTCATGTTTTGAAAGAGGAGAATTTAAATTCATTACATGCATGGCCCAAGTATGGAGTTTTGAGTTTGATTTTGAGAATTAACAGTGGTTTATGGTTTCAAATTTGTTATGTTTATATGTTATTCAAAGATTTTCCATCTTTTTACTCCAGCTATTCAAGCTTTTGAACTTTGAATTGGTGTTTTCAACTTCAAATGCAATTTCAGAAATTCCAAAATTATGTCTAACCGCTTGAGCGAACAATCTGTCGCTTGAGCGCACTTTGCATGCTCTCAATATTTTTGCAGACACGTTGCACATGGCTCGAGCAACTTGTAGACACCCCATTTTTACCGACGTTAAGACTTGGGTGTTTAATTTTGATTACTCGATGATGAAAACAAGAATGTATTTCTCGCATTACTTAGTAAGAAATATGGAATTTGTGCTTCATTTCCAACCCAAAGCTTGTTTTGGCCAAGTGTTTAAGTCTTATTCAAAACTCTCTTTCAGAACTTTCTTTCTGTGTTTTGTTCTGACTATTTTCGTAGTGTTCCGAGGCTCCTTTTTAAATTTCAAAATGAAATATTTTCTCAAGAAATTGAGCAAAGAACAGTGTAAAAATAGGAAGAAAGGATGATAATTCTATCAAAAAATCATGTTTCGTGCAAAATAGTCAGCCAGGGCGAACTTAATTTTGCCCAAAAATAGGGCAGTTTCGGCAGAATTCTTGTTCAATACATGTGTGTCATGCCCATTCCATATCTTTGTTGTTATATTCAAGCACGAGATACACACCTAATTCCTCCATTGTCTTCCATTAGCCTTCATTGTCAAAAGGACGATTGTCTTCTTCCCAAAATGGAGTATCCATTTTCAACCACCCTTGTCACCCCCATCATCCATGTTTCCCACCTCCTTGACTTAGCAACCTTCCCTGATTGCTTATAAAGATAGAGATGATCAGAATTGGAGGATAAGTGGAGAGGAATGAACTAAGAGAAAAAAGAGATATATAGAGAAAGAAATAAAGAAGTCTTCAACATTGGAGGTATAAGCTTCCATACGCTGATATACAATCTTCCATATATCAAAACTAGCCTAAAAATTCTGTGAGAGCCATATTCTTGAGCCTTAATCCAAAAGAGAGTGATTGTTCTGGAAAAGAGAGAAAAACATAGAGTTGGAACAACCCTCCACACAAACATTGTTAAACAACCCAAAACCCCATTCTAACTAGAATTTTGAATTTTCAAACTGAGAATTGAGAATACACCTCCTAAACTTGAGGTTGACCAAAAGGAAGTTTAGAAATCAAATCCTTTCTTGGAAGGTAAATTTTGCACACTCTTCATGTTATTTTCATTTCTTGCATTTTTATTCTTGGATTGCTTTTCTTGCTTCAATTTCATATTATAAACCTGTTGTAAGCTAACTGGAAGTGGTTAGTTGAGCCACTTGCACATTTTCCATTTGTTTTTCTGGTGTTTGAACAAAACAGAGTTTTCAGCCTGGCCCGATTGGCCAGCTACCTTTTTAGCCAACCAGCTTATCTTTTGGCTGGCCAGCCACTCTCTCCTAGACGGAACCCAACAACCTCCCAGCGTCGAACATAATAGTCTCCAACAGTCTCCGAGGCCCCTTGAAACGTTCTATTTTTCTGTTTTTCTTTTAATTAGAGAGTGTTTGTGAAGATATATTTTTGTTGTAATATTTTTATTCCTCTTATCCTTTATTCAGATTTGTAATATTCCAAAGTTGTAATAATTTCCCACACTCCTTCTTTCTGTCCCATTCTTTATTTGCATTCCATATTCTATATATATGCATCTAATATTACACTTGTCATCATATCTATGCCTTGCATTCATGTTTTATGCCTTAAGATACGGCTAAATTTGCATTTGTAGGTTTAATCGTTTATTATGTGATTTGTGTGCTACCTCATGTCTTGAAATGATTCACATGTCATATATTTTAGAAACTGGATCTTTAGTTGTATTTCATGAGTGAATTGCATTAGGATCTTGTATATAGGATCATGCATGTTTTACTAACTTTGTTTTGTAATTATTTGCGAGACGTTGGTGAATATGTAAGTTTTCATGCTTTAGCTTCCCGCTTGTGCGTGTTTTTCGACTATGTTTAGCATCCTACCATATGGCTAGTTGCTTATTTGACATAACCCTATGCATGCCGATGGGTGAAGTTTGTGTTATTTAATTTGAAATAAAATTGATTTTCATGATTGCACTATTCAAAATATTTTCGAAATAATGAAATCAAATTGTTCCAAAAATGGACGACAAAGTCTATAATTGTTTGCTTTGCATAGTAAATTTTAGGATTTATTAATAATCGAAATATGAACACCTAAAGTTAATAAAAATCATATCACGGCTTAGTAAAGGCTGATCTTTTGATCAAGTAAGCAGGGATACTCAATTAATGACTTTCCCCTCTCATACCTAAGGTTCCAAGCCA
The DNA here is from genome assembly GCA_036172215.1 of Camellia granthamiana. Classification (NCBI taxonomy): domain Eukaryota; kingdom Viridiplantae; phylum Streptophyta; class Magnoliopsida; order Ericales; family Theaceae; genus Camellia; species Camellia granthamiana. The sequence goes on from CM069904.1 coordinate 43,224,444, forward strand.
AGCATCCTTAGTTACGATGAATAGTGGCCTTGGCACAAGTCATCAGTTTCCTAATTTTTCCAAAACATTAGGTGACGACTCTGAGAGCTGATGACGTAGTCCATTTCTAGCAAAAGAATTTGTAATAAAATGGATTTTCTAAAATTGCCAAATCTAGACTCTCATCTATGTTTCACATTGCACTCGTGAGACTAGATTGAAGAAATTGAAGGTCCAAACTATTAACGCGTGTGGGTACCCCCCAGCGGTGTTACAGTTTCTAGGGACTCTAATGAGGATATTAAGAAATCTTAACTCAAACGCCATGATAAGAATTTTATTTTCAATTATATGTTCATTGCATTTCATGCATTGGTGCGTTTAAGTCTCGTGCTCGTCATATGTTATCCTGCACAACTATTTGGCTTCGGGCGAATAGATGAACATGGGCTCTAATATGGTGGGAGCACAAGCCTCATAATCGGGATCACTACGTACCGCTTGATCTGCCAAATTAGGTAAGTATATAGATGTCCTACAAAGGTACCCTTTTGACCAAAGACTGACCTAGTGCTTATTGTAAACTCTGGCATCTTCCAAAAATTAGACAGGATGCTACCCTATTCTAAGATGTATGATGCCACTTGTTTGAATAATGAAACCTTAAATCATGTCAAAACTATGATAGGATAACCCTACCCTCCATAGGGGTGTTTATTCTCTTTCCTGCTATGTGCAATGTATGGGATCTAGGGTTCTCAAATCTGAGCAATGGGTCAGGCATATCATTTTGAGGGGTTGAGTGCAGTATGCATAATGATTAGTTGAGCTGAAATGCTACTGAAATTCTGATTGGGAGTTTCGTTTTGTTTTTGTTAGGTAGTCATAGCACTATAGCTTCAGAACGGTCTAATATCCCCCTAGTTTTGTGGACTCGTGTTGGTAGACTTAGTAGAACCGCAGATTTGGTTCAAGGACAGCCAGTGTTAGTTTCTCTGCCGCCAATTACAAACAAAAAGGTTAAAACCTCAATGTCAGAACCTTGCCAGCGGAATTTCTAGGATCTGTGATGGATCCACCTTCAGTGGTGATAGACTAACTTTCAATGGTAATGGACCAACCTCCAGTAGTGACGGACCCACCTCTAGTAGTGATGGACTAACCTCCTACAGTAACGGACCAACCCCCGATTATTGTAGCAAACATGCTTTTGGCCCTTCAATGAAGCATAGATGCTATTATCAACAAGGTTGCTGCCAACATGGAGGCTCTTTCTAAATTGCAACGCCTGTCTGGGGCATCTACATCTCATCCACCTCTAGTGACTCATCCGATTTTGAAACCACCTCTGCCAGCTAAGAAACTTCCTGAGCCCAACTTGCAAGAAGACTTAAGGGTTCTCACACAACCAATGGAAAGACTCTTCCCCACAAATATCAATGGAGTTGACCCGACTACACTAAAATTAGCCAAGTTAGAGAAGATGTTCGAAAAATCACAAAGGATCAACTCCATTCCAGACATCGAGGATGGGTTTACAGACATAATTGGGAGGTTGCTGGAGTGTTTCAAAATGCCGCACATGGATAGGTTTGATGGGGTTGGTGATTCTATGGTTCATATCCACCTCTTCTCAGACATTCTGAAACCCATGGGCCTATCTCGGGCCCAAAATCTTTCCTTGTTCAGAAAAACCATGTTAGGAGCGACTACCATCTGGTGTGCCAAGCTAAAGGACTCAGTAAAACAGAGTTGGAAAGAATTAGTTGAGGCTTTCGTCACCTAGTATTCCTATAATACTCTGATCGAAGTAACCACTCAGGAACTGGAGGTGACTCGACAAGAGCCCAACGAGAACTTCATGGCATTCATCACCAGGTAAAGGGTAGCCATGATGGCAAGCCGACCTTTGGAAAAAGATCAAGTCCATATAGTGGTCAAAAATCTACATGGAAGATTACTGTAGAAGATGATAGTTCTTCCCATCTTCAACTTCAAGGAAAAAAAATTTGGAAAAAGAAGAAAGAAAAAAAAAAAAAAAAACAATTTGTATCATTCATCTATTTTGCATCCATCATCTTATTGTTGTGCATTTATCACATTGCATATTCTATATCTCACATTGCCCCTTCGTGTTTTTGCATTCACCATCACACTTGCACTGTCTATTATATTTGTCATGCATGGTTACAATCCATTCATATCACTTCAAACTTTTTGGTTACAACTTTACTCCTTTACCCGCTTGAAACCATCGCCCTATTTCGTATTGAGGTACGGTCTAGGTCTTTTATATTGGTTAAGACCCCCTTCTCATTTACCTGATTGAAACCATCGCCCTATTTCAAATTGAGGTATAGTATAGGTCTTGTATATTGGTTAAGACCCCTTTCTTTTTTACCTGGTTGAAAATCATCGCCCTATTTCGTATTGAGGTACGGTCTAAGTCTAGTATATTGGTTAAGACTCCTTTCTCTTTTACCTGGTTGAAAACCATCTCCTTATTACGTATTGAAGTACGGTCTAGGTCTAGTATATTAGTTAAAACCCCTTTCTCTTTTACCAAGTTAAAACCGTCGCTCTATTTCGTATAAGGGTACGGTCTAGGTCTTGTATATTGGTCAAGACCATTTTTCTCTTTACCTGGTTGAAATCAATTCCCCTATTTTGTATTGAGGTATGGTCTAAGTCTTACTATTTGATTAAAACCCTTTTTCTCGTCTCATGTGAGTGTGTTTAGATTGTACCCTTTTGTTTGCTTGATTTGCATGACGCTTGCCTCACCATATATTACAACTTGCATTGCATAAATCATGCATTTTCAAAAAGAAAAGAAACAAGAATTCAACTTTCAATTGCATTAGCATATCATTTGCATGGTTACAACTATCATTGTTGCATCACTTGGTTATAATCTATTCACAGCAACATTTGATTGCAACCTTTTCCATTGGTTAATGCTGGCCCCTCTTCGGGATGACGATACTATCCTTTTCTTGGGTTGTTGGTTCAAACCATCTTCGGTTAATACCTCTCCTGTTTTGGATTGTAGGTTAAAACTATTCATGGGTTACATTTCTTTCTCTTATATGGGTGTGTTTTGGATTGTATCCCTTGTCATGCTTCATATCATTTGCATGAGGCTTGCCTCACCATTGTCATTCTCGCATATTACCTGTTGTATTGCATTGCATGAACCATGAATTTTCAAAATGACAAAAACCGGCTGTGCGGTAGTGTGTAAGTCCAACTTTCACCGACTGTGCGAAAGCATGTAAGTCCAACTTTTCATTGTATTTTGAGTATGTCATTTGCATTATGTCCCTGAACTATGCTCGCCTGATTCCTTGCAAGGGGATACATAAGAAACTTTCGGGTTCAACCAATTGTATTTGCATCTTGTTTGTTTGCCCAAGTCTTACGATCTTGTCAAAATAGTCATCTTCGGACTTTGACATTTACTCACGTCAAGAGATGACTTCGAGTTCTATTAAAGAGGGGCAACTATAGACACCCTATTTTGACCAACCCTTTGACTTGGGCGCTTTCTTTTAATTACCTGATGATGGAAACAAGAATGTGTTTCTCGCATAATTCTCAGTAAGAAATATGGAATTTGTGCTTCATTTCCACTACTTTGACCAAGTGTTTCAGTCTCATTCAAAGCTATCCTTCGAACCTTTCTTTCAGCGCTTTGTTCCGACTATTTCCATAGTGTTCTAAGGCTCTTTTTTAAATTTCAAAATAAAACATTTTCTTAGGAAATTGAGCAAAGAATAGTGTGGAAATAGGAGGAAATGATGATAATTATGTCGAAAAATCCTGTTTCGTGCAAAATCAGCCACAACCAACTTTTTTGGCCGACCGACAAATCAACAAATCCATGGAGCTTATACAGAAAATTAGGCATATAGAATACTCATTCGTAATTCAAATCAACAAATCCATGGAGCTTATACAGAAGTAGCATTTTGAAAATAACATACTCGAAAATATCTTTACTAAGATATTACTCATAGTGCTCTGTTGCTCGATTCGTCCTTGCACTTAACCCTACACAATTCGTAATACACATAGAAATCGGGTCAAAATACAATTCATTTCGTTCTTTAATTCGTTTAATTCTCTTAGGCTCTTTCCAACTCTATGGTTCATTTATAATGCTCAGTACATGCATAATTTTTGTATAAGACTCTGTCAAGAATATGATTTAGGCCCAAGGCCGTTTGATATGTGATAAGAGTATGAACTGGGCTTGAGACCGTTTGATACGTTTGATATGTCTTCATTGGGCCAAAGGCCATTCGAATATTTTAATGTGCCGAAGGCTGTCTGACATGAACGATTGGGCCAAAGGCCGTCTGACATGAATGATTGGGCCAAAGGCCGTCTGACATGAATGATAGTCTGACGTGAATGATTGGGCTAAAGGCCGTCTGACATGAATGATTGGGCCAAAGGTTGTCTGATATGAATAATTGGGCCGAAGGCTGTTTGACATGAATGATTGAATCAAAAGCCATTTGACACAAACAAATTGGACCCGAAGCCGTTTGATAAGAGCGAATTGGGCTCGAGGCCATTTGATATATTTGGGCCTGAGGCCGTTTGATGTATTAGATAAAAATGTGAATGGGCCTAAGGCCGTTAGATATGTCTATTATGAATTTCATTCATGTAACTTCTTTATTTTGATATTATTCACTAGGCTATCGCTCACTCTCATTTATATGTGTGTAGGTGAGCAAAGAGATATCCAAACCCAACCCCAGTGAAAGATATGAGAGGAAGTCAAGTTTGTGGAGTCAACCATGACACGCCTCACGAACGAGGCCTTAGTTTTCAGAATTATCGTTTTGGCCCCTTTTGTCCTCTTCTGATGGTCATGTTTGACCTTATCTGTATATAAGCTATGGTTTTGTATAATTATGGTATTACATGGATCTAGACATAGAATGTCTCTTATGTGGGTATGTTTGGTGTGAGTTATTCATGTAAGAAATGTTTTTGTTCATTCTATTTATGCACAAGCTCATTGGACAATTATCATCTTTTGCTTCCGCTTTTGGCCCCATATGATTATATTAAATTTGTTTTCCTTCTGAGGCCATAGGTAATCTAATGATTACTGGCCGATTATGATCCTAACCTATAAGGGCGGGTTCGGGTCAAGATTAAGGTCATAACCGGCCAGTAATCATGAAATTACGTACGGCCTCAAACCTGATATCAATTAATAATTAATAATATGGGGCCAGATGCGGAAGCAAACTTAAAAATTTTGTCCAATGAGCTATGCTTACATGGCATATCAAAACATTTCACATAACTTAATAATAACTCACACCACATATCAGTAGTTAACATCTTGTATACCCAGGATCATTCAAACACATAGTCAGCTAAACCAAAAGCTTATACACATAAACAGTCTATCATAACCAATAGAAATAGCAAAGAAATACAAAAGGTCATAAATAAAGCCTCTTGCGTGAGGCACCTGGGCTGACTTCACAAAACTTAGGTTCCTTTCTTAAATTCCACTAAGGCTGGGGTTGAACGTCCCTTTGCTCACCTACATACATATAAATAAGAGTGAGCTAATGCTCAGTGAATAATATCAAAATAAAGAGGTTAATAAATGAGATTCATTCATAAATGAGTCATACTTATAACGTACACATTTGAACCACTATTCTCATTCACATCAGATTTACAAATCTCAACAAAGCAAAACGACCTCGGGTCCAACACATTATGTCCATATGCAAAACAACCTTAGGTCCAATTCTTGTATAAAACAAAACGACCTTGGGTCCATCTATACAAAAATGACCTTTGGTCCAACCAACTCTTTATTCAAAACGACCTTTGGTCTAATTCAAACATATCAAATGGCCTCGGCCCCAATTCAAACATATCAGGCATATCAAACGGCCTTGGGCCCATTTTCTTTATATTCATATCTATGCGTATTTCATATTCATGATCATGATCCTTTTTCATCCAAACGGCCTTTGGCCCATTACGCTCATGTTCAAACGGCCTTTGGCCCATCACGGTATTCAAACGGCCTTTGGCCCATCATCATTATATTCAAACGGCCTTTGGCCCATTTTTATATTCAAACATATCAAATGGAAAATGGCCTTAGGCCCAAATCGGACATATCAAACGTATCAAACGACAAACGGTCTTAGACACAATTCAGATATATCAAATGTATCATACGGCCTCATACAAATTAGGCATATAGAATATTCATTCATATTTCAAATCAACAAATCCATGAAACTTATACAGAAGTAGCTTTTGGAAAGCAACATACTTGAAAATATCTTTACTAAGATATTACTCACAGTGTTTCGCCGATAGATTTGCCCTTGCCCTTGACCCTACACATTTCATATTACAATGGGTCATAAGCAATTCAATCCGTTCTTAACTTATTATTTCTCTTAGGCTTCTTTCTTATCCCTTTAGGTCATATACAAAGCTTAATGCATGCCTAAGAGTGCTTAGAAATGAAAAAGAACAAAAAATGAAACCCAAAACATCTTTTCAAAATTTCATAAACAGGGCTCCCCGCGCGAGCACAGCTTTTGCCGCTCGAGCGGACCCCTCTGGTCTGCAAAAGTACTGGTTACTTCATTTTTGCGCTCAAGCGTGACCTCGAACGCTCGAGCTGAGAGTCAAAACACGTAGGTGGGTGCTCGAGCGTGGCTATTTGTGCTCGAGCGTACATCAATATCTGCAAAACTGCTGGGAGCTCGATTTCTCCGCTCGAGCGTCACTTACTCCGCTCGAGCAAACAAGTCGAATTCTGGGTTTTCCAGAACTCTGTTTGAGCGTCAAACTTGGTTCCAACCAAAGTAATTCATATCATAAAGCTCATATTTCTACCATGCAACCTTAATCACAAATATAAAGGCCAATTTTACAAGGTTTGAACCTCAAATTCACATAATTCCATCTCATAAACTCAAATCATAACAAACTCACTTCATAACTTTACAGCTCATGTAAACTAGTTTCCATATCATTTTGGATTATGCATGCATGTGAAGTATAAGCTTCATTTTCAACTTAAATAACACAATTGATGATCATCTTCATGAGATTCAACATTATCATGCTTGCATGTGCAATTTTGTGCCAAATCCTTCATCTCTTTAGAGACCATCTTTCAATTCTTCATAAAATGCATGTTTGAACTCAAATTCCATTTCAAATGGTACAAATGATGTTCATACTCATGGAGCTTAACAAAACCATGCTTGCATGTATGACTTAGTACTCAATTTCTCACATTTAACTTGTTACATGCTTGGTTATGCAATATCATGGCAATACTCTACATGCATGATCATGTTGACTTCAAATACTTCAAATTCAACTTAATTCTTGTTATTGATTACCATATAACTTGAATTCACAAAATTACAAACTCAAACTTATGAATTTATGCTCAATTACTCACCTAGGAGCTTCAATCTTCACAATTTTAGCTAGTTCTAGAGCCTAGCCTCCCAAAACTTGAGTTCTCTTGCAAAATCTTCAAGGATGGCTTCTCTCTCTCTCTACAATCGGCTCACTCTCTCTCTAGAGTGCTTATTTCAAATTTTGAGCTCAAAAATGGTGAGTTTAAGTGTATATGGGGCCTATTTATAGGCTTATCTAATTAGACTTGGTTAAGGCTAATTAATTGTACCCAATTCAATCAGTTTAATCTAATTATTTTGATCCAAATCAATTTCTAATTAAATTTCACCGTAGGCTCTAAAAATTATACCAATCACAGTGGCGTAGTCAATTTTGGTTTCTGTGGCCGATAAGGCCTTCAATTTTCAGTTCAAAGCACAGATTCTAACAGATTTTCCTACGGTGAACAGATACAAAGCCAAAATCACATATAATCATGCAATTAACACCCAAATTCAAATTAAGCACATAATTACAAACATAATCATGATTAATTAATATAGTACAGGACAGGGTTATTACAATCTTCCCTCATTTAGGAATTTGGTCCTCCAAACTTATTTTACCTTCAGTCGAAAACAATTCGGAATACTTTTATTCAATGGTTCCAATCCTTTTGATAGTCATCTGCTCAGTCTCTAAATCAAGCGACACTCTGTCCTCAACCAGTCAGAGACTTACCTTTTCCGCCATACAAAGCTTTGCACGGTGCCACACCGAAACTAGAGTGTAAGCTGTTGTTGTAAGCAGAGTCTACCAACGATGGATAGATTTTTCCAACTTCCCTGAAAATCTAATGCATACATTTGGAGCATTTTTCCCAAAAAAAAAAAAAAAAAAAAAAAAAAAAAGTTCTTTTTGATTATACATCAATTTGCGGATGGAAAGCAGCGCTGAATCACAATTTAGGATTCCTATTTCCATCCCAAAATAGAGAGAGATTGAAGTAGCTCTGCCTATATTTGATGTTCGACTTTGACTTGTTGGCACTGAAAATATTTAGACACAAATTTAACAATTGCCTTCTTCATAATAGGTCACCAACATATTTATTTCAAATGTCAGCTAACTTTACCATAGAAGTTTGGTCTATTCCCTTGTCACAGAAGTTCAATTCATTCTTCAACAATTCCGCAATTCACAATCCAATTCGGTATTTAGTTTAGTGACTCATCACAGTTATCCAAGGTCAATCAAAAGTCTTCAAGAATATAAAGTGGATCCAGACACTGATTCCCGAGTCAACAAAGGTAACAACAAAGCAATCAACCACACAATGCACATAACTCATATATCCCCATAGTATCGATTGTAAAGTACAATAATGTTGAAGCAGTCAATTTCTAACATAATACACGTGTTCTCAATTCATTCAACAGTTCACAATTCAGTCCAATATTCAATTCCCTGTTCCATCGAGTCTTTCCACATTATCTGATAGTCGTCAAAAGCATAAGGCAATTCATATATTAATTCCCATGACGTCAAAGATATCAAAGTGGTCAATCACATATTAAACACAATTTATACATCCTCAAAGCCCCAATTACAGAATACAATGGCACTGAGCAGTTATTTACAAGGCGTACTGAATTCACACACTTTCGGATAATCGAGGTTTTCTAATCCCAATAGTGTTCACAATCAAGACTATTCGTGGTTAACAATTACCATAACATAAATTCCCAACATTTGATAACACTGAAGCAACTATTCTCCCATACAAAACAAAACATATTTCGACCAGTCAAAGATAAATGTTCAGTACTGTTCATAATCAAATTGATTTGCCATCATCGATTCCCATAACGTCAAATAGATAAGAATTCAGTAACACAGAAGCAGTCGTTCCTTAAAAATCTAATCACTAGATTTGCACAATTCTGTTCATGGTTAGATCGGTCTGTTGATAGCCCACTGATTCATAGGATTTGAGCTCCATGATGTTGTAATTTCGCATTTGTATCATGTTAGAGGATGTGTATGTGAAGTATAAGTCATAATGTGCAAGTTACATTAGTTTGAATGCAAGTTTGAAGCTCAAACAGCTTACTGGAAAACCCAGAATTCAACATGTCTGCTCGAGCGGGGTAATGGCCGCTCGAGCTTGAAATGCTAGTTCCCAGAAGTTTTGCAGGCATTGATGTCTGCTCGAGCGGGGAGATTCATGCTCGAGCTCCAAGCCATGTAGTTTGACTTTCAGCTCGAGCATCCAAAGTCACGCCCGAGCATAAAAGTGAGGCAACCAGTACTTTTGCAGACCAAAGGGGCCCACTCGACCAGCAGAAGCCACGCTCGAGTCGAGAGCCCTGTTTCAAAAATTTTGTAAAGATGGTTTGTGTTTCATTTTCCGTTCTCTTTTATTTCTAAGTACTCTTAGGCATACAATAAGCATTGTAAATGAGTTAAAAGAATAAGAAAGAAGCCTAAGAGGGATGTATGAATTAAGAACGGATTGAATCATTTGTGACCTATTATGTTCATGAAATGTGTAGGGTCAAGCATGAGAGCAAATCCACTGACAGATCACTATGAGTAATATCTTAGTAAAGATATTTTGAAGTATGTTATTTGTCCTATTGCTTATGCCTTTATAAGTCTTACAAGCTTGTTAATTCGAATTGTGGGCAAATATTTGTTTTGCTATATGATTGGGCCAAAGGCCGTTGAATATGAATGATTGGGCACTCTGTCATGACCCGAACCCACCCCTATGGATTAAGGTCATAACCGGCCAGTAATCACGAGATCACCTACGGCCTCAAACCAGATTAGATATATTTCAACAGAGTTAAGGGGCCAAAATGGAAGCAATTTAAAACTTTGTTCATAGAGCTGTGCTTACATGCACATCATAACATTTCACATATGTGTTCGTTAATAACCCACACCAAAAGGAAAGTTAACATATGAACTTTACACAATAGGATCATTCAAGTCATAACCAGCCAAACCAAAAAGCTTATGTACAAAGGTGATCCAAAGTTTTCGCCAACATTAGCAAAAGTACAACAACAAACAAAAGGGGCGAAAACAAGTCTCGTACGTGAGACGTTTGGGCTGACTCCACAAACTTGACTCTTCTCACATAACTTCACCGAGGCTGGGTTTGTACATCTCTTGGCTCACCTACAGACACATGAATGAGAGTGAGCGAAAGCCCAGTGAATAATATCAAGTAGAGAAGATACATGAACGAACTTTGAAACAGTTACATCAGACGGCCTTGGGCCCAATTCATGTTTCTATCTAATGTATTACACGACAAAAGTTCTAGATGTATCAAACGGCCTCGGGCCCGATTCACTCATATCCGACAACCTTTGGCCCATTCATTCATGTCCAACGGCCTTTGGCCCAATCGTTTATATCTGACGGCCTTTGGCCCAATCATTCATGTCAAACGGCCTTTGGCCCAATGGTCTGTATCCGACGGCCTTTGACCCAATCATTCACGTCAAACGGCCTTTGGCCCAATCATTTATGTCCGACGGCCTTTGGCCCAATCATTCATGTCAAACGGCCTTTGGCCCATTTCATTCATGTCAGACGGCCTTTGGCCCATTTCATTCATATCCAACGGCCTTTGGCCCAATCATTCATATCCAACGGCCTTTGGCCCAATCATATAGCAAAACAAATATTTGCCCACAATTCGAATTAACAAGCTTATAAGACTTATAAAGGAATAAGCAATAGGGCAAATAATATACTTCAAAATATCTTTACTAAGATATTACTCATAGTGATCTGCCGGTGGATTTGCTCTCGTGCTTGACCCTACACATTTTATGAACATAATTGGTCACAAACGATTCAATTCGTTCTTAATTCATACATCCCTCTTAAGCTTCTTTCTTATTCTTTTAACTCATTTACAATGCTTAATGTATGCCTAAGAGTACTTAGAAATGATAGAGAACGGAAAATGAAACACAAAACATCTTTACAAAATTTCTGAAACAAGGCTCCCCGCTTGAGCGTGGCTTCTGCCGCTCAAGCGGACCCCTTTGGTCTGCAAAAGTACTGGTTGCCTCACTTTTACGCTCGAGCGTGACTTTGGATGCTCGAGCTGAAAGTCAAACTACGTGGCTTGGAGCTCGAGCATGAATCTCCCTGCTCGAGCGGACATCAATGTCTGCAAATCTTTTGGGAACTAGCATTTCATGCTCGAGTGGCCATTACCCCGCTCGAGCGGACATGCCGAATTCTGGGTTTTCCAACAAGCTGTTTGAGCTTCAAACTTGCATTCAAACTAATATAACTTGCATATTATGACTCATACTTCACATACACATCCTCTAACATGATACAAATGCGAAATTACAACATTATGAAGCTCAAATCCTATGAATCAATCACATGCATACTCAAATTATACCAAATCTATCTCCAACACTTCAAATTCATGCATTCAAAACTCATACCTACATGAATTGTACTTGCATGTGGGATATAACTTTCATTCTCAACTTAAATGATGTAGAGATGTTCAAAAGCATGAACTTTAATCAAAATTCAACATGGATCATATATTTCATGCTTAAAGATACAAATTCATGGCAATTTCTTACATGCATGCATTCATTCACTTCAAATTCATCAAGATCAACTCAATTTATGTTCTAGATCACCATCTTACTTTGAATCCACAAAATTACAAACTCAACTCATGAATTTATGCTCAAATGCTTACCTAGGAGCTCTAATCTCCCAAAATCTAGTTAGCTCTTGAGCCTAGCTTCCAAATTCCCAAGTTCTCAACTCAAATCTCCAATTTTGTGCTCCCTCTCCCTCTACATTCGGTTCACTCCCTCTCTAGAGTGTTTGTTTCAGATTTCGAGCTCTAAGGAAGATGAATATGAGTGTATATTGGCCCATTTTATAGTCTCTCTTAATCAAATTGATTAAGGTTAAATAATAGTACTTAATTCAATCAGTTTACTCAAATTATTTTGATCCAGATCAATTTCTAATTAATTTTCACCATAGGCTTTAAAAATTATGTCAATCACAGTAACACAGTCAATTTCAATTTATGTGGCCGATATGACCTTCAATTTTCAGTTTATAACAATAAGTTGAACAGATTTTCCTACGGTGAACAGATAGAAATTCAAAACCACATATAATCATATAAATGGCACTCAAAATCATATTAAACACATAATCACAATCATAATTAAGATCAATTAGCATAATATGGAACAGGGTTATCACAAATTTGCCCAGAAACAAGGTAGTTTCGGCATAATTCTTGTTGAATGCATGTGGGTTAAGCCCCTTCTAGATCTTTTTTATTATATTCATGTATGACATACACACCTACTTCCTCCATTGTCCTCCATTAGCCTCCATTGTCAAAAGGAGGATTGTCTTTCCAAAAGGGAGAATCCATTTTCAACCACCCTTGTCACCCCATCATCCATATCTCCCACCTCCTTGACTTAGCAGCCTTCCCTGATTGCTTATAGAGATAGAAAGGATCAGAATTGAAGGAGAAAAAAAGATGAATGAATTAAGAGAAAAGAGATATATAGAGAGAAAGAGAGAAGTCTTCAATATTTGAACTAAAAGCTTCCATACACTAATATATCATCTTCCATATATCAAAACCAGCCTAGAAATTCTATGATAGCCATATTCTTGAGCCTTAATCCAATAAAGTGTGAGTGTTATTGAAAAGAGAGAAACATAGAGAGTTGAAGCAACTCTTCCCACACATACTATTAAGGGATTGTTTGGGGTGTCCTAAATAAGTGCACTTTTTGTCTTTTTGGACTAAAAAATTGAGGAAGAAAATATGGATGTTTGGGTTAACTTTTTGACTTTTTATGGAAAAATGTGTAATAAAAAATTGTACAAATTAATTTGTAGGGAAAAATTAGGATTGGGAGTTGTGCAACCGTAATTGTTGACTTTTGGTGAATAATGTTAACTTTTTAACTTTTTGAGTAACTTTTTGACTTTTTGGCTTTTTTGCAATATGCCAAACTTGGCCTAAATAACCCAAAAACCCATTCCAACTAGAATTTTGAATTTTCAAACTGAGAATTGAGAATACACTTCTTAAAATTGAGGTTGATCAAAAAGAAGTTTAGAAATCAATTCCTTCATTGAAAGGTAAATTTTGTACACTTTTCATTTTCTTTTCCTTTCTGGCATTTTCTTTCTAGCATTGCTTTTCTTGCTTTAACTTCATGTTATAAACTTGTTGTAAGCTAACTGGAAGTTGTTAGCTGAGCCACTTGCATATTTTCCATTTATTTTTCTGGTCTTTGAGCAAAACAAGGTTTTTCGGCCCAGCTTGATTGGCCGACCACCTTTTTAGCCAGCTTATCTTTTGGCCGACCAGCCACTCTCCCCTGGACAGAACCCAACAGCCTCCCGACGATGAAACAGAACAGTCTCAAATGGTCTCCGAGGCCCCCTGAAGCTTTCTTTTTGTTTATGTCTTTCTTTCAATTAGAGAGTGTTTGTGAGGATATATTTTTGTTGTAATATTTTAATTCCTCTCCTCCCTTATTTGGATTTATAATATTCCAAAGTTGTAATAATTTCCCACCCCACTTCTTTCTATCTCGTTCTTTTAGTTGGTTTCCTTATTTTGTAAATATGCATCTTATATTATGTTTGTCATCATATCCATGCCTTGCATCCATGTTTTATGCCTTAAGATCCGGCTAAATTTACATTTGTCGGTTTGATCGTTTATTATGTGATTTTGTGCGCTACCTCATGTCTTGAGATGATTCACATGTCATATATTTTAGAAACCGAATCTTTAGTTGCATTTCATGAGTAAATTGCATTAGGATCTTGTATATAGGATCATGAATGTTTTACTAACTTTGTTTTGTAATTATTTGCGGAACGTCGGTAAATATGTAAGTTTTTGTGGTTTAACATCCTGCTTGTGCATGTTTTTCTACTATGTTTAGCATCCTACCATGTGGCTAGTTTCTTATTTGATATAACTCTATGCATGCCGATGGGTGAAGGTTGTGTTATTTTAATTTGGAATAAAATTGATTTTCATGATCGCACTATTCAAAACATTTTTGAAATAATGAAATCAAATTATTCCAAAATGGACGACACAGTCTATATTTGTTTGCTTCACATAATAAATTTTAGGATTTATTAATAATCGAAATATGAACACATAAAGTTAATAAAAATCATATCATTGCTTAGTAGAGGCCGATCTTTTGATCAGGTGGATGGGGGTGCTCAATTAATGACCTTCCCGTCTCATACCTAAGGTTTTGAGCCAAGCATCTTGGGTTACGATGAAAAGTGGCCTTGGCACGAGTTACGGGTTTCCTAATTTTTCCAAAACATTAGGTGATAACTCTGAGATCTAATGACACAATCCATTTATGGCAAAAGAATTTGTAATAAAATGGATTTTCTAAAGTTTCTAAATCTAAACTCTCATCTATGTTTCACATTGCACTCGTGAGACTAAATCGAAGAAATCGAGGGTCCGAACTGTAAACACGCATGGGTACGCCCCAGGTACTATTACATGACCGAATAATCGTTCGAGTGAACTCACCTTTTATTTCACATGGCTTGAGCGACCATCAAGCATATAGTTCAAGCATCCAGTACTTTTGCAGACAGGCCACACCGCTCAAGCAACTGAATGACCGCTCGAGCGAATTACCCTGTTTTCAGGATTTTTGAAACACACTCCCATGTGCATGCTTTCATCCTCATGCTTAGACATCCTTGAGCATTGGTTAGACATCCTTTATAAGGAAATGAACTAGAAACGCATTAAAAGGGGATGGAATTAAGATAGAACGTTTGATTGAGACTTGTATTTCAATGTGTGCTTTGTTATGTGTATTGTGTTGGTTGACACCGAGCCTAATATCGATTTAACCCACTGTGAGTAATATCTTTATAAAGCTATATTCGAAATGTATTTTGAAATTGTTCAAGATTAGTATTTTGAATTCTATTTTGTTATCTATGAATGAATGCCCCTTTTAAATTGTAATCGCGACATCCATTAGTGAGGCCCTCGCCTGGGGCAAACAATACCGCGGCCCATTGATTAATAGGCCCTTGCTTGGGGGAAAAATACCATGGCCCATTGGATTAATTGAAGCACAAAGATCTCTGATGTTAGAACCTTAATGGTCCACATTGAATTATGAATTATTGAATGACCCATCGTGGTCCCATTGGATTGACCCTAGTGGTCTTATTGGTTTCGGCACATTGTCACATTGATACTCTATTGAATGTACCACATAAATTGAATGAATGAGCATTGTTATCTTAAAGAGATTAATATGATTGTTTATTCTAATGGTTTGCTTATTGACATGAATTATTTTGGAAGTGAAAGATACTTTTTGTAACATGCTAGATTTCATTCATATAAAACCTTTATGTTGATATTACTAACTAGGCTTCAGCCCACCCTCTCCCTTATGTGTGTGTGTGTGTGTGTGTAGGTGAGCAAGCGAGACATCAAGTTTAAGGAAGCCTTAGAGTTTACCCTTGTGAAGCCATTTTGAAGTGCCTTCGTAAAGAGGTGTGCTTAGACTCGAGACAAGTCAAGCTTTATTAACCCATCTTTTGTTTTCTTTTGTTTCTTTTGATGTTTTGGAACTTGTTATAAATGATGTTATATGAGAAGTCTAACATTGGTGTATTGTACATGAGCTTAAGTGAAGTTTAAAGTTATTGAATATTTATGATTTTGGCATGTATGCACTGTTCAATGGTCTCTCTTATATTCTATTATTACTTCCGCTAAGCCCCATTATTATTTTATGATCGATTTTGTCATTGAGGCCGTAGGTAATCCAGGATTACTGGTTGGTCATGACCTAAACCTATAGAGGCAAGTTCGGGTCATGATATCATCAATTTCCTTCTTTGCCCAAAACTAATAATTTCCAAGAATTTTCATAATTTCAAAATAATATCTGTTTCTTTCATAAAGTCTCATTTATGAGAAAATCCCATAATTTCCAATACTACTCAATAACAAAACCATTCCAACAATGTTTTAAAGAAAACCATTCCAAAACCCCCATTTTTATAAATCAGTTTAAACCCAAATCAATCCCAAATCAAACCTAAATCTCGCAAAGTATGACACTATTCAAGGAGCACATAACGAAGCTAAATATCATGCAAAAACATTAAAGAAATCCGTACCTCAGACCAAAAAAGGAGATGAACAAATCCCCAAAACTGACGAAAGACAAAAACTCAAACTTTTGATATTAAACCGACCTCTTACTCAAGCTTTACCTTTAATCCCAGAGCACTAGGGTGGCAAGATTGACGGATTGAGAGAGATCGAATGATTTAGGCAAGAATCTTAGAGAGAGATGAGAGAAAGTGGGTTCTGCTACTTTAGAGAGAGAGAGAGAAAGACAAAGAGAGAGAGAGATTAGAAAAATGAGAAAAATATCTTTTTCCCGCAGCTTTGTACAAACAGACCGCTCAAGTGACTAAAACACCGCTCGAGCATCAGACACAACACATCGTTCGAGTGACCAAAAATAGGCTCAAGCGAAGAAATCAAACTCCTAGAAGATTATCCCTGCAGAACAGACTGCTCGAGCGAAGAAATCAAACTCCTAGAAGATTATCCCCGCAAAACAGACTACTCGAGCGAACAAAACACCACTCGAGTGTAGAATACAAATTCTCAATAATTTAGACTGCAAACAAATCGCTTGAGCAACCAGAACATTGCTCGAGCGAAGAAAGCCCTACTCCAAGAAGTTCAGGCTGTGGACCTAATTCTGGAAGAAAGCAAAGACCGCTTAAGCGACCAACCCACCGCTCGATCGAACCCAACATAAAACAACCAAAACATCTCCAGAAATATTAAGCCCAACCTATTTCAAAACATATCCTAAAGATCAAATTCATAACTCCAAGATTATATACTACTGGAATAGACGTCAACAACACGAATAGACACCAAACTCATAACCAAAAGGTATAAAAGGGTCAGGTCTAAACCCGGGCCGCAATACTAATAGAGTATTAAAATCTGTTTGGTGGCAACTAGGGCTTTGTGTTTTGGAAAGTCCAAGAAGTTTGTTGTATGTGCTGCTAATATTGATATATATCATATATATCAATTTGGTGGGTTTAGCTCTTCATATAAGCTTGTTGTGTAATCTAATTTGGTGCATATACTAGGCTTATTGTTGTATATTCAAGTCCAAACTTAGTGCTCTGCTTGTTTGCTATTTCTCTACTGTAAAGTTTCGAGTTCTGTTTCGGCTATGCTTTAAAAAATAGTTTTAGGAGCATTTAAGCAGTTATTGTGGGAGCTGATTTTGGTCTATTATTTTGGGTCTTCTTCAACTTGTTCGGAGACAATTTGTTCATCTATTTGGTGAGGTCTTCATTTTATTTATTTGTGATTATTTGGAATTCACTTAAGGGTAGTTGTGAGACCATTCATGTCTCATTTGTAACTCTTGATTGATAGTGGAATCGGACTACGGTCCCATGGACATACCTCACATTGAGGGAATCACGTAAAAATTCTTGTCTCATTGTTGATTTATTTTTTCTACATTAGTTTTTTATTTCCTTTGATTGTTTTACACTTGTAGAAAACCATCTATTTTTTCCTAACAACTAGTATCAAAACTTACGGTTTATTTTGGGTTTGTTTATATGTGTAAATCAATGGAAGGGAATGTAGCTCATATGACTAGCTTCAATGGAAGCAATTGGGTAACTTGGAAAACTAAAATAGTGGACCTATTATTTTGTAAATATTTGTATCGACCTATTGAGGTTTCTAGTGGCAAACCCAAGAGTATGAAAGTTGATAAATGAAAAAGGCTTAATCGAAAAGCCTTTTGCGTTATCCATCAATGGATTGCTGATAGTGTGTTTCATCATGTTGCTACCAAGAATTCGACGCATAATTTATGGGAAAAAAAAATTAGAAGGCCTTTATGATAGAAAATCAACCACAAATAAAGATTTTTTATTTCAAAAGTTAGTTAATTTAAAATATAAAGAGGGCAACCCCATTCCGAAACATTTGAATGGAATGAAGAGTATTGTTAACCAACTTACTTCTATGAAAATTATGTTTTGATGATGAGTTGCAAGCTCTAATGTTACTTAGTTCCTTTCTCGAAAGTTGGGAGACTTTGGTTGTGACGGTTAGTAATTCAACGCCCGATGGAGTTATTACGATGAGCCAAGTCACTAGTAACTTGTTGAATGAAGAAACTAGAAGAAAATTAGCCGTTTCTTCTCATTTGAAGGAATTTGTTATAAGAGACCAAAGCAAAACAAGGAGGAGGAGTAAGACTCCTCGTGGTCATAATCAAAGCTGTGACAAATCAAGAGATCGTTCTTTTTCAAAGAAAGACATTGAATGCCATTATTGTCATGAGAAATGGCACATGAAGCGAGAATGCCAAAAGCTCAAGAACAATGAGAAACGGCATGACAAAAGTGTAGAAAATAAGCAAGAAGACATAGCAGCAGTTACTATCCATGGTGATCTCATGATTATTTGTGAAGATGGTTGTGTCAACTTTGTGGGCCAAGAGAGCAATTGGGTGATTGATTCCAGTGCTTCTTTTCATGTGACTTCTTGGGTTGATTTCTTCACTTCTTACACCAAAGGAGATTATAGTTGTGTTCGAATGGGAAATAAAGGATTATCCAAGATTGTTGGCATGAGTGATGTTTGCTTATAAACAAATTTAGGCTGCAAGTTGTTGCTTCAGGATATGAGGAATGTTCCCGACACTCGCCTCAATTTCATCTCTACTGAGAAGCTAGATGATGAAGCCTACAACAACAAATTTGGTGATCGAAATGGAAGCTCACAAAGGGTTCTTTGGTGGTGGACAAGTACAAGAAGACTTGCACACTTTATTCGATGTAAAGAAAAATTTACAAAGGTGTTATAAATGCACTTGAGGATGATGTTTCTACTGAATTGTGGCACAAGCGGCTTGTGCACATGAGTGAAAAAAGGGTGCAAGTTTTATTCAAGAAAGATCTTCTACCCGATTTGATAAGTACGTATCTTAAGACTTGTGTTCATTGATTGGCGAGTAAACAACATAGAGTTTCTTTTCATAAAAATATTACTATTGGAAAAGAAAATGTTTTGGAGTTGGTACATTCAGATGTGTGTAGTCCTTTTTAAGTTGGGAGACATAGTGGTGCATTTTATTTTGTTACTTTCATTGATGATTATTTAAGAAAAGTCTATGCTTTTGTACTAGAAACTAAAGATCAAGTTCTAGATGTGTTTAGAAACAGGGTTAAAATTAAAGTGTATCAGAATGGACAATGGTGGTGAATACATTAGGCCATTTGATGAGTATTGTCACAGCTAAAATATTGGGCATCAAAGGACTATTAAGAAGACTCCTCAACAAAATGGCATTGCTGAGAGGATGAACCGCACCATTATGGAAAGAATAAGGTATTTGCTTTCATATGCTAAAGCCAAGCTCTTTCTTAGGTGAGGCAATGAGGACAATTGTAACACTTTGTACTTCTTAGACTAGTGGGATTGCTCTTGACACTATTATTATTATACTTGGAGCCTCTTTGGTTCGTTTTGGGACACTAATTGAGGTGGTATCATAATAGTAAAGTAAGATTGAACCAAAAACATTGATTCGGATAATTGTCCTATGAGTAGTCTTCACTCTTTTGTCGTTTTCTCTTTCCACACTTTGACTTTGGATGTGAAGCTAGAACCATTGGAAATCTTGTTTCCAGGGCTTCAATTTGGACACAAGAACGACCTAAAACGGATTCTGAACGAGAGAGCTGTGCCTATTTGAAATTTAAGTACCAGTGCTGGAAGCAAGTTCGCTCGAGCGAACTTTTGGTCGCCTGAGTGGTTTGCACGAATTTCAAATATTCTGGGACCTTCTTTTCACTACTCGAGCCAAGCTTTGGTTGCTCGAGCTGTCTATTCGATACCAAGCACTTTTAAGTGAGTTTTTGGCCCAAAATCATTATTCTTTCTTTCTCTTTTCTCTCCCTCTCCTCTATACCCAAACCCTAGAGCTCCAAACACTTGATTTGTCAAATGTTTCCCTTAAATCCACCCTAGATCCTCCAAGAAAATTACAGAACAAGGCTAGTTCGAGATATCTACCGATTGTTTCGCATTTTCGTTGAAATTTCAAGTGGGTTTCCATCTCAAGCTTCCATCCTTAAGGTAGGGGTTTCTTTAACTTATTATATCTTTAATTTGAGAACCACATGTGGTAATTTCATTAAATATTCACCTTGTAGATATATATATATATATATGTATATGTATATATGTATGGATTGGATTTGCTAATAAATGATTTGGAAGGACGTGGGCAATAATTCATGATTATGGATGGAATGATGTCTATTATTGAGGATTATGGTTGTTGATGATGAAAATTAGTCTTTAATTCGTGAAAGAGTGAAAACCCTAATTTTCTACAAACCCTAGTTCTGAAACTTGTTCAATAAAGAGGGGTTTTGCTCAATTGATTTTTAAAACATGAAATTGAGCATGGTTATTTGACTTTGAGGTTGAAATATGAATTATTGGGTTGTTGTGATATCAATGTATATGAATGGTTAGAAGAATAAAGATGGGGTTTTGCCCAATAGGCCTTTAGAACCTAAAATTAAGTGTGTTTACTTGACTTGGAAGTTGAAAAGTTAGACTTTGAGACTTTTACACCAAAACTGGAGATGATGATGGTTATGAATTGAAGAATTTTCTCATTGTTGACATGTGAATTATTGAATTGTTGTGCACTGAAATCATTTTAGGGGAAAATGAGAATTTACAAATTCATGCATCATATGCATTATTAAATTTCTTTTATAATACAATGATGATTTGAATGGTGGAAAGTTGAAAGGGGGTAGATAGTTTATGAATTCGGGTAGTGAGTTAGGTGGATTTGAGTTGTGTATTGTATTTGGTACCCACGTAGGGAGTCAAGGTGCCCAATTGCCCAGACTGCGCATATCTCCAGACGAATGTGGGAAAATGTTTTTGGGTGTCCACAGGCCCGTCGTTTCAGGAGTCGGCAAATGTGGAAAAATATTTTTGGGTGTCCATGAGCCTGCCGTTTCAAGAGCCAGCAAATTTGGACAAACATGATTTTTGGAAAATGGTTTTAGGTGTCTGCATCCCCGCCGTTTCTGGAGTTCGCAAATGCAGTAGGGAAAAATGTTTTTGGATGGCCATCGCCCCGCCGTTTTTGGAGCCAGTAAATGTGAGACTATTTTCAATATACAAAATCTATATCTATGTATGTATTTTAAATTACGGCTCTTACTTGGAATGTCATAATATATTTACCACCCTCTAAAAATCAAGATTTGCTAATTCAATCTTAACATTGCTCATTTTATTCTCATACATAAAGGTATTTGTAGACACCCCATTTTTGACTGCCCTTAAGACTTGGGCGCGACTAATGGTTTGCTCTGTGTTGGAAGGTGTGCAGGGCGCAGGTTCAGTTTCTTCGGCAAGGAGAGAGGTGAATCTCAACTTCACACCCCATTTTGAACCAAAATTATTTTGGATGGTTTTGAGACCTTAAAACCCTCTCTTTCAAAACATTCTTGAAATAAAATTCCCACGATGTTCCGACGCTCGCATTTCGGTAAATGGTGCGCTTTTCGGTAAATCGAGCAAGGACAAAGTGGAGATGAATGAAAGAGAGACGAAATCTTTGAAAAAACTTTCAAAACACCTTACTTTGGGGTTTGAAGTTAAAGAGAAGAGGAGAAGAGGGGAGAAAACAAGTTGGAGAAGAGGTTCGGCATGAATCCGGGTGGGAGAAAGACGAGCAGTCATCGCTAAATCAAGCTCATCTACCTATACACTTGGAGTTGAGCTATGAGGCCACCACCATTGGAAAGAAGACTTCCGGGGCTTCATTTTGCACTCAAGAATCTCTCAAAACCAAGTCCGGGAGGGGGAGATATGATCGGTTGAACTTGGGAATCAGTCCGGTTGGATCGAATCTGCGCGGCTTCACCAAAAAGGGCATAACTTTTTGCACAGGAGGAATTTTAATGCAAGGTTTACGCCATTGGAAAGCTAACTTCCGGGGCTTCAATCTGGCCATCCACCGGCACTTTTTGACCTTATTGGACACCCATCGGAACTCTATTTAGCCGACCGGCCAGTACAAAGTGCAGGTCGGCAATTTATTGTGCCGACCGGCAATTTATTGTGCCGATGACCCTTTTTCTTGGCCGATCTGACCCTTTTGACTCTCCCAGGCATAATGCATGCCAGCTGTGCCAGCTGGGATGCACAGAACCAGCTCCACGTGCATATATGTGCCTATTTTGAGCCTTTACACCACCTTTGCCCCTTTCTTTGCACCCTTTGCTCAAGGCTTCTTGAGGAAGCCTTGACCCCTTGTCTTGGCTTCCTCAAGAAGCCTACCAGCTGTCCAAGCTTCTTAAATAAGCCTTGACCCCCCTTGACCCTTTTTGGATAGCTTGTCTTGTAAGCTTGCCCTTTACATTGCCTATATAAGAGAGGTCCCTTCTCCTTTGTTTAGGGTTGGAGTTTTTGAGTAAAAAACCAGAGAGTAGACATATATATCTAACATATATATCTACAACCCTCTATATCTATCTTATCCAAGCCTCCAAACACCTTTGTTCTTGCATCATTTGCCCTACAACACCTAGCACAACACCTCCATCCTCCATTCCAGCACTTTGGAGGCCATTTGCAAAGGTTAGAAGCTCAAAAACTTGGACCAACGGCCACTGGTTTGCTGCTCTTCAAGGGTAAGCACCCATTTCCCTTAAACTTGCATTTTTTAGCTTCATTGGTTAGCCTTAGTTACAAGTATTTTTGAGCTTCGATGTAAACTGTAAAGAGGCTTATTTTGAGCCCTTCTTCAACATTGAAGAAGGGCTCAACACTGTTGGGGACCTCCATGTATGACTTGCTTCATTACCCCTCTTTGGTCCCCATTTTTGCATGTTTGTTTAGCTTATTTTGCTTCTGTTTTTCGGCCATGATCAGAACTGAGAGTGGCCATATTTTGACCCCCTTGACATGTTCCATGAAGGGTCTTTGGCTGTTTGATGCATGTTTTGTGTACTTCATGTTATAGCCCTCTTGTGGCCTTAATCTTGCATTGCATTTTGAGCATGTTTGTATATTGATTTGGGGCTTGTCATCTACTGTAAGTAGTCATATTTTTGGTCCCTCTTCAGTGTTGTAGAAGGGTATTTTTCTTTTTGGGCTTTTCATCTACCACTTGCTTCATTGCCTCCCTTGCGGAGCCATTTTTGCATGCCATTTTAGTCCCATTTGTGTTTACTGTCTTGCCATGCTTTGTACTGTAAAAATGCTTGTCTCGGGGCTGGCTTTCTTCTGTCTCTCCATTACATGTTCAAATTATGCATGTTTTGTATAGCTGTAAACCATTTCATGCGCCTAATCTTGGGTTTCGGGGTCTATAGCAT
Source organism: Camellia granthamiana (assembly GCA_036172215.1). Classification (NCBI taxonomy): domain Eukaryota; kingdom Viridiplantae; phylum Streptophyta; class Magnoliopsida; order Ericales; family Theaceae; genus Camellia; species Camellia granthamiana. The sequence goes on from CM069904.1 coordinate 43,248,393, forward strand.
GCATTGGTTACATATTTCCATGTTTTGGGACCATTTGCCATCATGTTCCAGCGCTGAAATCTGCATATTTACATGCCATGTTTCATCATTTGCCATGCCTTGTTAGAGTTGCATGTTGTATCTTAGGATTGATCCATGCATTGGACATGTTTGTGTGCATTTCGGTTGCCTCATTTCACCTAATGGCCTCCTATGTGAGTGTGGCTGAGGCTATCTCATATTGGTGTAAGCCCATCTTGCATTGTGTATGCCATGTTTCAATGCGTTGTGCATGTTATGTTATGTACATTGTGTGTGCCATGTAGTTGCATTGCATGTTTGTGTGTTAGCTTGCATGCTTAGGTTGCATGTGCATTGTTGTGCATTGCCTCACCTCTTGATCAACCATGATTGAGGTTGGGTCCCTTGTATGTTTGTGTGCATTGCATTTGACATTGAAATGCAAACTTGGCCTCTTAGGCCATCATGCGTCGAAATGCGCCATTGATGGCCCGGGGGGTCAAAGGCCATGCTCCCTTGAGTCCATTGCATGATAGGGAGTGTGTCCATGCATACATTGCCTTGAAATTCCATGCCATACACTGTCTGGCCTTGTTGCTGTCAAAACTGTCTTCTGCAGGAATTGTTTACCGACCGGCAGAACAGAGTGCCGACCGGCAATGTATTGGTGGCCGATAACCTCTCAAGCAGCCGACGGTCATTTTAAACGGCCGGTGGTCATTTCATCCAGCCGATGGTGTACTGCAGTGTGCAGGGAACATGCCCCAGAACTTTGGCAATTTTCAGAGAAGCAGGGCAGTGTAAACAAAGGCAGCAGTGGTATGGTACGGACTTTCCGGGCAAGACAAGTTCGAGCATGCATCATTCGCGCATCCTGAGGCAAGGGCTGAGGCCCCTCTTCTTTTTATGTTAAATTTAATTTAATAATTAGAAATTTCTATAATAATTAATTTATTCTGTATTTGGACTGTATTATTTTGGGACTGTATTATTCTTTCGGGTCCCTCTGTGTGAGGGCATATTTGTAATAAGTGTGGGTGAGTGTGTGTATGTCTTCCAACCCCCATTTCTTTCTTCCCTTTTATTTACTTGCTTTGATGGTTAGTATTAGGGCACGTTTATTTTAGCATACCTTATGCAATGCATGCGTGCATCCATACATTTGTCTTACATGCATCGGGCTCGGAACATCATGCTAACTGCATTGTATTTCAATTCCAAATTGAATACGTGTTATCTGTCGCATTTCACATGCCATGTTTAGGATAGACGAGCCTATTATAGCTGCATTTTGCCTGTGATGCATTAGCCACTTAACATGAACTAGGATCATGCATTGATTACTAACTAGTTTCTGTTTTGGCACGGAGTACTAGGTAAGCTTTTATGCTTTAGCATGCCGCATGTGTGTGAATGCTAACATGACAGCATGCTTACCATGTGGCTAGATGCTTATGTGATAAACTGCTTGAATGCCTGTGGGTGAAGGTTGGATTGTTTGAGTTGGAAAAACTCGTTGAAATCTGTGTTTTAGCCTACTCGCGAGTAGCAAATTCTAAAGCGCTTTTCAAAACTAACGGATATACAATGCTTATTTCCAAATTAGGCAATCTAGTCTATACTTGTTTGCTGTGCGCATCACATAGTAATTCTAGGCTAATAACCGGAATAAGAACACATAACGTTTTCAAAATCGGATATCATGGTTAGTAGAGGCCGGTCTTCGGACCGGGCGAAAGGGGGTGCTCATAGCTGACCTTCCTCGATCGTACCCAAGTTCCCGAGCCGAGGCAACTTTGGTGATGACGGACACGTGGCCTTTGGCACTGAGTCAGGGTTTCCTAAATTTCCCATTTTAAAAAATATTTAGGTGGCGACTCTGTATCTGGCAAAGCAGTCCATGTTTGGCACTTCTTTTCAAAATCTGTTTTTCTCAAAGCGATTTGCCAGAGTTGGACTCTTTGGTTCAGACTAAGAACCGCAACAAAAAAAGGGAGTCCGAACTGTAGCGAGGTTCCCCCGCGGCCCTGTCTACAGTATTTATACGCATACAATAAAATTTTCCAAATGTTTGCACAACATGATCATGTGTATTTCAATTAATTATATAATTTGTTAATCATACTTCCTGCTGAGCATTCGTTCACCCCACGAAAACTAATCATTTTGCAAGAAATGAAGTTGACGAGCCATCTAAATGATTTACCGTGGAAAGCAATTTGGATTAAGCATGAATGATCACTTGTTTGATGTTTTGTGTTGATGCCTTAGGGTTATTTTGTATAACTTCTTAGCTTTTGAACTGTTTCATTTTAACCATGGTTGTAAACTGACTGTATTGAAATTTTTGTGAATAGTTCAATAGGGAAAAAGTGTTATGGAATCATATTATTATTTCTTTATCTACTGTTTGTATCTATGTGGATTGAGATAAGAGAACAGGATTTGAGAGGTGTTTTTCCAGGGCGTTACAACAACAGTTGACTTAATCAATTTGTCTCCTTTGTATCCTTTGAATGGAGATGTTCTAGAAAGAGTTTGAACCAACAAAGATGTGTCTTATGAATATTTGAGAGTGTTTGGTTGCCAAGCTTTTGTTCACATTCCAAAGGATGAAAAATTCAAGCTTGATAGCAAGTCAACACAATGTATTTTTCTTGGTTATGGGCATGATGAACTTGGTTATAGATAGTGGGATCTGGTCGACAAGAAAATTCGAAGCCATGATATTGTGGTTCTTGAAATACTAAACAATTGAAGACTTTGGCAAAAGTGATCGACCAGAGCCAAAAACTAGTGATTTTATTGACATGGATCCATCTCCTTCATCTTTGGTGGATGATGAAAATAGAAGGAGATGTACAGTCACCTCTTGAAGATATGGATGATGATGATGTTACTCCAAATGAAGTTAAGCCCGAATTTGAAGAAGAACATCCAACTCAAGAGCCACAACCACAACATGAGTTGAGGAAATCTACAAGGGGCCAGCAACCTTCGAAAAAATATCCTCCCAATGAGTTTGTGTTGATATCCAATCAAGGAGAACTCGAGAGCTACCAAGAAGCAATTGAGCATGCAAAGAAAAGTTATTGGGAAAAGGCCATGGAAAATGAAATGAATTCCTTGCTTGAAAATAAGACTTGTGATTTGGTGAAGTTGCCTATGGAGAGGAAAATTCTGAAAAATAAGTGGGTCTTCAAATTGAATAATGATGGCAAGAATCCAAAGTACAAGGCACGCCTTATTGTGAAAAGTTTTGGGCAAAAGAAAGGTGTTGATTTTGATGAAATTTTCTTGCCAGTTGTAAAGATGTCTTCAATTCAAGTTGTACTTAGCGTGGCCGCAAATATGAATCTTAAAGTTGAGCAACTTGATGTGAAGATCGCATTTTTTCATGGTTATCTTGAAAAGAAAAATTACATGGAGCAACCGGAGGGTTTTGTGGAGAAAGGGAAAGAGTATTTGGTTTGCAAATTGAAGCAAAGTTTGTATGGCCTCAAGAAAACATCGCGGCAATGGTACAAAAAGATTGACTCTTTCATGATGAATAATGGCTTTTCTAAAACCATTTTGGACCATTGTGTGTAAAATTTCCCAGATGACAAATTTATCATTCTTTCGCTTTATGTCAATAGACATGTTAATTATGGGTCAAGATGCTTCCATGATTAACAAGTTGAAATTCGAGTTGAGCAAGTCATTTGCTATGAAAGATTTGGGACCGATAAAGCAAATTCTTCGTATGAAAATTGTTCGTGATCGAAAGAAGTGACTGATTTGGTTGTCTCAAGAAAGCTACATTGAAAAGGTTCTTGAGAGGTTCAACTTGGATAAAGCAAATTCGTTTGGTTGTCCACTTGCGGGTCACTTCAAGCGTAGTTCGAATCAATGTCTCACAAGTGAGAAAGATAAAGAAGAGATGTTGAAAATTCCTTATGCTTTAGCGATTAGTTCTTTGATGTACACCATGGTTTGTACAAGGCCAGATATTGCTCAAGCCGTTGGTGTGGTGAGTCGGTTTCTCTCTAATTCGGGTAAAGAACATTGGGTAGCGGTGAAATGAATTCTAAAATATCTTTGAGGGACTTTGAAGGTGTGTTTATGTTTTGGGAATGGTAAGTCGATGCTTGATGGGTTCACAGATTCTGACATGGCCGATGATATTGATTCTAGGAAATCTACTTTGGGGTAATTGATGACATGTGCAAGGGGAGCTGTGCATGGCAATCTAAATTGCAAAAGTGTGTTACTCTCTCAACTACCGAAATTGGATTTATCGCCATTATGGAAGCTTGTAAGGAAGAGTTATGGTTGAAGAAATTTCTACAAGAGTTGGGTTTGAAGCACAAGAGCTATGTGTTTTATTGTGATAGTCAAAGTGCTATTCATTTGAGTAAAAATTTACCTTTCCATTCGAGATTGAAACACATTGATAGGAGATACCATTGGATTTGTGATATGTTAGATTCGAAGTTGTTGCAACTCGAAAAAGTTCACACAGATGATAACATTTCAAATATGTTGACTAAGGCTTGGTCAAGGGACAAACATTTGACGTGTTGAAGTTTGGCGGGTATGGTTGATGTCTCCACCTAAGTTGGTAGAAAGAGAATTATTGGGTATACCTCCTTAGTAGAGTATAGGACCCAATTAGTTTATTAAAAGAATGTATAATTTGGTTTGGTTTTGGTTATAATATATTTTTTATATATTATAGTTGATTTTTTGGAAGCCCAATAAAGTATTAAAATCTATTTGGTGGCAACTAGGGATTTGTGTTTTGAAAAGTCCAAGAAGTTTATTGTATGTGCTGCTAAATTTGATACATATCATACATATCAATTTGGTGGGTTTAGCTCATGATATAAGCTTACTGTGTGTAAGGAGGGGTTCTATGTAAGTAGTGATTAGAGAGGCAAAACTATGTTGATGGTCCAACAATGGTGGGATGACTGGAGAATGAGTAGCTAGGTGAGGGTGAAGCAAGTAACTCAAGAAGAAATGTATAGCAGTGCACAAATGGGCAACATCTCCCTCAAATCCTCAATCATCCTCTCTCTGGACCTTAGGAAATGGGTCCTAGTTATAGGCTTTTCCTTGGTACCAAGAGGACACCAAGTGGCTAAATAGAGAGAAGACATGTATCCCTAAGGATCAAATGGAATATTCTTCCTTGAGCCACCAAGCTGAAGGTGCCACGCGTCCCTATACATGTGTGCTATCTGTTTGGCACAAATGCCTTAGAAAGTGTAGTTGCGGCGACAGTGTTTGGCGCTGCAACTACCCTATTTGAGCCTCAGCAAATGCAGTTGTGGCGACAATGTTTGCCGCTACACTTGCCTTCTCAACTTGAACCTCAGCAGGTGCACTTGCAGTGGTAAACATCGCTGCTGCACTTGCCTTCTCAGTTCTATTTAGCCAGTACATGCATTCTCAGGACTTCATAGCCTACTGTCAGCCATGTTTTCATGTTCACCTCAGCGAAGCCTCCACCCTCAGCCACCTAACCACAAACTCCCCAGCTTCCCAGGGTGCAGGCCATAGCCAAGCCTGCTATCGACCATGTTGTGCCTTAGTACCAAGCCCAAGGGGGTTTCCCTAGTCGTGCCTATGCGACTATGGCAGGTCCATGACCTAGGTAATGAGAAGAGAGTCCCTTATACTCGAGCTACCCTGCTCCCATTTTTGCAGGGCTGTCGCGGTACACTGGTATATTTGGGCTTGCTATCAACTTCAACCAGTACGTCTCGGGGCCTACTATCAGCACTGAGCTAATGAACTTTGGAAACCTGCTATCAGCCCTAGGCTAATAATGCCTTAGGGCCTGCTATCAATGCCAAGCATTAGCCACTACTTGTGGATGGGAAACTTCTCCCAAAGGCTGCTATCATCTTAGCGGGGTGTTTCCTCCACAAGTTAGTTGTTGCGATTGTAGTTGTTGTGGCAATCATTTCCCGCGACAAGTTCAAATGGCAAAACCGATAATATCAGAGATGGCGGGGCCAATAAAATGCCTCCGCAACTTGACCGCTGCAAGTGTTGCCTCTGCAATTTAGTTGTTTCGATTTTCTCTTTCCCTCGACAACTTTAGATACGGTGGAACCGACAATATTAGAAATGGCGGCTGTACCGACAATACTTGGAATGGCAGCGCTGAGACAAAGAATCTTTGCAACTTGACCGTTGCAAGTGTTGCCTCTGCAACTTAGTTGCTTCGGTTTTCTCTTTTCCTCAGCAACTTCAGATGATGGCAGGACCGACAATATTGGGAATGGCGGCGCTGAGGCAAAGTGCCTCAGCAACTTGACCGCTACAAGTGTTGCCTCTGCAACTTCACTTAGACATTTTCCTTCGTAGAGTCTATTCGGACCTTTGGCGAGTCGGACCTGCTTCGGTCCACTATTGGCCCACTTCCCTTGAGCTTTAGCCCATGCTCCTTTAGACATTCTTGGTCGCTTAAAAAGGACGACCTCAGCACTTAGGCCCATACTTAATTTGGACCATAATTTATGACCCTCTACATTTGCCCCCTACGCGCATGGTGTGGCTTGCTTTTCGTGCTCCTTTCGGATACGATTAGCCCTACAGTTCGGACTCCCATGGTTTTCTATCTGATTTCGCAAGTGCAATGTGAAATAGTGAAAACACAAAAGGAGTCCAAATCCGGCAATTCTTTTTGGAAAATTGATGTTTTGAATCAAATGCCAAAAATGAACTGCTTTGCCAGATTTCAGAGTCGCCACCTAAATTTTTATTTTATTTTTATTTTTTGTGGGAAATTTGGGAAACCCGAGACCCATGCCAAAAGCCATTAGTCCGTCATCACTGAAGTGTCTCGGCTCGGGAACTTAGGTATAAGAGGAGAAGGTCATAAATTGAGCACCCCACTCGTCTGATCAAAGATCGGCCTCTACTAATCATGATGTGATTTTTACTTACATTATATGCTCTTGTTCCAATTATTAGCTAACATTACTGCATGATGCACACAAATATGGACTAATTTGCAAAAGTTGGAATGCTTTGATTTCATGTTTGTTTGAAATTTTTTTTGAATACACGCCACGTAAAAAGGTGAGCTTGTACATTAATCAATTTGTCTCAATTTCAGCAATTAGCCTTCATCGACCGGCATTAAAACAGGTATATCATTTAAGCAAATAGCCTCATGGAAAGCATGCTTGATATGGAAACAATCACACTTATGCGGTATGTTAAAACAATAAGTGCTCACCTAGTACTCCAAGCAAGCCGAATAAAGAAAAATTATTAGAAAATATGCGTGTTCCTAAACGATACAATATGACTAATGCAACGTACACATTTATGCAATTTGTATAGGCTCGGCTATGAGCATGATATATGATCCAATTCAAGACATGTGATAAATCACGTTTTCAAGTAATGAAATTGAAATTGACATTGGTTAGTATGATGAGTCGAACCCAAATGCATATGAGACGAGTATATGCAAACATGAGAATGCTAAGTAAACATGATGCTTTATACTACCATCATAAGCGGAGAAATAAAAGGGAGAAAGAAATGGAGGTTAGAAGACATACACCATTATTACATGTTCGCCCTCATCCAAGAGGGTGCAAATAAATGTCCGAGTGTCCAGATTAAGCTAACTATTCCAAATTTGAATAAATGAATTAAAACTAGCTAATTATTAATATCTAAGTTATCAACTAGTTATTTAAGTCATTACAACCAAGATGAACAATATAACTAACTAGATGAGTTAACTAATTATGACAATTGCAAATACACAATGCTAACTATAATGATAATTGATGAATTATAACAATAATGGGAACATTAATTAACAACATTAATCCAAACAAGAATGCACAAGGATTGTATGCATAGCGTCCAGAAACTACTCTTTCTGCCCAGACTTGCTCTGTTTCACCTTCAGTCACTGCCTTCTATTTTTTCCAAAACACTCTGTTTTCCAAACATTGGGAGCCGGCCGGCCCCAAAAGAGCTCCGATCGGACCCAAAAAGTGCTGGCTGGCACTAAATTTTATGCCAAAAGAGGTTTTGTGCTCTGAGATGAGAACAGTGCAGATAGAGCCTTTCTAGGCCCTGTTTGTCCTCTCTGCTCTTTTCTGTCATGGAAATCCTCAAGAGAAGAACGAAGTCATTTCCAAGACCATCAAATGAGCAAGTTGATCGCTTGATGATTTCGGACATGATTTTGGACAAAAATTAAAGAATGCAATGAACAATGACCACCCCTTCCTTCTATCATGAAATAAGCTCAAAGAGGGAGGTAGAGACGCTTCAAGGTTCATCAAAACATAATGAATTGACGTATGACGACCCTTAACACAATGGACTCAGCATAACGTTCGGCCCAACCTAGGTAATACAACTCATATTCTTTATGTCGGTTGGTTCATTTTCAGCCTCTTTTCTTAGTCTTTTCCATTCTTTAATCCATTTGTCCAAAGTGATGATTATGTCCGCTAAATGTGAAGAACGTCAAACGAGAGGTACTCCTAAATATGAAGGAGAGACCATGCCTTTGACGATGAACCTCTGTAGAAATTAAGCCATTGAGCATAGGTCTCTAGCTCATATTTTGAATGACCATCGATTGGTTGAAATAACTCTCAAACAAGAGAAGAAAAAAAGAAAGAGAGGAGGTTGCAGACATGATTGCGAGATTGATTCTTAATTAACCATAGAAAAGCTATCAAAGCATGTATAACACAAAATAACAAGCTAGATGTGAAGACTTACAATGCAACAAGCCTAAAACAGTCTCTAATATGCTAAAAACAGTGACTAAAAATCATGTTAGAGAGCATAAAAAGGTAGGAAAGAATAAGGCAAAGCAAAGTTAGTGAACAAACGCAAGGAGAGGTGGCTAACCTCTCCATTTTTGAGACCTCAAACCATGTTTTCTAGCCTTTTCCAAGCTCTAAAAATCAGTTTAAAAGGCAAAGAAAAGAGTGCAAAAACAAGGGCTTGAGCTATGAAATAAGGTGCAAGAGAAGGTGTTAACCTTCTCTACCCTTTGGTAGCTATCCAAGCCCAAGTTTAAACACTTGAAATAGACTCAAGACAGCACAAAAACACAAGAAGTAGCTAACAAGAGATAGAAAAGGAAGTAAAAGAGAAGGTGGTAAGCTTATACCTCTCAAAGAAGCAAGCTCTTGTTTGTAACACAAACTTGGTTCAAGCACACTCTCAAGCTTGAATTGTGATGCACAAGCCTCAACCAAGGCTCTAAGGTTATGATCTAAGGTGGTATATGGTGTATAGATATTAGTTAAGAGAGATAGGCTTGGTCAAAGGTGACTTGTATAGGAAGAAAGAGCTCTCTCTTGTGTGTATAGGCTCTTTAGAAATTATTCAACCCTCAAAACAGATATATAACCTCATTTTTATAGAATTTAAGCAAAATAGGTCAAAAATATCTTCAAAAATGGACAGTTGGCCCATTCCCGCCCAGAACAGTGTTTCTCGCTATCGAGAGTTAGCCGGCTCCCAATGTGGTACGGCTAACTCCCAATGTGTTCCCTTGTTCCACTGTATCAAACTCAATGTAGGGTGACACAATGCTCAAAAATGAATTTCTGGGGTAAACATAGTATAAATATGAAAGGTTTAGGATTGGTTTTGGAGCACGAGCTTACGTTCCTACATTGAGAACTCGAATCACAATCAACACTTCATCATCGAGTGCACAGGACAAAGTGTCCAAGTCTTGCAGGTGGTCAAAAATGGGGTGTCTACATATGGGTGACACATTGTAGACACCCTATTTTTGACCATCCTCAAGACTTAGACGTCATTGTTTGAACACTCGATGATCATCCATGCTCATGTTCGTTTAGAGCGTCTGAAGTTCTTGGCGGAGTGCCTTGCCTTCGGACCTCTTGACTTGTCTGTTTTGTGCTTAGTTGTGCACCAAGGACTTGCATCTTTGCTTCTGGGGGAGGAGGGTGGCCTGCTGGCTAGCCCTACAACCCATCGGCTAGGCCTTGCTTCCATCGGCCATCAATGGTGGCCGGTCGGTCTTGCTGATGGCCAGTCGGCCACAAGTTTTGGCCGAAGACCTTTTTTCTGCTTTTGCAGATATTTTTGGTGCCAGCTGTTCTAGTTGTTGAACACTGAGCTCATCCTCCATACACATGTATAGAGGGATGAAGCAAGCTTTTTGCTTGCATTTCCTATATAAGGGGAGCTCCCTCCCCCTATTTGAGGGTTACAAATTTCAGAGCTAAAATTTCCCCTTCTCTCTCTCTCTCTCTCTCTCTCTCTCTCTCTCTCTCTCTCTCTCTCTCTCTATTGTGTTATATTGAGCTTGAAAGTGTATTTTCTTCACATATTTGCACACAACCCTCTTAGCCAAACATCTTGACCTTGGAGCTAAGATTCCTTAAGACTTGTTTGGGTTCCTAAAGCTGGTTTTTGGCTCAGAAGTTGTCCTCTTGCTACTGTGCTTCAAGGGTAAGCATATTCCCTTTTTAAGCTTATTTTTGTATACCATCTTAGCCACCTTGGCATGCTGTTTTAGGCTTGGTTGTTAACTACAAAAAGCTCTATTTTTAAGTGTTAAAAATTTTGGTTTGAGTCCTTGTTAGGGTTAGGGGTGGTCTACCCTCTTTGGTTGCTTATTTGCTAAGCTTTAGTACCACCTTTTAAGGCTATTCAAACTATCTCTTTTTGGCCTTTTAACCACTGAATTCTAGAGGAATTTCAGTGGTGTAAAGGAGGCTTTGAGGTCCCAAATAGGAGGGGGTGGTCCCCTCTCCTCTTGTCTTGCTTGCATGTATTGATGGCCTACTAAATGAGCATGTATTTCTACTTCTTTGTGGCTTTGTTCAAGCATGTTTTTGTGACTTTTTAGACTTTCCATAACTCTGTTTTTGGCTTGTTTGATCATTGGTTGCTTGCTTCTTACACTTGTAGTGTAACCTTGCTCACTAGCTTTGCATACTTGCTACTTTAGCCCATTATTCTAGCTTATTTTGGCCACACTCCAGCATGTTTTTGCTCATATTTTAGCATGCTTGAAATATGTTTTGAGTGGTCTTGGCCCTTTGAGGCTTGCTTTGTATGGCTATAGCATGATAGGCTTTGATAGGTTTGTGTTTTGAGTCCTCTAGCATGCTTTGCTTGGGTTGTTTGCATGATTTGGCATCATTTAATATGTGATTTCAGGGCATATATCAGTGTCATACTCTCATATGTATCACTCTTTCAATGCTTTTGAGTTCATGCCTTGTTTGCGAGCCAATACATGAGCTTATTTTTCTTGCCATCTATGCTGGAAGTTGAGCATGTTTCTGCTACTGTTTTGACCAGCCTTAGGTCTGTTTTGAGTGGTTAAGGTCATTCGAGCATTGCTTAGTATGGTTGTAATGTAAAGGGCCTAGACTAGCTTAGGGTTTTGAGGCCTTTAACATGTTATGCATGTGATGTTTGCATGGTATGGCACCATTTAGCATGTAATTTCAGTGCATATAGTGTAGTCACACTTTCATGTATTTCACTTCTTTATAGCTTTTGAGGGTTGTGTATTATGCCTTGCTTATAGGCCAACATGCGTGCATGTTCTTCTAGCATTTTGAGCTCCCATTTCAGCATGTTTAGGCCATTATTTTGGCATGATTGAGCTCTGTCCAGGGCTGGTTTGGATATTTGTGCTATGTATTGCATGCCTCTTGTGTATTGCTCTTTACTAGCTTTGATGTTTTTGGTCCTCAACATGCCATGTTTGCATTGCTTGCATGCTTTAAGGTCTTTAGCATGCCATTTCAGTACTAAACATCTGCCACCTCCCTCATTTCTTCATTCTTCCATTTCATTTGAGGGTTGCTTGGCCTTGAGATTGTGTTTGAGCTTGGGATTAAGGCTCATGCTTAAATGGCTTTAACCCTCTTTCGAGGGTTCCTCCTGGTCAAAGGCATGGTCTCTCCTATGCCTTAAACCATTCTTTTGGTTGACGTTTTCTCCTTAGAGGACTTGCATAGTGGACTTAACCAATTAAAGAATTGATTGGTAATGCAAAATGTGTAAACAAGAATCGAGCAAAGTAAAACATGCCAAGATAACAAATGTGTCTTGCATTGCATGTATTTGGATCGGACGTTAATCCAAATGCTAGAAATGTGGCACGTTTCATACTCAAAGTGATGAATCGTGTTGCATTTCTTGGTCGTTGTCACCCTTGATCATGCATGATAGGGTGACGACACTTAGAGTCTTATGTGTGCATTCACTAACATTCTGCAAGCTTGACTCTTTGGTCACCATGCATTGAGATGCGTGGTTGGTGGCTTGAGAGTTAAGTACTACACTCCTTTGAGCTTGAGATATGATAAGGAGGGTAGTTACACATACATTTCCTTGCAAATACACTGCCATGCCTCTATTTGTGCTCTGTTGCAGCAAAAGGAGAAATTGCAGGAATCAGTGGCCGACCGACCACATCCCTTAGCCGACCAGCCACCCAAGCCAGCCGACCAGCCACCAATACTGGCCGATGGCTATCACTTCTAGCCAATCAGTTCATCAGCATGTTCCTGGGATCAAATAGAAGCAATCTGGAGGTTGGCACAATTTTCAAAAGTCAAAAGAGTGCAAACAGAGGCATTTATAGGCAAGGTAGTGGATTTCCGGGAGGACGCAACCAAGCATGCATGCCTCTCTCATCTGCGAGGCCATTTTCATCGCTTCATTAGCTAGTTGTAGTTAATTACATGTGCTGTAATTAATTTAGCTTAGTTTATTTTGTAATATTCTAATTAGCTTAGATTAGCTAATTGATTAATTCGGTTTGTAATTAATTAGCTTAGTGTAGCTAGTTATTCAATTCGGTTTTGTAATAATTAATTAGCTAGAGTAGTTAATTAGTTGATTTGTAGTAAGTAGCTTAGCTTAGCATAACTTAGCCTATCTATTCGGACCCTCCTCCGAGAGGGCACAATGTTGTAATAAGTGTGCGTATGTGTGTGAATGTCTTCCAACCCCACGTCTTTCTCCCTTTTATTTAACCGCTTTCGATGGTTAATTTAGGGTCATTTTTCAATTAGCATACCTTATGCTTGCAGGTTTGCATCATTCATTTGTCTTGCATGCACAGGGCTCGGCGCATCATTCAAACTGCATTGACTTTCAATACCTATTTGAATACGTGCATCAAATCATTACATTCATATGCCATCTTAGATAGCCAAGCCTATTTAGTTACATTTTTGCATATGTTGCATTAGGCATTTTAACATAGCTAGGATCATGCATGATTTCTAACTAGTTCTCTGTTTTGGCTTGGAGTACATTGTAAGTATTTACGCTTTAGCATACTTGCATGTGTGTGAGTGTTGCCATGATAGCATGCTTGCCATGAGGCTATTTGCTTAATTGCTATAACTACATGAATGCCTGTGGATGAAGACTTCATTACTTGAATTGGAACAATTCATCGAAATGTGAGTTTTAAGCCCACTTGGAGTGGCAAATCATCACGTTCTAAGCCCACCTTGTTTGGTGGCAAATCCGCATTTCTAAGCCCACTTGAGGGTGGCAAATTCAAACCATTTTCGAAAACAAACATTGAATTGTTTTGTTCCAATTTAGGCAATCTAGTCTATACTTGTATGCTATGCGCATCACTTAGTAAGTTAGCTAAATAATCAGAATAAGAACACATGGTTTATAAAACAACATATCATGTTTAGTAGAGGCCGATCCTTTGATCGGGCGAGCAAGGGTGCTCATTTCATGACCTTTCCCCCTCGTACCCAAGTTCCCGAGCCGAGGCAACTTTGGTGATAACGGACACGTGGCCTTAGGCATGAGTCAGGGTTTTCTAAATTTCCCAAAATAAAATATTTAGGTGGCCACTCTGTAATTTGGCAAAGCAGTCCATGTTTGGCGCTTTTTATTCAAAATCGATTTTCCAAAACGATTTGCCGGATTTGGACTCTTTGGTGTTTATCAGTCTTACATTGCACTTTGTGAGATTAGATTCAGAACCGTGACAGGAGTCCGAACTGTAGTAGTATGAACCAAATCCGCGCCCTCTCCGAAAGGGGGGATGAGCGGAGGAAGTTCGGGCGGTCTACACATGTCCCTTGTTTTCCGCGCATGCATGATGTCAACAAGTAACCCTAGGGTTGCGTTGGTTGGGTCAGAAGTTGTGTCGGTTCCGTAGGGTCATGATGACTCTAAAAATGTGTATTTCACTAATGAGTCATAATGGTCCTGGGGAAGCCTGTTGGCACATTTTTGCTGATTTCTTTATAAATAGTGCCCTCTAGGGCCACTGGTCCCCCACTTCCGCCACAATCCATCTTCTTGTCTTCTTGTCTTCTTCTCTCTCTAATCCCCTCCTTCCAAAGTCTTCTTCTCCTTTCTTTATTCTTTTTCATGGCCACCACCAGGTTTTTAGCCGACAGGGCTATCCCAACCAGTGTTGAGTGGAGAAGGGCCCCATACTTTGAGGAGGCTCGCCAACCCATTTTGGAAGGTCGTTGACTCTTTTGTTCCTAATGTCCCTTCTCTAGAAGAGCCCCTGCTCCCTTTTGGAGAGGTCTTCTTGGACGATGCTAACATGATCAACCCTATCTTAGTGTTGTGGTTTCGGGTTTGAGCGCGCTGACTTTTTCCATTCATACATCTATTACCACACTCACTCAAGCCCTCTAGCCGACTGGTCCCTTTGGGTCGACGACGTCATTGCGGATAACGACTTCGATCAGCGTTTGAGGCTGTTCATCTCTTTAATGCTATTTTGATTTCGAGGGAGCTATCTATGCGCAAGGTACAAACCAATACAAATGTGGTTGTTTCTCGTTAGACCCACGACACTCATACCTTTATTCTTGCTTGGGGGGAGATAACCCCAACTCTTGAGGATGTTGTTGTCCTATTATGCCTGAGCACCCGTGGGGACTACCCTTTTAATCCTGTATCCTTGACTGGTGCGTAGTAAAACTACCATTACTGCTCTCCAAGGTGCCTTTCAAGTGGCACGAAAGTATGGCTCTTGGTATGATCCCAGGACCAGAGAATTGCTCCAAGAAAGGCCAAAGAGAGACAAGACTACCTACCTCTCATGGCTGAAACATTTTTTCAAGGACATGCAACCAGTTGTGGATGATATTATAGAAGACAGCCACAGCTCCATAGTTGGCCCGGGTTACCGTGGCAACTTGTACCTAGTTGCATTTGTCAGGTATTTCATCTCTTTTTTCGTTCTTCCCAGCAACCCTGTCGAGACCATCAACCCCTTGGTGTTTCCACTTGCTGTCAAACTCTGTAGCAGCAATCAAATTCCTTTGGCTCCCTTCTTTTTGGGGAATTTGTACTTTTGTCCTAACCTCATTCACTCACACATGGAAAGGTCCATGGGTCGTTAAGATGTATGGAGCTTTGTGCACACTGAATTCCTGACCGCCTTCTTTTACGAGCGGTTCCCTGCTATGGGTCCCGTCCCTAAGGAGTATGAGCCTTTCTTCACCGACGAAGTTCTTGATGCAGAGGGACGACCCGTTACAAGGCAAGTACGCAATTCCTTCCCTCGCATCTCCAGATGGTCTGGTGTTGGCACTAACATGACTTTCGTGGATTACATTGATAGCATGGAGGACTGTGTGTTCCGCCCTTTTACCCAGCTTTTTCCAGGCATTTCTGTTGTTCCTTTCTACTTCTTAGAGGCTCGCTAGGTTAACTTCTCTCTTGACAGTGTCCAGGCCAACTCTTTCCTTGTCGCCGCCATGATACGCCCTAGGTTCCTGCCAGTATGGAACGAAGAGGGCATGTCCAACGTTGTCTATCAACTAGACACGGTCCTTAGGCAATTTGGCATGGAAAAAGGTATCCTGCATGCTCCTCCATTTTAGACAAACTTCCATCAGATTTTCCAGCGATTTGCTCAAGATTGCATCGCCGTACTTGTGGAGGGTTTGGGCCTCATGGAGTTACCTTCACTTTGGAGAGAAGGGGCCTTTACCCCCAGCAATAGACTATTTTGGCATCTCATCCTCAACTCATTTTTCAACTTTTGTAATAGTGATCTAGTTGTCCCTGCAGTGTAATCCATTCCACAACCTGACTTATCTCTTCGTCTCCCTTCCGGTCGTGAGAAACAGACCAGCCTATTTTGCCGTTTCAAACTTTGTCTTTGTCTGCCATAGAGGAGCCTCATCCATCTAGGGCAATGTCCGTTCAACCTCTGTAAGTCTCTCTTCCCCCTATCGGTACAACAGTGCATATGACTCGCTCTCGGCTAAGGGCAGTCCAGGAGGTAGCAGCATTAGTTGCTGAGGGTTGTGCCTCACTAACTAGGAAAAGACTTCGAAAGGTACTCACTTAGTACATATTCTACACTCATTTATGCTTGGTTTTTTCATCTTTATTTTAATAGTTACACTATGATGGGTCAATGGCTAAGGTTGAGCCAATGGTTGAGGTTGAGCCAGTCGCTAAGGCTGAAAATATAGAAGAACGTCATGGCATCCCTCCTACTGAAAGTGGACAAGTCCCCCCTACTATGGAAGTTGTAGAGGACGATATGATTGTTGAGGGTGTTGAAGCTCCAAACCCTATTGATCCCATTCACTTTGAGCATTCCTCCGTTGGTGGAGAGGATTTTGTTCCTGAAACCTCGAGAGAAAAGCATGGAGCAAGAGAGCCACTTGAAGTTGAGCCACCCTCAATGGAGGTCAGATCTGGAAATTCTTCTTAGTCTACCGAGTCTCCCCTAGTTTAGCAGACCATAATTTCTAGCATCCCAGTTGCTGAAGGGGGTGTAGATGTAGCGGCTACTCCTGATGTGGGTCCCCCAAATTTGGTTCAACTTGTAGAGGTAACTACCAACTTGGCCACTCCTAGTGCCGCTGCTACTAGCACTTCTAACCCAGTTGCCTCAGCAACTTCTTAGCAGCTTGATGATCTATACCCCACTCACTTTCCTAAGGTGCCAACTAATCTTGCGGAATCACAAGACTTTTATGCAAGGATGGACACCACTACTACACCAGATTTATATGTTGGAGACTACCACATGGACGATCTTTTCTCTGACCGACAAGGTGATACGGGCAGTTTTGGCCTATCCCGTGAGATCAGTTCACCTGGCCACCTCCCAGGATCTACTCACTCTGACACTACTAGGCAGTCATCTTCAGGGGAGGTGCGTCACCCTCAGACTTTTGGCTACTCTAGAAGTCTTCCCCCCAGTGATTCAAGCTAGTGGTGGTATAAAAGAGTCTTCGTAGCCTTCGGAGAAAGTTTCTTTTCTGAGCTTCTAGGTCTCGCTAAAACTACTCCCATCCTTGTTCACATCCAGGCATTGCACCCTAGCACATTTACTGCTTTCAATGTTCTAGGCCCGATGGTGCAGACAACGCTTTTGGAGTCCTTTGCCAATTTCATTCGTAACCTCGCCACCAAAAAGGTTCTGACAACTTTGGACAAGTTTGTAGAGAGTGATGAGGCAAATCTTAGTGGCTTTGAAAGGAATGGTTTGGACTTATCATGGATAAGGACCAGGCTCCAAGCAGTTGATGGTTTTCATGAGCACGCGGATAATGTGGCTATGATTGCCTCATTGGAAGAGACCATCAGAGACTGTTAGTGTGCTTTAGAGCAGCATCGTCATAACCTAGCTCGGTTCAAGGAGAAAGACTCCGCTCTTGTCACTCAGTTGCCTCGAGATGTGACTTTGATGAACTCCCTGATGAAGGGTTTAATTTGATGTATTGGGACCTTGTTATGGGCTTATTATTATTGTTGTTGTTGTTATTATTATTATTATTATTGCACTCCTGCTATCTTTTTCTTTTTTCTCTTTTCCTTTGAACATTGTAATCATGCTTTGGGAAACTTGATTCTATGAGAAACAAAGATATTGATTAATTGAATATCACTTCATTGCCTTCCTTTCTTTGTCTTTACATAACTTCTCAAGGCAATTAGTACTTTTGCCATGAACATAATTTCACTATGACTAAGTGTTTACAGGAGTAACAGGTTTGTTAAGTGTATGACATCTTCTTTATACTTTGCTTTGGAAATATTAATAAGAGAAACTTACAACTCTTTTCTGGACAAAAGAAATTAAGGAAAATATTCCTTTACATACTTAGCATTGATTGGGCTAGTTTTGAACTCGTCATCTACTCTTGTCAACTTGTAATACCCACTGCTGCTTGCCGTAGGAACTTTGTAAGGGTCTTCCCATCTTGGTGAGAACTTGGGATTGGTTGCCCCCGCATGATTGCGTCCACCGTCTTCCATACCAAATCCCTCTTTTTAAATTCTCTATGCTGAACAGACTGATTGTAAGCACGAGCTATGGACTGATGATACTTTTCCATTGCCTGCGAGGCCCGATCTCCTCTTTCTTCGGCTGCCTCTATATCGTTCCTTCTGTTGTCTGGAACTAAGTGTGCCGATATAGCCATTCTTGCTGAGGGTACTGCCAACTCAACTGGTAACACAGCTTCAGATTCGTACACTAGGAAAAATGGGGTTGCCTAGGTCAGCTTCCTCCTTGATGTTCTATATGCCCAGAGAGCTATGAGGAGTTGTTCAGACCATGTGCCCCCTGCTTTGTCCATCATCTTGCTCAGTATTCGGATGAGGGTTTTATTGGTTGCCTCATCTTGTCCATTCCCTTGAGGATAGTATGGAGTAAACTTGTGATGCTTGATTTGGTAGTCGTCCACCAACCTTCCCACATGGCAATTTACGAAGGGAGTTCCATTGTCAAACAACATCACCTTGGGTATGCCAAACCTACAGATGATGTTTTCCCTAATGAAGTTGGCCACTCCAGCTCCGTCTGCTTTCCTCATTGATATGGCCTCTACCCACTTGGTGCTAACTTCAGTCGCTGCAAGTATCCATCTGTGGCCTTTGGATTACTGCACTATAGGACCTACCAAATCGAATGCCCAAGTATGAAACGGGTAAGGGGTCTTAATGTTGTGCAGCTCAACTTCCGGAGCATGTATCAAGTTCCCAAACTTCTGACTAGACTGGCATCTTCTTACAAAGTTTTTAGTGTCCTCATCCATTGTCGGCAAGTAGTAGCCGAGGTGGATAGGGTGTCCATATAGTCGTTTCCCCCCTTGATGCTCTATCTTGTGAGCTTCATTCAGCACTTCATTTACCTCATCTTTTGATAAACACACCAAAGGTGCCCATCCAAAGCTTCTTCGGTACAGCTTGCCTTGGTCAAGGAAGAAGCGGAGGGCCCGCCTCTTAACTTTGATTGCATCGGCTTTGTTCTCAAGAAGTGTGCCATTTTCAAGATAGTCAATATATGGCTGTTTCCATTCTTCACTACTTAAGAAATGGGCTTCCTCTTCTTTAGAATGGGATTGACAATTTGCACATTGCCTCTGCAACTTAGTACTTTCTTTTTCCATCTTCGGCTAATAATACCCTTACCTCTACATCCATCAGTATAAACTGATATCTCCATCTCCACAAGACTTAGCATGGATCTGCTTAAGTCTGTAGTTGCTTCTTGTCTACCAACGTACCTTGCTAACAAGTTGGGACCACAAAAATACAACTCACCTCTGAAGAGCAAGAATGATGCAAGTTCTGCTGGTCTGATTGTACCTTGGTCTGTTTTCAGCTGTTGGATTATATCTACTTTCCATCCCTCAGCATCTTGCTTTATATGTCCTTCGGCTAACACTGCTAGTATTGTTATTTTCACGATGACGATGGCTATATTATCATCTGGTATATCCACCTTTGCCCCCGATGTAGCCAAGGCATCAAGGAAACGGTTGTGTTCGAGCAATGTGCTGGATTTGGACATCGTCGAACTGAGTGAGCAATTTCTGAACTATGGTGCGATATGGGGCCAAAAAAGGTTTCTTCAAAGCGAAATCACCCAGTGTTTGCTTGACAACTAACTTGAAGTCACCCCAAATTTTCAACTTGTGGAGGCCTTTCTTTTGGGCAACAATCAAACCCAGTATTAGCGCCTCGTATTCAGCCTCGTTTTTGGAACATTCAAAATCAAGCTTGTATGACCAATGGAACTTCTCCCCCTCTTGACTAGTGAGTGTTATGCCAGCTCCACCTTTCCCAGCCCTAGGGGCTCCGTCAAATTTTAAATCACAATAAGTCTCAACTGCGATTGTTGAGACATGGACCTCACCAGGTAGGGATACCTCTGCAGGTTCATGTTCACCAGATAGGAACTGTGCTAACAAGTTTGCAAGTGCTTGGCTCTTAATAGCCTTGGGCGTGATACAAGTGAAGTCATATTCTGCTAAAGCCAAAAGCCATCTTGTCATTCTTCCAGTCAGAGCGGGCTTGCTCAGTAAATAACGAACTGGATCAATCTTGGTCACAACCTAGATCGGGTGTGCCAAAAAATAATGGCGCAACTTCTACGCTGTGAAGTTTAAGGCCAGACAATGCCTCTCAATTGGTGTATACCATGATTCAGCACCATTAATTGTGCAGCTGATGTAATAGACTCGCTTCTCAACGCCATCTATGTCTTGGACAAGTAAAGCTCCAATAGACCGAGGTACAAAGGTAAGGTACAGTCGCAGAGGCTTTTCAGGTTGTAGGGCAATCATTGTAAGTGGCGAGATAAGTGCTTTCTTCACCATATCAAATGTCTATTGGTGTTCTTGTAGCCATTCAAACTTGTGATTCCCTTTCAGCAATGTCCCAAAGGAAAGGTTATCTCGGCAAGGGCTAGAATAAACCTCCTAAGGTATGACCCTTTGCCTAGGAATTTCTTCAAAGCTTTTTGAGAGTGTGGCGGTGGCATCTCCATGATGGACTTGATCTTATCCCCGTCTACTTCAATACCACATTGGTATACCAAGAAACCAAGGAACTTTCTTGCGGTAACTCCGAAGGCACACTTGAGAGGGTTCATCTTTAAACAGAATTTTCGACAACGCTAAAAAACTTTTTCCAAGTCGCAGAGGTGCCAGTTTGCTTCGGTAGACTTTACCACCAAATCATCCATATATACTTCTACTTCATGATGTAACATGCCGTGGAATACTACAGTCACAGCCTATTACTAGGTTGCCCCTGCGTTTTTCAAACCAAAGGGCATCATTGTATAGAAAATATTTCCCAAGGATGTTCTGAAAGTTGTCTTTTTTACATCTTTTGGTGCCATTTTTGTCTAGTTATAACCACTAAACCCATCCATGAAGGAGAACATCTGATGGTTTGCAGTAGAATTGACAAGTGTGTCGACATGTGGCAATGGAAACTCATCTTTCGGGCAGGCCTTGTTCAAGTCACGAAAGTCTACGCAGACCCTGATTTGGCCATTCTTCTTCTTTATAGGCACAATGTTTGCTAGCCAAGTTAGGTACTGCATAGGCTCAATGAACTTGGCCCTTTGCAACTTTTCTACCTCTTCTTTAATCTTTGCCTCAAGATCGGGGTGGTATTTTCGAGCATGCTGCTTTATTGGCTTAGAGTTGGGAAAAGTGTTAAGGTGATATGTGCCAAGAGATGGGTCAAAGCCAAGCATCTCGTCATATGTCCATGCAAAGACGTCACTGTACCACTTCAGTAGTGTTATCAATTATGCCATAGCTGCTGGGGCTATTATATCGCTGATAAATATAGGCTTGCTTTGCCCTGGTAAGTCACTGAGGTTTGCCTCAGTAAGTACTTCTTGCTGCAGTTTAGGCCTGTCTTGTATGCACTCAGGGGCGGGTTCAGGAGTCTCCACTAACCCTTCTTGGGACTCATTGCCATCACACTTGTTTGTCTCATGGCCCTCCTCCCAGGGTATGAAGTTTGGCCCCCAAGACCATCATAGGTAGTAAACTGCCTTGCTATCCTCGCGCTCCTTAACAATCTTTGGCAAAGGACTTGTGAACTTGCTACCCCTCTTTTGTTCACTACTTTCTGAAGCAACCTTTGCATCTCAAATGTCTTCCCACTTTGGTAACTTTACCCCTGCAACTTTGCCAGTTCTTGGGGTTTCATCTGCTGAAAGTTCAGTAAAGAAGACTGCATCAAAATAGTGTGTCTCCTCTACTCCAAATGGCTTTTCAGACGCATTTATGGTCACTATTTGCTTTCCCAATTTTGTTTTCACACATTGGTGATAACTCGATGGGATAGCCCTATATCGATGCATTCAAGCTCTACCATGTATCATACGATAATTTGTGTCTGCTTCAATCACATGGAACTTAGTTGCTGAGCGGATCTCGCCAACTGCTAAGTCCACTACAACATGGCCCTTAGTAACCTTTTCCTTACCACCAAAGCCCGTCACAGTAATGGGTTGGCAGAACATCCTGGACTCTCGGATACCAGCTTTTGCAAAGGTGTCGATAGTGATGATGTTTATGGATGCTCCGCCATCAAGGAAAGCATGCTTGAATTCTATATTATAGATGTAAGCTGTGACAAAAAGAGGACGGTTATAGGGGAATGGGTATGCTCTATTTGCTTCTGAAAAAGTAATAGCCCCATAGTCTTCCTAAATACGCCGAGGCAAATACTCCTTAACCTCAGCAACTTCAGTATGATGCATTTCAGAGATGTTGATGAGTGCATTTGTTGCTTCTAACTTGGTGGCTTGGCTCAGCTCCAGCTGGTCAAAGAAGGTATGAAACTTAACAGAGTTGGTAATGCTTGAGCATAGGTATCCTCTATGAGTTTTGCCTCCGCAGGTACTGTCTCAGGAAGCTGGCCCGTTGCAATTTCTCCTAACTCATCATAGTAGGATGCCATGTGCACTTGATCACGCACAGGCCCAAGATACCCAATCATATGTACATTCTTCCCTTTCTCCTTGTGGTTAGGATAGGGGTCTTTTCTTACATCCCGGTTACCAGCATCTTTGAACTTCAGCTCATTCGCAACAACTTTCTTCTTAAAGATACTTTTCAAAGTCCAGCAGTCCCTAGTAGGGTATCTAGTGGCTCTGTGATAGACACAATAATCTGGGCTTTCTTTGTCTTTCTTGGTTGGGGGAACATTAACTGGAGGTAAAGTAAGTTCGCCATCAGCTACCCATTCTTTAACCAAGGCTTTAACATTCTCAAGGCTACAAGGATAAGGGTTTCTGTCCTTATAACTCTTCCTTTTCCAGGAGGACAAGCAGCTCCCTCCTACGGAGGTTATCGTAGCAACTCTACTACTGCGAGAGTAACGGTGACTGTTGCGAGATCTATGCAAAGGACCCATGGTACTAAGGTTTCTAGCTACCTCAACCAAGGCTGAAAAGGTAAGCAGATTATGGTTTACCAAGAAGATCTTGTAGTTGCGTATGGCACCCTCCAAACATATACTGACTAAGTGGGCTTCATCTACTAGTTCATAACAGTCAATGGCCTTATCCTGGAACCACTTGACATAGTCCAGTATATCCTCACCTTTTTTTTTTTATGTCTCACCCAAGCGTGAGGGTTATGACTTTCTCTTGGATTTGGAAGAACTTTATATGGAACTTGTTCACCGTCTCCTCCTAACTCTTGATCAAGTTAGGGGGGGCCAAGTTCACATACCAGCTGTATGCCCTTTCGGTGAGTGATTTGGAGAACTCCTGAAGGCGCAGAGGGTGGTCACTACCATGGACACCAAGGGTTTCAATGAACCTCACTACATGTTCTATGGCATTACCTTGTTTCTAATCAAACTTTACAAACTTGGGTACTATATACCTAGTTGGGTATGGCATGACCAATATCTCTTGAGAGTATGGAGGTTTCACATCCGGATCAGGGAGAGATGGTAGTTGTTTCTTGCTATGCTCTTGCTTGAGCATAGCATGTACGTCAACTAGAGTAACGAAGTAAGTGGGCTGGAACAGACCAGTCTACTCCTAGGTAGCTAAACCAGTAGTCGTACCATTCGCCTGAGGTACTCCCGGAGGCATCTAGATCAGAGCCTGATTCTCAGTCAACAGATTAGGCACTGGGTTTGGGACTACTACATGCGGAAGTGTCTGCACTGGAGCTGGTCTAGATGCCATGGCCATAGTAGCTTCGGTGGGAGTTTTTAAAGCTGTAGGATCTCCCTCTGCACATCCTAAAATGACTGAACTGCCTCGACCACAACACTATGATCATGATCCTCAACATGTGCTGTTCTACCATTGGAAGAACCTTGCTACCGTGGGTGCTGCTGAACTTCATCCTCTGCCATCTTTTCCAGTGATGTATGTAAGCCACTATGGGTATAAACCATCAACAAAGCAGCCTCCCCAGTGGACTTGCCAGAAATATAGGGAGGGGTCCTATGTAAGTAGTGATTAGAGAGGCAGAACTATGTTAATGGTCCAACAATGGTAAAATGACTGGAGAATGAGTAGCAAGGTGAGGGTAAAGTAAGTAGCTCAATAAAAAATGTATGGCAGTGCACAAATGGGCAACATCTCCCCCAAATCCTTAATCATCCTCTCTCTAGACCTTAGGAAATGGGTCCTATTGATAGACTTTTCCTTGGTACCAAGAGGACACCAAGTGGCCAAATAGAGAGAAGACAAGTGTCCCTAAGGATCACATGGAATATTCTGCCTTGAGCCACCAGGCTGAAGGTGCCACACGTCCCTCTGCATGTACTATGTATTATATGTTTGGCACAGATGCCTCAGCAAGTGTAGTTGCGGCAGGAATGTTTGGCACTGCAACTACCCTTTTTGAGCCTCAGCAAGTGCAGTTGCGACGAGAGTGTTTGCTGCTGCACTTGCCTTTTTAGCTCGAACCTCAACAAGTGCACTTGCAGCGGTAAACCTTGCTGCTGCACTTGTCTTCTCATTTTTATTTAGCCAATACATGCATTCTCAAGAGTTCATAGCCTACTGTCAGCCATGTTTTCATGTTCACCTCAGCGAAGCCTCTACCCTTTGCCACATAACCACAAACTCTCTAACTTCCCAGGGTGAAGGCCATAGCCAAGCCTGCTATTGGCCATGTTGTGCCTTAATACCATGCCCAAGGGGGTTTCCTTAGTCCTGCCTATGTGGCTAAGGCAAGTCCATGACTTGGGTAATGAGAAGGGAGTCCCTTACCCTCAGACTACCCTGCTCCCATCTTCAAGGGGCTGTCGTGGTATATTGGTATTTCTGGGCCTGCTATCAGTTTCAACCAGTATGTCTCGAGGCCTACTATCAACGTTGAGCTAATAAACTTTGGAAGTCTACTATTAGCCCTAGGCTAATAATGCCTTGGGGCCTGCTATCAATGCCAAGCATTAGTCTCTACTTGTGAAGGGAAAACTTCTCCCAAAGGCAGCTATCACCTTGGCGAGGTGTTCCCTCCACGAGTTAGTTGTTGCGGTTGTAGTTGTTGCGGCAATCATTTCCCGCGGCAAGTTTAGATGGCAGAACCGATAATATCAGAGATGGCAGCACCGACAAAATGCCTCTGCAAGTTGGCTGCTGCAAGTGTTACTTCTGTAACTTAGTTGCTTTGGTTTTCTCTTTCCTTCAGCAACTTCAGATGGTGGCGGAACCGACAATATTGGGAATGGCGGCTGTACCGACAATACTTGGAATGGCGGCGCTGAGACAGAGTACCTCCGCAACTTGACCGTTGTAAGTATTGCCTCTGCAACTTAGGCCTCGTTTGGGAACAGGATAATTTAGTAACTTTTTGGCTATTTGGCTAAAATATAAGCTAAAAAAAACTAGTATGTTTGGGATGACTTTTTGTCTTTTTATGAAAAGATGTGCAAAAAGTAGAGAGAAAAAAGAATCTTTGACTTTTTGGTATGGGTTGTTGGCTTTTTGGTTTTTTTAGTGACTTTTTGGCTTTTTGGCTAAATGGGCCGCTTCCCAAACGAGGCCTTAGTTGCTTTGGTTTTCTCTTTCCTTCAGCAACTTCGGATGGCGGCGGGACCGACAATATTGGGAATGGCGGCGCTGAGGCAAAGTGCCTCAGCAACTTGACTGCTGCAAGTGTTGCCTCTACAACTTCACTTAGACATTTTCCTTCGTGGAGTCTGTTCGGACCTTTGGCGGGTCGGACCTGCTTCGGCTCGGTGTTGGGCCACTTCTCTTGGGCTTTAACCTATGCTCCTTTAGACATTCTTGGTCGCTTAAAAGGGGCGACCTCAGCACTTAGGCCTATACTTAATTTGGACCATAATTTCTGACCCTTTACACTGTGTAATCCAATTCGGTACATATACAAGGCTTAGTGTTGTGTATTCAAGTCCAAGCTTAGTGCCCCGTTTGTTTGCTATTTCTCTATTGTGAAGTTTCGAGTTCTGTTTCGACTCTGCTTTGTAGAATAGTTTTTGGAGTATTTCGGCAGTCATTTTTAGGCCTGATTTGGGTATATTATTTTGGGTCTTCTACAACTTGTTTGAATACAATTTGATCATCTATTTTGTGAGGTCTTTTCTCGTATTTATTTGTGATTATTTGGAATTCACCTAAGGGTGGTTGTGACATCATTCGTGTCTCGTTTACAAACTCTTGGTTGATAGTAAAATCAAATTACGGTCCCCTGGACATACCTCACATTGAGGGAAGCACGTAAAAATTATTGTGTCGTTGTTGATTTAATTCTTCTACATTAGTTTTTAGTTCCTTCGATTGATTTACACTTGTGGAAAATCATCTATATTTCCTGACACTACAAATGTACCACTTGAATGTTAATATTGATCAGCAATTATATAGTTCATCTCAATTTTAATTAAAAGAGCCTTCTTCATTTTTTTTTATCATGCTAGTGATAAAAACAAAATATAGTTATGTAAATCTGTGTATCTACATTTTATTTTTTGAAACAAACATATCAATATATTAGAAATTTATTTTATTTATTTATTTATTTGTGTGTGATTTGAAAACCCTAAAAAATAATTTTTTAAAAGTCTACCCTGAAAAAAATTAATTAATTAATTAATTGGAGTATCCACAGTGAACACCCTAAAAAAATTCCTACAGTTGCCACTAGTAGTGATGGAGGGCTAATGACGATGGTGGAAGAGATAGAGGGTAGTGATAGTTGTGGTAATAATAATGGTGGAGAGGTGGTGTTAGTTGTGGTAATGGTAGCACCGATAGTGGAGGCGATATAGCAATGACCGTGGACTGGTGATAGTGAAACGATGGTGGTATGTGTAGCAATGATGACAATAGTAAGGG
This sequence comes from Camellia granthamiana, assembly GCA_036172215.1. Lineage (NCBI taxonomy): Eukaryota > Viridiplantae > Streptophyta > Magnoliopsida > Ericales > Theaceae > Camellia > Camellia granthamiana. Next base: position 43,275,490 of record CM069904.1, read on the forward strand.
AGATTATAGCAATGGTAGTGGTGGTAGAGGGATGGTGGCATTGGTAGTAGCAATAGTGATGGCGATAGTGGTGATAATAGGACCATAGCAATCCATGTCGATACTTATACATAAACAATTATAAGTTTAGTTAGCAAAAATTTTTTTTTTTTTTTTCTTTTTTCTTTTGGAAGAAAATCTTAATTGCAAAACTGACAAAAGATTAGATCAACATGGTGAAGTAGTATCATAAGATCTCAAAAAGAGATGAACAACCTCCATAGAAGAGAGAATCCAAGCCTCCATAGAGGAGTTGAAAAAACCCCCACAAGGAAGAAAAATAAACCTCCACCCAACAAACTAAAAATTAAAACACTAAATAGAAGAAAAACCAAATCCAAGTCGCCACCAAATCCACCTCCATTTGTCAAGATTGAGGTGAACGCGTTTGTTTCACGCTAATTTAGTAAGCATTGAGTAAGAATACTTCAACTTAAAAAATTTCTTAACTTTTGGTTTTATATTTTAAAAATTACTTAAATTTTTAAGTGATAAGATGGGTATCAAACACCATCTAAATCATTGATTAACTGTTTGGGCAAATAACACCAATACTTCATCTAGTTTGCCTCTTATATCAATTTGGTCATTATAATTATAATTTTAGTTGTATTTTTTTTTTATTTTAAAAAATTTACCATTTTATCAACCTCGTCCAATTGAAAAGGCCCTTTAGAAGTTAGAATGAAATCAAAGAGTAAACTAGTTCATTTACTCTCGTCAAAGTGAAGAAAGATTGGTGTCCAATTTGAATTAATGCAGTCCCTTCTCAATGAATCATTTTGCTTTTGATGTTTGTCCAATTTTTTTTTTTTTTTTAAGTGCTATTAATTGAACTAAATTGATACAATGTAAAAAATTAAAAAGCAAACTTGATACAATTAAATTATAAAAACTAAATTTACACAATAAATAAATTACAAGAGTATAATTTGAAAGGTCGACCAAGGTTATACATGATATTGTCTTTGCCAGTTACCGGTTCCTATTAGAAGGGGGAAAAAATGAAAATTGAAGTTATTCAGTCAATCATATCACAAGAAATAAATTAATTATCTTATTCATTGAAAAAGACATGACAAGCAAGTTAGATTATGCAAGGTCAAAAAGTAATTTTGAAACTAAAACTAAGAGAAGGGTAATATTTAAATATTTTTTACTGCTGTTGGTATAATATTTTTATTTAGTATTGATATTTATTTTTTTATTGTCGTAAATTGAATTTTGATCAACTACAAAGCTACGAGATTTTTATCATTTGGGGTTATTGTCATGATTTTTTTTATATATTTTAATCTATATAAATAAATTTTAATAATTTTATATATAAATAAATTTGTGTGGGCACTAGTAAATGAAAAAAAAATTAAAGATAAATATTAATTTATCAATAGTTTGAAAAAAAAAAAAAACCTCAGGGTTTCAACCTTGTAACAAAATAAATCATGAATTTTTTATTTTATCAATTTAAATTCTAATATTTTGATTTATTTTCATCTTAAATCATTTATTTATTTTCGTTAAGTAAATTGTATGAAAAAAAGTGTATTTTAGTCATTAAAAATGTAAGTGTATGAAAAATGTCTAAAATACTTGTTTCCATCGAGTTCAATAAATTAAATACAATTTTTGTAATAGTTTTACTTAACGAAAATAGGCAAATAATTTAAATTGAAAATAAATCAAAAGATTAGGATTTAATTGATAAAATTAAAATTTCAAGATTTATTGGTCGTGTTTGGATTTTTTTTTTCAGAAATATCAAAAATGATAAGTATCAAAATATTAAAAATATATTTTTAAATTTTTATTTCAAAAATGATAAGTATCATAAATATAAATAAATAAATAAATATCAAAAATATGTTTTTAAATTTTTAAAACTTATTTTTAGTCTCCCAAAACAAAAATTATATAAAAATGATAATAAGAATTTGTTTCTTTCACCAAATTAATTTTTTATGTTTTAAAAAATATTTCTAAAATAAGTTTCTAAAAACCAAACTAAACATACCCATTATTATATTATAAAGTTGGAACCCTATTTTTTTTTTTTTTTTAACTTCCTATTTTTTTTTAGTAGATATGTAGTCCAATTTTTTAAGTTGGTCTAAAGCCTAAACAAGGGGAGGGCGGCCCTAATACTTAGCTCTAACCCTTTTTTCTGCATGGATGCACCAACTTCTTATGTGGCAAAAATACACTCAAGAAAAATAGTAGTCCGAATATGATGATATTTGATAAAATTAAAAATTAAGTATTAAAAATTAAATATTAAATTTTTTAAGTTGAAAATTTACTTCATAAAAATTTTAAGTGCTAAATTAAAAAAAAAAATTATTTGATATATATGTATAAAATTAAATTTAAAATTTATTATTTTTAAATTATATCTTTTTATTATTTTTAAGTTGAAAAGTAACGTCATTAGAAAGAATGAATTTGAAGTCGGCATCGCCGACCTCAAACACGAGGCGTCTCAATATATATGTATATTATACTATATTATATTCCATTATATTATTATATGTATGTTCGTTGTTTGTTTGTGGAAGTTTTTAAAAATAAGAGGGAGGTTCAGCAGAGGGGGGCTAAAAAAGAAGGGCGTGGAAAAAGAGAGTTGGAGAAGCTCAACGTGGAGAGGAAAAAAGAAGAAAAGAAAAGAAAAATAAATAAATAAATATATTGTTTTCAAAAAAATTTGAGAGAAATGATTTTTAAAAATTAAAATTTATTTTAATCAACATTTTTATCCATTGATATTGTTAATCAAAGGTAAAACGCAGAGGATAAAAAAAAAATATGGCCATACCTTTCTCCTGCAGAGTCTGAATTGAAGGATCTCGTGGATAAATCACGTGCTTCCTGAATCTAATCAATCAACCCAGCAGTGGAGTGATATTACAAAATGAATATCACCCACACAAGTCACAGTGTAAATTGACTCTTGATCGTTGTATTTTAAGGAGAGAGTCAGTATATGGGTAAAACATACGACATACGTTATTATTCTTTTAATCACCCATAACCCATATTATATCAGATATATAGGATAATAATCAATCTATCCATATCAGTTATATCAGATATATAAAATATCTATATCATCTATCCATATCAGTTGATATGATAGATATAGATATCCTGAGTGGTTATCCAAATAGGTTTTGAATTCAAATTCAAACTTATTTGGATAAGGTTCAAAAGGTTCAAAGAAGGGTCAAGCCACATGGGCGCCCAATTTTCTAACATCGCACATGAGTTGACATGACACTGTCACATCTCTATCTCAATCTCTCCAAAAATGAACAATCTTATACTAGCCAATGCACCGTGCGACCGCTGAGAACACCTGCATGTGGGAGCTCTATACTAGAAACTCAATATGAGTCAGCATAGAGACATCAACCCAAAAAGAACAGAAATAGTGTCTCATGTACCCAAACCCATCTAGCTACATCAGTCCAAAAAACATCTCTAATCCCTCAAAGAGCATGTTTGACTCTCCCAGGTCCCGCAATATATTCACACCCAATCAACATCCTATAAAGAACGATGTGAGTTGTCGACAGTGAATATAGAGCAGAGATGTAGAACTAGATGATCTTCCCTTCACCCTCATATCATTCAATTTGAAATTGACCACTTTCCCAGTAATGTCCCTTAAAGCTGAATCATACATGACCGCAGCCAACATACCAAAGTAGCTGAACATCAACTCCTCATCTTATGACATAGTCAAAGGTCACAAAAGGCACAAAGTGAAGTCATTTAGGGAAAAATGACTTTTAGGACTCACACGGTGAAGAAGCAGGGATCTATTCTTTCACCTCGCTAACGGGTCGATAAGCATATGCAGTATGAATGCATGTTATAGTGGAGTAACTCTTCCAAAGAGTGATGTTAAACTCACACACCATACAGATCTTAGTCTAGTCGCTCTTAAGCGCACAAGTCGCTTCCTAGCATCTAACTCAAATTCTCTATTTGCTCGCCTCTCAGGCATCAAATGAGATCTTGCATCTGGCTATCCATAACAGGCACATCATGGAAAAGTGGGTACTCTCATATCCATGGTCGGTCTCTAACAAGACCTCATCTGGCCTTCAACCAAGGCGACATAGCTAGTGGATAATTTTGGCTTTTCTATTTGCTCCAAATACAATAAGCCACTAGTCTCATCCTTTCTCGCTACCTAGCGCTAAGGGCGATTGCTCGTGTGAGTGAGCCAATCTTGCCTGCTAACATCAATTTAATTATTTTGTGTATGCTAATTCACAAACCATTGCAAAAGGTAGTAAACATAAATGTGTAATAGAAACAAATATGAATACTAATGGCATAAATATCCCAAAAATATGAGTTCAACTGAATACACATAAATATATCACCACCTACGTAGTCCTAAAGCCCTAACATAAGTAAGATAAACATCTCTAGCAATGGGCTTAGTCAAAGGGTCTGCAACCATGCGACTCGTAGGGATGTGCTCCAGGATCACTTCTTTCTACGCCACAATGTCTCTGATAAAGTTGAACCTCACATCAATGTGTTTGGTTCTGCCGTGGTATTTAGGATCCTTAGCGTAAGCAAGTGCAGCCATGCTGCCACAATGGATAGTTACAGGGTTTGAAGTGTGTGTGACAACATCCAAATGCTGAAGGAATCTCCTCAACCAAACGGCTTCCTGAACGGCAGATGAACAAGCCACAAACTCAGCCTCCATAGTCGATAAGGCGATACAGGATTGCTTTTTACTGCTCCAAGAAATAGTACCATCGCTAAACATGAAAGCATATCCTGAAGTAGACTTATGCTCATCTAAGTCTCCTCCCCAGTCAGCGTCACAACAGCCAACTAGATGTAGATCTGAACTTTGGTAGCAAAGTGTGTAATCTGCAGTCCCTCTAAGATATCGTAATATCCTCTTAACTGCTTTCCAATGAGCTGGTCCTGGGTTGGATTGGTAATGACTCACCAATCCGACTGCATAACAAATGTCAGGGCGTGTACACATCATAGCATACATCAAGCTTCCACAGCATTTGCATAGGGAACACAGGCCATCTTTTCATTCTCTTCTTGAGTCTTAGGACCCATATCAAGGCTTAGGCTCTCGCCTTTTGCAACAGAAGTGTCAATGGGTTTGCAGCTCTGCATCTGGAATCGCTCTAGGATAGTCTTAATGTAAGTCTCTTAAGACAAACCAAGAAGTCTCCTAGAGCGATCCCTAAGGATCTTAACACCGAGCACGTAGCTTACCTCACCCATGCCCTTCATCTCAAATGTAGAGAACAACCATATTTTAGTGGCGACAATCATCTCCTTATCATTTCCAGCCAATAATATGTCATCTACATATAATGACAATATCATAAAAATGTCCTTGGACCACTTAACGTACACACAGTGATCTTCATCAATCATCTTAAACCCATTAGAAACAATGGCTCGATGAAATCTCAGATTCTACTATCTGGATGATTGCTTTAAGCCATAAATAGATCGTTGAAGCTTGCAAACTTTGCGCTCCTGACCTACTGCCACAAAGCCTTCTGGTTGATCCATATAGATCTCTTCATCCAATTCTCTATTGAGAAATGCAGTCTTAACGTCCATCTGATATAGCTCTAAGTCCAACTGAGCTACTATGGCCAGGATTAGGCGAATAGAGGCAAACCTTACAACTGGTGAAAAAGTTTCCTCATAGTCCACACCCTCTCGTTGGGTTTAACCTTTCGCCACTAGGCGAGCCTTATACCTTTCTATGGAACCATCCACCTTGCGCTTGATTTTGAGAACCCATTTGTTCCCAATAGTCTTGTGCCCTGGTGGCAAATCAACCAAGTCCCAGACATGATTTTTCTTCATAGACTCTATTTCTTCATTAATTGCAGTACTCCATTCTTTACTAGCAAGGGATGCGAGAGCCTCTTTGAGATTCTTAAGCTCCATCTCATCACTCGGAGCAATCATGAATGCTTCCCCTTCAATCTCAAAACGACGACGGGGTATAGCTCCACGTTTGCTTCTACGTAGTTGAGAATCCTGAGAATCCTCATCCATTGGATCTAATCCATGGGTAGGTAGATCGCTCCCACTGTCCCTAGGAGCTTGAGCAATTATCTCCTCATTCTCTACTAGGCTACTAGGTGCGCCTTCAAGTAGATCCTTCATCTCATAGAGTTCTATTTCTCTGGTTACCTCACCTCTGCTAGGGAAATCCTCCTCTAGGAAATCCACATCCCGTGACTCAATTTCAGTCACATTTCCATCCGGATGCTCCCCAGCAAACACATAGCCCTTAGAATGCTCACTATAGCGAATGAAGATACACTTCTTTCCTCTAGGGCCCAACTTCCCAAACTTATGAGAAGTGTTGTGTATGTAAGCTGCCGAACCCCAAGGCCGCAAATTGCCCAAATCAGGCTTTTTGCCAGTCCACATCTCATGTGGGGTAGATGGAACTGATTTAGAGGGCACACGGTTAAGGACATAGACAACAATCAACAACGCATCTTCCCAATAAGAAATTGGAAGATTAGCTTGTGCCATCATTGATCTAACCATGTCAAGCAATGTGCGATTCCTTCTCTCCGCTACACCATTTTGCTGCGAAGTCCTAGGAATTGTCAATTGCCTGATAACTCCTTTTTCCTCACAGAGCACTTTAAATTGCTCAGATAGATACTCACGTCCTCGGTCAGTCCTTAGAGCCTTAAAGTTCTTGTCTAATTGATTCTCAACCTCATTAACATACCGTCTAAAGCAATCCAATGCTTCTGACTTGTGAGAAATCAAATAGACATGACCAAAACGCGTGCAATCATCTATAAATGTGATGAAATAAGGGGCTCCATGCCTTGCCCTCACATTCATTGGTCCACATATATCAGAATGAATAAGTTGCAATAGGACAGATGCCCTTATGGCTTTCCCAAATGGTTTCCTTGTTGCTTTACCAGCAAGACAGTGCTCACAAGTAGGCAAAGTGACTGTAGCGAGTGGGCCTAAAAGACCTTCTCTAGCCAATCTAGTCATCATGTCTTGCCCTATGTGGCCTAATCTAGCATGCCATCTCATAGAATCATTATCACAAAAAGATGCAATATTCGAAACAGAGCCATTGGCATTTTTATTAAAACTAGAATCATCCACATCCAAAACTAAAAAACCATCTGAAAGATAACCAAAACCATAAAAAATTGTTCCCAAATAAATGCAAACACCATTATTCTCAAAACAGAAGCTAAAACCAAGGCTCATTATGCTAATAACTGAAACTAAGTTTCGTCGAATATCCAGTGCATAAAGAACATCATGAAGATACAAGGTGCGCCCTCGTCGCATTTCCAGCTTGTATGTGCCAATGCCAAGCACCTCCACACTGGTCTCGTTCCCCATGTAAACTTTTTTGCTCCCAGCAGGTACTCGGCGATACTCAACGAACCCTACTCTGTCCCTCGCGATGTGGTCAGTTGCTCCGGAGTCTACAAACCAAACATGAGGAGAATGAGCAATTAATGCTTGACTAGACACAAAGCATTGAATGTGAGAAATTAAGTAAGGAAGTACCTTCTTCTGCTCAGGGCAATCCCGAGCGAAGTGTCCTTCTTTGTTACAGTTAAAGCATGTCAATTTAGTCTTTACCTTCTTGCCACCTCTCTTGCCCCCTCTCTTGCCCCTACACTTGAAATTTCTAGCGCCATTGGGCTTTAGTGCAGCTGCTGCTTGCTTCTTAGGGGCACCTTTTGCTTTTCCACGTTTGAACTGAGAAGTCCTACGTGAGCTCGACTCAACCACCATAGCAGAACCATCAGACTTAGCTGCCTCAAGGCGCTCAACCTCTAGCTCCAAATGACGCGATATGTCTTCGAATGTTTTCACACTCTCATTATGCATCATGTTCTGCTTCATCTGCTCCCAAGAATTTGGCAGAGAACGAATCACAGCTTGTACTTGCTGCTCTTGAGTCAAATTGTGCCCAGCAGCCGCAAGCTCACGTATCATGGCTGACATGACCCTTAAATGCTGCTTCATCGAGTGATGCGCCCTTTTTTGATAAGAGTCAAACTTCATAGTCAGCCCACATAGCTTTGCCAAGGAGGTAATACCAAACTTTTGTTTGAGAGCTTCCCACATCTCAAATGCAATCGGGCAATGCTCAAACTCACTAATCAAGTCGTTGTGCATGCTACTCAACATAGTACAGCGCGCACACCGATCTTTGTTACACCAAGTTTGAAAGACTTCAAGATCACGACGATGTTGAGCTATATTGCCCTGCTCTGGCTCAACCATCACTTGTTCAAGTGTGGTCAACACTTCTTGCTCATTGAGGAGGTATTGGATTTTACGGCGCCATATATCATAATTGTCACCATCTAATTTCTCTCCCTTAGTTAAGTCTACCACCACTGTCTCGGCAGCCATTTCTACATACAGAGTAAACAAATGCGCAGGGGATATTAATGATAGCAACACAAAAAATTATTTTGCAGCAAAAAAAAACTAAATTAAATAATGATAATTTTACACATGTCTCAAGATCGAAAATTTGCTATGCTCGTAATCATCTCTTGCGCCTCTAGTGATAATTATCAAATTTTAATTTAATTCCATGCGCAAAAAAAAAAAAAAAAAAAAAAATCAATCTCCCACTACTTATGGCATATACAAAGCATGATAAATCCCATACAATAGCATCTTAATGTAAATTTACAAATAACTCATGCTATATAATGGAATTCAAATAAATAAATAAATAAATAATCATGCTTCTTTAATTGCAACATATTACAAACCCATTAAATATGCTGTATTCAATATTCAGATTATGCCACAATAAAAAGTACAGCATTCTAAAATTTTCTGGAATTTTTTTTCTGAAATTTTCTGGAATTCTAAATAACTAATAAACACACATAAAATTAGAAATAAAAAATTCCAGAATCTGATAAACTGAAAAAATTATACCAGTAAATAGTAAAACATTTCAGAAGTCTACAATAAAAATTTCAACCCCAGAAAATTATTTATGCAATACCAGAAGCATTTTAAAGCATAAATAATGAATTATTATCACAAAAAAAATACTTTTTATTTTCATAAAATTTTCACAATATTACAGAACATGGAAAATTTAATTTTGAGTCTAACAGTACTAACCACGCATAAAACAAATCTATAACGAATTAATTATGACCATTTAACGCGATTTAGAATTAAAAACAAAACAAACAGTGCCTTACGCATCAGCAGCCAAGCCAGCCAAGCCCGCGGAGGAAAAACGGCGCGGCTCAGCACGTGGCTCGGTGCGCAGCTCAGCACGCGGCGTGCGTGTGTGGCGCGGAGGGCGCGCGCGTGGATAGTGCCACTGATGCACCCGTGATGGCGCGTGGAGGCGCGTCGGAAGCGCGTGGCAGCGCGTGTAAGTAGCTCACGGCGTCAAGTAGCGCGTGCAGACCACGCGCCGCCTTCTAGGGTGTTTTTTGGTCCAATTTCTGTACTGTCAGACTCCATTTTTCAAAATAAAACCATTTATGGTATTAAAAAATACATTAATGAACATAAAAAATAGGTATTTATGCTCTTAATCTAATGAGAGTAGACATTTTCCTCCTTTATAAACATTCATGAATATAATGTGTACATATATATAGATAAAAATATACACATGATTAAAGAAAACACGAAAATACCCATTCATGCTCTGATACCAATGTTAATCAAAGGTAAAACGCAGAGGATAAAAAAAAATATGGTCATACCTTTCTCCTGCAGAGTCTGAATTGAAGGATCTCGTGGGTAAATCACGTGCTTCCTGAATCTGATCAATCAACCCAGCAGTGGAGTGATATTACAAAATGAATATCACTCACACAAGTCACAGTGCAAATTGGCTCTTGATCGTTGTATTTTTGGGAGAGAGTCAGTATATGGGTAAAACATACGACATACGTTATTATTCTCTTAATCACTCATAACCCATATTATATCAGATATATAGGATAATAATCAATCTATCCATATCAGTTATATCAGATATATAAGATATCTATATCATCTATCCATATCAGTTGATATGATAGATACAGATATCCTGAGTGGTTATCCAAATAGGTTTTGAATTCAAATTCAAACTTATTTGGATAAGGTTCAAAAGGTTCAAAGAAGGGTCAAGCCACATGGGCGCCCAATTTTCTAACAGATATATATCATTCAAAATCACATTAAAGATAAAACTTGAAATTTTTTGTTGAGATTCCAAAATATACACCATAACCGTAAGGGTGTAAAGAAGAAAGTTTAATAATCAGAAAATTCACCATTTCCTCCAAAAGAAATGTGACACCGCTGGGTGAATAGTGATCGTTGGTGAATAGTAACTTCTTGTGGTGAATAGTACCTCCAATGATGAATAGTAACTACGGACAAAAAATGTCTGATAAAATGGCCAAGGAGGATGAATAATAACTGCCATGGTAAATAGTCAAAGATAAATAGTACCACCGGATGAATAGTGCTCCGACCATATGTGTTTTCCCAGGTAAAACAGAGCAGTCACCCTGTAGTAAGTAGAACAAGATAGATAGTGACCATCAAATGAATATTAACCAGTGAATGAATATTATTTTTTATTTTTTTCGTATGATTTGTTAGATTCGGTTTGTGTTGTACTAATCTCTCAATCTCACGTCTTTTATTCGGTTTTGTAATTATTCAATGTTGTAATAATTCTTAACCCTCGCTTCTTTCTATCCCTTTCTATGTATGTCTTCCAACCCCATTTTGTTCTATCCGTTTTATTTACTCACTTTCCATATTTTGTAAATATCATCATACTTTCTTTTTTTATCATATCCATACTTTGCATCTATATTTCATGCATTTAGAGTCGATTCATTTGCATCTGTGGGTTTAATCAATTATTGTGTGATTACGTATGCTATCTCATGCTTTTGAGATGACTCACATGTTAGTTTTAGTAGCTGAATCTCTAGTCACATTTTCTGTATGTATTGCATTAGGATTTTACATTTAAGATCATGCATATTTCCTAACTTTGTTTTATACCTGTTCACGGAATGTCAGTAAATATATGAGTTTCTATGCTTTAGTATCCCGTTTATGTGTGTTTTTCTTATTATATCAAGCATTCTACCATGTGACTACTTACTTATGTGATATATCTCTAAGAATGCTAGTAGATAGAAGTTGTGTCATTTAATTTGGAACAATATTGATTTCATGCTTGTGAGCTTGATTTCTTTGGAGTTACACATCTTTAATACTCTTTCAAAAATACAAGGAATCAAGTTGTTTCAAAATGAATGATATGGTCTATAATTGTTAAATTTTAGTGTTTATTAAATAATCGTAATATGAACATATAAGTAAGTAAAAATCATATCATGGTTTAGTGGAGGCCGATCTTTGTTTGAGTGAGCGGGGACGCTCAATTAATGACCTTTCCCTTTCATATCTGTGGTTCCGAGCCAAGCATCTTTGGTTATGACGAACAGTGGCCTTGGCACGAGTCACGGGTTTCCTAATTTTCTCAAAATATTAGGTGGTAACTCTGAGATCTGATGACGCAGTCCATTTCTGCCAAAGGTTTTTGCAAAAAAGTAGATTTTCTATAAAGTTGTCAAATCTAGACTCTCATCTATATTTCACATTGCACTCGTGTGACTAGATTAAAGAAATCGAGAGTCCAAACTGTTTAACGTGCAAGGGAACCCCCGGGCATGTTACAGGTAGGGCTACACCAAGAATCAACCTTGAGTCTTATCTTTTTACTTTAGTATGGATGAGTTAACGAGAAATATTCAGGATAATATGTCATGGTATATTATTTTTGCAAATGATATCGTCTTAGTGGATGAGACTAGAAAATGAGTTAATACTAAGTTAGAAACTTAGAAAGAAACACTTGAATCTAAAGATTTAAGATAAGCAAAACAAAGAAAACATGGAATGTAATTTTAGTAATAGTAACAATAGAAATAGAGGAGAAGTGAAGATTGAGAACCTAAAATTGTCTAAGAGTGAAATTTTTCTTATTTAGAATCGATTATCACAATAGCTAAGGAGATTGGACCAAATATGGTCCATAAAATCAAGACAAGGAAGCTTAAGTAGAGGAGTGCGTCTGGGATACTGTGTAATAAACGAGTGCTCCCTAAATTAAAAGGAAATTTCTATAGAACGGCTATTAAATCAGGGATATTATGTGGGACAAAATGTTGGGGAATTAAGAAACAACATGTAGATAAAATGAGTGTTTCTAAGATGAGGATACTAAGGTGAATGTATGGCAATATTAAAAAAGATAGATGTAGACGCGCCCTCGGGGGCCTCATGCTATAGTTCAGACTCAAATTGTCACGGTTCTTAATCTGATCTCACAATGTGCAATACAAGACCGATAAATCGCCAAAGAGTCCAAATCCGACAAATCGTTTTGGAAAATTGATTTTTAAGAAAGAAGTGCCAAACATGGACTGCTTTGCCAGATACAGAGTCGCCACCTAAATATTTTATTTTGGGAAAATTTAGGAAACCCTGACTCGTTGCCCAAGACCACGTGTCCGTCATCACCAAAGTTGCCTCGGCTCGGGAACTTGGGTACGATTGGGGAAGGTCAGCTATGAGCACCCCCGCTCGCCCGATCAAAGATCAGCCACTACTAAACATGATATTTTATTTTTGAAAACACATGTGTTCTTATTCTAGTTATTAGCTAGAATTACTATGTGATGCGCACAGCAAAACAAGTATAGACTAGATCGCCTAAATTTGGAACAAAGCATCGCATATCCGTTTGTTTGGAAAATGGTTTGAAGTTTGCTACTCGTAAGTAGGCTAGAATGCGGATTTCAATGAAATGTTCCAATTCAAGGAATCCAACCTTCACCTACAGGCATTTAGGCAGTTAAACACTTAAGCAAATAGCCTCATGGCAAGCATGCTATCATGGCAATCAATGACACACATGCAAGATGCTAAAGCATAAACACTTACAGTGTACTCCGAGCCAAAACAGAAACTAGTTAGAAATCAATGCATGATCCTAGTTCATGTTAAGATGGCTAATGCAACACATACAAAATGCAACTAGAAATAGGCTCGGCTATTCTAATAATGGCATATGAGATGCGACAATTGATACATGTATTCAACTAAGAATTGAAATACGATGCAGTTAGTATGATGCGCCGAGCCCGGTGCATGCAAAATAGATGAATGTATGCAAACATGCGAAGCATAAGTATGCTAGACAGATGAATAGATGCAAACATACAAAGCATAAGTATGCTAATTTGAAACATGACCTAAAACTAACCACTGTAAGCGGGTAAGTAAAAGAGAGAAAGACGTGGGATTGGAAGATATGCACACACGCACGCACACTTATTACAAAATTGGCCCTCTTGACGGAGGGTCCGAATAAATAATACATGCCAGCTAATTAACTAACTAACAAGCTAATTAATTATTACACAACCGAATTGAATAACTAGCTACAACTAATTATTACAACAATTAACTAATTAACAAATTAATTAATTATTACAAATTGATGCTAACTAACAAGTAAGCATGAAAAATAAGCTGCTCCAGCTCTGTTCGAAGAAGGAGAGGATGCATGCTCGGATGCTACCTCGAAAAGCTCTCTGGTTGCTCTTTAGAGGCTCTGTCTGCAGGGTGTCCTCAAGGAATTCCTGTTGAACCTTACCAAAAACATGCTGGGGAGTGCATCAGTGGCCTGCCGGCCATGGGGAGCCACTGCCGACCAAAAATGAAAGGGTGCCGACCAACAACAAGGCACTGCCGGCCATCTGCAAGGCACTGCTGGCCACTGATGTGCTGGGACGCCAAGTTGCAGTAGAGCACAAAACAGAGAAAATGGAGGGCCTCCCAAGGATATGTACGCACTGTGCCACCCCGTATCATCTCAAAATATCAAGGAAGAGGCATAGTCGGGTCCACGACCATCAATCACGCATCCCGATGCATGATGGCCAAAGATCCAACTTGTGCAAATCAATGTGAAATGAATGCACAAATAAACACATAAGTGCCTAGAACTCTATCATGGATCATCAAGAGCGTCGGCGACCGAGAATTGAGACACATTTCATCACTTGAAGTATGAAACGTCCCTCGTTCCTCGCGCTCGGATTAATACTTAATCCAAACAACAATGCAATGCAAGGATGGCATACACAATGCTAACTTGAACATGCAATCATGCAATGTAATAATCCGAGCATGCAACAGGCATACAAGCATGATGTGAGGTAACAACCTTGAACAACATGATAAAATGCAACATGAACATATAAACATGCAAGGCATGTGAAGGCGGACAAGTATGTAACAACATACGAAGTGAGACAAGCATGTGACAACATGGTAAGATAGGCTTACACTAAAGATGGATAGGCCTTAGCCATGCCTAAGATCAGTGGCCAAAAGGTGCTAAATTGATGGTACAAAATGCTAGACAAGCATGCATGCCAATGGGCCCAAGAATTAAGGCATAAAGATGCAACTCTTACGCACACTTGAGGAGTAAAAAGCATGCAAGTATGACAAATACTACATGCTCTGAAATGATGTTAGGAATGATGCCAAATCACACACATAACACAAGTATGGCATGCATGAAGCTCAAAAGTTAAGAACTAACAAAGGGACTTAAGCCATGGCCATACAAAGCTAGCCCCAAAGGGCTAAAAGAACCTAAAACAATCCCAAGGCAGGTCCAAACAAGACCAAAAACCAGCTCGAAGCTAGCCAACACAAGCTAGAACACAAAGTAAAAAACATGGAGCATGCAAGGCTACAAAGAGGCAATGCACTACACCTATTAGAACCAAACATGGCATGACTTGGACAACATAAAACAGAGTTACATCATGTCAAAATAAGCCCAAAAACCTATTGAGATGGCATCCCAAAGACCTAAGCATATAGGCATGCACAAAGATCCACTCATAAGGCATAAAACACCAACTCTTCAAAGCATTGAAAGCATGGCAAAAGTAAGTGTATGACCATGAAACATGCACTGATATAACACTTCAAATGATGCCAAAGCATGAAAACACCACAAGTTAAGCATGCAAGCTTCCTCAAAGCTCAAGACTAGTCAAAGCATTTGCACTATAGTTATACCAAACATGAGTGACATGACCATGAAAGCCTAAAACAGTCCTAGAACAGCCCAAAATATGAATAAAATCATGCTGGAACAAAGCCAAAATATGCTAGAATGATGAGCCAAGACATCATGCACACAAGACTAGTAAGCAAGATTTGTTCTACAAGTATATGAGCCACTCAAGAGACAACCAAAACAGCTTTAGATAGAGTTATGACATGCCAAATGATGGTCAAAAACCCACTGAAATGGAGTCAATACATGCTAGCAAGACATGCTACTTTGATGGGCCACAAGTGGGATTACACTACATATATAAGATACATGCACAAGGTGACCAAACCAGTCATGGACAGAGTTATATCATGTCCTAAAAGTCACAAACACATGCTTGAAAAGAGCTAACACAAGCCACAAAAAGATGCTACTTTGCAAGGCTAACAAGGCAAGCAAAGAGGATTTACACTACAAGTGCAATAAGCATACAAGAGGTGACCAAGACAGCCAAAAATTGAGTTATGGAAGGTCTGATAAGTCACAAAAATGTGCCTAAACAAAGCCTCCAAGAAGTAAAAACACATGCTCATTTGGTTGGCCATCAACACAAGTAAACAAGAGAAGAGGAAGGAGGACAACCCCCTCCTATTTTGAGCCTCAAAACAAGGTTTTTACCACTGAAAATCCTCTGGATTTCAGTGGTTCTAAGGCCAAAAAGAAGTTGTTTGAAAAGTTTGAGAGTTAACTCACAAGGCCTTACAAGCCAAGAAGCAAAAGGGAGGACAACCCCCTAACCAACCAAGGCACAAACCAAGACTTTTAGGACTGAAAAATAGAAGAAAAATAGAGATTTTTGTAGTTCAACACCACTCCCAAAACAGCCCCAAAGTAGTGTGAAAAGATGGCCAAGCAAATGTGTAAAGCAAGCTTAAAGGGAGAGAGATGTTACCCTTGATGCACAGCTGCAAAACAGGTCCAAACTCTGAGCTAAAACCAGCTTTTGGAGCTCAAAATGATCCTCAAAGAACCTCATCCCAATGCAGTTGAGTTTGATCAAAGGTGCCTAGGCAAAGGAGAGGTATATCTCCAAGTATAGCTCTTGTTATGCACACAAAGGCAAGAGAAGGAGAGAGAAGCAGAGATTTGGCTTCTGAAATTTCTAGAGAGAGAGGGACTTTTTAGAGTGAGAAGCTCTCAAAACTTGCTCAAGAAGTTCTCCTATGCTCTAACCCTTCAAAAATGAGATATAAGGCTTCATTATATAGCAAAAAAGGAGGTTTGGCTCGAAAATATCTTCAGAGAGACAGCTGTGCCAGCTGGAGATAAAATATCTGTTAAAATCTGCTTTCCGGCATCATTGGCAGGCACCTTATCATTGTTGGCCGGCAGGGGGTCACTTTTGGACGGCATAGGGACGGAATTGGCCATTCATGGCCAGCACACTCCCATAGAGGCCAGCAACAAAAATCAGTCCTAGTCCCCAACTTGAAGAAAGCCTAACTCCTTCATTTGGATGCCTTTTTAGGTCATTCTTGTGTGAAAATTGAAGCCCCGGAAGTAATCTTTCCAATGGTGGCAGCCTTTCATCAAAATTCCAACTGTGAAAAAAGTTATGCCTGTTTTGGTGAAGCCGCGCAGTTTTGGTCCTACCCGGATCCATGCCGAACTTCTCCCAAACTTGTATTCTTCTCTCCTTTCCCATTTTCTTCAACTCCAAACCCCTAACTAAGGTATTTTGAAAGATTTTTCAAAGAGTTCACCTCTCTCTCATTCATTTCCACTTTGTCCTTACTCGGTTTACCGAAAGGCGTAACTTTTAACAAAATGCGAGCGTCGGAACATCGTAGAAACTTCTTTCAAAAATATTTTGAAAGAGAGGGTTTTAAGGTCTAAAAACCATTCAAAATAGCTTTGGTCCAAAATGAGGTGTAAGGTTGGGGGGTTTGACTCTCTTCTTGTCAAAGAAATTGAACCTTTGCCCTGCATATCTTTCATTACCAAGTAAACCATCAGTAGCGCCCAAGTCTTAAGGGCGGTCAAAAATGGGGTGTCTACAATGGAGTTAGAAATGTGTATATTCATGAATGGGTAAGAATAAACCAATAGAAGATAAGTTGAGAGAGAATAGATTGAGATGGTTTGGTCATATATAATGGAGACCAATAGAGACAGTAGTGAAGAGATGTGATACAGTGACGATAGAGAGAAGTGTTAAGGGAAAGGGGCAGACCTAGACTGACGTGGGCTACTATAGTAAATAGATATATGAATATCCTTAATTTGACTAACCAAATGGCCTTTGATAGAGTTGAGTGGAGAAAAATGATCTATGTAGCCGACTCCATTTGATGAAACTTAAGGTTTGATTTAGTTTGGTTTGGTTTGGTTTGGTTTGGTTGGATAAATTTTATAAATATTAATAGGAAAATTCTACTATATACACTCCTTCAAAGGGGGGTACCATATATACCCCCAGTTATGCTATTTTATTTTTTAATTATGATAATATTTTAGTTATGACTCATGAAATCTTTAATTATATCTCATGTGGTGTTTCATTATGATTTTTTTTTTTTTTTTAATTATGACTCAAAAAGTATGGAGTTATACCATTTTTTTTCTTTCATTATAAAGTAAATATAGTACACATCAAACACCAAAAATGTGCATAGACATTATTTGTAAAGAATGGAAATCAAAAATAGGTAAGAGAATTATGGACTGGTGATGGTAAACTTAATGAAGTAGTTGTGGCAATAAAGGTAAATTATGAGTGTTGTTCTGTAAATAAATTAGGGAACTTGAATGTGAATTTATGGAGTTCTAAATAAATATAATGAGTAGAAAGGAAGAATGAAAGACAAAGAGGAATATTAAAAATGGAAATTAAATAAGAAATATTTTGGGAATTGGTTAATAATTTGTAAATGATGTTGTTTCTCAAATATGTTTGTTTCACAAGGATCTATGGTTTTCTAAAGTTAAGGGATGATTTCAATGGCTAAAGGTTTTTCTTAAAAGTGTTTAAATAGTTTTTGAGAAAAAGGCACTTACTTATGATATTTTGAAATTATACAATGTCACCCAACTATATGGTATCACTCTGCATGCATAAACATTTCTATCTATGTGTTAGTTATTGATTGAGAACTATGAGATTCCTACTAGGCATTAGTGCTCACCCCTATTATTTTTATCTTTTTTACAGGAAGAAAGTGTGGATTCTGTGATTGAAGAGTTAAGAAGTCCATGTGTCTTTTATATGTAATTTCATTATAGATGTAATGGATCATGTATTGTATTTTATTTATTTATAGCTTCACAGTAAGAGATTGGCATGTATTGTTGTCGTTGTAATGTTCTTTGAGAGAGACAGAGAACATGTATCATTGTACTTCTATTACTCAAGGGTAATGGATGTTTGTTAAAAAAAATAAAAAATAAAAAAAATGGACTTAATTTAAAGTCTTTGGTAATGTTTCCGAGTAATTAAAATTTGGGGCGTGACAACTTGGTATCAGAGCTAATCGGGTTTGAATACCTGGAGCTCGTGAGAAGTGGTTTTTACCACAATGGGTTGGCTTCGCTTGGTGAGGATATTTGCATATAGAAGTAGGAGGTGTAGGACATTTTGTGTTGCATTGTGTGAACATGGGTTGAGCTTCATGGATAGTTCTTGTAGCCAGCTAACTTGCTTTGAGATCTCATTGGATACGCGTCTGATCAACGTGGTTTCTAGTGAGAATTCCTTGGAAGTTCCGGGACAAGTGATCATCCTTGTTGCCTTGACTCGATTGTGTGGTTTGTTGCTTAACAATATGTATGTGTTGTGTGATTATATGTTAGGTGGGTTTCGTGTTGAGGTAGGAAGGGTAAGTGTCTCAGGAAAGGGTTAGAGTTCGGTCGATTGATATTTGATGTCATTATTGAGATAATGAGTGCTGTAACGGAAATATTAAATGGTAGTGAGGGAGACGTTAGGTAATGGTGGAAATGTGTATTGACTTATGAGCTTTAAATTGAATGAAAGTGTTTGTGGAATGAGGAATGTGCGACTTGTATGGTTTACGAGGAGTGTCGTTGAGATGAGGTGAGATCTTAGAATGGCATGAGATTAGTTTGGGTTATGTAGAATATTGTGAAAAGTTTGGAAAGGGAGTGTGAGAATTGTGTTTCTTGATAATGAGGGTGAAAAAGGGGGGTTTGTTGTATTTAAGTAGTGAGTGACCTGATTAAGACATTTATAGAGTTCATGAGTATGAAGGACACTTAATAGTTAAACGCAAAAAGTGGTCCTTGAGAAGGAATGTGGGTTGTAATATTTGTAATGGGTGTTGTGCGGGTGATGATTGTTTAGTGTGATTCAGAATTAGTGCTGCCATCTCGGTATAAGAGTGATGAGACTATTAAGAATGGTGCTAGTGCGACGCATATTCGAGAAGTCCAGTGAGATTCTAGGAACGTATAGGATGGTGTATGAAGCTCCATCTCGGAGTAAATGATTCAGAGCAATTTGTGGATGTTTGAGTGTCAAAATTTAAGTTTTATGGAATAGTTAACTGATTGTTTGGTATTAAGGATTGGATGACAAATAGTTCCTTTGGACTGGTTTGACAATGAGTAAGGTGGAAGGTTTGAGAAATATTTTGAAAAAGGTGTAGTGAGTGTTGGATCTATTTTGGTTTGGTTTGGAATAGGTAGTTTCAATGAAAACTTGAGATTGTTAATTGAAATTGAATTAGTGATTTCGATGAGTGCTACTTGAAGTTAATTAATGCTTAACTATCTTGGGATTTTTCTTGTTTTGGATAAATAGGGATATGAATGAATAGTGTCTCAAGGGGTACTAGAGGGCATGGAGTCTTACTTGTGCATATATTTGTGTGTTGTTCATGTGAATTTGTGAAACCGCTCTAATTGAGTTAAAAATGTTTGAATGGAAATTGTTGTGAGTGCACTTGTGCCAATGTGTATATATATGTTGAATGTTGATATAAGTGTTGATATTTGTAATGAATATATCGGTTTGTTTCTGTTTGTTGTTGTTACGAATATGTATGGAAATTGTGTTGTGATGTCACCGGATGGGTGGCGGGGGGGTTATTTGGTGATGGTTGGAATTCACCGGGAAAAATGTTGAGATCGATGTGGAAAACGAAAATCTATTTTCCTTGTGCGTGGCTTGCGAAGGCACGGTTGAACTAAATGTTAAGGACTTAATCTGAATATGATAATGAATGATTTTCACTATTCTACTTTTAAGTGTTAAATGGAATAAAAAAAAATTGATAATACCGCTAATTGAAATGCAATTGAGAATTGTGGTATTGGATCATACAATGCAATGTGTTATCTGTTTTGCTTATGTTGACTTAGTGTTAGTCTAAGGGTGATTATTTTTCCTTGAAATTGAGTTTTGGGCATTCAATAGACATTGTCCGCTTAGTTATTAATTGGGAAGTTGCTATGGACTTTGGGATTATAAATGGTTAGTGTTGCTCCTTGCCCGTTGAATTCCAATGTGTGTATTGGTCCTTTCCTTGTGATTCCTGTTGTTTGGGTATCTTTGGAACATTGAGGTATCAAATCATAAAATTGAGAATCTATCCCGAGTGTGGATCTAGTTTTGAACATTAAAGGTCATGTTTCCATTCATGTTTGAGTTTCATTTTGTTGGTTTTCTTCATTTCGAGGACGAAATTTCTTAAGGAAGGAAGATTGTGACACTTTGTACTTTTGGGTTTAGAATTGCAATAAGGTGTAATCGAGAGTTGTTAAGGTTTGGTGGATATATATGTGGGTGTTCTCATACTTTATTTTTGGACTAGGGGTTGTTAAGAATTGGGGAGTATAAGGTTGTTGCTATTTTGTTAGAACGGATGCAATTTCGAGGACAAAATTTCTTAAGGAGGGAAGATTGTAATGATCCAAAATTTTTCCCTCCGCTCGAGCGAGGGAGTTAACGCTCGAGCGGACTTGTGAGGTTCCCAGTACTTTCGTAGTTTGTCCAAGATTCTGAGAGTTGTGAATTCCCGCTCGAGTGTAGGAGTGGTCGCTCGAGCAGACGACTTTGTTGGTCTACGCGCTCAAGCGTAAGATTGGGCGCTCGAGCGATCTACCTAGTTGTGTTTGAATTTCTGAGACTTGTGGGATTGTTTTTGACCTTTTATTGTTGTGTTTGGAGCCTCCCTATTTTATTTTGGGACATTGATTGAGGTGGTAACATGATGGTAAAGTAAGATTGGACCAAAACCTTTAATTCGAATAATTTGCCTACGATCAGCCGTCACTCTTTTGCCCTTTTCTTTTTCCACACTTTGAATTTGGGTGTGAGGCTAGAACCATTGGAAAGCTTGTTTTTGGGGCTTCAATTTGGACATAAGAACGACCTAAAACGGAGTCCGGATGAGAGAGTTAGGCCTGTTTGAAGTTTTGGAATCTGTGTTGGAAGCAGGTACGCTCGACCGGGAAAAGCGACGCTCGAGCGGACTGTGCGAATTCAGCGACTTAAAAAGTGATTTTCTAGATCATTCTTTACACTTTGTTTTTCCCTCTTCCTTCTTCTCATCCTAGGTCTAAAAACCTAGCCCTCAAAACTTTGATTTCATCCATTTTTACCAACAAATCCACCATGGATCTTGTATCAAGGATGGAGAACAAAAGAAGATCAACATTTTCAACCGATTGGATTTTGGATTTTGCGAAGGATTCTTCTTGGAGCCTTGATTTCTTGCTTGCTCCTTGAGGTAGGGGTCCTAGTTCTTCTTCAATACTTGCATTAATAGATAGATTTGTGGTATTTTGATTATATAAATACAAATTCTCCATTTTTGAGCATATAGTGTACATCATGAGATTTGGGGGTTTACGGTTTGAAGTGTTGGGGGTTCAATTGTTGGGTTAATATGGTAGATTATGAACCTTAGGTGTATAATCAAGGGGAAAATTGGAATTAAAAGTAGTGGTGTGAGAAGTTTCAATTTTCTTGAAATTCTTGATTTTTCTTGAAAACCCTAAGTTGATTCATGATGATAATTAATGATTTTGCCCAAATTGAAAGTAGAATTATGAAATTGAGGTATTGAATTATATATATACAAGTTTAATTGAATTTTGGAAGTGTTTGAAAATTATGTTAAAAATTAACGAATGAACCTTATCATGGACAATGTAAATCATGCTATAATGTGACATGAAGATTGGAGAAAATGATTTATTAATGATATAGATGACATGAGCCTTGGGGAGAAATGATGAATGAAGGTTTAAGAGTTCACCTTAAATTATGTTGAATTGTGTGAATTATGTTGA
Organism: Camellia granthamiana; assembly: GCA_036172215.1. Lineage (NCBI taxonomy): Eukaryota > Viridiplantae > Streptophyta > Magnoliopsida > Ericales > Theaceae > Camellia > Camellia granthamiana. The sequence goes on from CM069904.1 coordinate 43,298,009, forward strand.
ATTGTATTGAGTTATGTTGAATTGTGTGAATTATGTTGAATTGTGTTGATTATGTTGAAGTGAGTTGACTATGTTGAATTGTGTTAAATCATGGTGAGTTGTGTTGAGTTGTGTTGTGTTGGGTTGTGTTGAGTTTGAGTTGTGTTGTGTTGGGTTGTGTTGAGTTTGAGTTATGTTGTTTTGGGTTGTGTGGAGTTTGGGTTGAGTTGTGTTGGGTAGTGTTGTATTGGTACCCGCGCGGGGAGTTGAAAAATAGTCTTTCAGTGCCCACGATCGTCCATATAATAGTCGGTAAATGTGGGGGATGGTTTTGAAAATTAAATAAAAAGGTTTTTGGGGGCCCACGTCTGGCCGTATAATAGCCGGCAAATGTGGAGGTGATTTTGGATTAAAGGTGCCCAATTGCCCTATCTAGGCTTATCGCTGGACAAATGTAGGAAAATATTTTTGGGTGTCCACACAGTCCCGCCATATAGTAACCAGTGAAAGTGGAAAAATGCTTTTGGGTGTCCACACAGTCCTGTCGTATTGTAGCCAGCAAAAGTGAAAAAATAGATAGTTTTTCAAAAATGTTTTGGGTGCCCACATTCCGCCGTATAGTAGCCGGCAAATGTGGGGGATGGTTTTAAAAAGTTGAAAAATGGTTTTTGGAAAAAAATTATGGTTTTTGGAAGAAGATGGCTTTTGAGAAAATGGTTTTTTTTTTTAGTTCACTTACCGCCGTATAGTAGCCCGCGAAAAGTGGAAAGTGTTATGAATTGGGTGCCCGCTGTCCCGCCGTAGTAAGTCGGCAAAAGGTGGATTGTGTTGAGAAGTGTGTTGAGTTAATGATGTTATTTGTGATTTGTGATGAATTTGTGAAATTACATATTGATGTGTAATTTGGTTTAAAGAGGAAATGTGCATAGACATTATTTGTAAAGAATGGAAACCAAAAATAGGTAAGAGGATTATGGACTGGTGATGGTAAACTTAATGAAATAGTTGTGGCAATAAAGGTAAATTATGAGTGTTGTTCTGTAAATAAATTAGGGAACTTGAATGTGAATTTATGGAGTTCTAAATAAATATAATGAGTAGAAAGGAAGAATGAAAGACAAAGAGGAATATTAAAAATGGAAATTAAATAAGAAATATTTTGGGAATTGGTTAATAATTTGTAAATGATGTTGTTTCTCAAATACGTTTGTTTCACAAGGATCTATGGTTTTCTAAAGTTAAGGGATGATTTCAATGGCTGAAGGTTTTTCTTAAAAGTGTTTAAATAGTTTTTGAGAAAAAGGCACTTACTTATGATATTTTGAAATTATACAATGTCACCCTACTATATGGTATGACCCTGCATGCATAAACATTTCTATCTGTGTGTTAGTTATTGATTGAGAACTATGAGATTCCTACTAGGCATTAGTGCTCACCCCTATTGTTTTTATCTTTTTTACAGGAAGAAAGTGTAGATTCTGTGATTGAAGAGTTAAGAAGTCCATGTGTCTTTTATATGTAATTTCATTGTAGATGTAATGGATCCTGTATTTGTATTTTATTTATTTGTAACTTCACAGTAAGAGATTGGCCTGTATTGTTGTCATTGTAATGTTCATTGAGAGAGAGAGAGAACATGTATTATTTTATTTCTATTACTCAAGGGTAATGGATGTTTGAAAAAACATAAAAAAATAAAAAAAATGGACTTAATTTAAAGGCTTTGGTAATATTTTCGAGTAATTAAAATTTGGGGCGTGACACCTTAATACCCTGATCGAACAGTTGAAAGATACAATAGCCAAGTTAGAGGACAATCTTGATGATCGTGAGGTGCACGAGGTGACGCAATCCGTCGCGAATAATGGATCCAGTTAGCGAACACCTTCTAACAGTCATTCTGGAAAAATGGATGGGGCAGGCAATGGCACAAGTGGGGAAATTGCACAACATCCATCATCCCCTGCTGCTCGAGTGAAGGGCAGCGCAAAGCCTGCATTAGAGCTTGTTGAAAACGTAGATAAAGTAGAAGATCTGACTGTGGACAACGCGGATGGGTATGTCAGGGGTCATTCAGCTGCATTTGGTGGTGTTGGTGTTGGTGTGTTTGACATTGGAACTGGTTGTGAGGATAAAACAGCAGCTTTGAGGCCTGGTCTTGAGATCACATCAATGGTTAGACGTCTGAAGAACAAGCGGAGACGTGAATTTAGACTGTCTGATTACGAGTACGCAGATGTAGTAGGCCAGGGCAAATAGCGCAGTAGAGTGATGTTGTGCAAATCATTGGAGCTCGGGAAAATTTACACGGTTGAGGATGTTGACGTGGAGCGTAAAATGTGGAACGGTTTTGGTATGAGCAAAAGGCATGCTGTGTGAAACTTGTTGAAGGATGATGAGTTGAGAATGCTAAATAAAATATACAGTTTGGACGGTGAGGAGTAAGTTTTTGTTTTGAATTTGTTATAATACTTGTATGGTATGTAGTAATCAATGGTCTTGTTTGTTGTTGTTGAGTTTGATGTGTGGGTTGCAGGGCACTAATATGGGATGGTGGGGACAATGAAATGCAAGTGCATTTCACCAACGTCCAAGACTTGGTTCAACAAAAATCAATCCATGGGAATGTACGCGCATCTCTTGTACTTTTAAATGTTGTTGGCATTTGATTTGAATATGGAATGTTAGAAAGTTTGTGAGAATTACATACTTTAAGAAGGCTGCGCAGTTAGAAAGTTTGATGGATGTCATGTGTACAGCAAACTTACCTTATGAACTATCATAGTTTTAGTGTACACAATATGGAACCCTAAAATAATAAACAAAAAAAAAAACCTACGCATATGCAGTATCCAGTAATCGTATGCTTTTGTGTTACCATAACAATGGAGTGTGTGCATATACGTCGGCACTATGATCGTAATGTATCAAGTACACGGAAACGGTAGTATTTAATACATGTACATATTTCAAGGAATTACTTACGGCTGTCACGATGTATAGGTAATCGATGTGTACGCCGAGATACTGATGGTAGTGCAACGGAAGGTGGCTGCAAGAACAGAAAATGGGGACACGACCTACGTGTATAGTAGTGTATGTTCGGTATGTTATGCGCATGTTGTACATTATCTACTCATATTAAAATAGGTGTTCATAACATTACAAAACAAGTGTGTAAATTGACATGTACCATGCCTGCAAGACATGATGAGGAACACCGGCGCAGTGTCGAGGACTAAGTACTTGAACGTTAACACGAAGGCAACACGAGGTTGTAGATACATAATTTACCCAATATACCATGCGAACCATTGAACTGTGATGGTCTAAGATGCTGAAAGTGGAGAATGGAAGCATTACAATTCTATGAGGCTGAGACGTAGGGTTCAAGATGTGCATTATAATGAGGCTCTTAAAGTAGTAAGTGCTGTAATGGTTTTTGGGGATGGTGCGCTTACAATGTTTGGCACGCGGTGGTTTGGTTGTTTGCATATGCGTGTCGAACGTTAGTTGGTTACGAAATAAATTGCATGCAACGAGACTAACCTACCATGAAATTGAACACCAAAAAAATTGGGTGGCCGACCACCATACCAATTTTGTGAAGGCTCGCAACGACAGATGTTCGAACTGATCACTTTGATGGTGCTCTTGTGTCAGTTGTGGATTGTCCACAACAAGTGCCCAAGTCGTAAGTGTGCTTAGTTTCATGTGGTTTTTTTATTTTATTTTATATATATATATATATATATTTTTTTTTTGTGTTAATAAATTTGTGGGTGTAACGTTGTCTATGTTGGTTATGAATGCAGGTTAGACTGCGCAATTTTTTTATGTTTCATTATACACCAGTACATTCATGGGATGGAAATTGACACCACGATGGATAGGATCACCCCCACCGGTCTACACACCGCGATGGTTAAAATGTTTTTGAATGAAACAGCATGAGAACTTCGTACCAGGATAGGATACTGTGTTTTCTAGAAGCATCATCAGTAGCCTCCTTACCCCCCTCCCCCCCTATTTGTCCGTTTTGTTTTATTGTTAATGGATTATGTCATTTTTTTTTTTTTGGATCATAAGGGTTGAATGTTGATTTCGTATATATGGTAGGCTAATTTTTTTGTTGGACAAATTGTTGGTCTCCGAAATATTGGATTAATTGTTTACACATTTTGAACATGTTTATCCAAGTCCGAACACTTATGTCAATTAGCAGCAAGACACCATGATATGGGCTGATTACGTTGACCATTATTGAACATTGATGTTCATAATTTCAAATTGTTTGCTTATTTACCTGTTTTATGGTACAGTGTTTTGGTTCGGGGTTGTTCAGCTCATGATTTTGTGTTGATAAGAGATGACACAGTGAATGTTTTGTTTTGGAACGAGACAATTATGTGTTTGGTTTCATATAATAGCTTTAATAAATGGTTTGTTATTTGGCATACGTAGAAGTGACCTTTAATTGTAGTTGACGAACACAGCATGGGTTGGATTTTGCTATATATGTCCGTAAATTATTAACTACGTCACATGTTTATGAAATTGTAAAGTTACGAACCTGGTCATGAAATTTTACATTTCGGAATGTTTGATATGAACACTTGTAATCGGTCAATTGTTGTCGCAAATTGGTTGATTCAGTGTTATGTATTGTGGTTTGATATGAACACTATGTGTTATCGTAATAAATTCAGTTAATGGTATTTGGGCTGATGTTGGGTTTTGTAATGCACATTAATAAAATGGAGTAGAATAGAAATAAGTTGAAACCGGCAAATGTGTAACCGTTATGCATTGTTTTTCATCGTCCACAGTGTGAACGAAAATGATGTGCAGTTGGGCATAATGTTTGTCACAGCACAACTGTTGACATTAAAACACATTAATGTTTCTCCAAATTTAAAAAACATTAAAATGAAATTGAAACCGATATGTTTTTTGTAACAAACCCAGTTGCCGGGAAGACAAATTACACAACATCTGGGTGTGTGTATTGGCTCTTTACATGTCTTTCTATTGTGGTTGTCCAACTTTTCGCATCAACTACACCAAATGCGTTGAACTACTTTGCCCCTCGATAGAATCCATTTTCGCTTGGGCCTACCCGGCAGACACTTAGCTGTGGTCGGCGTAATCATGTAGTCGGCTGGTGTGGCAGATGGTTTTTCAACAGTTGGAATAGGATATATTGTTCTGTTGTACAATGCTTTGAACGTGTCAATGTGAAATACACGGTCTATCGATTCGCGAATGTTTCTCTCGCTATTACGAAACACGATAATGGCATGGGAACATGGAAACTCGTTAATTTGCCGCTGAAAACAAGAACACGTCCGCCTGGCCACGTCCACCAACACTGACGAATGGAAGTGGACTTTGTATACATCGTCATTAGCCTGGCTAACACACCACGACTTCCTGTCATTGTATACCTTGGCTAATTTTTTATCAATTTTTGGACATATTACGCCGGCCCATTTGGTGTATTTAACTCTGCATTCGGCCATCTACTCCATGATTTGTCCCCTTACCATGTCAACCAGTCTAGTAATAGGAAGATGACGAGCATTGCTTACCCAGTTGTTGAAAAACTCGGCAGCGTTAGAGCACATCTCACCGTAGCGTTGGCCCCTATAAAATAACCAATATGAATGCAAATTAAGGATAGAAAATGATGATGAAATACAGAACTACTTGTTCTACACCATTAGGCAGTGTGTAGACTACCTGAAATACGCGTTAGCCAAATGTTTGGGATGCAGATCTTTTAGAAAATTCTCGATCACAACCGAACTACACTTCTTTAACACCTCTAATTTGTCATTGAAACAATTGACAGTGGGTGCGTATGCACAATCCCTTAGTTTGCGCATCAAGCCAATCTTGTGTGATGCGTTGATATATTTCATTCGGTCTCGTAAATTCATTTGAAGATGAAACAGACAATATCTGTGGTGTGCCAACGGGAATATGTTTGGCATGGATTGCAGTAGCCCAACGTGGCGGTCAGATATGAAAGTCAACGTCCTACCATCGCCAACATCTTTCAAATTCTACAGAAACCATTCCCAATTGGATGAATTCTCGGAATCAACAATAGTGAACGCCACAGGAAACAATCCTACATACATAGCATGAAAGCAGGTGGTGTAATAAAAAATGATATAACCAATTGGATGGCATGGAAATGGTATAATCAAATTTGGTATTGCAATGTGACTTGTTTTATAGCCATGTGTACAAGCACATGATGGAATATAATATTCCTGCAATAAGAACGTGTAATATGTTTTACATTACATCTGTTGTCAATTCCATGACATCCCATTTGTACATGGTGGAAAATATGCAGTCAGGTTGCATTGTAAAACATATCAAACGGAACACTATCTGACTAGGTATACATTAGGAACAAAAAATAAAACACATCGGTACCTTGATTGCCGTCCTTAGCTGTAGAAGCAAGCAAATTACCCTTGAACCTGCCTTTGAGGAATGTTCCGTCTACGAAGAGAAAAGGCCGACAATGATTGAAGCCATCTATACAAGCACGAAATGATATGAAATACCGAACGAACCTCCCACTTTTTTGATTAAATTCAAGATTAATGTAACTATTGGGGTTTTTTTCCATAACGACTTCACTGTACCACCTTAGTTGGTCGAACGACATGGCATGATCCCCATAAACTTCACCCCTCACTTTCTCAACACCCAATCATGCTACCCGGTAACTAATGTCCAATCCGTAGTCATTTTTTAAATCAAACACCACATTCATGGGGCGCACCAATGGCTGACCACACATCCGATCTGCGACAATAATAGACACCAACTCAGACCCCGTACGCGGGTTCCTATAAGTCCATACTACGGCGCCACAAGTGTGTACACTATCAAACCTCTTAACACATAACACCCCGCTCGATGGTAACACCCTCGCATGAACTGACCAAACACAACCCATAGCCGCTGTAAACTTACACACTACAATAATACGAACCGAATCATTTTTAATGTACTTGAATTGGAATCCACATTCCACTACATACTTGCATAGAACTTCACGGAATTCATTGACCCCCCCTCGTCAAAACATTGGCCCACATGGGTAATCCCATACGCCATTGAGCGGACAAAAATGTCTTCGATTTGTTAGGGCAATATGTTGGTAACAAATCCATTTGGTCATCATGACCAAAATTCGGTTCACCAAGGGGATTCACACCATTCTCCAAACAATCCACCACCCCAACATTACCTCCTGCCCCAACACTGCGTGCCTGAATTACAACATCAATGTGATTTAGCCCGAACGACTTAGCAAGACACAACATATTTTTAATATCATCATCACTGTCCACCTTAAACGTCTTATACTCGGGAACATCAAACAACATACACACCACCCTCGGCACCAACCCATCAACTTTCGCACTAATAAGATCAACCAACTGTGTGAATGTTTACCCGTACTGCAACCGAACAAGAACATTGGTTTGTCCGTACGTACACACCAACAATAGACCATCATCCATACCTGTTATGTAAGGCACAAACCACCAAATCACATTTAACGTTCGTAGACGCAAAAACATCAAAACGTAAGTTATATTAATGTCAACAAAAAAAACACACAAAACAATAATCCACACCCGGCAGTTACCATTCACAAAACAACACAACCCCCCCCTCCCCCCCAACACACCTAAAACACCCAGCCACACACACCAGTAAACAAAATAAAAAAAAAATACATCCCAACACACCAACAATAAAATTACTCACCTATTACACTATGATGGCCGTAACAACGCCTGAATCAGTCAAATAGGTAAACAGAAAGCAGAACCAATGAGAACAATGTTAAACAAAAAGAAACAACACACTGTCACCCCTAAACAAAAAGAACAACACACACTCCCCCCCCCCCCAAAAAAAAAAAAAAATAATGAGAACAATGTTAAACAATTCAAAAACGGAATCCCGAAAATAACATTTCCTTATCCCTATCCAAAACTGAATCAGTCAATTAGGAAAACAAAATCAAGGGTACACATGTAAAAAAACAAAAACCCATCTAAATAAAACATACCAAAAAAATAGGACTAATTGGTGTACAAGAAAACTCTTAGGACCAAATGGTTTAACTTTCCTCCATTTAGGATTTATTAGTAATTTTCCCCTTATTTTATTACATTCTTACATCAATTTTATTTTCGTTTATTTATAAACGGGAGTCCAAATCCTTCCTGTGGATCTTTTCTATTGGCTCCTTATTTAGTGAGTTATTGGGCTCATTTTTTAACCAAATTTCGATAATTTAAACCGTTTATATTTTTGAATTTGTCAAGTATATCATACTTATAAAAATTAAAATTGATCGGATATCGAAAACCACGTGTTTGGATCATCGAACTAAAAATCGTTTATTAAAAAAATTTAATAAACAGTTTTATTTTTTAATAAAATGATTTTTAGTTCGATGATCCGAACACGCAATATCTAATCGATTTGATTTTTTACAAATATGATATACTCGACAAATCTTAAAATGTGAACGGTTCGGATTATTCAAAATTAGGTCTAAAAGTGGGCCTAATGGCTTACCAAGTAAGAAGCCAAGTAAAGAAGATCAAAGGAGAGGATCTGAACTCTGTAAACAGGCATGGTTGATGTAACACTAAAATTTATTTTGAAATTTTATTTTATCCTCTAAATAATTTTTAAAATATCATTTAGACCTTTAATATATAAAAAATTATGTTTAAGTATTTAATAATAACTTTCATTTAAAAAGGTAAGAAAAATAAATTTTAAACAATAATGTTTACAAATATATATACATATATATATATATATTTAAAAAATATGCTCAATTTAAAATTGTCAATTTAAATCTCAAATTATTTTAAATCTGCTGTAGAAAAATTAGCTGAGCCTAAAATTCTAAGGGGTTATTTGGAATGTTTTAAATAAATATACTTTTTGACTTTTTATAAAAAGATGTGTAGAAAAGTAGAGAGGAGATGTTGATTGATGTAACCCAAAAAAGATAAAAAGATAAAAAGTATGGACTTATTTAGTCTTCCCAAACTTGGCCTAAATATACTCTCTCTCTCTCTCTCTCTCTCTCTCTCTCTCTCTCTCTCTCTCTCTCTCTCTCTCTGCGCGCAATTATAGCTAGCTTATCTCCTAAATTAACGTCAATAGGACTGATAGATTAATAGTAGATTGGAAATTGTGTGGATAAGGCCAAGTTTGGGAAGTCTCAAAACAGTTAAAAAGTCAAAAAGTTACTCAAAAATTTAAAAAATTATCACTATTTATCAAAAGTTAACAATTACGGCTGCACAACTCCCAATACTAATTTTCCCTTACACATTACTTTATACAATTTTTTAATACACATTTTTTCATAAAAAGTCAAAAAGTTAACCCAAACATTCATATTTTTAACCTCAACTTTTTAGTCTAAAAAGACAAAAAGTGCACTTATTTAAAACACCCCAAACAACCCCTATTCTGAGAGAAATATCATCGTCTTTCGAGATTTAGAAACCGATATTGAATGATGAAAATTATTATTAGATATTTAAATTTAATTTTTTAAGGATAGTTTGGGAGACAATGAAATTTCGGTATCACATCAATAATTTCTGTTTGATTATAAATGACAATTGACAATAAAGGTAAAATTGATCAAAAATTAAATAGTTTGAGTATAAAATCTATATACTATATATTAAGCAAAATGGGGTTTTTAACCCCAAATTTTGTGGGAGTTTCAATCTCCCAATCTAAATTTCCTGATTTTTTGATTTTAAAAAAAAAAAAAAAAACCTTAGCATTTATTAACTTCTCCCAACCTCCAAGTATTACCCTCATAATAACACTTTTAATGCATTAAGAACAAGCATAAAAAAAATTCTTTGAAATCCAACACATATGAATTCCTTGAAAATCCCAACACATATGATTATTATCCCTCATAATAACACTTTAATGCATTAAGAACAAGCATAAAAAAAATTTCTTGAAAAGTCCAACACATATGATTATTATCAAAATATTAAACTTTAATATAATATAATAATAATAAAAGACATTTAATTCCTTGAAAAGTCTAACACATCTATACTATATATTAAGCAAAATGAGGTTTTTAACCCCAAGGCATGTGGGAGCTTCAATATCCCAATTTGAATTTTCTAAATTTCTTATTAAAAAAAAATAAAAAAATTCAGCATTTATTGATTTGGTCAAAATCTCCTGATCAGCATTTATTAACTTTTTTCAATCCACATGTCTTTTCACATGCCTGCATCTATTGATTTGGTCAAAATCTCCTGATCAGCATTTAAAATCCCCTCATACAAATAATTATAGATACGTGTATAGTTACTGCAGTACCCTTTTCAACTTCTCTCATACACTATGGTTAGTGATAAGATTGTTAAATTATTTTTATAAAAAATCTTAAAAAACATAATTTATATATTAATAAAAATCTAAAACAAATATAAATATCTCTAATTATCTCGTGCATAGCACGGGTGATAGGCTAGTATGATTATTATCAAAATATTAAACTTTAATATAATATAAAAAAGGAAAAAAAGAAGACATTTAAAAAAAAAGGAAAAAAAAAGAAGACATTTAAAAATCGCAATTCACATATATAGATAATTATAAACACAATCCGTGCATAACATGGATGATATGCTAGTATATATTAAGTAAAAGGAGAATTTTAACCCCTAAGGCCTGTGGGAGCTTCAATATCCCAATCTGAATTTTCTAAATTTTTTATTTAAAAAAAAATCAGCATTTATTGATTTGGTCAAAATCCCCTGATCAGCATTTATTAATTTTTTTCAATCCACATGTCTTTCCACATGCCTGCATTTATTGATTTGGTCAAAATCCCCTGATCAGTATTTAAAATCTCCTCATACAAATAATTATAGATATAATCTGTGTATAGTTACTGCAGTACCCTTTTCAACTTCTCCCATACAATATGGTTAGTGATAAGATTGTTAAATTATTTTTATAAAAAATCTTAAAAAACATAATTTGTATATTAGAAAAAATCTAAAACAAATATAAATATCTATAATTATCTCGTGCATAGCACGGGTGATAGGCTAGTTATATATTAAGCAAAAGGGGGCTTTTTAACCCCAAGCCCTGTGGGAGCTTCAATCTCCCAATCTAAATTTCCTAATTTTTTGATTTAAAAAAAAAAATCTTAGCATTTATTAATTTCTCCCAACTCCCAAGTCTTACCCTCATAATAACAGTTTAATGCATTAAGAACAAGCATAAAAAAAATTCTTTGAAATCCAACACATGAATTCCTTAAAAAGTCCCAACACATATGATTATTATCCCTCATAATAACACTTTAATGCATTAAGAACAAGTATAAGAAAAATTCTTGAAAAGTCCAACACATATGATTATTATCAAAATATTAAATTTTAATATAATATAATAATAAAAAAAAGACATTTAATTCCTTAAAAAGTCCAATACATATGATTATTATCAAAATATTAAACTTTAATGTAATATAAAAAGGGAAAAAAAGAAGACATTTAAAAATAAATAAAAAAATTTAAAAGTCACAATTCACATATATAGATAATTGTAAATACAATCCATGCATAGCACGGATGATATATTAGTTAATATTATTAAAGGAATAAGGGTTAAATTGATTTTTGAGTAATAGTTTAAGAGGTAAAATGAATTTTTGAATTATCAATTTTTTTGTAGTAGGCTGTACCAAACAGTTCTATTATAGATTATGTACCTAGTTTGGTTTTAGAAAATTGAGTCCACCTTTTAGAAAATGGAAGGTATGTTTGATTTGTCTCTCAAAACATGTTTTTAGAGAAAAAAATTTCAAAACCATGTGTAGTTGAAAAAAATTGCACAAAAAATTCCAAAATCATTTTTATTTCTACTACATATCAATCAATCACTTTTTTTCTCTCGTATCTCATTCTCAATCATTTTCGCACTCACACAAATCTATTTAATTACAAAAAAAATATCAAATCATCTTAAACTCTAAAACTATTTTCAAAATATACAACCAAAGAAATTTTTAAATTTTCTAAACTCTTTTCAGTAAATAATTTTTAAAATAATATTTCAAAACACAAACCAAACAAGACCTGAGTTTTTTGTTTTCCGTATTTTTTTTTTTGTTTGTAGTGAAGTTTTTGAATATTTTACGCATTTTTTTTTATTTTTTGGTTACACTTAATCTAAATAAGTTTAAAAAGTATAATATTTGTGAAAAAATTTTTTTTTTAAAATTACCATACGCAAAAAATATTTTTAAAAAATATGAAAATTCAATACATTTTCAATTTTTATATTTTGTTATATTCAATGAACTTTTTAAATATTTGTGTACAATTGATTTTACTTTTTAAGTATATTAAGATTAAATGAATCAAAAAAATTTAAAGAAAAAATTTGATTAAAATATTAAAAATATAAAAATACGAATTGAAAATTCAAATAACTGTTTTAAAAACTAAGGATTGTTTCAATTTTAATTTCTTCTGCTTCAAGTTGTGTTTTCAATTTTATTCTTAAAAGTTGTAAGAAGATGACACATTGTGTAATTAAGGATTCTTTTGGGAACCACCTAAAATATTCAAAAAATTAACTATTGTTTCCATTTTTCTACACATTTTCAGATAAAAAAATTATAAAGCCAACTAAACTACTCACTTCCCAAAATAGTTACGTCTAGATCATCGACTCTCCTAACTAGTAATGTAAATTTGGCCCGACTCGGCTCACTGTCAAGCTGCGCGAGCTTCCACCAAAATTCAAGTCGGGTCGGGTCGACCCACGGGCCAGAAAATTATGCCCAAGCCCAGGGGCTATTCGAGCCTCGGGTGGGCCAGCGGGTTAGACCAGCAAGCTTAGGGCGAGCCTCACAGAGTATCAGAACAGTATCAGTACAGAATCAATATGAGTGTGACAAATCAAGACAGTACCAGTATAGAATCAGTATGAGTATGGCAAATCAGGACAATATCAATGTAGAATCGGTATGAGTATGGAAAAAAGAGAATTAGAGCAGTTAGATGAATGAGAAAAGTAAGAGTACCTGATAACCGTGGAAAGCAAATAGTGCCTCCCTCCTCCACACCATGTGGACCAAGGAGTTGACCAACCCGAGGAGGTCGTCCACGTACTCTATTGGCACCTGCAAGTCAATTTGAACATCAACATATAGGAAAAAGAGAATGTGAAATACAAACTGCAAGACAAAATGCATACATGCTGGACGTCAGGGTCCCTAACATACTCATCCTCCTCCGGCTGCCCAATCGGGATCTGGTGGGCCGTCCCACTCGACCGTTAGTATGTGATCATGGTCAGAATCACTGGCAAGCCTGCAACATGTACAGCGGGGGCAGCCCTTCCAACATGAGGCTCAGGCGCACGGGCAACACCTCTAGCAGTGGGAATATTTGCAGCACCTCTCGCACGAGCTCCGGTCAGAGGCGGCATTAGGTGGGTCCTAATGAACTCAGCATAGTCCCCAATCCCTCGGAAGAGATCAGCGTCCTATCCCGCCATGAACTGTACGATAGCCTTAATTGGTAAACTATCAGCAATCTTCATCGATACAAAAGAAGGAGCAGGAACAACAGGATCTTGCGATCCCAAGGTCTGGCACACAAATCTCTCGCCTAAGTACCAAGTCCTGAAAAAAGGACCCTCTAGCAGGATCCGTATCTGGGAGGTATCCCAAGACCCGGCATACTCATCCCTTGGCCCAGTCGCCATCATCACCCACGGCTGCTAGGTCACTTGCAAACAAAGAATTCATAGTTGTTAGTTGTTGTTAGTTGTTAAATAGTGGAATGGGTCAAAGAAGTAGCAATAGTAATGGAGCAGAAGTGAGTATGAGTTTTAAACTACCTCTCACGCTATCACCGTATCAAAGAAACGGCGGTAATATGCGAAGACAGTAACACCGCGGCGCCAATGGTGGCACCTGCCGTCGTGCCACCTACAGCCTCTACCTCGTCTCTCAACATATAGGCAAGGATGGGGAAATATGTATAGACCCAGAGCTGCAAGAAAAGATCAATTTATAAGTCAATAGGTAGATACAAAAATAAATATAGAAAGTGCAAAGCAGAAAGCATAATGGGCAAACATAAATGAACAAAAGGTGTAATATGTACCTTCTAGGCTCTCCAGTAGCCTCCTATCTTGTTTCCCTTCTTATAGGAACCGGAGCTCATATATCCGTATAGGGTAGCGAGGCCAACACCACCAAAATCATAGAACCAGACACGTGACAGTACCACCAAGGAACTCAACACATATAGACCCATGGTGTTCCACTTGTTCACAAACAAGGTGGTACCGATGAGGTAAATCAAAAATCCACGAGTGTACTGCTCGATCTCCTCCTAAGTCTTCAGCTGGCTCCCGTTGAAATGGTCATAGAACCATCTGTAATGCACCATGGCTGGCCTTTCCAGGAGAGGGCGTCCTCCAAGCAGATGTATCCAAGATGTCTCTCACTGGCCCATGTTGATGTCAAAAGGGATCGAATTACCCCCTACTCTCAGCCCCGTGATCATGGAGAAGTCATACTGGGTCATCGTCATCTCCTCCGTGGAGGAGAAGTGGAAGAAGTTGGTGGGGTCCCACCACCTCTCTACTAAAGCACCGAGTAAGGCTCGACAGGCCTGTAGTCGCACGAGCCCTGAGCAAAATAGGCCAAAGCCTGCCTCGTCTACTAGCTCTCTTACTCGATCAGGAAGCTCCTGGTACCAATCTCTAGTAGTCACTGCTTCGTAGCCTCTCCAAGCGAGAGCATCGCCGTACATTGAAAGCAGAATTTGTTAAGTGCATGGCAAATGAAAGACTGTAATGAAATATTAAAGCAAGCAAAATGCATTAAAAGAGTAAATTTTCTTACCTTAGCGGCATTGTGGAAGAGATGAGAGATACGTTCCCTCAAAAGAAAGTCCTCGGGCATGCGCCCGGTTAAGTCCTCAAAATGCAACATGCCTCCGGGAGCCATCGCATGCATGCGTGGGTGATAGGTAGCAGGATCGAATGGCCTCACCCTCAGCGGTACCCCAGGCTCAAGCTCAGGCTAAGGCTCAGGAGGATAGATCTCCTCCATCGCAATGTCGACAGCGATGTCCTCTGCCGCTCCTCCAACATCATCTATCATAGGCTCCTCAACACCTACAACGGGTGGAAGCACGGATACCTCGGGAGGGGCACCATCAAGTGGAATATCATCCACCATGGAGAAAATAGTGGGTGGTAAGAAAAAATGAGGAAAAATGAGGGAAATAGACGAAATATCCCAAAGTCAAACCCTAGAAGAGAGAAAAAGAGATAAAAAAAAAAGTCAAAACTCAAGAGAAAGTGCACAAATACCAAGAAAAACCCATAAGAATGTGCCCAAAACAATGAAAATCCTAAAAACTCAACCAAAATAAAATCCAATCGATTCAAAGTATAGAGGGCCGAGAGGGTTTTACGAATAAAATTTGCATGGATCATTGGGTAACACAAGTAGAATGAAAATCTAGAGAGAGAGAGAGAGAGCAGCTAGAGAGAGAGGGAATGAGTTTTCGGAGGTTGTGTGTGAAATATAGGGCCAAACTGTGTTTTAAATAAGCCTCAGGTGCGAAATCCCATTTCTACCCCCATCTTTTGGCCGGCCGACCCTTCAAGTGGCCCCCAAGGTGTTTTTGCTATGGTCTTGCCCAATCTGTGTATGGGTGGTCCTATATTCATCTTAAGGAAAATTTGAGTGTTTGAGGTTGTTTTGACTTCAGAAAGTCCCAAGATTGTGTTCCGATTGCACCATTCTGAGTCCTATCCTTTCTCCGAAGTGTGAAAGTGCCCCGAATTCAAACTTGAGCAAGTTGTATCCTTTTTGAGCATTTGAGGACCTCCGAACGGTAAGTCGGAGATCTTTATGAGGTGTTTGCAAAACCACTACTTTCTGTTTATCTTTTCATTTATGTTACCTATTATGTTACATGGAACATGCATCATATTGTGTTTCGCTTCAATTATAGCAATTATATTGCAATTATGTTGCATTCATGTGCATCGTGCTTTTCATTTTATTGTGTTCACCCTCGTCACACGAGTGCGATTTGGCTTGTACCTCTTTCCCTTTTTGCACGAAGCGTAGTTTGGCTTGTACCTTTTGTCTCACATTCTCTCTACGTGAAACATAGTTTGGCCTCGCATCTTTCACCTGGTTAAAGTCGTCCCTCTCTCTGTATGAAATACAGTGAGATATGCATGTTGGTTACACCACCCTTTTGTCCTTTCGCGTGAAACGAGTTAGGTCGTTGTTTCCCTAGTTAAAACCCTCCCTCACTCCGTATGAAATACGGTAAGATATGCCTGTTGGTTACACCACCCTTCTGTCCTTTCGCATGAAACGCGTTAGGTTGTTGTTTTCCTCGGTTAAAACCTTCTCTCTCTTCGTATGAAATACAGTGGGATATGCCTGTTGGTTATACCACACTTCCATCCTTTCGCGTGAAACGGGTTAGGACATTGTTTCCCCCGGTTAAAACCTTCCCTCTCTCCGTATGAAATACGGCGAGATACATCTGTTGGTTACACCACCTTTGTATCCCTTTCGCGTGAAACGTGTTATGTTGCTCCTTTACCCGATTAAAACCTTTCATTTTTCCGTATGAAATATGGTGAGATATGCCTATTGGTTACACCACCTTTCCGACCTTTCGCGTGAACCGCGTTAGGACGTTGCTTTCCCTAATTACAACCTTCTCTCTCTCTGTATGAAATACGGTGAGATACACCTATTGGTTGCACTGTTTTCACTCTTTTCACGTGAAACATGTTTAGAATTGTTGTTTGCTTACTCCTTTCTGTGTGAAATGTGTTTAGATTTTTTTTTATTTAAGCTTGAAGCTTGTTCCATTCATATGCTATCATCTTGTTATTACTCATTGCATTGTCTTGTATGATCATGGATTTTCAAAATCACCGGCTTCGTGAAGCATGTAAGTCTAACTTTCAAGTGTATTCTTGTGCATATCATTTGCATCTTACCCTTGAACTACGTTGATTTGATTCCTTGCAATGGGATATACGTAAGCAGTTTTTGAGTTCAACCAATTACATTTACATTTTGATTACTTGCCCAAGTCTTACGACGTTGTCAAATGGGTCGTCTTCAGACTTTGACATTCACTCACGTCATTTCATGACTTTGAGCTCTGTTAAATAGGGGCAACTATAGACACCTCATTTTTGACCGCCCTTAAGACTTGGGTGCCACACTTTGAACACTTGATGATGAAATGTTACGTTGTGCAAATCATTTGATTTCTTCAGTAAAAGGCTTCAGTTTTTGAACTTCAAAACCTAAACCTTGCACCCTTTTTGGACCAAAACCTAATTTTTTCTAGCCTAACCACTGAGAGACCTTTTCACGACCCAAACCCATCCCTATAAGTTTAGCGTCGTAATCGGCCAATAATCCTTGGATTACCAAAGGCCTCTTAACAGAATGACATATAGTAAGAGGCTGTGGAAGCAAATATACAAAATATACAATGTCCATAGAGTTGTGTTAACGTATATGAGGCAGAAAATTTCAAAACAACTTATATATATATGATGTCATAAATACATTAGTCTTACGCCACTCATTTACACAGAAAAAGCCAAAAAGGAACTTAGCCTAATGTACAGATAAGCAAAACAAAGCAAAAGCATCTGTAGCAAGGTTACAAAACTAAACATTTCAAAAGATAACCTCCTCAGGAGGCACAGTGGCTGGCTGACCCAAAACTCTAGGCAGCAACTTAGGCCTGGTCACGCGCCTGCTCACATACATACATAATATAAATAGTGAGCGAAAGCCCAGTGAATAATAACAGAGTAAAGGGTTTAAATGAATGATGCCCATAACAGAATCAGAAACCAGAGTTCATATCAAAAGCAGATTTATATTCATTTTCTTGTTCAACTTCATACAGAAATTAAAGCTCATGTTTCATTATACATGGTACATCCAATAGCGTTATCATACTTGTTAGTTCCATAAGGAATCTCCGGTACTGGGAACTTGTAATATACTTGAGCCACGGTATAGTTACCCCCGGGCAAGGGCCATGAGACCACGGTATTATTACCCTCAGGCAAGGGCCTTGCTTATAAACCACAGTATTGTTACCCCCGGGTAAGGGCCTTGTGCTAAGGATGCCACGAATACTTGCCTAATTGAACAATCATTCATTGGACATAATATAACATTTCATAAAACAGAGCATTTCTTATCATATCATATCATATAAGAAATTACTTAGATGTAAACATAGTTTTACAGAGTTATTACTCACAGGTGGCTCCACTTGCAGAATAGACAAATCAGATAACTTGTGGCGTGTGACCTACATACACATAACAGAAACTCATAATGAAACCCACACACGTTGGGTACATAACTTCTTTCGTTTCATTCTTAGTGTGTTTCTAGGTCTTAACCTGTTATTGTGTCTTAATCATGGCCTAGGAATGCCTAGGATGCAATGTGGATGCCAAAAATGCACTTTAGAACTCTTAACAAAACTTGCTGAAAACAGGGGTCCCGTTCGAGCAGACATGCAAATATGTGAGGGGACGCTCGAGCGCAACTTCCTTCGCTTGAGCAGTCTGCAAACTCTGAAAAAGTACTGGTTGTGTGATTTTCACGCTCAACGGACGCTCGACAGTCGCTCGAGCGTGAGACTCAGGTCCTTGCTCAAGCGCAACTCTTGTCGTTCAAGCGGTCTGCAAAAACATGAAACTTCTGAGAGCTTGCATTTCACGCTCGAGCGGACTTTTGGTCGCTCAAGCGAAAGTGTAAGATTATAGAGTGGTCGCTCGAGCGGAGCTTCTGCCGCTCGAGCAAAAGTGCAGAATCTGGAATTTCCAAATTACACTCCCAAGCTCCAAACTCGAATTACACACTTCAAAACTCATCTTTTTGGGACAAAACTCCAGAAAACTTTTAGAAACTTGCAAAATACCATGATTTTAAGATCATTTCACTAAATCAAGGCCCAAAAGCAGGCTAATTAATCAAAACTCCAACTTGAAATTTATGAATATACCATGAACATGCCATGCATGAATTGCTTTAAACTAAGGCTTTTCAAAACATGATCAATTAAGGTCAAATGGTAAGAAATGTGATGAATTTTCAAAACCAAGTCAAGATAAACACATGCATATGACAATTCTTTAGAAATCTACTCAAAATGCCATGTTATATGTATGCATGCATGATTTGGGTTACAATTCTATAATCCTAGCTTCACTTTTATGCCATTCCACCTCTTTCACTAAAATTCTTACAAAACTAATTCAATTACACAACTAAGAGTTGGATTTCTTACCTTAGATGCTCAACTATGCTCTCTAGAGTTAATTGATTGAAGTTCCTATCCAAATCTCCAAATTCTCAAGCAATTCCTTTGTTTGAAGCCACTTCTCCCTAGTCTCTCTCTCTCTCTCTTCTCTACACGTTTTTGGGCTCAAACAAGAGGAAATGAGAGTGCAAAAGTCTATAAGAGATATTGAGGTGGCCTTAAATAGGCTTGATTAAAGAAATTAATTAATTAGTTTACCACTAATCTAATGAGCATTAAATTACTCAAATTTAATCGTTCTGAACCGAATTTTAACTAAACCTACCATAAAGTTCCAAAAATTCCAACAAACACGCAATTCAAGTCAATTTCGCAATCGGATGCCGATAAAGCCTTCAATTCACAGTACAAAACAGAAACAGATATCCCTACGATAAACAGATAGAAACTCATATAGCACATAACACATACAATTAACTCAGGATTTCTTCTTGATTACTTATTAGGCATAATTAATCATGGTTAATCAGTTAATCACAGGTTGGGGTTGTTACAGACCTGCTGGCCAACAAGTGGCCGGCAAGCCATTTTTGGTTGGCCAGCCGTCCCCCTTCATGGCCGGCCGACCATGTTCAGCGACAAACAGATATTTTTGGCTACCAGCTATCTCATTATAGATATTTCCGACGTGAGGACCTATTTTTCTATAAATACATGACCTCCTCTTATGGTTTGGGTTTAGAAAAATTCCCCAAGTGCCTATAGCTTGCTCAATACACTATCTCTCTCTCTCTTGCAATATACATACACTATACATACACTCCCTAAGCCTAAACTTGAGTCCTCTTGCTGAGATTCTTGAACACAAATTTCAGCTCTTGAGAGTGTTCAACTTGTGGTTTGTATACTAGAAGAGCATCCTCTCTTTAAAAGGTAATCTTTGAGCTTTTGTACCATCTTTTTCTATCTCTTTTCTTTTCTTATTCCCACTGTTTTTTAGAGTGTTTTTAAGCTTAAAAATGTGATTTTAAGTAACAAAAAAGAGAAGGGGCTAGCCACCCTTCTTTGGCTTGCTTACTAGGCTTGTTTTCTCCCATTTTTATTGAAGTTTTCTACCCTTTTTAAAATGATTTTCAACACTGTTTTGTGCTATTTAGGGGTTGTTTAGTGTTTTTATTTAGTTTATGCTTTGAATACTATGCTTATATTGTTGTAAGTCCTTATGGATTTGGGTGTTTAGGCCATAGTCACCAATCTATTTGAGTTGATAGCTTTTTTTACATAGTTTTTATGTACATACTCATACTTATAATAATCACCTTTGCATAATCATTTCTGCAACCTCTCTCCATTTTTTGTTGCTTTTGATTTAAGAGTTCTATCAAATAAAGGATTGTTGCACAAGGCATAAGAAAGAGGCCTTCCATGCTTAATGGTTTAATCTCTTCGGAGGTTTATTACCAAGGCATTACATCTCTCTTATGCTAAGCACAACCTCTTGTTTAACATTTCTCTTTATCACCGGTGCATTTACTTCTAAGGGGCTAACTTTCTAGTTTATACCCTTGGAAATCATAAAGGAATGTTTCATTATAACTTGTTATCGGGTTTGGATTTGGAGTCATTATCTCCCCTAATGAGTTTTATTCCTCCTTTAGAATTTCCCCCGTAGAAAAGGACTTGAAAAGCTCATTTCTTGGGTTAAGTCAATGCTTGATACTCCTTATCGCTTTTTGGACGTAGTGGACGTAATTGTCACTTTTGGACAACAATGAAGAAAAGATAAGAATTTGAAAGGTAATATATAAAAATAAAAATAAAAAAGGACTAATAAAATTAGAGTAAAAAAGGCAAAAAGGTAATAAAATTGAGTTGGGTTCAATCGGACGTTATATTGAATCCATTGCGTCGTGGACCATTGCATTCTTTTTAGTGATGTTCAATAATTCATGAAGCAATGTCCATCCCTTTCCTTAAGGTAACTCCATGATAGGGAGGAGGTGTTGTTGGTCTTTCATTTCCTTTTATTGAGCTTTTGTCCTATCAGTTCATAGATCATCACACAAAAATTTTGCGACAATTGATGATTTTTTAATTGAATCTACTCCTCCCTTGATCATCTACATGATAAGGAAGGACAGACAGGATAAAAATCTCTTGGAAATACTCTGGCTTCGTTTGGTGGAGCTTTCAAATTATAATTCCACACTCATTTTTGAGTGTGATGTTTGTTTAGCGTTTTCAAAAAATAATTTCACATTCACTTTTGAAAACTATTTCCAAAGTAGGAAAATTTGGGCTAACCAGTCGTCCCACCAATTGTCCAGCCAGTTGACCAGAACAGTGTTCGGTTTTTTTTTTTTTTTTTCACTTGTTATTTTTATATTATAAAAAAAATATTTGCAAAATTTTTTAAATTTTTTTTATGAGTTTTGAATAGAATTTTGGGTTATGTGTTTAGTTATGAGTTGTAAGTTTTTGTATCAAATATCATATGTCACATTACTCAATTCAAACTCAATTTAAAACTCTTTTCAAAACTCATAACCAAACAAATTTTTCACACTCAAATCATAATTCCAAAACTCACAAACTCAAAATACAATTTTATTCTCAAATCATAATTTCAAAACTCTACCAAACACTACCTTTGTTTTTTCTCTGTTTCAACTCTGTGGCAGTAGGGCATTTCCCAAAAAACAGTGGCCGGCCGACCACCAGTCTGTATGCCGAACCACTTTTCAAGGTCGGCCGGCTGGCCACCTTTTTTGTCCAAGCAATGCCCTTTTTGCAACAGAACAAAGCAAAACTTGAGGCCAAAACAAAATAAATTTCTGACTGCAAGCAGAGTAGATTTTGACAACAAACAGAGAGGTTTCCGTGCAGATGTTTTCGGTTGTGTGCGTGTCGTTCCTCGCCTCCCATTCAAGTCCATTAAATTAGTGTTTTAATATTAGTATGTGTAATTAATTAGTTACTTTCAATCGAATTTGTAATAGCTAGTTAATTTAGTTAATTCATTTGGTGTTGTAATATTTAGTTTAACTAGGACATTCATTTGGACCTTCTTGTGCAAGGGCAAATTTGTAACACTTGTAATATTTTGTATGTCTTCCAACCCCCATTCTTTCTCCCTTTTATTTACTTGCTTAGTATGGTTGCATGTAGTATCATATTTTTGGGTTCATATCATTACCATGACTTGTACCCATTTTTGCATACATTAGGATTTGGCTCATCATACTTGATAAACATCGATTATTTCTTACTTGAATACATGCACTGTCATATGCCTTGAATTGATCCATATGTCATGTTAAGAAGCCAAATTCGATAGTTGCATTTTGTATGTGTTGCATTAGTCACTTGCATAGTAGAGCATGCATTTTTCTAATTATTTGCTTCTCTTTGGCTTGCCTCGATTGAGTACTAGGTGAGTACTTTTGCTTTAGCATATTGCATGTATGTTTTTGTTACCATATCAAGCATATTACCATGAGGCTAAGTGCTTATTTGATATACCTTTTTGAATACCTGTGGATGAAAGTTATTTCGCTTAAATTTGGATAACTTTGATTAATGTATATATGAGCTTGCTTTTTCAAGTAGCACATATTCAAAATTCTTTTCAAACAAACATGAAATCAAAGCATTCCAAAGTGGATGAAATAGTCTATACTTCTGTGTCTCTCATAGCAAGTTAGCATAATAATCAGAACAAGAGCATATATTGTACATAAAAATCACATAATGATTAGTAGAGGTCGATCTTTGATCGGGTGAGGGGGGTGCTCGATTCATGACCTTCCCCTCTCATACCTAAGTTTCCGAGCTAAGACACTTTGGTTATGACAGACAAGTGGCTTTTGGCACGAGTCACGGATTTCCTAAATTTCTCAAAAATATTTAGGTGGTGACTTTGAAATCTGGCAATGCAGTCAATTTCTGGCATCTCTGATGATAAATGAATTTTCTAAGATTTGCTGAATTTGGACTCTCATTTGTGTTTTTCTGTTCCACATTGCACTTGTGAAACTAGATTCAGAACCACGGGAGTCCAAACTGTAGAGCTATCGTATCCAAGGAGATTAAACCCCTCCGATGAGCACAAAAAACCAGCTACAACGCTTTGCATGGGTATCGAGATTAGTCGAGATATACGAAAACTGACCTAGATATCTAGTTGTCAATATATATATATATATATCCCAGGTATAGTTTTAAATACCAATATTATAATATATAGAAGTATTGATGATACAGTCATTATATCAATTGATTTTCAATAATATCAAACAATATTTGACGATATATTAGTAAGTAATGGTATTGTAATTCAAAATCTCAATACATAATAGCGGATACCAAAGATGGACCGAGGGGGTGGCTTGTAGGGGCGATCTGAATGTCATTACCAAAACATGTGTTTTTCTCTTTCAAAAAATGTAATGCCATGTTTATATCACATTTAAATAATCGTTGCTTCCAAAACAGAAAATAGGGCAATAAATACACACACTGAAAATATTTAGGTACGTGTCTAAAAGTAGGCTATACAAGCACTACCAAAAGCCATTTTACCGGTACTAGCCGAAAGGATTGACACCTAACTGCGCGGGTTTTCCAGACTTTCACCAAGGATACAAAAGCCAACATAAATAACCACACCCGCTAACTAGATTCACCACGACATTCACCTATTTATCTCAAAATGATACTTTTCAATGAATAAGTATAAAACCTATGTTCAAATTGAATGCATGTGTGAATGGGTTTCCGTTAACCTAGTTTACATGCAATTTCTACAATAAGCAATGCTATTCTCCACCAATAGCCAAAATATATATCTCTATTTAAAAGATAAGTTCCAAGAGACATATATAAATTCCAGAATTTCAAAATAAGAGTAACAATCACATGTTAAATCTTCTCTTTTCTCATTCAAACAAGAATGATAACATTATTCCATCAATTTCTTCCTTTTCGTTCAAAACCATCAATTTCCAAGGATTTCCATAATTTCAAAATAACATTTGTTTCTTTCAACAATCCTCCTTTAAAAGTAATTTCCATAATTTCAATACCTCTCATCAACAAACTCATTCTAACAACATTTCAAAGAAACCACTCTAAAACCCCTCTTTCATAAATCAATTTAATTCCAAATCAAACCCAAAATTTCCCAAAGTCTAGTTCATCAACTAACACATAACGATGGCAACTACCATACAAATCAGTAAAGAAATCCCTACCTCAAAGCAAGCAAAAAAGGGAAAGAACAACCCCAAAGCGACGGAGACAAAAGTTGAACTTGTTCAGATTAAAATATTCCTCTCCTCGAGCTCTACATTTTATCCCAAAGCAGTAGGGTGAAGAAATCCACGGATTTGAGTAGATCAGGCAAATTATACAAGAATTTTAGTGAAAGAGAAGAGAAAATGGGTTCAGTAGCTTTATAGAGAGAGAGAGAAATCAAAAAAGTGAGAAAAATATCGTTTCATCGCAGCTTTATACAAACAGGTCGCTTGAGCAACTAAAACACCACTTGAGCATTAGACACAGAATATCGCTCAAGCAACCAAAACTAGACTTGAGTGAAGAAACTAAACTCCCAAAAGATTATCCCTGCAGAACAGACCGCTCAAGCGAAGAATGCACTACTCCCAGAAGTTCAGACTCCAAACTCAGAATCTAAGATAAACAAAAGACTATTCGAGCGACTAAAATACTGCTCAAGCAAACCCAATAACAAACAAACAAAATCTCCCCAGAATACACTAAGCCCAGCCTATTTCAAACCTAACCTAACAAATCCCAAACTCAATTCAAATGATAACATTTTTAAACAAGGACAAATATCAACAATACCAATATATACAAACTCAGAACCAAAGAGTATAAAAAGAATCGGGTCTTAAAGCGGGCTATCAGAGATAGTTGGATTCTTTAATATTAAAAAACAAAAGAAAAAGAATAACACTAATTGAGTGAAAATTTATTGATAGTTGAATTCTTTACTATTTTCAATTATGTACCTTTAATTTTAGTTTTTAGTTAGATAATGCATTTGTCAGTTGGTATCTTAAGCTCAAATTTGATAGTAATGTAATAAGAGTATTTGTGAGACTTTATATAGTTAATCCCACTCTCATCTCTTAAAACGAGTAGAAACTATTATTAGTTCACTAGTTATTAAATAAACATAATTTTTCTTAGTTCCCTTACTAATAGTCTCCTCATTAATAATTTTTACACTATCCAACCAAACTTTGAAAATAAACCGATCCAATAACCCATATTTGCAACTTTGGTACAGAAACATCTAATTTTTTATTTTTATATTTTATATGAGGACCCAAGTCGACACATGAACATACATTTTGTTTTATCTAATGGCTTTCTTGAGAGAAAGAGACGAACAAAATCCACACGACAACAGATTCCAGTAGATGTCAGTATATGTGGGAAGAACATATGTAGATTTAAGATGATGTTGTGTGGGCAAATGAGGACAAATTTTAGTACTAGGTAACATGAGAGAGAGAGAGAGAGAGAGAGAGATTATGTGGCACAAAAATACAGTGGTCTGGTCATTGGAAAAAAAGAATCACATAATATTTTAATTATTAAAGTACATAAATTTTTTTGTTGATTTGTAAATTATTTTTTTATTGTAATAATGTTATATTTTTTAATTTGTTACTTTTAAATGACCTTTAATGATGTGATATTAAAGTTAAATTTTACATAATAAAATATTTGATAAATTAAAATTTAATACTTGTCATACATATTTTTAAGGGTGATAGATTAAGGTTTTGTTTGAAAAGTTGATTATTTTAATTAGTTATTTAGTTTTTTTTTTTTTTTACTATTTTATCTTGACTAAAATATTTTTATTTGAGAAGTTGGTTAGGTTTTTTTTTTATAGTTGATTTAATAGTTGTAAGAGAAAAATTAAAATACTAATTATGAGTTAAATATAATATTTTATCTTATTAATTATTTTAACTTATTTTAATAAATTATTTTAGCCCAACCTTTCGTCTCAAATATCATCTACGTTATGTTTGATTGAGGGATTTAAAAAAGAATTGGAAAAGAAAAATAGAAAATGTAGATGAAATGAAAATGAAATATATTTATATTTTACCTAATTTTACATATATTTTTTCCTTTTATTTTTAAATCTCTCTCCAAATTTCTTAATCAAATACAGTATTAATATATCAAGTATTTTTTTTTTTCCTACTGCTATAATTTTCCTACAGAGAGAGAGAGAGAGAGAGCATATCTTACGGAGTACCTGAACGGATCTTTTTGTTGTGGGCGTAGGACCCCCCTTTTTGCATAGGGACACAGAAGCCAGGAGGCATGACTGGTTTATTTTTTGAAATTGAATTTTGAATTGTATTTTAAAAAATAAATTATTAAAAAGAGTTTTGATATTTAGAAATTTGTTTAGTTATAAATTTTAAAAATAATTTTGGGATAATTTATATTTTTTATAATTAAATAGATGAGTGTGTGAGAAAATTTGTTTGATTAATGTATAAAATGTGAGAGAATGAAAGAGAAGAGAAGAAAAATGAGAAATAAAAAGTGATTGATTAATTGATTTATTAATAATATAAAAAAAAATGAGGAGGAAGATCAAAATAACTTTAAAAGGAATTTTGAATTTTGAGAAAACCAAACATTTTTTTTCTGTTTTTTTTAATTCAAAACTATTTAGTGCTCGTTTGGCATATCACATTTGGACTAAAATTGCTATAAAAAGATAAAGGGCTTGTTTGGTTTGCTTTTGAAAGAGTAATTTTGGAGTAGAATGTTTTAAATTTTGTTTAGTTTAGTGATTTTGGAAAAAAAATTTCAAAATCACTTTCTCTCTCCTCTCTCCTTCTCAATCACTTTTTCTTTCACACACACATCTACTCAACTATAACAAATGAGTCGTTTGGTTTTCGCGTTGGGCTAAAAAATCATAAAATGACAAAAAAATAAAAAATAAAAAATCACAAAAAGACAAAAAAAAATTTGTCATTCTAAAGCCAAAAAGCCAAATAAGAATACCAAACGACTAAAAAAGTCTCAAGCTAAAAAAGTCAAAAAAATCAAAAAGTTAACTAAAAAAGTCATTGCAAACGAGCACAAAATATCAAATCATCCACTCCAAAATTATTTTCAAAATATACAATCAAACAAATCAAAAAAATTTCTAAACTTTCTCTCCAAATTTTTTTTAAAAAAATTTATCTCTCAAAACTAAACCAAACACACCTAAAATAAATTAAAAAATTAATAAAATAAAATAATACATCTAAACCTCGTAAAAGTCAAAAAAAAACTCATCGTAAACGAAATTTTTGAAACCTACGCTCTAAAATGTCAAAAAGTTAAAAAAAAAAAAAAGGAGCTCACATTCCAAACCAATCCTTAAAAACAAAACGAAACAGGATATAATTCATTTGATTGATCTTTTTCACATCTTTACATAAATGGATGGATTCGAATACTTCCTCCACCTCATACATTGAAATTGGCTACAGAATTATCATACAATTAATTACATAAATTATGGAGCATTTTGGCAACAACAGTAAAAAGTCAATTTTTTAATTTTTTAGCTTAAAAAGTTAATTTTTTTTACCAAAAATAACCTAGTTTTTTGTCAAAAAAAGTCACCAACAAAGTCAAAAAATCAAAAAAATTAATTTTTTACCAACTTTCCAAAACACCCTTATATTTATATCGAAAAATGTCTCGTAGCTCAAATTTTGTGGCTCAAAAGTGGCTCAAATGGCCAAAACGACGTTGTTTTGGCCATTTGTATGTTGTTCTGTACTCAAAACGACGTCGTTTTGGTCATTTGAGCCACTTTTGAGCCACAAAATTTGAGCTACGTAGCATTGTCGATTTATATCGGGTCCTACGTCCTATGTGTTGTCGGGATCACTTTCTCATCTGGTTTGGAAAGTGGATTATTTTAATTAGTTATTTAATTTTTTAATTATTTTAATTTTTGTTAAAATAGTTATATATATTTTTTTTTTTTTTTTGAACGGAGGAAAATCCATTAAGGAGAAGCCAAACGGCACTTCCAAATAGCCTCCATGCCAAAATAGATAGAGCTTACAGTAATCAAAGAAAAAATGGATAAATAAGCACACAGGTAAAGCTAAAATAGTTATATTTGAAACCATAATAATAGAGAGTTTCAATTTTAGAATTTTAAAGAGAGTTTTAATAATGTGACAAAAGAAATAAAAATAAACATAAAAATATAAGTACACACATCACATCATATGTGGGTCACACTTCTTGCCACATCACTAAAACTCTCTTTAGAGTTTCAAAATTAGAGTTCTTAATTTTCATTTTATTTGAAAAGTTAATTTTTTTAATTGATTTGATGATTGTAAGAGAAAAAGTAAATTAATTATGGGTTGTATGTGATATTTTATCTTATTAACTATTTAAACCTATTTTACCTTATAGTAGGCTATTTTAACCCAACCATCTTCCCAAACAAGACCTCTATAAGGAAAATGTTGAGACCTCTGAGACCTTTAATAGAACTTTCATAATTTTAACTACAATAATGTAAAATGATGAGTGTCAATTTTTGATTTATCACATAAAAAATTATATGAGATTCTACCTTCTTACCACATCATTATAAGTGTATTTAAAGATCTCCAATGTGAGTTTTTTCTAACATTATTTTTCCTATAATTGATTTTTTTTGCCCACAATCTTGTTATCTAATTAGGCTTCATATAAAATTTAAAGAACAATAAAATCAAGGGTAAATTACAAATAAACTTCTGATATTTGCTTAAAATATAAATTGTTTTCTGTGGTTTAAAAAATTACAAATACTCCTTTATTAGAATTTTTTATTTAATTGAATTAACCAAAAAAATAAAATTCATAATTACTCTTCTATACAATAATAAAATTACCTAAATTATTAATTAAAACTTATTTTCAACATCATTAAAAACTGTTAATTGACTTAATGGTTTATTAATAAAAGAGGCAATTTGTTATGAAATTAAAAATCTCAGGAGGTGAAATGTAATTTTCAAAATCATATAAGACAATTCGTATTTTAATCAAATCTCAAAAAATATATTTTAAATTCAAACGCAATCCTCTAATATAAGATGAATTTCATCCTTTTTTAAGTTCACATGCATGTTAAAAAGAATTGTGTTTGTCCTATTATTTTTTATTTTTTATTTGTCCCTCATTAGAATTTACTTTAACCTATGAGCTATTTTGAGATGTGAGTTAGTTTTTTTTTTTTTTTTTTTAATTATTTTAGTGTGGAGTTAAGAAGTTTCATTTACAATAGATTTTTTAACATTTTTAATTTTTGTGAAAAAAATAATAATTATAAATTAAATGTAATATTTTATTATATTTAACTAAAATAATTTATTTTGTTTAATGGAGTTTTCTTAAGTGTGCAAGGAAACACCATGTGCCACTTACACAAAAAGTGTAAGTGGAAGGTGTAAGTATAAGTATAAGGTGTAAGTGTAAGGTGTAAGTGTAAGGTGTAAGTTGCACACCATGTGCCACTTACACAAAAGGTGTAAGGTGTAACGTATAAAAGGTGTAAGTATAAGGTGTAAGTGTAAAGAATAAGGTGTAAGGTGTAAGTTGCACACCATAACCAAACCCTTATTTAATATGACTATTTGCCAAACCAACCCTATGTCTAAAAGAAAATAAAAACGAGATCACCCACCAATACTCTACAGACAGAGTAAATTATCATGTGTTGTAAAAATTTCACAATGACAATGTATCTAACTACAACAATGATTCATCCCACTAAAAACACCACCACTAATAGCACTAATGTATTAAAAAAGTAAAAAAAAAAAAAAAATACAACTCCAAGACCAAAACATCACATCATTACTGCTGGGACCCACTGCCACCTAATTAGTGGGAGCACTAATTAGTGCTCCCACTCATTTTCCATCTAACTAATAGCAAAAGATCTAAGAATTACATTATTTTAAAAGACTTTTCTTAAGTGTGCAACCCTCAAGGTTGCATACCATGTGCCACTTACACAAAAAGTGTAAGTGGAAGGTGAAAACAAAAGCAGGACTGTAAACAGAAAAAGCGTAAGTGTAAAGCGTAAGTTGCACACCATAACAGTACCCTATTTTAAATACAAATTAAAAATAACACGTGAGAATAAGATAAAATGATAAATAAACTAAATTAATATTAAAATAATTATGACAAAAATACGGATATAATGAACACCACACACGAGCCTAACTCGATGGTTGTGATAGAGAGAATATGGAGGGACAAGATTGGAGTACGTGTGAGGGATCAAGTGGGATTGTTAATTGTGGACCACGTTATCGTGTGGCCTGTCTCTGATCCCAATAAAGATATTCAGTATCTTGTATACTACTTACTAGTCCCCCCGTGAGGGCCCCTTTGCTCTTGTTTTTTTCTCTCTCTATCTGTCTCTCTCTCAAGGCCCATTCCATTCCTTTCAAGCTCTTCTATTACAGAGTAGGTTAAAAAACAGTAATGCATTTGTCTCTCTTTTATGCAATGTTTTTCTTTTTGTCACTTTGCTGCTCATTTCTTTCTCTATTTATTTTTTTTAAACTCTATCTCTCTGTTTTATATTATTTAAGAATAAATTATAAATACATTCTTAAAATTTGATTAAAATACGAATCGCTTCTTATAATTTTGAAAATTACTTTCCATCCATTGAGATTTTTAATTTCATAATAAATTGCTCATTTTATTAATAAATAATTAAGTCAATTAACAGTTTTTAATGATATTAGAAATATATTTCAATTAATAATTTAGGTAATTTATTATTATATATGAGAGCAATTATGAATTTCATTTTTTTAGTTAATTCTGTCAAATAAGAAATACTAATAATGAAGTATTTATAATTTTTCAAACTACGAGAGACAATTTTTACTTTAAGCAAATCTCAGGGGGTGTATTTGTAATTTATTCAATTATTTATTAGCACAAAAAATAAAAAATTAAAAACAATATATTTTTGTGTTTAAATTTTAATGATGTAGAATAAATAGTTGAGAAAGTTTTAGAACAATTAGAGCTACAAGAGACAAGAAAGTAGTCAAATTGAAAGTAATAGTAATCTTTTTGTGACGGACTTAGAATTATCACAAATTTTATACTCTGATTGAAAGTTTTAGAGCAAGTAGACCTACAAAGACAAGAAACTAGTCAAATTGAAATTAATAGTAATATTTTCGTGACGAATTTAAAATTATCTCAAATTTTATATTCTGGTTGAGAACGGTGTTTTAAATCAAAGTCATTGTTATCTTTGCAATGATGTACGGTGGAATTTAATTAAATTCCTTCATTAGGTCTCGTTTGGCATGTGTTCGTTTTAGTTTAAAAGTCAAAAAGTTATTAAAAAAATCAAAAAATCTATAATCTATACCAAAAAGTTAAAGATTTTATTTTCTCTCTACTTTTTACACATTTTTTCGTAAAAAATTAAAAAGTCATTTCAAACATACTACTTTTTTTTTATCTCATATTTTAGCCAAAGTGCCAAAAAATTACTAAAATAGCCTGTTTCCAAACGAGGCCTTAGTATCTCAAATTAGTGATTTTTTTTATTTATTTTAGGAAAGCTTCATTTTAGTAATTGATTTTTACGCCATTTGTTTTAATGTGTTTCTATTGTTTCCTAATATTTAGATTAGGGCTTAATTCATTATATATATATATATATATTTGGTAATTTTTTGTTTATTTTCGTGTCTAATAAGGAATTAGTCTAATTTCTTGTTTTTCTTATTTAGGTAGAGTTTCGTTCATTACAAATAAGGAAAATGAATGGGAGCACTAATTAGTGCTACCACTAATGATGTGGCAGTAGGTCCCACCATGAATGATTTGATATTTTGGTCTTGGTGTTGTATTTTTTTTTTTATTTATTGAGTGGCATGTCATTAGTGGTCTTTTTAGAGCTCCAAAATTAGTGGTCTCTATCATTGTTGTATAAATAAAGGTATATGACTTGGAAAAATCAACTTTTATTCAATATTATTCAATTTTTCTGTGAGAATTCTCTCTTCTTTGTAGATTTATGCTAGAATGATATTTAAACTTGTGTGATATATTTCGCTACATCATTTTTTTTCACCAATTCTCTAATTTATGATAGACAAACAATTTGAGATAGAATAAGTATACATATTTGTATAATGTCACTTGTTTGTTGGTTTAATTAGTTTAAAGGACAGAGTTAAAGAAGGCTCAAGCGGGTCACCTACTCCTCCCTCAATTTTTATTTTTGTATTTTTTGGTTTGTTTTTGGTCTTATGCAAAATGTATTTTTTATTTTTTAATCTTAATATGCTCTTTGGCTAAGGATTTTTGTATTGCTCACGACACATAGTTATTTGATACTTTGATAGCATTATGTAATATTATTTATATTGTAGTCTAAACCGATAGTGTGGTGGGAAATCTTCTGAATTATATATAATAAACTCATTATTTTCAGATAGTTAA
Organism: Camellia granthamiana; assembly: GCA_036172215.1. Classification (NCBI taxonomy): domain Eukaryota; kingdom Viridiplantae; phylum Streptophyta; class Magnoliopsida; order Ericales; family Theaceae; genus Camellia; species Camellia granthamiana. Next base: position 43,330,993 of record CM069904.1, read on the forward strand.
GAGACAATAACAGATCACTTAGTGTGAATTATGGCTTCCCATGTTGTGAGCATTATGTAGACAATGTTTTATGGTACTTTAAGACTGATTAATAATTTTCATTCAAAATACAGCATTTAGGCCTATTTTGGGAAGTGGATTAAAAGTCACTTCTCAACTTTTAACCCATTTCTTCTCTCAAAAAAAAAAAAAAAAAGGTCAAAAAATCAATTTTTAACCATCATCCCAAAACACCCCTTATAAGCAAATCATCTCTCTAATATTTTTTTTTGTCAAATAAAAATTAAACCGATTTTATGGTAATTTATGCCATAAATGATGTGTTTTTATTTTTTAAAATTAGGAATTTTGATCAATAATTTTTTGGGCCAAAATTGCAAACTTACATTACCATCATGTACCCAGTCATTTCACACTATTATAAAATTTTAATTTGTTGCCATTAATAAAGAATATTTATTTTTTTTTACCCTTAAATTTAGCTCATAAATTATTATTATCTTAATTTTGATCATATTTTTTATTAAATAAAAAATTGAAATTAATAAGTGCCTATTTTAACTTAATTTCTTGGTACCGCCGTAGGTTAATTTAAGGGTTGGTTTGGGATGTCCTAAAAAAGTGCACTTTTTGACTTATTGGTGGGTTTGGGTTGGGTTTGATGTGATGTGTTAGAAAGGTGATGTGATTTAAATAAGATGATGTGACTTAAATAAGATAGTGACTTTTTGACTTATTTAGTACATGCCAAACTAACCCTTAAATTTCAATTGGAGAAACGAATCTTTTGCATATGGTAAAAGAATAGGAAGCCAAGCCATGGAAGGCACAAAATCTGTAAACTTGTGTGTTTTGATTGTTGGATCGTTTTTAAATTAACAAAAATAATTTATCATTAAAAAGGTTGGCTCTTCATTGGCTCTTACCCAACTTATTAAGGGGTTGTTTGGAATGTTCTAAATAAGTGTACTTTTTGACTTTTTATGAAATATGGGTTGAGTTTGAAGTGATGTGGTAGAGAGATAATGTGACTTAAATAAGATGATGTGACTTAAATAGGATAGTGACTTTTTGACTTTTTGAAGGTATGCCAAACTTAGCCTAAATAGAAAGTCGTTGTTTCAAATCTAAATGAAACAACAACAACAACAACAACAATAATAAAATTAAAAAAAAGAAAAAAAAAAAAAGAGGTATTATTGTTTTGTTTAAAATTAGTTTATATGAAAAACATTTTCAGATGTAAAACATTTTATATCGAACCAAAAGGAGCCTAAATCCAAAAAATAAATAAATAAATTAAGAACAAAAGATCACAGGCTACCTTCGGATGGTCATTTTGATTGCTAAAATTTGGGGATTGAAGCTTCTTTCTTTTCTTTTCTTTTTTTTCATCTAAAGTTTTGATTTATTATTATTTTATTTTTGAAACATTTACACACAAATCCTAATTTATAAATTTATACTCAATTAAATCCTAATAAAGATTTCTTAGACTTTCAAGTCCCATTAAATTTTTAATAGTAGTCAAAATTATCTTTCAAACAATAATTGTTCATCATTTATGATTATCTATAAAGGAACATGATGATTTGACATTTATTTTGATTTTCAAAATTTTAAAATATTAATTTCCAAATTGAAAAAACTAAAAAAAAATGCGGGCCAAAAAAAAAAACTAATCACTCTGTTTGGTTTCAATTTTCAAAATTCACTTTTTAGAAATTTTTATTTCTTCGTTTTTCGTATTTTTTTGTTTTTATTGAATTTTTTTAATATGTTAACCATTTTAAAAAAAAATTTAGACACACCTAACATAAATATACTTAAAAAGTATAATATTTGTGAAAAAAAATCATTTAAAAAATTCACTAAATACCAAAAATAAAAATAAAAAGTATGAAAATTCAATACGTTTTTCATATTTTTATCTATTTATCAATTTTTTAAAATAGTTTTTCACAAATATTTTATTATTTAGATACATCTAAGTAAAAAAGTAAAAAAATTATTTAAAATTTTAAAGATATTCACTAAAAACAAAACAAAAAAAACACGAAAAATAAAAAATTCAATTTTCAAAAAACTAAATTTAAAAAACTGAAACCAAACACACTGAATTTTTTTTAAAAAAAAATTGAAAAAATTAAATTATTTTCTTGTGCAAAACTAAAAATTTTGTATCTATAAAGAAGTATAATGATGGAACATTGATGTGCAAACCTAAAATAAATAAATAAATAACTGATAATATTCTCAGTTTTAAAACTTGAAAAATTTGATAATGTTCTCGATTTTATTTGATAGTTGAATCAAATTATGTAGAAGGGGAAAAATGTTTAATCTCATACTTTGTTTTTTTTCATCAGTTAATGAAATAATTATCTAAAACATTACTATGCAAAATTAATAATGTTCTTAGTTTTAAAATTAAAAAAAAAATTGATAATATTTTTAGTGTTACTAAATAAAACTTATTGATTTAAAAAATATTAAATAAAATCTGAACTATCACAATATTCATAAATAAAACTTTTAGACAACTAACTCTTTATTTTTTCTTTTTGGGATGAGGCAAAGATTTTTTTTGAACTTGATTGTAATTGTATTGGGCATTGTTAGGTATGATTCTACAAAAATAGAAGTGCTTTTTGGATACATGCCTGATAGTAGCAAGACTGGTCTTTGTACTTGTCAACTTCCTTTTGTTGTTATAGGTAAAAATAAAAGACCTAACTATTACTGTTTAGACATGTGGGGCAGCTACCTATGATGTTTTTGTGAACTTTCTTGTTTTTATCTCTACATAATATATAAAGGAGAGATTTTAATTCAGTATATATTTAAAAAAATAATTGTAGATCAACGAAAAAATTTATAAATTTTAATAATTAAATTCTTAAATTTTTCCATCAACTTGTAATAATTTTGTGAAAATACAACCCCTTAAGGTATAATCTGTCACACATTCCATTTGTTAACTTATAATTGACATGCATATATGTGGGGCAACTTCCTCTAATGTTTTCTTGAACTTGTTTTTATTTCTACATAATATATAAATGAGAAATTTTAATTCATTATACATTTAAAAAAATAATTATAGATCAATGAGAAATTTTATAAATTTTAATAATTAAATTCTTTAAAAAATTTCATCAATTTATAATAATTTTGTGAAAATACAACCCCTAAAAGTATAATCTATCACACATTCCATTTGCTAACTTATAATTGACATGTATTTACATATATATATAGTTACTTTAACTTACTTAACACCTTTATATTTTTATCATAGTTTCATTTTGGTTTATTCAATTTTAATTATGACAATAAATCATTCACACTTTATTCCGAGCTACAATGCAATTCATTCACCCATCTATCATTATTGTGATTAACGAAAATTAAAAGTGAAATGACTAAAGTAAAATTTTAATGAAAGTAAAAGGATCAAGTGAAATTTTGATAAAAGGGTAAAAGGGTTATGAAACGAAAAAATTGTCACATTCAACTCACTTGACATGTTTAATCAACTTTAGTGATAGTAGATGAACGAAATAATAATATTATTGTAATTTAATTTAAAATGTCCGGAATTCACTGTTATAATTGAAGATAAAAAAACCAAAAACAATATTATAGTGTGCGTGCAGAAGTACTAAATGTAATTAACACATGTTTAGTGTTATGATTATTTGTGAGCCTTTTTAGCTTCTCGAGGAAATTCATAAAACATGTCAAATATTTCTTTCAATTTTTTATTTTTTTACTACGTATTATTATAAGAGTGTGACTCTCTTAATTTGTCATCTTAACTTGATAACACGTTTGAACTTGATAAATCTATTATGAGATTGATTTTGGTGATCTGAACCGTTCACCTTTTAAAATTTATTGAATTGAATATTTATACAAAAAATAACATGATTGAACATTAATAACTCTATATGTTTGAAACATATTTGTTTTATAAAATAAATGGCAAATATAATTCCAATAATAGCTATCTATTTTTTATAATATAAATTTGATACAAACTATTGATATTCAATTATTTTTATTTTTTCTATGAATATTTTACTCAATAAATCTTAAAATGCGAAGAGTTCAAATCACTAAAATTAGTTTCAAAATGGATCTATTAAATTAAGATAATCAACTTGAAAGAAACTAACTCTTATTATAATGTATATGGGATATGCATGGTATACTGTAATCCTACCAATTCAATGTCTTGTTCCTAAACATCAAAAAAAATAAAATAAAATAAAATAAAATAAAATAAATTAATTAAAATAAATAAAATCTGTCTTATTCCTACGTACCTATACAATCTTTAGGTCAAAGATTATACTTGGAATGTCGTTTTACTCTGATAATCAAAGGTCCAACCCAAATATTTAACTAAAAATTAAAATTTTCAGTAAAATATCAATAAAAATACCTAGAAAAAATGTATTCACCTGTGGAATGTGACATATTCAATGAATGCATGGTTTTTTTTTAGTAATGCTACAAATGCAAAATAAATAATGTTACAAAGATGTGCAGAAAATATAGTGTTGGCAGTGCATTTATCTTTGGTGGAATGGCATTCCTATTTACTTTTCTTTGCAAATTACGACCTAAATGTTACAGAAAAAAGATACATGACCAAAATTATTGTCCAGATTTTAAACAGAATGATGAAGTGTAGCTGAGATTCAATTGGTATATGTAGTATTGATGATATTTTGAGTATAATGAAAGTCAATTACTTACTCATGTTTCTGAGTAAAATTTTGAATATGTATTATTATTGAATGTTTTATGATAGTGCACATGCTTGGCTTTTTAAAGGTTATTAAAAGATGTAAGTTTATGGATAATTATTTAGTAGTTCTAGTGTATCAAGTCGCATTATTTACAGGATACTCCCAACTAATGATGTAGAAAAAATTTACGTAGCGTTTGGTAGAGTTTTGTAAATGTGATTTGAGAGTATGAGTTGTGTTTTGAGTTTGTGTGTTGTGAAATTATGATTTGAGTGTAGAAAATTTGTTTGGTAAAGAGTTTTGAAAATAGTTTTGGAAAAGAGGTTTGATTTGAGTGGGAAATTGTTGATGTGACATTTGATATGTGATACAAAAATTTACAACTCATACAACTCAAAATTATTTTGAAGCACATAAAAAATTTTAAAAATTTCAGAAAATATTTTTTTCGATTGTATATCAATTGCAAAAATTTGTAAAAAAAAAAAAAAAATCGCTCATCTGGTCAACCGGCCGGACGACCCTTTCGAAAAAAAAAATTTGAAACAGGCACTGGGTTTTACGGAACAGACGACAGACAGACGACAGGCGTTTTGCAGAGCTGTGAAAAATTAATTCCACAGCTCCATCCAAACACCACACTCAAATGATGGTGTTGAATCACATTTTCAAAGCATAACCAAACACAGCCTTAGTGTTTATTTTGTTAGAAGGTTCAAACCTTGGTTTATTTTTCATTTTATTTATTTATTATTATTTTTTAAAGTAATTTTCCCTAAAAATTTTGAATAACAATACACGTTTTACAGAATTCAATGCATTTTTTTTTATTAAAATTGGGATTGTTTTGGAAAGATGATTAAAAATTAATTTTTAACTTCTTTTGACTTTTTTGTGAAAGAGGGAAAGCCTTAGTAAACTTTTTAATTGTTTTATCTATTTTCAAAACACTTTTTAGCTCAATTTCAATCTATATATTAAGAAAAAGGGGGTTTCTAACCCCAAGTCTTGTGGGAGCTCTAATGTCCAAATCTAAATTTCTTGATTTTTTGATTTAAAAAAAAACAAACAAACCTTAGCATTTATTGATTTAGTCAAATTTCCTGATCAGCGTTTATTAACTTTTCCAATCCATATGTTTTTCCACATGCCTACATTTATTGATTTGGTCAAAATCTCTTAATCAAATATAAATAATTATTGATACAATCCATGCATAGTTATTGCAGTACATTTTTCAACTTCTCTTATACACTATAGTTAGTGATAAGATTATTAAATTATTTTTATAAAAAAACTTAAAAAAACATAATTTATATATTAAAAAAATCTAAAACAAATATAAATATCTATAATTATTTCGTGCATAACACGGGTGATAGATTAGTATTAAATAATGCCTTAAGGGCACTTTTACCATTTGCCTATATATATAACACATTAAAACTATAAATTTTACCTTTTTGTTGCATGAACTTTTACAATGTGAAAAGATTTAGTGGCTACCTATAATTAGCATGAAATTAGCCTTTCATAATTGAGAATAAAATTTTCACATTGTGGCTAAACTTTTTTTTTACTTTAGCCAAAAAAAAAAGAAAAAAGTGAAAGAAATTAAGCCAGCTCAAGCATCACTGGTTAAAAAAAATAATAAAATAAAAATAATAATAAAAAAAGGGGGAAAAAAAAAAGAAAGAAAAAAAAGGAAGAATATTGAGAGTTGAAGTGAAGGAGTTTTCATGGGACAACATGGGTAGAGAGTAATCATAGTTCGAGTTTGACTTTTCAGACTCAGATGTAGGCTTGTAAGCCAACAAACAAAATCTGTAATGAAGAAAAAATCTGGGTGATGTCTCCCCCAACTTTTCTTTCATCCTGATGTATGAATCTCAATGAAAAACAATGTTTGGGTTCATGAAATGATGAGATTTTCCATCATATCCCAAATTGTAAATTTCAAAGATACTCTTTTTTATTTTTTGCTCATACCTAATTTCCGAAGACTCTTTATCCCCAAATTGGAAATAAACACAACTGGCTGCTATTTCCATTTTGCAGAAAAAAAAGAAAAAAAGAAAATAAAAAAGAAGAAAAGGGTGAGCCATCACCATTGATCATGATCAAACGGTTACTTTTTACATTGGTTTGGTATGATATGAACGCCCACAAGAATGGAAAAAAAGAAACTGTGGATGGTTGGCTGGTTGGCCTTAAGTTACAGTTTCATATGTGTACAAAAATAAATCATAGAATATTTATAGAGTTGTGTATTCTCATGAAGGTAGGGGTGTTGGGATCCACACTTTTATGAGTGCTATGGGACCATTTGGAAACATCAATAAATATCATCTCTCACATAAAAAAAATTTAAAAAATCAAAAAAAATTAAAAAATTATCTTTTAACCATTTTTCCAAGACACTTCAATGTACTACCATTTTGTAATCTGCTGATTTGTAAGTATTTTTTTTTTCCTTTTGAAATGTCTTTGAGACAGTAGGGTAAAAGTCATCAAAATTTCAGTAGTGTAACATGTATCAATTAGTATACTATACTAACTAGTATACTAACATATATTATAACATTATAATTGACCCACCTATTATCTAAAATTACAAATAGTCAAAACTTTTAAAATTATGTCACACTATCTGTTAATACATTAATTGGCATACCAATTGATACAATAGCATTATTCATAAAATTTTATTGCAAAATATTAGAAGACCAATTCATATTCTCATAAGAGTTGTCACTAAAAAATCGTTTAAAAAAAAACACAAAAAAAAAAAAAGAAAAGAAAAGAAAAGAAAAGACCTTTGACAACAAAAATATTTTGTTTCTAAAAAATGATTCTGTTCCTAAATTTGTAACTTTAGAACATTAATTTTTTATAGTGAGAAGAAAACACAACAAACCCAAGTAAAAAATTCTATACACTCGTAAAAATATTCAAACATTATTTAAATTTTAAATAGATGCTGTAAATTTAAATTTGATGTGGCGAATATAAAATGTGAATTTAACGTCAATGTGATCTAGGCCACACACCGAAGACAAATCCACACATTTTAAACTCTAAGCCTTCGTTTGGTAATGACTTTTTTAGTTAGATTTTTAACTTTTTTGACTTGAGACTTTTTTGTTCGTTTGGTATTCTTGATTAATTTTTTTGGCTTTTTAACTTTGAAATAGTGAATTTTTTTGTCCTTTTTTTGATTTTTGGCTTTTTATGATTTTTTTAACTTTTTTTTTTTTTTTATCCTTTTGTGATTATTTAGCCATACTCAAAAACCAAACAACCTCTTAGTATTTTCTTGATTTGGGTAGAGGGATTTTTCTGGGTAATTTTTTTGTTATTATATAAACACAAAATTTAGTCATGGAATTTGAAACAAGATACATGAATAAATTAAATTTTACAAAATTTATTAATAAGATCTACTTTCAAAAAATCTTATCTATCTGAATGCATTGTGTCTTTTCTATTTTTTTTTTTTAATGTCTCTATAAATTTTTTAAGGAAAAATTTCACATTAGTGTGAAACTTCAAAAGTAAATTAATCATAAATTTTATCGATATTAATTAAAATTGTAAAAATTTTCACATATATTTAATAGTTTTTTCAAATCCACGGAAGGTAATTTTCCCATTTTTTAATAGTATTCAACATAATAAATGTCGAAACATTGCTTCTCTTTTCTTTTTCTTTTTTTTTTGGGGGGGGGGGGGGGGGGGGGGGGGCGGCGTTTGTAACATTATTGGTGAGCTTCTTCAATTCACCCTGCGATAATTTTTATCATATTAAAATATTTCAACAAATGAGATAATTCAACATTTAAAATTAGGGTTTGGTTAACGAGTGTTCTAAGAATATTAATTAACAATGTTGAAATTAATTGCACATTGCATGTTACACATATTCTCATACATTATGTACAAGTATTTCAAACTTTATCAAGTGCCTTAATGACACATATTAACAAAAGTCTTAAAATTAAAGCACAATGATACTGATATTATCTTTTTATTTTAAATTACGCATTTTAAAATCATATCCTATTATTTCAATTATAAACTTAAACGGTTAAATTAAACAAGAATATTGTAGTTTAAAATATATATTAAAAAAAAAGGAGGTTAAATACACAAATATATGGTCTTCATAATATGTGTCTTATATTATTTTGGTCATAATATTTTAAATGTATTAATTTGGTTCTTAATCTATTAATTTTGTCACTACATCGCTACTTCTATTTTCATTTATAATTTTTTTTTATTTAGATAATTTCATTTATAATTGATAACAAAAGTAAGGGTTGGTTTGGAATATTCTAAAAAAGTACACTTTTTGACTTATTGGCTTATATGGGTTGGGTTTAGATTGGGTTTGATGTGATGTGTTAGAGAGGTGATGTGATTTAAATAAGGTGATGTGACTTAAATAAGATAATAACTTTTTAACTTTTTGTATTATTTTATGTCAAACCAACCCTAAGTGCGTTTTCATTGAATCATATTTACACATCAAGAAAACGTGAAAAACAAATGGTCCTTAAAGTGTGTAATTTGTTTTCATTTTGATCCCCTTTTTTATCCAAAAAAAAAAAAAAAATGGAACTTTTATTGCTGACAAATCAAAGTTCTCACCATCTAAAAAAAAAGTTCAGTACAGGATACATCCATCAATAAAAGGTGAGTGTAAAACGTATCGTGGTAAAATTAATCGATCCTAATTAGTTTGGCACTGACAAGCATGCCTATTTATTTCTTTTCATTTTGATTTTTAATGTTTTAATTGTATTAATTTAGTTTCTAATATATTCAATATTATAAACTAACTAGGCCTAATCTATTTGGCCATCATGACTCTCCTAAGGATTTAATCCTAAGGAAAAGGTTATGAATTTAACTCTCCCTAAGGGAGGTTTGAATTAAGAGGCAAACACTTGATACTTTGTAAGAGTAGAAAAGTTAACTCTCATAAATTCTATCTAACAACTAACCACTACTTGTCGCGGATCAAAAAACATATATTCAATGTTAGTAGGTGATCTGATAAAAATACCCTATTTTCTTTGTCTAATCAAAATAAAATATGTTCAGTGTTATAAGTGGTTTGATAAAAATACTTTACTTTTGTTCAATTGTAGATGGAAATGGAGGAAGAAAACATTTCGTGACAAAATTAATAATTTAGACACCAAAATTGACATATTTTAAAGGAAAATTTACAAATTGATGGTACAGTTACAAAATAATTACACTATAAATTTTTTTTAAAAAAAATTAGTGTAATTGTGACACATAGGAAGAGTTGTACTAAGCACATAAATGAATTTACACCATACACACAAGAAAGTTGTACTATCATAAAAATATAATTTTTTTCCGTATTTTAAACATGAGAACCAAAATAATACATTACACATATTTGGATGCCATTTATAAAATTAATTCCAAAAAAAGAAAAATGGCAGATGTTCTAATCCCATTGGTGAAATGTTTATCAAGCAATTAACCTCAGAAAAATGGTTCAAATTTTTACCTAAAATAAAATTGTATGATTGAAATTAAATTTATATAATGTGATCACAAATATTTTTAACGGTTTGATTGGAATGTGAGTTGACTTTTTAACTTTTTTATTATTTTGTTTTTTTGTGACTATTTTCGTCAAAAAGCCCCCGTTTAGCTCATGCCAAACGAGGGCTAAATAAAATTTGGATAAATTATAAATACACTCAATAATGTTTGTTTAACGTACAGATTGTCCCCTGTAGAAAATTACAAATATCTCATTGTTAGAATTTTTTATTTAACAAAATTAATTAAAAAAAATAAAATTCATAATTACTCTCCTATATAATAATAAAGTTACCTAAATTATTAATTGAAACATATTTCTAACATAGTAAAAACTATTAATTAATTTGATAATTTATTAATAAAAAAGATAATTTATTATAAAATTAAAAATCTTAAAAGATAAAATATAATTTTTAAAATTAAAAAAATAATTCATATTTTAATTAAATTTTATGAGATATATTTATATTTTATCCATAAAATTTTGAGTAAATTTTTTGAATGTGTGAATGCTTACCTCGAGAAAATCATGACGTTGCGAAAAAAAGGTTAAAAAAGAATAAGACTCGTCATTTCATATCTTTGAAAAATCAACCTCCAATACTCACCACCCAGATTTTTCCTCTGCAAACCAAGATTTCATCCTCAGTTTCCATGCACTTTCTCTCCCATTTCTATTATATTATATAAATTCTACATCGCACTTTCTCTCTCATTTCTATTTTATTATATAAATTCTACATCACACTTTTTTTTTTTTTACCCCCTCAAACAAGGCTAGGATTTCTTCTTGTTGACAAAATCAACTTGAGATGCGATGCTGTTAGACGTTCATGAACCCATCACAGAATCTATCTTCATTATTGTAATTTTTATACAATAATGATACAGACTATTAAATTTCTATTACCACTACTAATGATGTGAAAAGTAAAAAAAAAAAAAAAAAGATACAAAATATATGTGGCAGTGGATGGGACTCACTGTCACATAATTAGAGCAACCACTAATTAGTAGTCTGCATCATTTTTCTTGTTTATATCAAAGGGCATGCGGAGAAGATCATACTAAAAAAAAATAATAAATTATATTAATCAAAATATTGTACACATATTATTAGATTATATTTATCATCAAAATAATAAATAATTTATAATCTAAATTATATAATTATCATTTTTTTCTTTTTTTTTAAATAAGAAAGGGATTTAATTTTGTAATTATAATTGTCCAAACAATTTAATTTTTGCAATGATTCAAAAGCGGCCTCAAACCCAACAGCACCTTTATGCCAAATTTGGAAAGACTAAAGGCAAGTTTGGCATCCTCAAAATAATCTAAAAAGTCAAAAAGTTATTATCCTATTTAAGTCACATCATCTTATTTAAGTCACATCACCTCTCTAACACATCACTTCAAACCCAATCCAAATCCAACCCATATTTCATAAAAAGTCAAAAAGTGCACTTATTTAGTCTTCCCAAACTTGGCCTAAATAAGTGTATTTTTTGATTTTTTATGAAATATGGATTGAATTTGAGTTGGGTTTGAAGTGATGTGTTAGAGAAGTGATGTGACTTAAATAAGATGATGTGACTTAAATAGAATAGTAACTTTTTGACTTTTTAAATTTTTTTGAGAATGCCAAACTTGACCTTAGTTAAGCGTTGCCCCTTTCAATAATACATTTCGTATCTAATAACTATCTGAACCGTGATTCGTAGCTCGACATTTTCGGCTCGAAAGTGGCTCGAAAAAAGTGAGAGAAGGAGGAGGAGGGAGCGGCTGGAGGAGGAGGGGCGGAGGAGGAGGAGGAGGAGGAGGAGGGAGGAGGGAGGAGGGAGGAGGAGGAGGAGGAGGAGGAGGAGGGAGGGGAGGGGGCCATAAAAATGGCTGGAGGAGGAGTCGGGGCTGCGGCTTGCTGCGACGATCGGCGGTGTGCTGCGACGATCGGCGGCGTGCTGCGACGAGGACGGCGGGCGGAGGCGGCGAGCTCCTCGCGACGAGGACGGCGGGCGGAGGCGGCGGACCTCCATCTCTCCTCTTCCCTCTGTTCCTGGTTTTGGCTCCTGGTTTCAACGAAACGAAGAAGAAGAAGAAAACAAAGGAAGAAAGGAAGAAGAAAAAAAAAAAAGAAAAAAAAAAAGCCAAAACGACGTCGTTTTGGCTATTCGAGCCAAAACGACGTCGTTTTGAAAATTCGAGCCACAGTTGAGCCAAGGAATTCGAGCTACCAGGAATTATTCTAACTATCTCATCCAATAATATTTTTATCAAATTATTCAAAACTATTAACCATCAAATCGTCCCTCAATATCATCAAAGATTTAAGACTTTGCACCTACCACTAATAGGGTAGTTATTTAGCCAAGATTGGGAAGACTAAATAAGTGTACTTTTTGACTTTTTTTATATTATGTATAGAAAAAATAGAGAGGAGATGTTGATTGATGTGACCCAAAAAAGATAAAAAGATGAAATAAGTGCACTTTTTTAGTTTAGCCAAACTTGGCCTTAGTATTCTTGAAATATAGATACGTGATACTTTATAAAATTTTGATTAGTAGAGATACATAAGGGTTCATAATTTATGTTGGGGATGGGAATAAGGGCTAAATAATTAATGATTGACTTGGAGTATGATCACGTGATATTCTGATATTATTGAATAATTCCCCCCACTAATATGTGATATAGAGTTTTTTAGAAAGTTAGTAAAAAATTAGCTTTTTGACTTTTTTTAGTCTATTTTATCTTTTTGTGAGTAAAAAATGTGAGAGGTGATCTGACTCAAAATGAGTAAAACGCCAAAAGCTAGCGTTTTTGGCTATTCCCAAAAGAGACTACTACAAATTATAATAGTAGTTCCTATACTTCATTCTTTATGTTATTTTAATTTTTATATTTTTAATTGACTCAATTTTGATTTTAAATATATGATTTTATCTCAATTTAATCAAATTAATTGCAATTGTTAATATTTTTTTTTATGAAAAATACGTATGTAAGTGTCACGTGCCATTTTTAAGACAAAATTATAAATTTATTTAACTCATTCAATTAATTTTAATCAATTTAGTAATAATTTTCTTTTAAAAAAATACTAACAATATTATTAATTGGAGCAAATTAAAACAATATCTAAAATTACATATTAAAATTGAACCAATTAAGAATACAGGGACCAAAACCACATAAGAAATAAAATATACGCACTACTAATATAATTTGTACCATATATATGAATTCGTTTGGGATGTGGGTTGGATTTTTGACTATTTTAGCTAGGGTTAAAAAGTCTCGTTTAGGATAAGTTTTTTGGCTTTTTTGATTTTTATGAGAGAAAAAAGGGTAAACTACCAATAGGTCCTACTTTGGAGACTTATTACCCAATAGGTCCTACTTTGGAGACTTATTACCCATTAAGTCCTATTTGATAAATTTATTAAGTGATAAAGATAAATTTATCAGTCTTTTTTTTTATGAATAAATTTATAGTGATAAATTTATCAGTCTCTTTGTTTTTATGAATAAATTTTTAGTGATAAATTTATCACTCTCTTATTTTTATAATGTTAAATTTATTAGTTAGGACATGTAGGTAAATAAGTCTAGTTAATAGGACTAATTGGTAAGTACCCCGAGAAAAAATAAAATGATTATATGTTGGATGTGATGTTTTGTCTTATTAGATTAAAAAGTTTATTTTGTCTTCTTATGACTATTTTAACCAAAAAAACCTTCGGCTTTTTTATACCAGACGAGCTTTATGAGGTGTTTTGAGAAGTTGATAAAAAACTAAATTTTTGATTTTTTAAACTTTTTTAGTGATTTTTTTGACCAAAAAAATTAACTTTTTACCATGGTCCAAATTGCTCCTCTATCTCCTATATATAGATTACAGACACCACCCCTCTCGGCCACCAAACATTACCAACTTATTTTACCATCTCTCTCTCTCTCTCTCTCTCTCTCTCATTCTCATGGCAACCAGTCCTCCAGTTCCTGCATTTCTCATTGTTTTATTTATTATAATTCGTCTAATCTCCATTGTAGGGAAATTAAGTCCATGGACTAGTACTGGTTCACTCCCTCATCAACTTCTATCCCTAGAGATGGCCAATAGGCTTCATATAGATAGTAATGCTACTAAACTAGCCTCTACTGACTTTGGTAAGCTTGTTCAAGCTAATCCAATTGCAGTTCTCTACCCATCATCCATAAACGACATTGTCTCACTCGTAAAATTTTCTTACAACTCTCCGAACCCTTTCACCGTGGCGGCCAGAGGCCGAGGCCACTCGGTGAGAGGCCAAGCCATGGCGAAAAATGGGGTTGTGGTGGAAATGAGATGTTTGAAACTTTCTAGTAATGAAAGTGGTATTAGGGTTTCTCAGAACCCTTCATTAGGGTTTTATGCAGATGTTGGTGGTGACCAGCTCTGGATTGATGTTTTGAGAGCCACACTTGAACATGGGCTTGCACCTGTTTCTTGGACAGATTACTTGTACCTCACTGTTGGTGGGACTCTCTCTAATGCTGGAGTTAGTGGCCAATCTTTCCTTTATGGCCCCCAAATCAGCAATGTTTATGAAATGGATGTTATTACCGGTATACATATTATCTATACTGTTTCTTTCTCTCTTATTTTTATATATCCGTATTATAATATTATCGAAATTAGCGATATCATCTTATATCGGTACATATCGGTATATAACAGATGATTTTAAATAATGGTATCAGAGATAATATCAATTGATATATTGATTAATAGCAATAAGGCAAGTCTGAAATTTTGATATGTAATTGTTGATATGACATGCAACCGTCGATGTATAGGACACATAACGGTTAATATTTAAAACTGTAAAATAATTGCATTGAAAGTTTAAAATTTTGATAGGTAACAGGTGATATGATATGCAAGTGTCGATATCCCATTCCCTAGATCGGTATCATCCCACGAGGCTCCCTATTGGGGAGCTTGAGAATAATAAGATATATGCAATCTCACTCTTGTATCCACAGATTGTTTTCATATCTAAAATCTATCACACCTATGTCAATCTCCACATACTGTCAATGCCACCTTTCTAATATTCATGCCACTTTCGGAACTTTCAAAAGATTTTCAAAGTTTTGAAGCATTATTTCACAAAATTTATGTCCGTACATTTGCCATGTTGTCTCTTAAAAAGAGACACAAAAATAATAAATCGACAACTTGAATAAATAAAAAATCAATAATTTTATACAAGTAAGAGTTAAAATGGGCGAGATCTAGATTTGAAGTCATGGAGATTTTTGCTTGATATGCAAGGATATTGTGTCATACTCATAAATAAAGAGTAGTTCCAAAATTAAGGACCCATTTCTCAGCCAAGATATCTTTTAGGTAGGGATTCACCTGACAGGGTGCCAGATTTTTGTTGTATTATGTACCCCTAATAAAAGGACTAATGTAATATAATGTTGTTGTGTTATTTCATTTAAAGTATGATCTTCCATCACATAATGTTTGAAGACAATTTTAGTGTATTAGCTTTTGCATGCATGCAAATATTTTAACATTTTCTATTAAGGCTTTTTCTTTTTTTTCTTTTTTTGCAGGGAAAGGAGATCTTGTGAGGTGTTCCAAACACATGAACACAGATTTGTTTTATGCAGTTCTAGGAGGTCTAGGCCAATTTGGGATCATTACCAGAGCAAGAATTGCACTAGAGGTGGCTCCAAACAGGGTATGTACGAAACACCATTTGCATGAAATCTAAATAAAAGCACATGTACACTGAGCCACTATATAATATAAAGGTTTAGACATTGAATTTTTTCACCCTCAACGAAAAAAAATTGTTGGAAAAAATATTAGGAGATCAATTTTCACTCATTATCACTAAAAGGTCATCATATAAAAAATTAAGAAAAAAAAAATGCAGGGACAAAAAGTTAGAAATATTGCTAATAAATGCATTTTTAGAGAAAAAATACTTGGTGCCTTAAAATTTTACTTTTTGACACAGAAATTTTGTCTCAAAAGTAAATATACAATTCCTAAAAATACAAAACACTTGTAAAAACTAAGCTATTTGGTCCATAAAAAGTGATTTCGTCCCTAAATTTTTCTTTCGAAAACATTTATTTGCAATATTGAGCTGGTCAACCACAGAGCTATTAAAATTGAGAAATTACAAATTAATGTAGAAGATTAAAATTAATTACAAACACATGGGAGATGCAACTTTTATTGTTGTTGTGTAAAACAAACTTCAATAAAAATTGCACTCCCCACCTTGTGGTAAATAAAATTTTCAAATCTAACTGTCTTGTTATTTTTCCTCTTAAAATTGTCATAATAGTGATAAAAAGTAATAAAAATTAGACCTAATTTTATGTCTTTAAGAAATTGTTAAAGTAGTAAGCAAATGATACGCCAATAAAGTATTTAAGTTTGTATAAACATGTATATATAATAAATAAATAAAGAAGAATAAAACATTTGTAAAAAGTACATCAGATCAGACATCTAACCTTGTGTTAGGTACTTGACTCATGTATTGGAAATGCTCTAATGAATTAATGGGTTAAGCAACTCCAAGATTGAACACCACTAACGTAAGTTATTAATTTGGCCAAGTTTGGGAAGTTGAAAATAATTCATCTTTTTATCTTTTTTTCATCACATCATCTCTCTATTTTTTTGCACATCTTTTCGTAGAAAGACAAAAAATATACTTATTTAGGTCATCCCAAACAACCTTTATTGTGGCATGTGTATATGACATTGGACAAAGCTTGTAGACGGAGCCAACTCTTTTTTTCACCCAATCAACCAAAATAGATTAATTAGTTCCACTCACTTCGTGATTATTGAGAATATAAATAATAAAATTATTATTGTTTAACAGTTTAAGTTTTTTATGATAAGATTGTAGCTAACAATACAATATAATATAGTAAATAATAAATTATGTATTCGAATCTTACTATCTACCTAAAATTATAATGAAAAATGCTTTGCAATTCTAATTTTTGAGTTCTAAAAGTAGCTTTAATGAGTTGGCAGTGGGCTCCACCCACAGTGATGTGATGTTTTGGTATTGGTTTGTTTTTATTTTATTTTTTTTATTCATTGACATGTCATTAGTGCTCCATTAGAGTATTAAAATTAGTGGTCTGAATCATTGCTGAATTATAATTACCTCTAACCACACATAAAAGATTATTATTATTATTATTTTAGATGGGGTAAATGATTATGTTGAAAGAAAAGTTTTTGAAAAGTTTTGGAATAATGTTCTACATCATTCATCACATGACACTTGTCATGTTGTGTCCCACAATCCAACACAAAAGTATAGATTCTACTATTTTAACCAATAAAACTTAAGTTGAGACAGCATATAAACTTGCCCTAAGAGCATCATAATTTTCCATGTGGAAAAACATAAATAATAAACTTAAATGCTAGACTCCTAAAAAAATTATCAAAATTTTTACATAATACTCACATAAGTGTAGATCTCATATGATTTGAGTCTCATATCACATTATGTAAGTATTGTACTAAATTTTTAATAATTTTTTTATGATCTCTAATATTTGAGGATAATAAATTCAGTAACTCAACATACAATTTTAGCCATTGTCAGTGTACAAATCAAACATATATGTTGAAACAGAATAATTTTTTTTTTTTGATCGGCAAAGAAAACTTTATTGATGGAAAGAACAATTTACATCAATAAAGAGGAGTTTGGAGCTATAGCAAGCTCCAACCTCCTAGTTGGTGAGAAACCAACACCCAAAACAAAACAAAACAAAAGGAAACCAAAAAAGAATAAAACCAGCAGTCCTTCAATCAAATTAATGAAATTATGTTGAAACAGAATATTACAATACAAGATTTGAGATTTGTTTCCTTTTGAGGTCCAACCAAAATGTTGGTTGTGCAAATATTTTTATGGTAAATGATCCAGACCCGAGCACCCCACACTTTTGTGAGAGAAGGGGAGGAGAGAGAGTGGAGAACAAAAAAAGAAAAAATATAATGTGTGGTCACAAATCAATTAAAGGTTGTAGGGGTCAAAAATGGTAGGGATCTCATGTATTTTCCATTTTTATTGATTTAGTGCTTGTTTGTTAAATTGACTTTTTTTTTTTTTTTTTTTAAACTTATTTATGAAGTGAAAAAAGTTAGTGTTAATTTTTTTTTTTTTTTAACTTGTAAAAATGCCAAACAGAGCCTTAATAAGTGTTTTGCAGGTGAAATGGGTTCGAATGTTGTACCATGATTTCACTGCCTTCACAAGAGACCAAGAACACCTCATCTCCGTCAATGGACTTGATTATGTGGAAGGTTCTCTAATCATGCATCAGAGCCCTCCAAACAACTGGAGGGCTTCCTTTTTCTCACCATCCGATCAACTCAAAATTAATTCTCTGTTAACCAAACATGGTATCATCTACTGTTTAGAAGCGGTCAAGTATTATGATGATCTTACCATTGACACTGTTGATGAGGTACTTATCTTTTCCTTATTTTCATTATCATAATTTACTTGCCTAAAATAATTCAAATATGTAGCATGTTATTTATTAATATTGTTTATAATAAATGCTATCTATATATCTAGAAGTAATTATTTTTAGAAAATATTATTGTGTAAGCATGCTTTTGTTGTGTGTAAGTACACAAATAAAAATGATATGTACCCCGAAAACCATTCAATGAGTGCCCAAATTTTTAATTTAACATGTAGATTTAAATTTTGTATTATGGACATAGTTACGCTAACAATGAATTTAATTTGCATTTTGAAATTATGAAATATTGACACTTCAAAATATATGTCATGTTCATATTAGACACTTATGGGGACACCGACACTATAGAACTCGCCATGTGATGTACGTCATGTTCATATTGGACACTTATGGGACACCGACACTATAAAACTCGCCATGTGATCTATCAATTTTAATGTTAATTGTGAAGTACTAACACTTCATAGACATTTGAACATGTCTCAATAATTATAATTATATATAATTTTTTTTAATTTTTTGTTTTGAATTATAGGAAATCCGACAGCTGGTGAAAGGGTTGAGGTTTATTCCAGGTATGATGTTCAAGAAAGATGAGTCTTTGGTAGGGTTTCTTAACAGAGTAAGAAGTGGAGAGCTAAAGCTTCGAGAAAAAGGAATGTGGGAAGTAGCACATCCATGGCTAAACCTATTTGTAGGAAAGTCTGGTATTATGGAATTCAATGCAGCTGTTTTTGTTGATATTCTCCACAAACAAAACCACACCATTGGACCCATTCTTCTTTACCCACTCACCCGACACAAGTAATTCTTCTCAATCCCTCCTTGTTTTTTTCCCCTAAACAAACAAACTAACAAGTATATATATATATTATTGTTTTTTGGGATAAAGATTCTCTGCCTTAAAAAAAGTACATGTCCCTCTGTCAATAGTATTTTAAATATGGAGAATTACTTAACAGTAGAAAAGAAAAATTGCAAATATATAGAGAGTGATGAAGTGCAAGTGAAAAGCCGTGGAGACTTGCACCCTTTCATATTTGTGTATTTTTTTTTTCTTATTACACTGTTAAGTAATTCCCCTCCTAAATAAATTAAATCAATATGACATCATAGTGATGATTTATTTGAACACGGCTTGTTTATTAATTCAGTTTGATTAACCCCAAGCTCAAATCTAAAATACTAATCACATTGTTGTATATAAATTATATGTAATATATTTTATATTTAGGGTAAATTTAACCTCTCTATAGTTTTAATATAATTACCTTGACATTTTTTTTTAATAATGTTAAATTAAAGAGATCAAAATTAATATGTATTTTCTTCAAATCTCAAGCGGGGTCATTGTAACTGACCCTTTATATTATTTTGAGCAGAGTTTCTCTCCAGTTCACATTTGTGGGTTGTATAGTCTAATTAGGACTGTAAAATCCATTGTAGAGTCGAATTGCAACTCCTTGTGCAGATTATACATGAAAAAAATCAAATTCATCTAATAATTGTAGCTCTATTTTTCATCAAAAAATGGACAATAAGAATAATATTCAAAAGAAATTATCTATTTATTATTATTATTTTGAAGATAATTGTAATAAGATAATATCATTATAATTATTAGATCAATCTAATTTTTTATTTTTATTTTTTAATGAACAATCTACCCGTACAAAGTTACAAAATGAACACAGTTGGGCCTGCTGTGGGTTATTCAGGCCAACTGAACAGTTTGGTTTACAAATATAGATGGGAGAGAAGTTGTACTCGGACTTTATCAAATAATAATAAAAAATGAAAAATTTGGTGACAGTGTTTATAATGATGTGATTTAAAATAATGAGGCATGTGAAACATAAATTGCAGGTGGGATGATAGGATGTCTGCAGTCATACCAGAAGAAGATACATTTTACTCTATTGGGTTGTTGCTTTCAAGTGTTGACAATGGCAGCTGGGAAGTATTGGAAGATCAAAATAAACAAATACTAGATTTTTGTGACAAAGCTGGAATCAAGGCTAAGCAGTATCTTCCCCATTACAGAACCAAGGAAGATTGGATGAATCATTTTGGCTCCAAATGGGATACTTTTCAACAGAGGAAAGCTCAGTTTGATCCCAAGTTTATATTGTCACCTGGCCAAAGAATTTTCAATTCTGTTTGAGGATAAGAACATATGTGTTTTTCTAGGATTTTCAAGTCACACTTGCAGGATTTAAAATTGTGACTATCTTTTAGATTTTAGTATCAGTTTAACGTGTACTATATTCTCAATCAACAATGTTACGGAATTGGAATAAGTAATG